>JACGCM010001501.1:0-600000 GCA_014058105.1 Kingdonia uniflora
GTAACTTAGCCCGTCATACAATATCATTTCTCAAAGGCTCTAACACGAAAGAAAAATACAAATGACATCTATATTGTCTTTGTCTTGTGTCTTTGCCCCAGTTATTTATTTATTTCTTCCATTTTAATAGAAATATCATTTTTTCATATATTAGAAGATGGCACAAGAGGAGGAGTATTTACTAGATAAGAACATCTCATTATTTGTGGAGTAAAAAGGACTTTGACTTTCAAATGTAATGACACATCTTAATATGCTCCAGCAATGAAAGCAAATATAGGAAATTAATTTAATGGCCCTATGCGACTGGTGCAAATGCCATTCAAAATGATGCAATCAATTGTCATATCAATTCTACAAACACCCTTTTATGTCAGTTAATATCAGTAAGGCCTTGGAGCCATGTAAGCATCATTAGGATTGGCGTACCCCAATCGCATAGACGTGCAAAGAGTGATGCATATTTCAAAAATACCCTCTAGGAAGAAAGTTTTTTACTTTGAGCGAGGGAATGGGGATTTCACATTCTCCTCAAGTGTGGGAGAGGTTTTCGACCCAAAAAGGATTAACATTTCCCTCCCGAAAAGTTGGAGGTTTTTGTAAGCAACACCTTCAGATAAGAATCCAGATTATCTCATACTAATGAAATAGTAGCAGTAGTTTAGCTTGAAGATAATAAATTAATGAAAATATGTTATATTATTCTCTAACTATTTCTTTCGGTAAGCGGAATTCAGTGGGCAGCTTTTATTTGTTATGTGCAGGGTGCACCACAACACAGCTTGATACACAGTAAGTGTAAACCACTTTTCAAAACCTTAATCTGTGGATTTATGCAACATATTGTCGTGAAATGATAATTTAGGTTGATTTAAATTGAAAAAATTATAGGTGATGGCTATTTATTTTTCTCATGAGCCATTATAGGTACATGTCTATTCATAGTGTTTGCTTGGAATACTGTGATGATGGGGCTGGATGTCAGGTATATTATGATTTGAGTTCTTCTACTTGATCACGTTGCATAGTTCCCACGAATTCGAAGCTGATCCATCAGGGTTAGTTCTTTCTCAGGGTCTCTAGTGACTTTTTTATCACAATCCTTTTCCCCCAATGAATACCAATCCAAATACTCAATATCTACTAATGTTTCACAATTTAGTGCAATTTTGACAATATATGTCTTGCTACAAAAATTTATTTCCCATTAGGAACTTTTGCTCCCATCAGCCCTCCACAGAAAAAGGAATATACAAGTCAGAGTAGAGTTGGCTTAGTTGTAGTTGGTATTACACAACTGTCCTCAAAACTTTTGGATAGACCTTGACCAGTTGGATCAGACGACTTGTTCCAGTTTTCAGGTTCAACTTTCACGTTTATCGGTTCCTCAATTGACATCAAACCCATCTCTGTTGAAGCCTTTGCACAAAATATTTCATCTGGGACTGTGTCTATGCCTAGTGGTGTTTTTCTGCAACGACACTTGATCCTCGTCTTTGAGCTCAGGTTCAACAATTTCTCACTTGACTCTTGGATTATGCAAGTTGCTTAGCGTAGGTTGCCCTCCTTTACTTCCATGTCAGAATCATGATCATCCCATCTCTCATTTGCGTCTACTTCATCTTCATTAGCCTCGTGAAGCTGTATCAGGCGGCTTTTTCTGAAACTGGATGCTAAGTGCATGCTGGAGCTTTGAAAGATAATCAAGAAGCTTTGCTCTTATATCATCCAATAACGGACATGAATTCTTATTTTCCATGTAACTAGGAGCTACGTGAAGGGTATAATAGTCTGGACCAAAATATTCGTAATATTCATGTTGTGGCATCTTGTCATCAACTTCTATGCCAAGTAACACCTGTCTCATAACACCAACAACGAGCAACATTTCGGATGGTATAAGCGCCACCACCCAGCAGCAATAGCATTACATTAAACAATCTCATATATCTGACACATTCTGCATGGCCTTTGATGGAAAGATTAAAGCAACCTAACCTATCTCTAGATAAGGAATCAGCTCCACACTGGAGTAGTACAGCACCAGGTCTAAAAACTTCCATCACCTTCTCCTTGATTTGTTTGAACAACTACTGGTAGCTATCATCGTCAATTCCATCATCAGGAGGAATATTAAGTGAGTAATATTTCCCTTTACCATGCCCAATATCACATATATCTCTTGTACCAGGAAAGCAATCGCCAAATTTGTGGGATGAAACGGTCATGACTCTGTCAGTTGTGTAGAAAGCCTCCTCTGCACCATCTCCGTGGTGGATATCAATGTCGACGTATCGAACTCTCTCATGTTGTTTGAGAAGTTCCAAAATTGCGAGCACGATCATTCACGTAACAAAATCCAGATGCCTCACACTTTTAGCATGATGGAGACCACCAGCCTAATTGATTGCAATATCACAAAGCCTATGATTTAACTCGACATCACCACCAGCATAAGTCTGGCAAAAATTGCATAGTCCATCAAATACAGGACAATCTTCACCCACGTTAAATCTCTTAAGTTGCCTCAGTTAATCCTGTTGTGTTTCTGGCACGATGCTCCTTAGGAATATCACATAGTCCTCAGCGTGAAATCGACATAGATCCCTATCTCTGGCAGGAAAGGGCTTTAGGACCTGCATATTTTGAAGCAAATCTATAATCCGCAAGGAGAGCATGTGCCATTCTAATGCGATGTGACTTCATTAGATGAACCCCAAAACCCACTTGCCATCCCAAGTTATCTTGAATGTATACAATCAAACTCAGAGCAGAGCAAGAATAGATGAAACTCCAATTGAAGCGTTGTACCAGTTGAAGTAACTGCCTAAGATACTTTCATCTTGTTTTACCAATTGGTCAGCGCCAAAGACTATAGAACATGGTCTAATACACCCAGCTCCAATTGACACGAGTCAAAAAGCAGTTAATAAAATAGCCAGCTGGGTGGGGGTCGCCGTGCACAGCTTATGAGCTGAGCTACGAAGGGAAGGCCTTGTTAATCGTAGTAAAGTCGCCCCATGTATTAAAAGCCTAGTTAGCAGAAGTTCTGCAGAAATTTGACAAGCAATGATATTGCAGAGTTTTTCTATGCAGATCGGTAGATGTAAGCAAACATTTATATACTAAGAATTAAAGATCCAAGTAGAAAGAACTAAAATGGAACATTTAAGTTATAAAAGACTTGCAATGAAACTGCAGATAGATCCTAACCCAATCACCTGTATCGATCCAAGTAAGAATTGGAGAGATAAGTCCCAAGTATTGAGAGGAAATTTGATGAAGCTGACTACAAGGATAGAATGGTGCTACTAGTGACTGTCTTCATGTGATATCCGTTCAGCAGATCATATTGGGCATTAGTCCAATACTTGCAAGTCTTTCAAATTACTTATTCAGTGTAAAATTAAATGGTTCAATAACTATGAGTTGTTTCAAATTTAACACAATAATCGAAAAAACAAGGGAGCTATTTTTGGCAGCACCGAAACTATTCTCAAGTCACCCATTATTCAACAACCCCATATTTTTCCAGGCAACTCAAAATATATCCTCGAAATAATAAAAAAGATTATAAGATTATTAATCTCAGGCAACCCCAAATTCTTTCGACCTTTCTCTCGGAAAACTCTAAATTCTTCGATTAGTCATTTTCTTCCTTTCTCTTTTCCACTGTTATTCGATCTCCACCGCGTTATATTTTTTTCTCAAAAGGTTTGTCTTCACATCAAAACCGGAGATTGTGGTGCAAACTCATAATTAAATTGGTCAATTTTTTGGGTGATTTTGAAATAAAGTTTACTATAGCTAGTAAGTATAAAAAAAAATCACTGTAAAGCTGGAACTTTCGAAGAGTTTTAAATCTATAAGGAATGAGTCCAATTACAATTGAATTGTAATCGACGGTGTTGGGTTTTTTTGTTTCTTCTACTCTTGAGATTGATGAATCAAAGGAGGGAATTGGAGATCATTAAAAAAAACTCCCGTGAAAGAGGAATCATTTAGTTACAATTCCCTCACAAGCTTCATTCGTGATATGGGCAGCCATTGGAATTTCCTTCACGAGCTTTAATGGTGCTCTTCTTACAGTTTTGATTTAGGAGAGATTGGGTAGGGAGTAGGGACTATTGGGGTCTTTGGAATAACAATATACTGTATGAGGAATTTTTTGTAATATTTATTTTCTCGAGATAAGCATCCAAAGTTAACAAACAAAAAAAAGAATAAATGGGTTGCTTAAAAATAATACAGGTGTTCTGATAATAACACCCAAAAAACAAAGAGCCCAAATTACACATTTCGGGCAAAACTGCACATCTTATAATTATAAAAAAAAAAAAAAAATTCAAAATTGCACATAAATATATCAATCCCTGACTTGAAGATTTTACAAATGAGAATTATTAACTTGTCAAATTTTAAAATAATAAATACTAAGATGTTTCAAGCTCAATCCACTACTAAAAGAACCATAAATCCCTTAATCAACTACTAAAAGAACTATAAATTGTGATTCTGAGAACCAAATAACTAACTGCTAGGAGATGTCATAAGCTATGTATATTAGGCAAAAACCCAATTTGTATAAATTTATCAAATGTTTCATAATCAAACTCATTTAATAACTCGAGACAAAAACCCAATTCTTCTGTAATTTGTGTTATGTTAGGAGTAGGTAATGTATACGTATACTTAACGGGTTTTTTTGATTCAAGCTTTAGTTGATTTGAATAAAATTTTGATGAATACGACATCAGATTGGCTTAAATGCAAGTTGATTAAATGTACCTTGCACCCCTAAGTGAGGAACAAGAAAGGAAAGGTATAACTTTTATAATATACGCAAAAAAATAATATAGAGTTTGAGATTGGAAAACTCTCGAGTATGAATATAGTAGGGTCTTTTCTTTAATACTCTTAAAAGCTTTATGGAATTGGGATGCGGAGGAAAAACAGTTAGACTATTTTTGGAAGGAAAATTTTAATAGTGAAAAATTATATTTTTTTTGGAAGTTTTATGCAATTTCTATTTGATTTAAGTCATATATATATATATATATTTTCTATTAATGCAGTGAATGAATCCTCAAATGAATAGTGCACAGAGATATGACGTTGTTGGATGCACAAGAAATATTTAGGGATGCAATTCATGTTGTCAATGTATACGAGAGAAGCAACGGGTATCATAAAAGAGGTGATATTGCACGGAGACATGTCCTCGTTATCTCACCTTTTTATGACGCCCGCTGCTCCTCTCGTACACATTGGTAGCAAGAATTGTATCCTTTAGCATTTTTTGTGCATCCAAGAACGTCATATCTCCGTGCAATATTCTTTTGGGGATTACTTCACTGTATTAATAGAAAAATATATATCTCACTTAAATCAAATAGAAATTGTATAAAGCTTCCAAAAAAATTCTCAATTTCTCACTATTGTAATTTTCCTTCCAAAAACAGCCTAACTATTTTTCATCTGGATCCCAATTCCATAAAGTTTCTAGGAGTATTAAGAAAAGACCTTGCTATATTCATTCTCGAAAATTTTCCAATCTCAAACTCTTTATTTTCTTTTGTGCATATTATAAAAACTATAGCATTCTTTTTTTGTTCCTCACTTGGGGGTGGAAGGTACATTTCAATTAACTTGTATCTAAGCCAATCTGATGTCGTCTTCATTGAATAGTCCTTCAAATCAACTAATGCTTGAATCATAAAATTCCGTTGAGTGTACATATACATTACCCACTTCTAACATAACATAAGTTATAGAAAAATTGGGTTTTGCCCTCGAGCTATTAAATGGATTTGATAATGAAACATTTGATAAGTGTATACGAGTTGAGTTTTTGTCTAATGTACATAGCTTATGATATCTCATAGCAATTATTTTGTACTTGGAATCACAATTTATGGTTCTTTTAGTAGTTGATTGAGGGATATATGGTTCTTTTAGTAGTGGATTGAGCTTAAAATATTTGGTATTTATTATTTTAAAATTTGACAAGTGATTCAAGTTAGGGAATGGTATTTTTTATGATTAATTTTGGACTAATTTTTTTAATAATTATATGGTTTGCCGGAAATGCGTAATATGGTCCAATGTATTTCATTGAAAATCTATGTGTACCTCCATATATCATAGATACACAGAATTTGGTAAGATGCACGTCGGTTCAAAATGTGGGCAAAAGCAGACAACTTTATAGCCCCAAGTTAAGGTCATCTGTGCTTTGCAATTAATTTGTAGGCAAATTGACCTGCACAAGGTTTATGTTTATTATAAGGCGAATAGATCAACAGTTTGTAGGAGTCTAATTTGTAGCAAAACATGATACACACTAAGTACCTGGAAGTGATTTTTCTTGCAAATGATTTGCACCTCAGAGGGCCTAGGTATCTAAAACTTTTTCCTTCTTTTTTTTGCTGCAAAATAAACTGTATCTATAAAAAGAACCAAGAAAAGGGAACAACATATACCACACAAACAGGGCTAAGATGACAGACCCCGGAACCCCTATCCGTCAAATCTAAAATACTATCTAAAAAGGTTCTCCACTTTAAGAAATTAGGGTCTCCCTATAAAAGTCTCTTTAATACTTTCACAAAGCAAACAACCTCTTTTAGACATTTCATCAGCTCCAAAGTTAGCTTCCCTCCAAATAGAAGAGAATCTGATAGTAATATACTATACCTTCACAAACTTCCACCTTGAAATGAGCAACCAAGGTATCTCTTCACTTTGAAAAGCAATAGTAGCTGCATAATCCAATTCAGCCCATGCCACTTTCCACCCAAAAGAAGAACAAAACTCTAGTCCGTTAAGAACAGCAAAGAAACTAGGGACTATGCCCAAACCAACAGACACAGCTCCAAGGACATTACCAGGGTGATCTCTAATAACACCCCAGTACCTCCTTTGCCAGGATTACCTAAAGCAGCTCCATCAATCAGAGTTAAGTTTAACTTCACCAACATTGGGGAACAACCTCTTCACACTTCTAATTCTCTGAGCCCTTTTGAACCTTGAAGGAACCCTCAATGCTTTAGTAACACTGAGCTCCACAACACAGTTCCTCATATGGCCTTTAGACAGAGAAGCAAAATCCTAAATGGTTTGTAACATGCTATTTTTAATCTTGTTTTCACTCCAAACAGTCCCATGAAACACTATAGCATTTCTGGTAAACCATAGAACTTGGCAAGACCTCCAAAGAAGATTTCTCATATTAAAAACAGGAAGAGAAGTTAAGAACAACCCTGCAATCCAAGACCAGAAGATGGTCACTTTAGGACAGTCCCAAAGGAGATGTGCCATAGTTTCAGCTGCAGCATGACAGAAACAGCACCAAGAGTAGGAAACAACACCCTTTTTGAAGAGTACATCATCAATAGCCAGTGAACCATGACAAACCTTCCACCCAAAAGCAAAAGTTCTAGGATGGACAAAGCTCCTCCAAACATACTTGCACCACCAACAAACAATAGGTCTCCTTCTCACAGTATTAAAAGCAAACTTAACAAAAAACTGACCTCTCAAATCAGGTTTGCACACCAACTTATCCTGAAAGTTACTTACTAAAGGAATGTTGACAACATTAATGTTAACATCAGACAAAACATGGGCCATCGAGCTGTCAAAGCTCCGCCATTAACAATCAGCTCACTCAAGCAGTTAGAAGTGACCTTCCAGTCTTTCAGATCAGGCAGAGCTTCCTTAATGGACAAACAGACCCCCATCTATCTTGCCAAAGCTCAATACTTGAACCATCACCTATAACCCAACCAGAATGCTGAGTAACCTTAGAATAACAGACAACATAGAAGAGCCCCCCCCCCCCCCCCCCCCCCCCTTCTCATCAAAAGGTCTACACACTTTCTCCCAAGCAATAAAGTGCATCTTTCGCACATAGGGGTTACCTGACCAGAAAAAATTCCTAAGGACTTTCTTCCCTTCCTTGATAACACTAGAAGACAACTTGTACACTCATATTGTATACAGGGATGGTACTCAAAACAGGCTTAACAAGGGTAGCTCTCCCTTGAAAAGAAGGCAATTTGCCAACCTAACTGTTAGTTCTAGCTCTCACCTTCTCCACCAAGGGCCACACCATTCGTCTAACAACTTTGCCATGAAAAGAGGGACGCCCAAGTACTTTCCAGGCAAAGCACTTTCTTTAAAATAAAAAAGATTATGAATCTCTTGCTTTCTAAGGGAAGTGACAGACCTATAAAATCCTGCTTTTATATTTGCTAATGACTTGACCAACAACAAGTTGGTATCTCTTAAACAACGTTAAAACAACTTTGAGTCCCTTCTATCTCCCTTTAGCAAAAACAATAATGCCATCTACAAAAAGAAGATAACCAGGACCATGACAACCCTTAAGAAAAACCATAGGCTTAACAAGACCACATCTCAAAAAATGTAAACCTCTACTTAGCCCATCCTCAGCTAAAGCAAAGAGCAAGGGGGAGAGAAGATCCCCTTGCCTAATGTCACGCCCCCAAAATTCGCTTCTTAATAATCTATTGAGAACACGAATTCGGAGGTGTAACGTCGGGCATCTCGAAGATGAACCCTAAAAGACGTACTACAATCTAAATATAAATCGCAAATACGTCTACTACAATAATAAACTACGCAACGGAAGAAAAATCTAAAAAAGATAGAAATGATTACCAACAGGTAACTAGAACTTCACAACTGGCAAGTTAGCTTACTCCAACTCACTATTATCGCTACTGCAACGATTCAAAAAATATATGCACAAGGCGTAAGCAAGCAACGCCCAACAAGTACAAATATCTAAGGTCATAAGACATAACAGACTAAGATAATCTCAGTTAAGAGACATGAAGAACCCAAGGGAAGTATAGGGGAATATTAACCAAGCTAGGAGTCCTAAGGAAGACAGTTCAAGTAAAACTAGAAATTCCAATACGATAGCAACGATAGCCTAAACTTAGATCTAACTACTACGATCTAAGAGGTACCGTAGATGTGGAAAGAGAATTAGCAAGTCAAGTAAATATGGTCACTTTTAATTCAGTGGGACCACACTCTCGCACATTTCTATATCTAACAAAAGCGTATCCCTTATTGTCGAGCCAGGGATTGGCGGATTTCTTTTTATTGAGCCAGGAATTAGTGGGTAACACACCTGATCAGGGTGCTCAAGGAATTTCAACCTACAGGTCTAAAGCCTGATCTGCCCACGGGAGTATTCACAAAGAATGACAAGGCCGATAGGTAACTTTTCACTTTTAGGGGTCTATGCCCACAAGAAGTATTCACAAAGAATATCAAGGCCGATAGGTAACTGAAGTATAATGTAGGGGCTTGCAACCCTGGGACACTGACTAACAGTAACCGAATCTTTTGTTTAGGGAATCGAACGCCAATGACCGTAATAGTATAGCCCTACTGTGTACATTAACTCGAAGTCGTCTAGCGGAATGGAAATGAAGAGGTTTGAGTCCTAGAAGAATCAAATGATATGTTTGCCCTTGTCTAATCAATATCTGGAACTATATCAAAAGACCTACCGCTTTTATAATCAGATGATCTATCTACCCTCACTTTAATAACAAGTGGGGACTCTATCAAATGAAGTAAAGCTCCAACATCCAATGATCTATCTGTCGCCTAGCAAGTACGACTATATCGAAGGGAGTAAACACGAAAGCAAATCTAAGTTGCGTACTACCAACTCGTGGAAAATCCATAGTTACGTTTAACTATCATGGAAGACATACCAAGGAATTATCTAAGTTGCTCTAGAATAAAAGACTCACTCAAATTTCCATTTAGTACAAAGTTCTTATCGCCAACACAATATCTTGCGATGATTATTAAACCACACTGATACAACCATCATATTAGAACAACCTCATAAATAGTATAGGAAACCACTATTTCCAAGTCTCCAATTCCAAACTAACAAGGCAAAGGTTTAGATCTAAAATCACACATTGAGCTTCATGGTTCAAGATATAATCCCCAAGCATATGTGCTAAAATATACTTAACATGAATTTATTAATTGGTGACAAGAACATCAGTCACAATACGAACTGGAGCATCAATAACTAAACAAGATAGATTATATGAACATGGAATCAAGTAAACCAAAAGAATAATTTATGCAGGTGTGAATTCATTCTCTAATCGTGGCATATGAGAAAGGATAAGAGTACTTGCCTCATGTATAATCGATTGAGGGAAGATTGCTTGTTGACGGTGATTCAATATTCAATGTAGATCATGTTGAATTATCTTCTCCAAAACACTCTCTTTATAATATAATTGGATTGGGATAAGTAAATTATGGCAGAATTTCAGGACTGTGGTTGAGAGCTTTTGCTAGAATTCTTTGGTTTCTACGTAGGGTTTAACCGATTAGAATTAACAGGTTGTTTGGTGGCTCAGATTTCCAAGGTAAGTAGGAGTCTTAGTGACTGATTTCTAGGAGAAAAGAAAAAAATTTCAAGGCCATAATCGTTGAGGAAATTAAGGCTTTTAGTTGGAGAAAAAGAATGAGATGAGAGGGATGACAGTGAAAACAAAAAACTTAAAAGGTAGGGATTCCATAAGACATGGTGCAACATAAGTAAACAGAGATTATACACATTAAGGGCATCATGAGCCCGAACTAAAAATGTGGGTTGCCACAAGGGCCTCCATTAACAAAAACAGACACATGAGAACTATGCAGAATAGGTAGCTAAAACTCTTGAGCCTAGAAGTGATTTCTATTTTGCCATGTCATCATTTTTAATCATTCTTGTCATGCCACGCATGTACTTTTTTACCCATAAAGAATTTGGTCCAAGTCGCAACTTTGCGAAACTCTTCCCATGATTTCCCCCTCTGTTTAATCTTAATTCATTGTTCCCATTTCTCTCTCTCTGCAGAGCATTCAAACTCAAGAATAATAATGCCAAATCTCTCTCTCTTTATCTATCTCTACAACTCTATGTTCTTTTGATCTTATCGGTTGTTAATGTTTTATCTCTAATGTCAATGTCAAACGCTGCCGTCACACAAGACCCTTTATCATCAAGACGAAATTGGCAAAGAAAATGAGGCAAAATATGCCAATCTCACGACAAGAAGAGCATGTATCTCTTTCTCTCTCAAATTACAATAATTTTGAAATTACTGCAATATTCCTACATTGCACTCCCTATAAGGCATTTTTTATATGTATAGCTACTATTGAAACACATCAAAGTTTATAACTTGCATATATACCTACTGGGATTGAACTTAACTCGAAGCATCAACTCTGCAAAAAAATGTTATTTTCTCGCTCATCATGCCAACCCTGGCTTTCATGGTTTCTTAATTCTCTGAATATATATGTCGGCATGAAACCTACCATTTACTAGACTTTAGCTAGCCAATTTATGAGGACCAAAAAATTAAGATAAATATGTATTATGGGTAGAGGAGTTGGTTTTATGAGAAGAAGCAAACCAGTTATCCTATGACGGTGTTAAGAATATCGGGAGGTGTAAGATATAATTTTTGTAGAGTTTATCATGTGGTTTTTTCTTCTTAGGTATCTAGAATTGCACGTCTCTTAGTTAGCCTTCTATAAGATACTTTCATGGCAGAAATCCTGTAAGTAGAGGCCGTCTAATATTAAATCACTTAAGTTTGAACGTTTTCTTCATATATCAGATTATTCATGTTTTAAGAAAATGATTTAAAAATGCCGATATTCTGGATATCATATTCCCTTAAATATGTCTATTTGATCTTAATGTTTTTTAGGGCATTCTTTTTGTTGTCACAAAAATTCAAAATTACTCTTCACTATTTCCATCCACCATTTTCTCGCCCTTATCAACTTTTTCTTTTGTTCAAATGTGATACCTTTAGCATATAGCAAAGAGGTGTTTAAAATTCACACCTCTCTTCATCATTGAGATTACAAAACCATGTCCCTATAGAAAATACACCATTAGGGAGTGTTGGATAGATTTTGTTACTTTTGAGAAGGATAGTGTGTTTCGAAAGGTTTAGCAGCAAATAGACAAGAAAAATATTATTAAAGTATGTGTTGTGAACTTAGTTCTATGCCGATTTGCAACATGGTTCCCGCTGAGTATCCCATGTAAGCAGTTCTTTCCTCTATTTACTTTAATGATAATATAGTAAGACATGAGTTTCTTTTTTGATTTTACTGTGTTTATGAATGTAACACTGCACAACCAAGAACCATAAAAGAAAGTAAAATATGAATTGAATATATATTTTATTAAACCCAAATCATCTTTAATTTCATTAATATTGATTTTTTTCCCTTATAAATTAGAGTTCATTTGGTATGTATGTCATTATGATAAAGATAACCTATTTGACAATGTTAAGCTTTCATCATCTTATGAATTTTGATATTTTCCAGGTTTTAGATGACAGTGATCTCATCCAAAGGAGGCTACATACTGGATCATCAAGGACGAGTTGATATTAGATGGCGGACCATCTGAAATAGTTGTATCAGTTGGCTATGTTTGGTATGAATTGCTACTAATTTGAATCTTTGTCATGATGTTTAGAGTGGCAATTCTTGGTCATTGGTGTTTAGAGTGGCAATTCTTGGTCATTGGTGTTTTCTTGCAGAAATAATAAATTAGAGTAGTGTAATTATATAATTGATATTAATTGGCGTGCACCGGAGTATTAGTTTTCCCTTCTTTTTTTTCCACTTTCGTATTAATCGGTGAATAGTTAATTTCCATTAGGTTGTGGGACTACTGTCCAATTTACATTTTGAAAGCAAGACCTTTTCGCGGGATATCAAGAGGAAATGAGACGATAAGATTGTTGTAGTAGGTATTGTGCGTTGGGCCAAAAGATTGAGTAATACAATGAGGATTTTTTTATCGAAACTAATAAAAAGATAAGAGTTTCGATAAACAAATTATGATGAAACTAGATTATAAAAATAAGAACCAAAAACAAAGCAAAGTGTGTTATTAGGCTACCAATAACCTCCTCGAGTTGACTGTTTCTGGTATTGAGGGAGAGAGACAAAGAGCTCCTAGTAATTGCTTATTCATATTGCATATTTAGCTTAAATGAAAATGCGCTTGAAAATATGATTTTGTATGTCTTCATTTCAAGAGATGGTGTTTCAAACCCACCAAGATCCTATAGTCCAAAATGTGATACAATAAAGCCTTTTTGTTTTTTTTCTAATGTTCTATGGGCTTTGACATGCAACTCATCTTAATTTCCCAAATCATTCATGATTCATATTTTCTCAATTAGTATAACCTGTTCATTGGAGATTAAACTCTTTCTCCTTAAGGCTCTTTTGACAAAATTTCATGGGTATTCACTCAAAATGATGTGCCATGCAAGTTTTCTTTTTCCCTGAAGATTGAAACATAATTTTTCAATACTTTTTCAAGGGTTTTTCCTCATTAGTTTGACATGATTTGGTTACCTTCGTTGTCGTGCAATTTAAAGTCTTTTCTTAATTCAAAGATGCACATATATGGCAGATTGCAGAATTCTGAACTCTTAATCCTTAATTTTCAGTAGAGAGATGATCATATGTGTGGTTCATGTTCTTAAGCTCAAAGAGAGTTATCCATTACGAATGTAGAAACATGAGGTACGTTTCCACATTGTTTTGGCTTAACTAAAAATGGAAAAAAGACCATTTATTATTGGTCAACATAGCCAATTTAAAAACATAGCTTTAGAACTTTATTTGTATATAATGGTTTCCTCTCATATTTTGCTTCTGTTATTCCCTTATTATTTTCTTACTTAAAATCTAAGAAATCGACCCATTATATGTAGATTCAGAACAAATGATTACGTCATGGTTTACTCAATTTACTCTTAACCTTTCTATCTTCTGACTAGGGTACACACTTTTATTGTTCACACTTCACAAAGGTTTAGGTGGATTTCTTTGAGTAGGTGCATTGTCTTTTGCTTTGCTTCTTTCTTATGTGAGACGATGCTTCTCCAAAACAAAGGATTTCTAGAGTAGATTAACATTTTTCTTTCTTATTTGAAGATAACTTACCTAATTATATGCGGAAAGTTTGTGAAATTGGAAATGTCTCCTTTACTTTCAGCCATTAACAATTTGACAATCATAATTCCCATTATGCAGGTTTTCTTAGATCATAGCTAGAATTTTCTTTGATTTTGAGCCGGGGACTTTTGATAGCTAACCAAGCTTTCTAGCTCGTAAAATTTCACCAGAAGTTTGCCATGTTTAGGCAAAGAATTATTTGGGGATGGTAGATGGATTTGGTGAAACTAAGCCATAGTTATAAATCCATAAGTTCATTGCTTGTCTAGATTAAAAAGAGAAAAAAATTAATGGTGGGAAGAGATAGGGTTATAAACTTATAGATAATTAAAGTTAATTAGAAACCCTTAGAGAGAAAAGGGAGATAAAGATTTGACGATCTTATTTTCCCAAATAAGGACATTTGTAACTATATTCGAAAGAAACCTAGAAAAAATATTTTTTCAAAAATTTACCCCAAGCTAGTCAACCTACATGTAGTTCTGCGTTCTGCCCCTGGGAGGCCCCAACAAGCTAAAATGGCTAATGTTGTGGTGTTCACTTTTCCAATTAGGAAGAGTTCTTTTAGTGAAAGTTGATACTAAGAGCCTAAGGGCATATAAGGACGTGAAGGGGTAGTTGGCCTCAAATGGCTAAAATGGCTAATACTGAAGTGTTTGGGGTTTTTTTTTTTATATCATTTGTAATAAGTTTATTGTCGTTTTGTATTATATTTTATTTATTTTTAGTTTTTTTGATAATATTAGTTCTCTTTGTTGTATATGCTTATCATTTATGTTTGATCTGAACCTTACTGCCACAGGCATAAGAAGGAAGGTGGTAAAATTTCTGGAATTAGTACCGAACTTAGCAAAAATTGACAACCGTGATCAGCAAACCATTGATCTTATTTCCAAGAAACGAGATTAGTATCCAGATTTGTCTTACTTTCACTTTACAAGTTCTTTGGCATACTAAAGGCAGAGTACTTGGGCAATTTCCTCATCTTCTTTCTTATATGTTGAGGGCACTAGCCACCATATATAGTGTGATGCTAGAGTTTATGAGCGTCTTACAATGAAGACAATAATCCATACTGATAGTAATAAGCCTCGGCATTAGACAAAATATTACAATATGAAAAGATTTCAGGCCGTTGTTGATCCCAAAATGTTTTAATGAGGTACAGAGACAGTTCTGCGTAAATGTTGCTAAAGGAAACAACCTAGCAATCCAATTTGGAGCAAATGAAAAAGCAGTCACTAAGAAAATACAATTTTTTATTATTATTAAAAGTCCATTATCATTATTCAAGGAAGAGAAGCAGGATCCTTAGTTAATTCTCTATGTTGAAGCCGGAATGGAAATGCTAGAATCTTTTCTACCAATCGTATTTATTTGGTGAAATATGTACTCCTTTCGTGCACAGTTACAACAGTGCCATCAAACTTTAAAAAAAAGTCAGAGGAAGCAGACCGTATGGTTGATCCCATGATAGCTTATGAAGGCTGTTGATATGATGAATTGCCTGTTAATCTTATTGAGGTTAACAATGCTGATGTTAATAATAATGATATAAACACATTCATTTGGTGTTGGTATGAGAACTTTATAATGTGCTCTTACTAATGTTATGAAAGTGGATGTAAATATTGATGATGTAAATGCAAATATTCATTAGATCGCGTTTTGAGTTAAAAAGTGCTATACCAGAAAATAAGAAAACAATCTCCCCCAAAATTTACTCATTCTCTTAAAAAGATGCTTAGGACGGTTCTTAGGCTTGAGCGTTTTATTCTTTCTGATTTTAAAGCTGGCAGTGCTAAGCACAGGATTATGGCTACATTGAAGAGATAGGCACCCTCAAAGCGTGAAGTATTGACATGATGACTTGCTTCTTTGATCTTATTGAGATTAACAATGTAGACATAAATTAAGCTATGAATGCAAATATTAATTTAGTGCTGATATGACAGCTTTCTGCTATGTTTTGATTGAGGTAAGAGCATTGGATATTACCATGAGTTCGTTGTACAATTGTGCCTAAACATCCAAACATCCTATTTCTAGCAGCAGTCACATTGAAAGTCTACATTTTACTTTGGCTTACTCCAATGTCTGCTAGTACTCAGAAGTAGATATCAACCTCATTTGATAAAACATCTGCACTTAGATGCAAATATTAATCCAGACTGCCATCTAGTATAAGGAATTTTACCCATTTCTATTTCTAGTGTCCAATTTATATAGTTCTGATAGCAATGCATAGCTGGATCTCACGCCAAACATGCTGGATTGCTGGTGCACCCCCAATGCAAAGTGCATGAAAAGATAATAACTGTGACAAACCAAACAAAAAAGATTGCGGAACAAAATCTGGACTCAAATTATTTCACAAAAAATGTTCTAAATCTCACCTCAAGCCCAGTTCAAACAGCACTGGATTATGAAATGTAACCAGAACCCATTGGTTAAAGTACATTTGTTTAGTAGTCATCAATGGTACCTTTTACAAGCAAATTCGTCAAGGGCTTCAAACAATCTTTCCAAGTTATATTTGAGCAAACCGCCCAAAAGGCACTAAGATCTTACATTTTCAAGTCCAAACCAATAGAGCCTAACTTTCTTTTTAGTTTCATCAATGCTATCTTGCGAATTACCATTCCCTTTAAATACCGAGGAAACAAAGAACAAACAAGAAAATTCTATGGGAGATGTAGAAAATGATTGCAGAGCCCCGGGAAAAGAATGCAACTTGTCTAGAGCAGTAGACATATTAAGTAAAGGTCCTACAATATGATCCGATTCAATGGAATTAGAAGTGAAGATATTATCTGCTTTGGTATACAAATAAAATGTTCGAAACTACATAAAAGTACATGATGCCTAACGTGTTTGTGTCAACAATATCAACTTATAACAATATGAAGCAGAAGAAGAAGAAAAACTTTTTCGAACATCCGTTAACTTTGTCTGAGGAAAAATAGTAAGCAAAAAATGTCATTACTTCTGAAGCTTGCCAATGGAGTGAAGATATACTGAGACAGAGACGACCCTGAAATCATAAATATAAATTAAAGTCAACTTCGATTCGAAGCAACAAAGAAATATGTAGAACCGTTATACGTGAGAAGCCAAAATAGCTGAGGTGGAACTAGAGGTACTCACGTTGAACCGAGGAAGAAGGCAAGCGAGAGATGAAAGCCGAAAAGAAACACAGAAACAACCGCAGTGAGAAGCATTGCAACTGAAGTAGAATAAACCTGCACATTTGCAACATTTAAGTCGACTGTTACCACTAAGTTATGCCCAAGGTAGTTTGGAAATATACCTATCTCAAGCCACTAATCACTTATATTCAAGAAAAACAATTAAGGGTCGATTTTCGACTTATTGGTATGCAGTTAATTGATGCCTATGCGACAAGGATACATCAGTATTCGGATGAATGTGCTATGTGAGATATTTCGTCATGACATGTGTGACACAAATTTGTTGTAAAGAACAGTGGTGTGATTTTCATGAAATATGAACTTAAGTTTTCATATACTTCTATATACGTCTTCTCATACTTTTGTTTTGAGGAAATAAAGTAGACTATAACTATTTGTTATCACATAATAACACATATATGTATTGGCATTCGGGTTATTCAAAGTGCCAAAGATGTGTCAGACATTTTATGCATGTAAGACACTTGTTCATGTATTACCTTTACGATGTTATCCGCGTACTTCATTACCATGGATACAGCAATTCCACTGCACATATAACCATTTCATAAATATAGAGTTCTATACCAAACAAATATATATAAAAATCATCAATCCAAGGGAAGCAGGTACTGATGTGAAATACCTGAGTGCATGGTTGAGAATCATACATGTTGTGACTAGAGAGTAACCATGAAAAAACCCTCTGATTACAAAAAGAAAGAAAGAATAAATCTAAAAAATGTCAGTAAATATTGTGATGAGATTCAAAAAATGAATTACGGAGATAACCTTGATTAACTGATGCAGATTTTACTTGAAGTAAATTGCAGACAATGAGCATTTAACAGAAGAAAAAAAAAACTTCAGTTATCTAGAATAACAAAAAACTGTATTACATTTTGCCTACAATCAATTTCAATTTGCTTGAATACACCTTAAAATAATGGAAACTGCTTGGGATGAGGGTGCAGCTCGTACTTATTCTAAGACCATCTCTGGTGCTAAAGCTCGCTCCTCAGCCAGAAAACTTCTCCAACAATGGGGAGCTGATACTAGTTTCCGCCTAGGTAACGACACGGATATGGGTGTCGGTGTCGGACACGGCGACCCAAAAATATGTAAAAACAGGGACACGGTTGTAAAAATTTTATTTCTTATTTTCTACTATGCTTATGTTGGTTACTTAACCTATCTAACACACTTATGGGTTAATTTACGACATTTTTACGACTAATAACAAACAAGTCCCAACACTTATGGGTTATATTAACTAATGGGTTAATTTACGACTAATAACAAACAAAAAACAATGATACTAGTTAGTATGGTTGAATAACATGTATAAGAATTGAAAACTTTCTAAAAGCTATGTCAAAAAGGTTATGATCTAAGCAAAAAGTGTCCGTTGGAGTGTCGACACGAGTGTCGGTGTGTCCGAGTGTCCGACACGTTTGGACACGGATTTTTTTTGGAATATGGAGTGTCCGTGTTACATAGGTTTCCGCTCTAGGGACAAATTTGTGATCTGTGCGCTACAGATCGGAACACGGCAAGACCTCATCGCCCAACTGTGTTGGATTCTATCTTGGGTTGTTTCGTCCTTTTTGCCTAATTTTTGTTCCCACAGATTGCACTCGTGTTCTAGGGAGGAAGCTTCTAAAATCCCTGGATCAAAAAGGACATCCCATCGTCCTTTGGGTTGCTAGCTCCAACTCCCCAAACTGTTGAAGACGCCTTAGAAATCAAAACCGACCAACTTACACAGTGGCTTTTGTAAGAGCATTTTTAAAAGATCAAACTACATATCCAAGTTATTGCCCCCAAAGCCCACCTTTCCCAAATGGTGGTGTTTCTATCCATGATTTTCTTTAAGTACTGTTTGCCGCAAATAAGCAATGATAAGTTGTTGCTTTTTACTATAATTAATCAACTTTTCTCTAATGCTAATGGACTGCAATTTTTTTTTACAAATATACCACTAGTGAATAAAAACTCAATTTTCTCCCTAGGCGGAGTTTTGTGATATTGCCTCTCCAAATTTTAAGAAGACTTAGGCATCTGATGTACTCAAGGATGTACAATTTACCATGTCTGGGTTCGTCATCTTAGAGTATCTTCCCATGTAGCTTGGCACCTTGGTCGATATAAGAGATGGTGCAGCGCTAGGGGCTTGTGGTTGCTTAGTGTCCGTGGGCAGAGCAACAAATCTAAGGACGCGTGTTACCTCATGCATCGTTGGTCGATCACACGGCTGTTTTTAGGTGCAGAGCAAGGCAATCTGGAACAACTTCTTTACTGCTCCAAGATTTTTACATGTGGCGGACATTTCAGGATCAACGGTGA
The DNA here is from genome assembly GCA_014058105.1 of Kingdonia uniflora. Taxonomy (NCBI): domain Eukaryota; kingdom Viridiplantae; phylum Streptophyta; class Magnoliopsida; order Ranunculales; family Circaeasteraceae; genus Kingdonia; species Kingdonia uniflora. The sequence continues at coordinate 19,608 of JACGCM010001501.1, forward strand.
CAGCAATATTAGCAGTCTTTGACTTAATCAATTGATGGAGATTGCAGTCATTATTAACTGATTTTCTTCCAGTTAGAAGCTCAAGCAAGAAAAATCCGTAACTGTACACATCAGACTTCTCTGTGAGGTAGGACGTGCGCGCATACCCAGGATCTATGCACCCAATTGTTCCCATAACGAACATTGAAGTATGGAAGTTCGAAATGCACAAATTCTTGGCAATACCAAAGTTTGTGAGATGAGCCTCGAATTCTGCATCCAAGAGTATGTTTAATGATTTCACATCTCAATGAGCGATACAAGGGTTACAGTCCTGATGGAGATGTGTCAGTCCCTGAGTTGTTCCCAGTGCAATTATAAGCCTGGTATTCCAGTCAAACATCTTCCTCAATGGTCCGTGTAGAATATCCCAGAGGCTACCATTGATCGAGGAGGATCTAGTGTCTTTTTAAAGATTTGTCATATTTCGTTCGAACGACTTTCAGTGTCGTTCGAGTCCTTCGAACGAGTTGTCATGTCCTCAGGAATTTGGCCCAAAGCCATATTTTCTTTTGAACGAGTTTGGTTTCGTTCGAACGAGTTGGTCTACTTTTCTAGGGTTTAGACCAATTAGGCGTAAAAGTCGTTCGAACGACTCTGGCGGTGTTTTGGAATTTCAGGCGTTGTTTTGCCTCGAGATTCGTTCTTTTATGATTTTCGAGTTCCCTAGTATATAAAGGGAACTTAGGTTATTTTCTAGGTTAGGTTAGATCTGAAAGAGTTCTGAGAGAGACCTAGGGTTTGAGATTTTTTATTCTTGTAATTACATCGTTTTGAGTAATCGAATTCTCTATTTTTCCAAACCGATTGGTGTTCTTCGTATTTCTCTACTAATACAAGCTTCTCAATCGTATTGTGGATTAAGTGGTATCAGTTTTCCAGTTACGATCTTCGGGGGTTGATTGTGGTTTATGGTCTCAACACGTGACCGTCTCAAGCAAACGAAGGAGAAGCTAGTGAGTCCGTTGAAGATTCATCGCAAACCTAATTCGAAGAAGAACGATTTGGAGATGGGCGATCCTAACGACAGACTCACGATTTTGGAAACGACAGTTTCCGCCCTAACTTCTACTGTAGGGGAGTTAGTGGAGCAGTTGCGTCTCACGAACCTCGCTAAGGCTTCCACTTCGGTGGATTGGCGAGGCCGTTTAAAGAAGAAAGGGGCTATGGAGGTGGATGGGGACGAGGACGTTCCGGTATTCGATGATTCTAGTGATGCCGATTTTGTCAAGGAGAGCCCAGGTTTTGGTAAGTCAACGAATCCTATGCGTAATCTTCGTCTTGGTTTTAAGATTGAGATTTCGGTTTTTGATGGTTTCGTCGACGCCGAGAAATTAGATAATTGGTCAGATAGGTTGGAGACCTATTTTTCAATTGATGAATATTCCAACGCTCAGAAGATCTGCTTCTCAACTTTGAAATTCACAAGTCACTCACTCACGTAGTGGAGATCCTATCGAAAACGACATGATGTCGAAAGTCTGAGTTCAAAGGAATTCAAGGTTTTGGTGAGAAAACAATTTTATCCAATTGGGTATGAACAGGAGCGATGGTACAAATGACACAACTTGCGCCAAAAGTTTAGACAATCCGTGCAACAATTCACTACGGAGTTTCATAACCAAACATTTTGGATATTGACGTGGAGGAGTACGATGTGTTCATGAAGTATACAGGGGGTTTGTCGGAGTCCATTCGAAGAGAATTAAAGTTCTTCAATGTGGCAAATATCGAGGACGCTACCGTTAAAGCAATTGCCATTGAGGGCAAATACTTGAAGAGTGACAAGAAAGACGACAAGAACAAGTCGGGGTACAAGGCTAATTGGAAATTTGAGCAGAAAGGGGAGTCTAAAGGAGAGGGGTCTTCATTCAAGGGAACTATCAGTAGTCATTGCAAGGCTAATGGGCACAATTCCGATAGATGTTGCAAACTTCACCCGGAGCTTCGGTCGAAGGAGGAGAAGGGCAAGAAAGTGAAACGTGCACTAGCCGCAGCGATTGTGGATCTTCCAGATTTAGATAAGCCAAATCCTAAGCTTGCTCTAATGTTCAAGCAACCTCTAGCTATCGACGAGGCGAGTCGAGAAGAGCTGTTCTTTGTCAGCATTCATGTGAAGCAGAGCTTAGTCGAGGCCATTATTGATCCGGGTAGCCAAAAAAATTTAATTTATGAGGCGGTGGTGAAGAAGATGGGTTTGGCTACTGTGGCTCATCCGAAGCTGTATGGTTTGGGTTGGATTCACAAAGACGCGGAGTTGAAGATCACTAAACAGTGTACGTTCAAGTTTGTGATTACTGAGAAGTTTATTGACGAAGTGACATGTGAGGTGGTTCCGTTGGACGTATGTTAAGTCATCTTCGGTAGCCCTTATCTTTGGGACCGAGATGCAATCCTTTACCGTCGTGCTCGCAAGTATCGTTTGGTGAAGGATGTGACTGAGTTTCATATTAATGCGTGCAAGGAACATACCACTACCAATAATTTGGTAACGGCGATTCAGGCGAAAAAGTTGGTTAATATGAGCGGCAAATTTGTTTTGTTGTTGGTGCGACAGGTTCAAGAGGGTCCGTCAGCTACAGCATTGTCTGCTTTGGCAATGTCTCCTAAGCAACAAACTGACATAGGGAAGTTGCAAGAGTATGAAGACTTGTTTCAGGGCATATAAGGGATGCCGTGTAAGAGGGATGTGGAGCATAATATCACCTTGGTGAATGGTGAGCCACTACCCAACATTGGGTTAAATCGGACTTCTGTTACTGAGCCTGATGAGATCAAGAAATAGGTACTCATCAAGAAACAGGTACATGAACTCCTGGAGCAAGGAGTTATTAATCCGAGTTGCTCGTCTTGTGGTTCGCCGATGTTACTGGTGCCGAAGGATGGGTCTTGGAGGATGTGTGTGGATTATCGGGCGTTGAACAAGATCACGGTGAAGAATCGTTATCCGCTTCCACGGATTGACGAGCTTTTAGATGAGTTGCATACGGCTCGATTTTTCACCAAGTTGGATCTTAAGTCAGGTTACCATCAAGTTTGAATCCGGGAGGAGGATACTTGGAAGACAGCGTTCAAACCCAAATAGGGCTTATTTGAGTGGTTAGATCAGCCTTTTGGGTTATGCAATGCTCCGGCGACGTTTATGCGGCTAATGAATAAGGTACTTCGTGCATTTATTGATGATTTTGTGATTGTATATTTGGATGATATCTTGATATATAGAGTCGTGCATGGGAAGAGCATTTTGAGCTTTTACGCAAAGTGTTGGGAGTGTTGCGATCACAACAGCTTTTTCTGAACAGGAAGAAGTGCGAGTTTGGGAAATAGGAGCTAGTCTATTTGGATTTTATTGTTAGTGGCTGTAAGCTTAAGGTCGATCCAGAAAAGGTCTCGATCATTACTAATTGGCCTAGACCCTGCACAGTGACGGAGGTGAGGAGTTTTATGGGTTTTTGTCAGTACTTACGGAAATTTATTCGACATTTTTCATAAATAGCTGCACCGTTGCATTCTTTAACGAAGACCGGGGTACAATATGTGTGGGAAGAGCACCATGAGAAGACTTTTCTATTACTCAAGCGGAAGATTACGGATGCACCAGTGTTAGCATTACCTAATTTGCAGTGGCCTTTTGAGGTTGAGACAGATGCTTCAGACTATGCATTGGGGGCAATCCTTTTACAGGATGGGAAGCCGGTTGCTTACCATTCTGAGATGTTTACAGGAGCAGTACGCAACTATCCTACCTACGATAAGGAGTTCTACGCGTTATATCAATCAGTGAAGCATTGGCGGAGTTACTTATTGGGGAAGGAGGTTGTGGTACATTTCGATCACAAACCATTACAGTTCTTATCTACGCAGTCCAAGCTTCAGCAAGCTCGCCATATGAAGTGGATGTCGTACCTTTAGCAGTTTACCTTATTGATCAAGTATAAGAAAGAAGTGGACAACAAGTTGGCTGACATGTTATCTCGACCCCCATTACCAACTATTTCCGCTTTGTTGGTAGTTATGCAGATCCAGTCGATTGTTCATTCTGAAACATACGTTTCAGGGTATGACGACGACAAGGAGCTCAGTGCTATTCACGAGAAGTTGTTGCAGGGCAAGACGTGCGAGTATGCTCTGAAGAATGGTTTGATTTACAGGGGCAGTCTACTATGTATTCCTGAGGGTGGAGACCATTTGCAGTAGATTCGAGAGGCACATTATTCTCGGGTGGCAGGTCATTTCGGGGTTGAGAAGACTCTTCTTAATTTGCGGAGTTATGTCTATTGGTCGAAGATGCATGTGGATATTGCTCGTGGGGTTCGTGGTTACGTGCTATGCAACACATCGAAACCTTCCAATAGGAAGATATGACTATACTTACCATTGCCAGTTCCTAATCGACCTTGGGAGAGTATTTTGATAGATTTTATAGGTGGTTTGCCCATGACCAGGTGTAAGAATGACTATTTGTTTGTGGTGGTGGATCGATTCAGTAAGATGATTGTTCTTATTCCATGCCAGAAGACGGTCACAGGGGAAGGAGCAGCGCGATTATTTTTCAGAGACGTCTGGAGGTATTTCGGGCTCCCTTCTTCTATTATTTTTTATAGGGATAGCCGCTTTTTGAGGCATTTCTGGAGATCGTTATGGGGGATGATGGACACTAAGTTGAAGAGAAGTACCGCTTTTCATCCGCAGACAGACGGGCAAACAGAGGTCGTTAACCGCACTTTGGTACATTTATTACGGGGATTCCATTCTAAGCATCTTAAGACTTGGGATGAGAGTTTACCGTTTCTTCAGTTTGCGTTCAACCGGGCGATTCATGGTTCCACGTTGAAGTCTCCTTTTGAAATTTGTTTGGGGTACTTGCCGCAAAGCCCTTTTGATTTGGCGTTTAGTCTTGGCGACGAGACGATATCAGGGAAGGAGGAAGAGGAGCAGGTTAAAGCTTAGCATTTCATTGAGAAGATCAGCAAGGTTCATGAGGTGGTTAAAGCTCAGTTGAGGAAGACTCAAGCGAAGTATAAGGCTCGCCACGACAAGCATAGGGTTGAGTGTACTTTTCTTGAGGGCGACTTCGTTTGGTTACATTTGGGTAAGGAATAACTTAAGGGGGAAGGTAAGAAGCTCAAACCTATCCGTTATGGTCCGTTTTTGATTCTCAAGAAGATTGGTGACAATGCATTCCAGTTGGATTTGCCACCTTTCATGAAGATGTATTAATGTCGAGCATTTGAAGCTGCTTGAGCCGTCTCTCTTAGATGAAGACTCTGCAATCGATACTCACATACCGTCAGTTGATAACTTATGGATGGAAAGAGAAGATCCGCTGCCGGAGGATGGTATTCTAGAGCAGAAGGTTCATACTACAAGACGGGGTGCTATTGATTCGTTCCGAGTTGGGAAGAAGGGTCAGCTACCAAGTAAGTCGAAGTGGTACAGCAGGGAATTGGGCATCGCCGCATTCCCACATCTCCAGTTCTAGCTTGAGCAGGAGCTCAAGGCTCCTAAAGGGGGGAGCCATGATCCAGGAGGATCTAATGTTTTTTAAAGATTTGTCATATTTCATTCGAACGACTTTCAGCGTCGTTCGAACGAGTTGTCATGTCATCTGGAATATGGCCCAGAGCCACATTTTCGTTCGAATGAGTTTGGTTTCGTTCGAACGAGTTGGTCTACTTTTCTAGGGTTTAGACCAATTAGGCCTAAAAGTCGTTCGAACGACTCTGGCGGTGTTTTGGAATCTCAGGCGTTATTTTGCCTCGAGATCCGTTCTTTTATGATTTTCGAGTTCCCTAATATATAAAGGGAACTTAGGTTATTTTCTAGGTTAGGTTAGATCTGAAAGAGTTTTGAGAGAGACCTAGGGTTTGAGAGTTTTTCTTCTTGTAATTACTTCGTTTTGAGTAATCGAATTCTCTATTTTTCCAAACCGATTGGTGTTCTTCGTATTTCTCTACTAACACAAGCTTCTCAATCGTATTGTGGATTAACCATTCTCCATATAGTCATAGAACAAAAGATTTCCTGAAGGAGATAAGGAGTAACCCTGACAAGATTGAGATGCCTGATACGTCCAACAACATCGAGCTCTGTTTCAAATTCTTTTAAGCATTGTGGGTAGTAAGAGTATAACCTCTTGACAACCATTGGCTTGCAGTTCTTCGATACACACTTGTACACAGTGCTTGAAGCACCATACCCAATTATATACTTTTCGTTTAGATTTTCCGTTATTCACATTACGTCCTCATACACATGAAGAGCCATGTTCATGTGGCGGATCACCAGCTTCGGCGAGCTATAGTTCACTTGTTTGTTTGGAGATTCTTCTGGAAAAGACGTTGGTTTGTTTGGCCGGGAAGCTGCCACCAAGATCATACAAAGGATTACTAGAGAACCCAAAACAATTCCCAAAATAGCTGCTCTAGATATTGAAATCTGCTCTTATGGACGTGATGAGCGGCAAGGAGAGGATTGATAAAGACAAATATTTCCAATGAAGCTATCAGGTGGAAATCTTGAGAAGATCTTTCCCTCATGAATATCTCCTATTAAATTGTTGTAAGATACATTGAATAAGAATAAGTTCTGTAGCTGACCAAGTTCTTCAGGGATTGGGCCTGAGATGTGGTTATGTGAAAGGTCCATATCCATACCACTCTTTAGATTCCCGAACTCTGCAGGAATATATCCAGACAACAGGTTCGAGCTAAGGTTTAGTTTCAGGAGATTCTTCAAGTCACCAAAATAAAAAAGGAATATAGTCAGACATTGGTGTGTGACAGCTAAATAGGGATTGGACCTTTTAAGATTGTTTGATGAAAGATTCAAGTATGTCGTACGCTTAAGCTTCTAGAAGGCAGGTGGGATAGTTTCATTCAACTTGTTGCCGCACATAGATTTGTGTATGAGCTAGGATTGTGTGGAATCGGTCCTTCAAGGTTGTTGTTAGCAGCATTCAGATCAAATAAGTCGGTCTGTTTCCTAAGTTCAGATTGAAAACATCCGCATAAAATGGCAGGAATGGCTCCACTTAAGAGGTTGCAGATGAGATTTAGCACAGCAAGTGCCTGCATCAGTCCAATCACAGCTGGGACTTTCACAGTGAGTCGGCTTTCCTCCAGAGATAGTGTAGCTACTTGAAGAAATCCGATGTTAAAAGGTATCTCTCCAGCAAGCAAGTTGTAAAACAAGTCCAAGACTTGGAAGTCGGTACAGTTTCCCATATTTTGAGGAATGTTGCCAGTTAGGCTGCTGTTTCTCACGTCAAAATACCACAATTGAGTTAGCTGGTATATATAAGGAAAAATCGTCCCTATCAAGCTGTTCCCTTGCAGTCCTAGGTATTGTAGACCTTCATTCCCGTAAATAAGCCTAGATATCTCCCCACTCAGATTATTTTGTGCAATATTTTCCTATTTGGAATCTGGGACAAGGTCGAGGGAATAGGTTCAATCAGTTGATACTTGGTTATTTTTCAAATTGAGTGATTCTAACTGTTTAAAATTAGAAACTGAAAACTCCCACCATATATTTTATTGAAAGATAAGTCCAGGCTTTTCAAAGATGGTTTACACGAAGGTCGATAGAGAGTAGGTTTTTCAAATCTTCAATAGAAGGCGAGATTTCCCCACCGAGATTTAATCCAGATGGAGTAAGAGCAATGACATCGAAGGTAGCATTGTCCCAAATAACACCTCTCCGGGAACAGCAGTCAGAACCCAAACCAGCCCAGTCATACAACACATTATCTACGTCTCGAAACGATTTCTTGATCGCCAACAAAGTCGATGTGTTGTTTGGATCGGCAGAAATAGAGCACAAACCGTACTCATTTGGCTTGTATTTGATGGTACGACAAAAAATGCATGATATTTTCTAGCAGCGACACATGCGTGTCTGTATTAATTTTGCAAATTATAAAAATGCATGCAGATAGCGGGAACTTACTTGTTTGCAACAGCATCAAAATCTTGAATGAATATTGCAATTGCATTGAACGCCATCCCAAAGACATATAACCAGAAATTCTGAACATTGATATTTCTTGAAGGACGTTTTTTTATTATAGCCTGCAAATATGAAACTTAAGTGATTAGCAGAGGTCGTGAATCTAGACTGAGGAAAACGTATTTATAAACAAAAGGAAATTGATCTACGGTTGTTTTCCAGTAATATAGCCATATAGGTTGGAAACATGACAAAGAAATGAAGAGAAGATGCCAACAACCGAAATAGAAAAAAGTGATATTAAGACAAAGTCAAGACTCGTTTAGGTATTTTATACAAAAACTGATCACAATGGAATCATTCCCACAATATAAGGGATTAAATCAACAGGGAATTACAAGTCATCCGTAGATTCCACTGCTAAACTTCCCATAACAATTTTCCCCTACAACTTTTCAGAGTTTCTTAATTTATTTACACTAGAACAATCTTTGCTCTCGAATATAGTATAGAAAATTTTGGGCTTGATCCATGGATGAAAATATTGACAAAAATTCATTCTAATTTCAGGGTAACTATATGATATATTGCTACTAGTATCAACTATCGTTATAACTAATATATTAAAAGTGGCAATAGATAACAAAATCTTGCAAATTCCCCAGCACCTCATAAGTTTCATCCCAAATCATCTGCATCTATCTCAAATAAATCCCCCTCCCCTCCCTCCTCCTTTTACCATTTTTTCCAGCTTCCCTCAGTTCCCGCGTTTATCCAATTTCATTCTCAATTAACAAAATCCATCACCATCAGTTTCCACTATGTTATTTGTGCCTGATTTCATTTTTACACAACTATCTTCGATTGGACTAGAATCATGCAATATAATGATATATATCATAAAAGCAGGCTTATGATTTTATTTTTATTTTTGACATCACGATACTTCGCTTCATGATTTGATCACGTTCGAAAAAAGAGTGAGTAACGAATGGAAAAAGAAACTGCAACTTCACATAACATGATAGGAGCAACAAATCTAGAAACCCTATTTCAGCTGATACCTCAGTATACACTCCTGCAAAGCCACTTAGAAGTGCCATTACCTGCAATAACAATTGAACGAGAGTAATGATTACAAGTGTCACACAGAAAGGAAAAAACAAATCTTTATCTTCAGCTACTTGAATACACAAGCCCAAAAGTATTGAGGACTCACAATGGCCATCATCCAACCTTGAAAGGGGGTTTGAAGAACATGGTCGGAACTGCAAAACGAGAGAAGAAAATCTTAAGATAATGATATCCAATATTTTAAGAAACTCTTTCGTAAATAAAGCGCAGTTAATCAAGTTAAAATAAAAAGAAATGGGGACTTTGGAGAGAAAATGGCTCATGAGGAAAACTAAAATAGCCATCAGCAATAATTTTTTTAATTAATCATTTCACGATAATATGTTGCATACAGCCGCAGATTAAGATTTTTGAAAAGTGGATTACAATTACCGTGTATCAAGCTGTGCTGTGGTGCACCCTGCACATAACAAAATAAAAGCTGCCCACTGAATTTTGCTTAACCTGAAGAAATAGTTAGAGGATAATATGAGTCATATTTCATTAATTTATTACCTTCAAGCTAAAATACATACTACAATTTTATTAATATAAGATAATATGGATCCCTATCTGTCCCTATCTGAAAGGGTGCTCACAGAAACTTAACTGTTAGGGAGGAAAATGTCAGTCCTTTTTTGGTCAAAAACCTCTCCAACACTGAGGAGAATGTGAAATCCCCTTCCCCCCGCTCAAAGTAAAAAAAACTTTCTTCCTAGAGGGTCTTTTTGAAATCCGCATGTCACTTTTTGCACGTCTAGGCGATTGGGGCACGCCAATTCTAATGATGCTTTACATGGCTCCAAGGCCCTACTGATATTAACTGACATAAAGAGTTCTCGTAGATCTGATATGACACAGATAGCATCATTTTGAATGGCATTTGCACCAGTCGCATAGGTGAGCGTCAAATTAATTTCCTCTATTTGCTTTCACTGCTGGAGCATATTAAGACTTTTCATGACATTTGAATGTCGAAGTCCTTTATCATTCACAAAATGATGGAGATGATCTAATCTAGTAAATACTTCCTCCTCTTGTGCCATCATCTAATATATGAAAAAATGATATTTCCATTAAAATGAAAATAAAATTTGTACTGGGACAAAAACAATATAGATGTCATTAGTGTCTTTCTTTCTTTCTTGTTAGAGCCTTTTAGAGAAATGATACTGTTATGACGGGATAAGTTGTGAGGATAGTGATGAGTTTCTCATTAAGCATTACTTTGGTGCATGAAACAAAACAGAAAATAGAATACGAAAGGTGCAAAGAGATTACTTCTTCTTCAAAATAATACGGTACAAAACACCGGTGCTGATAATATTCAAGTTCTTCAGTATTTGGTATCCAGGAGCATCCACATACGCAAAGATGTAATACTGTCAAGGCAAATTATATGAAAGTTAGTCATATATTCAAAAACAAATGTTATTATCAATAAATGGGCGGCATGGCATACCTGAAGTAAGTTCTTAACAAGGTAAAGTGCTGCAGGTATAGGATAAACCATAACTTCATCCCATGTTGTGCTCAACCTTGAAAAAATCAGGATAACCCAATGAGAAAATTAGTATTTATTCTTACTGTTTTCTAGACCATAGAATCCAGTTAGGATTGATGAAACGTTCATCCAAGATTATTTATTTATCGGATTTCAGGTTAAGTCCAGTACATCGATTGCCCAATTTTAAGAGATTGCTAATACATAAAAAGTACTTGCATGCGTCTTTATAGTAGGGCATAAATAAAATGGTCATACATAAGTTACAATGAAAAAGATCAAAAGTCAAGTTTGTGATGGTAACTCCATGTAAATTAGCAGTTGACCTATTTGACACCAACAACAATTAAAAGCAGCAAAATTGGCTGTAGAGTATGCAAGGTTGAGAAGAATATTGGGCAAATAAACAGCCAAATAATCACATGTCAAGCTAGTTGTGGTAAAAAATAAATAAAAATGGAGCGAAATGGCTTACTTGTTATTGTCATTGACACCTTCTTCACTCCAGCTCCTAGCCAAGGCTGCTAGTGATAGGGCACACTTCAATGCCTCCACCTAACTCCAAAAGGGTAAAGGGAGATCAGAATTTCTGCATGATTCACCACCAAATGGTTATACTAAGCTTCTCATTCTTCCAAGAATTCTCGGGTCAGATCATAAGGTTTATATTGAATATATCTTGAAGAATGCAAAATAATATTTCTCACCGAGAAATTTGCAGTAGTTACACTATAATCGTACTTTCCAGCTCTTTTGGACCAAACAATTAGTATAGCTTGTGAACTCGTAAGAATAGTTAATGCTGTTGTAACAATTGACCTGTGAAGTAAAGATAAAATGCTGCTTAGTTTTGGATTCAAATGAAATGCTATGAGATTTTGTACACGAATACTTACTTGACCTTCCACTTCGACCGATCAACGTTAATTAACGAGACTGCAAAATTGACAAAGATCTTAATAGAAGAAAAGAATATTAACTATTAAATGTTGTGTTTGAAGTTTAAAAGGAGAGCTTTTACAGTAACATACCAGATGAAATAGGCTTCCCATGTGTACCCTCTATATCATCTTCAACTACATCAGGATCTTTATCCTAAATGTGAGTAACCAAACTTAATCAACTTCAAGAAAATACAGAATTAACAAAATGACTTCACTAAGGTATGGAAACTTGGACTAATGTCAGTTCATAGAAAACAATCCAATTTCTCTCCTTACATTACACTATTTGCTTAAAATTAAAGGAACCCCATTTCGTTTTGAGCTAATAAGAACAATGGGTTGCTCTCAAATCCCTCAAAACCCAACTAAATCTTATCACCCAATTCCTAAACTTATCAATTACAACTTTGAAGACTGATAAAAAGGGAAATTTAGTGATCAAAAAAGAGAGAGAGAGAGAGAAACCATTGGTACCTGATCTTTGATCTTCCTGTACTCCATTAAGATTAGAGAATGAAGAATCAGCAATCAGTCGAAGATCGATCTTACGAGTTAAGACTCACTCTCTCGCTTCTTCTCATTTTTCATTATTTTGTGTTATTGCTTTACAGGGAAAAACTATTTTTCCACCAAAATAACCATGGGATGGTGCTGCAAACGACCAAAAATGAAGGAAAGACGATGAAGAAAACCATTGAAGTTTAGTTTGCGAAGAGGACTGAACGGATGGGAGGACATCTTTTGTTTTTGCATTTGCCTATTACAAAACACATCATTTGGTTGTTTAAAAATTTCATGCACACCCCGTTATTAAATTCGGAACGTTGTTTTTTCACCCATTCAGACTCATACTTAGATAAAACATCTTAAAATTCAGACTCAGATCCAATAAGTCAGTTGAGTGGGAGGTCTGTGTATGACTATATTTTCTCCCCAAATTACCCTCACAAAAAAAAAATTACCAAAACCAAATTCAATTTTATCTCACACTCTTCTTCTCCAGATCTCTCCCAATCTCCTCCTTGATCTCCTCAAGCTAACAAGTTCATCTTAATCTTTGAAACCCATCTCTCCAAACTCTTTTATTTTTGCCTTTGCCTATCACAAAACATCATTTGGTTGTTTGAAAATTTTATGCACGCCTCATTATCAAATTCGGAACGTAGTTCGCTCTGACCCACGTTGTGACGCCTCAGCCGATCAAGCCAATATTTTGTACAGAGTAGCTTTAGGATGTAATAAAGCCATGTATAAATTTTAGTTTATTTTTGTAATGCTTAGGTTAGGCAAAAGGGGGAGTACGCTTCGTCTCCAACTTTAATGTTTCCTTTTTGTTCTTAGTTATTTCCTTAGTAGCTATATATGTAGAGGACTTGACTCCGATACATCCGAGAAGGAAAATAAGCTTTGTAATTTGTTATTGATAAATGAATGAAATGATGCTTTCAAATACCCTTTGTACAGTGTTTGTGTTGCCTTAATTTAATGCGAGCTTATGTGATATTGTGTTGCCTTAATTTGATGCAAGCTTATGTGATATTGGGTTTTTAAGACGATTGAAAAGAGACGAATAATTAGGCTTACTTGAGGCAGGTGCCTTGAGTGTCGCACGTACCAAACTTGAGTTAAGTTGGTCTGTATCAGTTGGTATCAGAGCTAACGTTTGAGTAGAAAGCAATCTAGTTGTTATGGCGGAGGGTCTGAATGCTACCAACCCTGCCCAGGTCCTTTCCTCGTATGTGGCAGGACCACCCGTTAATCCCAGGCCAGTGAATACCCGAACGCGGTTGGACCAATTAGAGGATAAGATGCAAGCTCTAAGTGGGATTATCAATCAAGTAACGACTTTGGAGGAAAGATTGGACGAGTTCGCAGACGATCAGGCCCATATGGGCGAACGTCTCGTTGCGCTTGATGGAGTTGTTGAAGGGAATACGGCTACTCTTATGGATCTGGTGGCTAAACTATCTTCGAAGGTGAATCTCCTGGTTAAGGCTGTTGGGAATGGTAAACCAGTACCTTTGGGCGGCGATATAGAACAACCCAAAATCAAGGTCCCCGAACCCAAGGCGTACGAGGGGGCGACAGACGCAAAAGAAGTGGTGAACTTCCTCTTTGATATGGAGGCTTACTTCAATGTAGTCAGGCCTGATAGCGAAGGTGTAAAGGTGTCGATGGCAACCATGTACCTCGCCGGTGACGCTAAACTATGGTGGCGCACCAAGTATGTTGAGATCCAGAGCGGTCACTATACTATTGGCACGTGGGATGACTTGAAGAAAGAGCTGAAGAATCAGTTCCTTCCCGAGAATGTAGAGTTCATTGCTCGGAGGATTTTAAGGCAGCTAAAGCAGATAGACAACATCCGTGAGTATGTGAAGCAATTCTCAGCCCTAATGTTGGATATCCGCGACATGTCTGAAAAGGATAAGCTATTATGTTTCTTGGAAGGTTTGAAACCCTGGTTCCAGAATAAACTACAAAGGCAACGAGTTTAAGATTTGGCATTCGCGATGGCCTCAGCTGAGCGTATTAACAACTACACTCCTATGCAGGGTGAGCGTCGACCAACTCAATCACAGTCTAGTTCCCAATCGCAGCAAATAACGGGATCCTCCTATAATTGCAATAAGAGCAAGAATGGGGGATACCAAGCTAGAAGTGGGGGAGACCAAGGTCAAGGCCAAGGTCATGGCCAGAGCAGAAGTGGGGGAGAAAGTACGTGCGGTGCCTCGAGTTCCAATTTTGGGAGAGAGTACCACAGGCCACGTAACAATGGTGGCGCTTCCTCCTCGTCCAGGTTTCAAGAACGTCCATGGAACTTGAAGTGTTTTCTTTATGGAGGGAATCGCAAAGCTTATTAGTGTCCTCAGAAGACGGCCCTGAATGACCTAATGGCGTCGCATGGAGACCAGGCCAATGACACCACTCAGGGAAATGATAGCGATAAAACTCATATGGGTTCTCTTTACTTGCTCAACGCCATGACCACTCAGTTGCCAGAGACTAAGCCTAAGAAGGGACTCATGTACGTGGTTCTCCTTATTAATGGGCAGAGCACTTCGGCGATGGTTGATACCAGTGCTACCCATAGTTTTATCGCCATTCAGGAAGTGAATCGTTTGGGACTGCGTTTGGTGAAAGATTATAGCAGGATGAAAGCTGTCAACTCTGCCGCAATGTCGATACATGGTGTTGCCAAGTTGGTTCCAGTTAAGATGAGATAGTGGAGTGGGAAGGATAACCTTCTCACAGTGACGTTGGATGATTTCAAGATTATCTTGGGAATGTCCGCTACCACAAAGCAGTACCAATACCGTTTGTCAATTCCTTCGGGATTTTTGGTAATAATCCCTCGATCATACAGATGTCCAGGCATAAAGATGAGGGCAGAATGTTATCAGCTCTTCAGTTGGAGAAGGGACTAAGGTGAGGGGAGTTGACTTACCTTGCTATCTTGCGGTTAAAGCTGGATGATCAGAATCACAATGCCCTGCTGACAAAAGTCTCCCGGGTACTTACTAAGTTCAAGGATGTGATGCCGAAGGAACTGCCAAGGTGTTACCTCCGCGAAGGCCTATCGATTGATCATCAGATCGAGTTAGTCCCTGGAACTAAACCTCCAGCGAAGGGACCGTATAGAATGAGTCTGCCAAAACTAGCAGAGCTGCGGAAATAACTTGATGGATTGTTAGAATCATGCTTTATTCACCCCTCAAAGGTTTCATATGGTGCCCCAGTCTTATTTTAGAAGAAACACAATGGAAGTCTACGATTATGTGTCAACTATCGAGCCCTGAACAAGGTAACGGTGAAGAACAAGTATCCAATACCGCTCATTGCTGACTTATTTGACTATCTTACATCTGTGAAGTACTTCTCTAAACTTGATTTGAGATCGGGTTACTATCAAGTCAGGATTGTTGCCGGGGATGAGCCGAAGACAACTTGTTCCACTCGGTATCGGGCATATGAGATTCTTGTCATGCCATTCGGCCTGACCAACGCTCCTGCAACATTCTGTACACTTATGAATGAGCTCTTCCAAAAATATATCGACAAGTTTGTAGTGGTGTACTTGGATGATATTGTAATTTATAGCCGCACTATGAAGGAGCACCTTGAACATCTTCGCCGGGTATTCCAAGTCCTACGACAGAACCAGCACTATGTTAAGTTGGAGAAATGCTCATTTTCCCAGGAAAAAATTATATTTCTTGGACACATTATTGGCGAAGGACAGATCCTTATGGATATGGAGAAGGTCCACGCTATTGAGGAGTGGAAAGCTTCTACGGAGGTTACAGAAATTTGTTCCTTTCTTGGCCTCGTGAACTACTACTGCAAGTTCATCGAAAGATATTCGAAGCGCGCGGTACCCCTTACAGATCTTCTCAAGAAGGACTCATCTTGGTCATGGTCTGAGAAATGTCAAGCTGCCTTTGACGATCTGAAGCATGCGGTGATTAACAACCCAATCTTAGCCTTGCCAGATATTACCAAGCCGTTTGAGGTACATATCGATGCGTCTGATTTTGATATGGGTGGAGTATTATTACAAGAGGGACATCCAACTGCATATGAAAACAGAAAGCTGAATGAAACAAAGAAGAGGTATTCAGCCCAACAGAAGGAACTCCTAGCTATTGTGCATTGTCTGCGAGTATGGCGACATTATCTGTTGGGAATGAAGGTTCTGGTAAAGACCGATAACAGTACGGCAAGCCATTTCCTTACACAGAAGAAGTTGACCTCGAAGTAGGCTCGTTGGCAAGAGTTTCTAGCAGAGTTTGATTTAGAGCTCGAGCACAAGCAAGGGAGGATGAATAATGTACCAGATGCGTTGAACTGTAAAGCCCATGAACTAGCGGCCATCTTTATAGCTGCCGAACAGTCTCACTCTCATGTTACCAGTACTATCCAAGACAGGATCAGCGAAGGGTTGGCAGTGGATCCTCTGACCCAGGCCATCATTAACTTGGTGAAACAGGGAAAGACAAAGCAGTTTTGGGTAGAAGATGGCCTTTTATATACGAAGGGACAATGAATTTATGTTCCTCGGTTCGCAGGACTAAGACGGGAGTTGATAAATGAGTGTCATGATACTCTTTGGGCAGGTCATCCGGGTTGGCGGAGAACACTATCCTTGCTGCACAGAGGTTACTATTGGCCCAATGATCAAAATGAAGTGATGGATTACACGCGGACTTGTTATATTTGCCAGAAAGACAAAGTGGATCGGAACTTGCCGCTGGGACAGCTTGAACCACTTCCTGTACCAACACGACCTTGGGAAAGCGTCTCTTTGGACTTTATCTCTGGGTTACCTAAGACTAAAGGATTTGGTTCCATACTCGTGATCATTAACAGATTCTTTAACTATACAACGTTCATTCTAGCCTCGATTATTTGTGCGGCAGATAAAATAACGCATCTCTTTGTGAAGTACGTTGTTAAGTATTGGGGCGTGCCGTAGGATATTGTCAGTGATAGAGATCCGAGATTTACTGGGAAGTTTTGGAGGGAAGTATTCAGATTATTGGGATCCACTCTCAATTTCTCAACCAGTAACCATTCATAATCAGATGGTCAGACCGAACGCTTCAATGCAATGTTGGAAGAGTACCTCTGGCACTTCGTCAGGGTGAACAAGAAGAACTGGGGCGAACTCCTAGATGTAGCACAATTTTGCTTTAATTTACAGAAGAGTTCCTCAACCAATAAGAGTCCCTTTGAGATACTATTGGGACAACAACCCCTCACACCGCTCACGGTGGTCTCCGGTTACAAAGGAAGCGTTCCGAGAGCCTACTAGTTTGCAAGAGAATGGCAGAGAAATACTGATATTGCTCGGGCCTATTTGGAAAAAGTGTCCGCCAGAATGAAGAAATGGGTTGATCAGAAGAGACGACCATATCTTTTCCAAGTTGGAGACCTTCTTTTGATCACGAACTCTCACCTCAAGCATCGAAGTGACAGAGTACACAAAGGCCTGGTACCCAATTATATCGGTCCAATACCAATCATTGGCAAAGTTGGGAAGGTTTCTTACAAGCTTCAACTGCCACCCCACCTTTGTTTCACCCATTCAGTGTTTCATGCCACTGCCTTAAAGCCTTACCACCAAGACAAGGAAAATCCAAGCAGAAGTACCATCAGACCTCAGGTTCCTCTCAAGCCAGTCAACCCAGTCCAAGTTTCAGAGAGTGTTCTTGCTCACAGAGTGACCCATGTTGATCCGGACACCAAGGAGGAAGTCTACGAGTACCTAGTGAAGTGGAAGGATCTGCCAGAAACAGAAGCAAACTGGGAGCACCAAGATTCTCATCCCCTTCTGGTCCGACTCAGGAAGATTAAGGCCAAACAAGAGAGGAAAGAGAACAGGCAGATGTGGAAGAAGAAGAAGTCCACGAGGGCGTCTCCAAGCTGAGTGGGAGAGAGTGTGACGCCTCAACTGATCAATCCCAGATTTTGTACAGAGTAGCTTTAGGATGTAATTAAGCCATGTATAAATTTTCGTTTATTTTTGTAAAGCTTAGCTTAGGCAAAAGGGGGAGTACGCTTCGTCTCCAACTTTAATGTTTTCTTTTGGTTCTTAGTTATTTCCTTAGTAGCTATATATGTAGAGGACTTGACTCCGATACATCCGAGAATGAAAATAAGCTTTGTAATTTGCTGTTGATAAATAAATGAAGTGATGCTTTCAAAGACCCTTTGTACAGTGTTTGTGTTGCCTTAATTTGATGCGAGCTTATGTGATATTGGGTTTTTAAGACGATTGAAAAGAGACGAATAATTAGGCTTACTTGAGGCAGGTGCCTTGAGTGCCACACGTACCAAGCTTGAGTTAAGTTGGTCTGTGTCACGCGTACCTCACTTAAATAAGATACAATGTAAATTGTGGCATTTATCTCTGTCGCAATGCAATGTAAATTGTATTTTGATTGTTCATAATGTTTGAAATAATGTGTACTTCTTAGTTCTATCACTTTGACTTAGTTCTCAAACTAAGTATTTAGGACTGAATTTTAGCACTATGAGAATATGTCGTGCGTTGCAAAATATTTTCAAGCATAGACTGTGGTAGCTGCATGCCTGCAGTTCGTAAAACATCTTCGGTGACTGGCCCTTTACTGTCGTTCGCTTTTAGTAAGTCTCGCTATTAGATACTCGATTTGAGAGGGAGGCAATTTATGTCACTTTTTCTCATTTTATTTACTAAGTATCTTGTCTAACATGTTGATTTCTACTGTTTATCTCAACTTGCACTGGAGAAAAACTATTGTCAGTGTGGATTCAAGTTTGGGTTTGTCAACTCAAACCCTGCTGCGGTTTCTCTCATCAAGGTTAGGGTCATTGGCGTTTGGCATCCAACAATATAAGGAATGCAAATCGAGTATCATAAATGAATTAAGACATGGAATGATGAGTATTGCTTTCTCTTAATCGGTTACAATATGCATGAAATATTGCATTCAACTTGTAGTCTTGAAGCTATGCTTAGAAATAAATATATGATCACTCATTCTACCTGCATGCGTCTATTTATGCTAACAATCACGAAACAATTTCATCATTGAACTTCCCTTCGCCCCCTTCAAATCTGCGGCTCTATTCTTTATCCCTGATACATGTAAGAAACACAAGAAAGTCATTTCGTAAGTACTAAATCTAAATGCCAAAAAAAGGTACATCAAGTTTTATAAATTTCACAACTGATTTAAAAAAAGGTACATCAAGCTTTTGACAGGTTTTCAAAACAGCGGTAAGGGCGCATGGATGTTTATTGTAGATTGAATGGCCGATTAATAACAAAAATCAAAGATGCATAACCTGAAGCTTGAAGCTTGAATTTGGTGTAAACCAACAGGGATTCTGAAGGAAGGAATGGCAATCACTTGAAATATATGGCTCAATGCTGTTGTCTTCCATGTGGAAGACCTGTAGCTCACGGTCACCGTATATATCGCTGAAGACGTAGTTTTGAGAAAGAAAATTAGAATCCATGAAATAAATGGAGTTCCCTTTAAAACCCGGCAGAAAGTGATTAGTTCCTGAAGTAGATGAAGACCTCTTACAACCCCAACCAATAAAAAGTGCATGATCTCCCAAGCTTTCAACCTTCACCCACTCTACAAGGTCTCGATCGAGTCTAAATACTGCAAAACTTATAGTCCGAGGATTAGATATTGTATCATAATCTTCCACGTCTTCAGTGAAGTATCTTCTTTTTACAAATATTAAATCCCCGCAACTAGTGAACAAACATGAACCCCCAACTGCGAAAAGCCCGAATTCCCAGTTCTCAGGGATGTCAAATTTTATTACTGTGGGTTAGTCATCACCCATAAGGTTCCATTCCCATATATTTAAACTTACATCACAAACGTACAACATTCCGTCACATAGGACATAATCAACGAAATCATCTCCTTCGGGGTGTTTGAAAATAGACCACGAGTTGTTTCCTGCCCAGCAAAATCTGAGTGTGGAAGATTTTCCTTCAGAATAAAGGGCGCCCACAACAAAACATCGGTCATCGTCATCATCTGAACTCGATGAGAAATATGTCCAATCGAACCGGCCAATCTCTTGAAATTCACTTGTTGTTAACGGAGGGAGCTCAATTCTAGCTTTTGTTATCGGGTTCATCATATAGGTTTTATTTTGAAAGAAACGACTTTGTTCGACCATCAGCAACCACCCATTACTCATTTCCCATCGATGGACTTTGGAACCAAAATCTCCAAATAACCTGTAAACTCGTCCTTCAGATAAAGAATAATAATCACAGGATTGGCTATTAAGCAGGAGCCATGGGGCTTCAACAGGCAGAGGGACACAAGAACTTTCGTCGTTTACAATAAAATTCCATGACTTGCAAACACTAGCTAATCTGATACGATCCGTCATAAATAAATGTTGTACTATAAGTTCCATGATCTCTTGAGGAAGTTCAACCCACATACTTTTTTCCGTTGTATCCGTCCTGGTGAGGTTTTTCAAAGTGACATTGCGGGTTTTATTATTGTGTTTTTTAACTTTGTCAAGAGCTCTGGACTTCTTTTTTGCAATGTGAAATATATATCGGGCTGGCAGTAACTGAATGGATTCGAGCAACTCATCGAAATAAATTAACATCATCACGGTAAGCTTTTCCAGAGTGAAATCGAGAAACTCATAATAATCTAAAATGACTTGTATCATCTTTGATGTTTTGATTTGGTTAAGAAGCGCCACCATAGGTCTTTTATATCCTTCAAAGGCAATAATAATAATAATAATAAATGTGAGAAAATAGTCTTGACGTGCCGTTAAACATATTGTGATTCTATTGCAATTTGCAACATGATGTCATAACTTATGACATCTTGTTGCGAGATATTGAGAACAAGGCCTTGTTTAGTATCCCATAATAAACATGAAGATCTGCTTATTCCCTAAGTTTGGTTAAGTGTAAGTGCTTATTGCTTGCTAAATACGAAAACTTGGAAGTAAAACCTATCCAAACAATCTTTGCAGGCACCCAACCCAAACTTTCATAAAAAGGCCATATCGATCTCAGGAATATTATCAATGAAACTAATATAGTATGGTTCACAAAACATCATAAATATTTATGATTTCATGACATATCGATATTTGAAACAAATCATGCATGAATCAAGAGAAACACTGACCTGGATATGTGAGAAAATATGTAAAGAACCAACAGTGAGACGATGACTAGAACTTGTCCTTAGATCTTTAATTGTGTTTGAATCCTGAGGTTGCTACTGTAGTTTAAATCCAAGTATGACTAGAACTTACCCTTATGAATAGTCCAAAAACTTATGGAAAGAGTCCTAAACGGATTATAGTAACTTTCTTCAATTAAAAACAGGAGATCTAAAAATCAATAATAGCAGAACCAAACACAATTAGAATTTGTGTTTGCACCCTTTTTGCACTCAGGCCTCGTTCATCTGTAACTTAATTTGAATGTTGGCACCAAACACAATTAAATTGAGTATCTGTAACTTACAAGTCCAATTATCAGATACTCAATTTCAGAGGGTGGCAACTTATGCCATTTTTTCTCTTCATACTCAATTTCAGATGATACCTATTCCGCAAGGTCTCGGTCTAGTCTAAATAACTCAAAACATTCTGTTCGAATATCAATTATTTCAATATATTCTTCAAAGTCTTCAATGACGCCAGAGTAAGATTTGAACACTAGCAATAAACCGCTGCAACACTAGAACAAAATGGAGCCAGGCACGTAATAATGTCGTCCTTCAATCCCTATATGAAGAGAGATATGAAATAGTTTCATTGTTGGTTTGTCGCCCCAAAGGTTGTAATCCCACAGTTTATCCTGTGTTTCAAGACGACGACAAACAGCATTGTGACATTATCAGTTTGTTAAGAGCAGACACAAAACGATAATGTGTTACTATGACAAAGATCACATTAAATTTCATATGCACATACACTATTCATTAGATTAAATCGTGAAATTGACTAAGAAACAAGAAATTAAATAGCAGATTCAGGTTCAAGTGTAAGCATTTCCAAATGCACCACTTTTAACTCTATTAAACATACACAAGTAAACAAAACAAGCACTCCAAATCTATAATCACTCAGAATGCCAATCAATTCAGCATCAGCATTCAATTTACAAGTCACCTTCTGAGTCAAGAGTATTCCGAGCCTTCAAAGTCCGAGTCGTCACAGGATTCCGAGTTTTTGCCCTAATCAAAAGAAGAAATTCGTTTTGTCTTCATATTTTGTACCTTCACATCTTGCTCAGAAGCCATTAATCTTCTCCGACCCTCGTAAGTGTAGTCACCTGCACAATATCTGAGAATTAAATGACCATCAAAATTTACTGAAATAATAAAAATGAGAAACCAAGAATATGTACACTTCGAATAGACTCTGCTTCAGTTTTCTAATGTTTTGCACAAGTGATAAATCCTCCTCCTTTGTAACATCAATCTTGTCAAGAAATTCAAATAATATCTCTCTTCCTTCCTTGTTGAAGTCTCCTTGTTCCGATCGATTTACAAAATCTTTGAGATCCACTTCACCAACCAGGTCTTCATTAACACCCAGGCTCTAAATACAAAACTAGAGTACACGCAAGACTCTTGGCAAAGTACATGAGTTGCAAATTTCATTAATCCAAGATAAGCTATACTTTTGAGTAGGTGGAAGGTAATGGAAGGGCGTTGTGCGTAAAACTCTATCCCGCTCGGGATCTCCTCCGCCTCCTCCTCCTCCTCCACCTTATCATCATCATCATCATCATCCTCTATCACCGTGCCTGTATAAGTAATTCCGCTGTAATAATCTTCATCATCGCTCCAACCCCTACAAAACCAATCTTGAAAATCTGGGTTAACCTTTATTATCCTTGCTTCCAGTTGTCTATACAATTTGTCCATCTCAACAATGGTTTTATTATTTCCCTGGTTTCTTTTGCAAAGATCCTTGTAGCACTTAGCTTCCCATATGTCTCTACAAAAAACCCGCGGAATAGTAGTGCCATCGGTAAGTGCTACAATTTTCTCGAGTTGTGTTTTTATCTCCACGGAAGATTCTTCACTAAGAAAACAACCAGGGACAGACAGTAATTCGAAATACTTAACAAAGAGTTCTTTCAGATTTTTCTCTAGTTCAACAACATCCTAAAAAAGAAGATTAGGCATCATCAATATATAAAATAAATCAGAGATGATAATTAATATTGTTGGAAATGTAAATCTTAATAAGTGAATCCATGAAATTAAATTTGATCACTGGTATTAGAATTACGTACAGAGTTCACATCTTCCATCATTGGTACCTGCACAAAAACAACATAAAAATCAATCAATATTGTAATAAGGGTTACTTAACGACTATTCAAATTACTTGGAGCACAATATCGATAGGTCGATTACTTAACGACTATTACATTGAAACTTTGACAAGCTTTGCTCACCCCTTTGAGCAAAAATAACAATAACTTAATAAACAGTTTGGTAAGTGAAGTTTGTGTGCTGGAATAGATTAATTGTCTTTCCACATGAAAAAATACATCCCTGGGCATTGCTTTCGGTTAGCCTGTTATGATATGCATTCAAGTAATAATAACCCAAACAAGCGACCAAGAGAGATGATAAATGAAGAAACAGAAATCATAATCTATCCCATACCTGCATGAGAAACCAAAAGAGTTTGATTTAGCTCATATTGTGAGCTTTTGAGGGAAATAATTGAGGACAATGTTTTAGACATCCAAAAAAATGTTTTACATTGACAAAGATCACATTAAATTTCATATGAACATACATTATTCATTAGAATCAACGAGAAATTAATTAATAAATGAGAAATTAAATAACAAATTCAGGTTCAAGACTGCATTTCCAAATGCTCCACATTTATAACTGAGCTTTCACCATACTCAAAAGAAGAAATTGGTTTCAAGTTTTCATTCTTCATTACTAAGACGTTAGATGATTTTTTTTCCCGTCCTTGTAGGAGTAGTCACCTGCAATATATCTGAGAATCGGATAACAATCTAAATTTACCCAAATTAGCGGCATAAATGGAAAATGAGAAACCAATACATACACTTCAAAAAGACTTCTTTCAGTTTTTCAATGTTGTCCTTAAGTTTATTGCGCACATGTAAATCATACTCCGTCAGAACATCAATCCTGTCAAGAAATTCAAATAATATACGCCTTGCTTCCTTCTTATAGTCACTTTTCTCTAATCGAGCTATGAAATCTTTGAGATCCACTTCACCAACCAGGTCTGGGTTAATAGACAGGGTATCACATACAAACTTGGAGTACTGGCAAGACTCGATAAGAAGTGTACGAGGTACAAACGGAATGAGTTCATGAAAAGTTTCCTGATGAACTTTACGGAATGTAGTGGCAGGGTCAAAAACGTCTACCACTAAGTAGTCATCCTCCAGCTTATCCATCTCATCTATGCTCATTGATGAACTCTGTGTACAAGATCTGATATACAAGTCACAAAGTGCATCCTTGTCTATATCATGATAACTACCAAAAAAATCTCAAACTTCTCTTGAATTTCCTTGTTATCCTTGAATACTTTTGTTTCCAGTTGTTCATACATGCATGTCTGCCATGACAAGCACGGTTTCTGTATATTCCCGGGAAGATGTCACTTCATTCAAAAAGCCCCTAAGGTACCCTAACTTGTCAAAAAAGAGCCGCGAGAGACTACCGGTTTTATCGGTAAGTGCTAAAATTTTCTCAAGGTGTCCATTTATTTCCAAGATAAAACTATCAAAATAAACAACATCGATGGTAATACTGTCACGCCCCAAAATCCACTTTCTGATAATAGATCATAAAGCGCATACTAAGGCTTGACAAGTCGGGCATCCCACGGATGAAACCCCACAGATGTAATATATTTCTAAAGAAATTAACTACATCTACTTATCAAAGAAACGCAGCGGAAAAATAACTCAATTATCGAATAAAATAAATAATATTCTCAACAAATTATATTAACAAGAAAATAGATTACGACAATGAAATATAAAGTAAAAACCATAAATACCCTATGACAACTCAGTGATCCAAAGAATTCCGAAAATGATCAACCAAGCCTCACTAAGCAAAAACCTACTGTGCTCGACCTCCTGAAAAATATATAGCGCACAGGGCGTCAAGCAAGCACAATTATTACCGGTCACTGAACATGACAGACCGATCTATTATACAAAAAGTATTAGTGTGATATAATATCCTGTAATTATATATAAATGATGCAATGCATTGAGAAAATGAGGTTCAATTATTAAGGTTGTTTTTAAGCGTCGGCGCCAACTAGTATTATAAAATAGTTATAAAGTATTATTAGGTGTGGGAGATAACTAACAGACGATGTACACAGGGTCACTTTAATTCAGTGGGACCACACTCTCGCACCCTTTTGTTCTCAACAGAAGTGTATCCCTTATTGGCGAGCCAGGGATTGGCGGATTCCTTTTTAGTGAGCCAGGAATTAGCGGGTAAATCACCGGATCAAGGTGGTTAAGGATTTTCAACCTACAGGTCTAAAGCCTATTTTATTTTCACTTTCAGGGTTCTAAGCCCACGGGATGCTCGCGTAGCATGCAGCCGAGAAGTAACAGGGAAAAAAATTTGGCACTTGCAACCCGGGAAAACTGATAAACAGTTACCTCATATTTGGTTTAGGGAGTCAAACCCAAGGACCGTAACAGCATAGCCCTACTATGTACATTAACTCTAAGTTATCCTATGCATGAATGATTTAAGCGACCGATACTCAATCAAAATGACCTATCTGTCATTGCTCTATAGACAATGAGACTATATCATATGATTGGCGATCTTATGCTCAACGATCTTTCTATCCTCACAATATAGGAGTAGAGTCTCAGTCGATGATTTTAAATAGGCTTATGCTAGTACCCCATTGATTTAACATCAAGGTCCAACTTATCCATCTATAGTTTAAAGGGTTGAACACGAGGTACCAATTACTATTATCTACGCTATTGATATGGATATAATTAATATCATTACAAATTTCCTTATATACTAACTATATATATATATTTTAAGCATACATTAACCAATGTTTGCCCTAAGCTATATATATATATATATATATGAGCATACATATATATATACCTATACAGAGTCTGCCTTCATTAAACATATATATACAATCTGTAAATACAATATTCAGATCTGCCTTATAAGTATATATATGTATTATTAATATACAAATCTACCTTATAAACATATATCAGTATTATTAATATACAAATCTACCTTATAAGCATATATCAGTGTTCTGAATATATGGGAACCAAATCTGTTTTCATTAACCTATAAATACCTATACATATATACTAAACCAAACAACCTTATACTGTGATCAGAAAAGAAACCATTATAGTTTTTATTCCTTATTACTACTATATAAGCAACTAATTAGATATATCTACTACTGTTGTATAAAAGTGTTGTTATAGTACTTTATATAAATAACTACAGACGCAACTCTTCACTACACAGGGTGTACTGATATGCTCATGTTAAGTCTAGCACAACTACTACAATGGGTTCCAAAAATGATTGTATAGCAACTATGAAATTCTACAGTAATATTGTTATGGAACAATCTCAACGAGCCTACTCGAACAAAAATCAGATAAGAGTACAATCACCTACTAAACATGGTATATTAGCTATAATCAATACACTATTCCAATCACAGAGCAATGACAAGTCATAATGGTACTTGCCTGATTAGGGATTTTATACAAATCGAGAAGCGAAGAACGACTTGCAATGCTCGACAAAATCAACCCAACCCACTCCAAAAACGGGCATGATAGAGAACTTAAAGTTAAGGGTAATACTACTCACAAACCAGAGTCTCTAAAGCTATGGGTTGATGGAGGAGATAGAGAGAGAGATGGAGAAGAATCAGGAAGAAATACGGTGGTGGTTGAATGGGTTCTAAAAATTGATTTGGAGAAAAAAGTTATGATAGCATACTTCCACAAGTAACTTACTAAACTACAACAGCTCTAGAACAAAGTTATATAACGAAGAAAAAAAAAAAAAAAAAAAACGGGGCGCTACAAATACGAACTACCTCAATTTTTTTTTTTGAAGAGTTCTTCCGGCTGCTTATGGACAACACCCTAGTCGAAAGAAAGACAAAAATAAAATATAAAAAATAATTGTAGCATTTGTTATTAACATATAATAATAATATAAGGGTGAGCATGAGTCGGTTTCACGGTTTGGTATAAAACCAAAACCAAAACCAAAAACGAAAACTTCGCTTGCTAAAATCAGAAATCGAAACCAACGACACTATAAAACAAACCGAAATAAATAGGAGGAACCAAAACCAAAACCGAAACCGAAACTAAACCAAAAAATAGATCGGTTTGGTTCGGTTTCTCGATTTGCATTTCATCAAAATTAATAAAGTTATTGTTTAAGTCAAATATTTACTTGATTATACTACATTTTGGTATTTTAATATAAAAAATATATATAGAGTAATGAAGGGTTAAGCTATATTTAGAATTTTGTTTACTAATAATGTTTATTCTCGATTCAGCTCGATTTTTGTCGGTTCCTCTTATGGAGAAACCGAAACTGAATCCTTTCGGTTCCTTAACCTAAATTAAGGAACCGAAACCGAAGCCTCAAAAACCAAACCATTTTGTTAGGTTCGGATCAATTTAGTTCAGTTCCTCAGTTTCTTCGAGTTTTTTCTCAACCCTAATAAAATGTATAAATTTTGAACATCATATACCTATTCTAGAGAATCACTAGTATTTTCTCCCTGTGCAAAAACAACAACAAAACAATGAGGAAAATAATAATCATAATTATAGGATCATAAAAAATAATTTGAAGTATCATATACCTCCTCTTGAGAATCACTAGTATTTGGAGTACGGACAGAGTTCACATCTTCCATCATCGCTTCCTGCACGAACAAAAGCAAAACAATTGATTGCTCTAATTAAATATGTGTTACGCGCTAAAGAAAATTGTCTCAAACTTTAGTCGAGATTGTAAAAATGAATTTTTTGAGTATCATATGCATACCTCTTGAGAATCACTAGTATTTGAATTACTTACAAAGTTCACATCCTCCATTGCTTCCTGCACGAATAAAAGGAAAGAAAGAAAGATCGATATATTGTTGGAAGATCAGAACTCTAAGAACTGGATCATGGGAATAACAGACTTGTGGTATATCTTACCTCCTCACTAAAATCAAAACCCTAAAAACAAGAAAAGATGATATTTAAGCATTACATACCACGTAAGATAAACAAGCAGATGTCAATGTTGTTGAAGAAAAAACCCTAAAACGCACCCTGATGATGATTCCACCTTTAAAGCCAAATCGTATGGCAACAGTAAGTTCAAAGCTAAATCATTCAGCAAAACTAAATATTCGAACCATGTCATCTCACTTAAGAGTGCTCTATACCTCTCCCAGTAATGTGCCTTCTGTGTTTGTTAACTGAGATATTTCCCACACAAGGGAAGAGTTTTCTTTTTCTTTTTCTTCATGGGAGCTAAATATCGATATTTTGGTTACTTAACGACTATTACATTTAAATTTTGTCAAGCTTTGCTTATCCCTTCAAGCAAAAATAACAATTACTTAACAGACAGTCGAGGAATGTCTCCCATTACCCCACAAAGGAAGTCTCCACTTAAGGTAATTGCACTAGCACAGTGTGTTTTGTATGATGTAGATATGAAACGAAAAAAATGCAAAAATGCATCGCTGAACATAATAGAGTCATGTAAAAGCAAACTAGAATATGCATAGTATTATTTCACTGCTCATAATAGATTCATGAAAAAAAAAATTATACAGAAAGAAATTGTGCGAATTTTTGCCCAGAAATAGTATATATGATCACTCATTCTAACTAAAATAAGTACATTTGCAAACAGTGACAATTTCATTATTGAACCTCCCATCACCACCTTAATGGCTTCATATCTGCGGCACTAGGTATTCTTTATCCCTGATACAAAACGCGAAAAAGTAATTTTATCAGTAAGTTTAAATGCCGGGAAAAAAAGAACGAACCAACTTCAGTTTGACAAAGTTCACGACATACATAGATGAGAAGGGGTTGAGAGATTCAGAGCTTTTGAGGCTTTGGAAAGAGAGGTGAGAAGGTGCATAGGCCTTTTATCGGTTGTACATAACTGGTAAATAACAAAAATCAACTAGGCGTTTAATACCTGAAGTTTGATGAATTCGGTGTAAACCAAACTGAGGTCTGATTGAGGAAGGAATGGCAGTCACTCGTTATATATGGTTCAATACTGTTGTCTTCAAGGTGAAAAACTCGCAGCTCACGATCACCATATATATCATGAGAGAAAGAGTTTTGAGAAAGAAAATTAGTTTCCATGAAATATATGGAGTTCCCTCTAAAACCCGGCGGAAAGCAATTAGTTCCTGAAGTAGATAAAGACCTCTTACAACCCCAACCAATAAAAAGTGCATGGTCTCCCAAGGTTTCGACCTTCACCCACTTCGCAATGTCTCGATCTAGTCTAAATAACTCAAAACCTTCCGTCCGAATATCAAATATTTTAGTATATTCTCCGATGTCTTCAATGTCACTAGAGCAAGATTTAAATACTAGCAACAAATCCCCGCAAGACTCGAACAAAACTGAACCACTTCGGTAATATATTTGTTCTTTAAAATCGAAATGAGAAGGGATAACAAATAGTTCCATTGTGGGTTTGTCACCCATAAGGTTGCATCCCCAAAGTTTCATAAATATATCCAAAACATACAGGCATCCATCAAGTATGATATAGTCTACGAATTCGTATACCTCAAGGCCTATGAATGCGAATCCTTGTTGGTGTTTGAGACTGGACCATGTTTTGTCTCCTGTCCAACAATATCTGAATTGTTTTACTTTGCTTTCGGATTCAAGAATGCCCATAACAAAACAATGGTCATCGTCATCATTTGAACTCGCTGGAAAATATCTCCAATCAAAGAATTCCATCTCTTGAAGTTCACTCGTTCTCAACGGAGGGAGCTCAATTCTATCTTTTGTTATTGGGTTCATCATATAGGTTTCATTTTGAAAGAAACGACTTTGTTTGACCATAAGCAACCACCCATTACTCATTTCCCATCGATACGAACCAAAATCACCAAATAACCTGTAAACTCGTCCTTCAGATAAAGAATAATAATCACAGAATTGGCTATTAAGCGGGAACCATGGGGCTTCAACGGGCAGAGAAACACAAGAACTTTCATAGTTTACAATTAAATTCCATGACTTGCAAACACTAGCTAATCTGATACGATCCGTCATAAATAAATGTTTTATTATAAGTCCCATGATCTCTTGAGGAAGTTCAGCCCACATACTATTATCCGTCCTATCCGTCCAGGTGAGGGTTTTCAAATTAGCATCAAGATTTTTATTGCGGTGCATTTTTACTTTGTCAAGAGCTCTGGACTTCTTTTTTGCAACGTGAAATATATATCTGGCTGGGAGTAACTGTGCGTAATCAAGCAACTTCTTATACAAATCTGAGATGACTTGTATCATCTTTGATGTTGTAATTTGCATTAGATGCGCCATAGTTTATTTATATCCTACAAAGACAATATTAAGGAATGTAAGAACATGGATTGTCGCGTTATTAAACAATATGATCAGCTCTTAGTATTCTTTGCAGTTGTTATTTCCCCCCTTGAGAAGTATTAGTGTCTAATCCGTAATCACGAATAACACAATGGTATACAATCAATCTAGGCTAAACTATTTTGATTTTTCAGAAATACCAATTGCAAGATATATGATCCCATAAAATCTACTTTGGAACCAAACCCTCCCCAAAAACACCACGTTTCAGTAATTTAACCGGACGTTAACGTTCAGTAATTTTAACTGACGGATTAAAACTACATATCAAGTACCAAGAACATAATTTCAACGGGTATACAGATTACCTAGAACATATATATTCAGTAAATCGCATGATTCGTGCAAGAGAGTACTAACCTTAATATGTGAAAAAATATTCCATGATTCAAGCGCTTGATCGATGCAGAGAGAAATAACCAACAATGAGATTGTAATCACGCAATATTTCATGTGTTTGATGAAAAGATGAGAAATCACAATAGGGTTGCTGTAGTTGAAACCAAGTATGACTAGAACTTACTTTCGTAGGGTTGTAAAAGACTCCTAGATAAACTTTTATACTAGCTAACCAAAATAGTAACTTCCACAAATTCAGAAAAATTGATAATTAGTACTTCGCACCTCTCCTCAAGTACTTAAGCTTGAAATTTAGTAGGCAAGTGCGTCGCAAATACCGATATGCACTCGCAATATCAGCTTCCCGACCATTACGTGGGCAATCTTGGGGTGTGTTAGGTTCGTGAAAAACGGTGGAAATGGCGAATTGGATTTTCATGAAATTTGTTTTCTACTGTTTGGTTGGAGATGTAAAGTAATTGGTAAAAAATGGGTTTTCCATGAATTTTGAAAATATAACAAAATACATAAAACCCGACTTCCTCTTTCAAATTATAGTTTTTTTATTTTCCATGGTTTTTCATCATTTATCATGCCCAGCCCAACCAAACAATGGAATATGGGTATTTCACGGTTTTAATGAAAACCATGGAAAACCATATTTCATGGAAATTTAGTTTGTTATTTCCATCGTTTTCCACGAACCAAGCACACCCTTGGGCTCTGCTCGGGAATACCTCCACAAATTAAGTATTTTTGTTTATTTTCACTGATCCAATGGTTAGCAACGGTTGGATCAAAGAAAATTAACCAGAATCCAAAATATATGAAGGTATTCGCAGGATACCAAGCAGAGCTTTAAAGTTTCACCCAAAATTATTGAAATGGAAATCAATGAGGCATG
The DNA here is from genome assembly GCA_014058105.1 of Kingdonia uniflora. Lineage (NCBI taxonomy): Eukaryota > Viridiplantae > Streptophyta > Magnoliopsida > Ranunculales > Circaeasteraceae > Kingdonia > Kingdonia uniflora. The sequence goes on from JACGCM010001501.1 coordinate 51,638, forward strand.
TTGTGTGGGTTCGAAATATACGTGATATGGGTTGTAATAAAAAGGTATTTGTCTTTACGTGCATACATATATGCAATAGGCACAAGCATGTGTATGTTTAGTTTGTACAGCAGTTTAAGGGCCCGACTTTCACATTTTTCACACGACCATAAGTACTAAATTTGTGATAGACATAGTTAAAAACAAAAAAATCACAATTTCGACTGTGTATCCTCTCTGTCTGTCTGTCTGTCCCTCTTCTTCATCATCTTCGTATTTATTTCTTTTAATCTTTCTATCTTCTCTCCAATCTCTTCTCCTGATCCACCTCACACCTCGCACCTCGCTTCAGGCGTAACACGTTACCGTGTAACGTGTTACGCCTACGCCTTATTTTGGTAGAACATAGGTTATGGACCATGGTTTTGTGGGAGCGGGTAAAGAAAGCCCGAAGGCCCAGCTGGATTGGGCTGGCAATATTTGGTTTTGTGATTAATGCTTCACTGACACGTGTCCAGATGAACAGCACGCGGACACCTGGCAGTTGTACTCACTGCAACAACGAGAACATGAGATGACAGTTAGAGAAAGCCAAGATTGAGAATGACAGCTTCTCTTATTACCAAAATGCCCTTGTCACATTACCATCTCCAAGAGTTTGAACTTGAGCATCTCCAAAAATTAAGCTCATTTCACTCCGGCAATAGTGTCAATCCAATGCTGAATTGGAGCGACACAATTCTATGCTAAGATGGGAATTGAGGTTTACCATAATATTCTAAAATAAATAATGTCGATGACAGTAACTGATATTGACATTTTTTCTGTTTAGCATAAATTAAAAGTTAAAGATGTTATATGTTAAGAAAAATGAAACACATCAGACTTGACCGGGGCAATATAACAACAAATACACCGCTCAACATGGGTGGAGCCAGGGGTGTTTCCAGGTGGGTCTGTTGAACCCCCTGGCTGCTGGAAACTTCCAAAATGCAACACTTTTCCGTAAAATAATTTGTTTTTAGTTCAGTTACTACATATTTAAACCCCCTCAAATAATTACATAGAAATTCTTCCGCTCAAAACTGGTTCTTATTAGCCATATTGACAGAGGAAACATGGTGAAAAGAAAATACAAGAATAAATTAAAAGAGAAATCATCAGTTAAAATGATTATTTTTCTAGACAGTAAAGAACGATTTGCTTAATTCGTACCAAGAGCAAAATGACTTAAACCTCGCCTCGCCTCGCCTCTCCTCTATATCTTCTCATCGTCTTCGACTTCAACGTCGAGATCGTCTGAGTACCAGGGGTATTTTGGGTAATAGATTTACAGGGTGTATTTTCTATTTTTACAGGTGTTGGTCCTAAATGTGGATCAACTTATCCTTTCAGGTCAACAAATTAAATACCAAAAACAATAAAAACTCCAAAAACAGAGTTAAAAAAAAAAAACAGAGAGAGAGAGAGAGAGAGCAAAACTTGGAATCGAGAAGGTGAAGCGTGGAGATGATGATGATGATGGGAGGATGATGTTTGAGAGAGAGAGAGAGAGAGAGAGAGAGATGTTTCCAGCTGTTCTTTTTTTAGGTATTAATGGAACTTTCTTATAATAAATCTCTCCGATTTTTAAGTTGTAAGAACAACAACAACAACAACAACAACATCAATGGAGGAACGTTGATTCAATCATTCAATTTCTCTCTATCTCTATAAACCATTATTCTGAAACATGGGGTTTGTTCTCTTTCTTGTTTCTCTTCATTAAAACGTCTCTCAACTTGTTCTCCTCTGATTTGGGTATCTCGTTTTTCCACAATTAGTTACCCCAGTTGTGTTATTTGATCTGGGTTTTTGATTTTAGAGTCTGGGGTGTGTTTGATTTCTTGTTTTGTTATTGGGGTTGTGTTTGATTTTGATTTGAGGAAGATGGGTTCGTCGAATCTGGATTCTGTTAATGGGGTTGTGGGGGAGATCATGAACATTCATAGATCTTTACCAACAAGGCCGAGTCCCGAGGAAGTAGAAGCGGCGATATCGTTGATACAGAATGTTGAGAAGGAAGAGCAAGTGGAACTCGCGGCGATATCGAAGGAGAGAAAGGGTATCGAGGTTTCGGATGAATTGTTCTTCGTTTTGCAAGAAATGCAGAAGTGTTATGCTTGTTTTAAGAGTAAGGAACAGAAGAGGGAAGCTCAGGAGATACTTGATAAGGAGAATATTCATATTGTGTTTGATGAATTTGTTCAGAGAGCGTCGAATTGCTTAACATCTTCGCCGTCAAGTACTAATGAGACGATTACTTATCCTAAGAGCTTGATTTCTACAATGGGTACAAATAGTAGTTTAGTTATTGATGATCGAGATTCGTATGGAGTTTCGTCGTCTGGGTTGTACTCTGTTGAAGAGTCTGGGAAGAGTTCTAAGATGTTTACTAGAGATGATAGTTATGTGGCGAAGGTGAAAGTCGATGGAATTGGGTTTGGAGGAGTTGGTTCGACTATTCGTCGCCCGAAAATTGAGGACTCATCTCTCAAACCTGTAATTGATTCTGGTAAGCTTGCATTTCCTTGCTATTATGCTTTTTCATAACTTGTTGGTGTAAAACAATGTATTCATGTTTAAGAACTTTTAAGTGTAGTAGGTTTAATTCTGGATTGACCATTGTTTTTGTAGGTCAAGAGGGCGAGAAGTTGAGTCCATTTAGTCTTGCTAGTTTGATTGGGTTATATGCGAAGAAAGGTACACAGGATCTTAATCTTCAGAACAAGTTGTTGGACAGTGTTTCCTGGTTACCAGATTCATTAGGGAAGTTATCAGGTTTGCTTACCCTTGATTTATCTCAGAACTCTATTGTAACCCTACCGGACACAATTGGAAACCTTGCGTCTTTAACAAAGCTAGACCTTCGTTCAAACAGGATAAGTGAACTGCCCGAATCGATTATAAATATGTTTAGCCTGGTATATCTAGATATAAGTGGGAATAACTTGTCATCTCTACCAGCTAATATTGGAAAGTTACCCCGTCTCGAGGAGCTCGATGTGAGCTCAAACCACTTAAGAGTGCTCCCCGAGTCTATTGGAAATCTTGTCAGCCTTAAGAAGTTGGATATGGAGCATAATGTTATTGAAGAGCTTCCATATACTATTAGCGGTTGCTCTTCCCTTGTTGAGCTCCGGGCAGATTATAACAAGCTTAAAGCCCTACCAGAAGCGTTAGGAAAGCTTGGATCGTTGGAGATTCTATCTGTTAGGTTAAATGAAATCAAACAGCTTCCTACCACAATGGGATCTATGACGAGCTTGAGGGAGATTGACGCGAGCAACAATGAGCTGGAGGCGGTGCCTGCGAGCTTGTGCTTTGCAACCAATATTGTTAAGTTGAATGTTGGGAACAACTTTGCCGATCTACGTTCTCTACCCCATTCTATTGGGAATCTCGAAATGCTCGAGGTACTCGATATAAGTAATAATCAGATACGTGTCCTTCCTGATTCTTTTAGGATGCTATCTCGGTTACGTGTACTTAATGTTGATCAAACTCCTCTGGAAATTCCACCAAGGCATATAGCTCAGAAGGGTGCTCAGGTAGTTTTTCTTCTTGCAACGTTTCTCTTTTGAGTCTTCCATTTTCTTTTCGCGTCTGATTATAAGTTATGTTTTTCAGGAGGTTGTTCAATACATGGCTGAACATGTTTCCAAGAGAGAAAATTCACAACCAGTTCAGTCTAAAACCTTCTGTGGTGGATGGAATTGTTTTTTCAAGAAGTCCAACAAGAGGCAGCGTCATGGTCTGGCTAATTCTCTGTCTTAATACCGAATCTTAAATCAAAAGCACAAAATGTCCATCAATTTGGTAAGTTACAGAGCAAACTTTCATAGTAGAAAGCTCAACTTTGTAAAGCTTAGAAAAAAGGTTCACATTTTATAAATGGCTGTTGAGTTCTTCTCTTTTGACTATGTTATTTCAGGGAATTTCTGCTATAGATACTGCAAAGAAATCTCTCAAGTTAGTGCAACAAATCCACGTAAAAAAACAAAAGAAGTTACAAAGATATGATTCCGAACTCTGCTTTCTGTAGTATTGGATCATCTTATCATGGCTTCTTCATTGTTTTCCTGTACTTTTAATATCTTATGTTGTAGTGAAGAAGTAAAAAAAAGCACATGGTTGTAATTGATCCAAAACATTCTAAAGTGAAATGAAATTTAACCTTCTGAACATGGTTTTGCAACTTGTATATCTGATCATGTTTACTTATTTCTTATTAACCTATTGGGAAATTTTTATTCTGATTTTGTTTCCAATGTAATAACTGATAGCTATGCACTCATTATTTTAATGACTAATTATTAATTTGGAGTGTGAGTCGTCACACTAGAGAGTTATATGGAATATTTAAGGGACTGAAAGTCTTCCCTTAATTAATATATGAAAACTATATGGATTAGGGTCAGGTGTAACCATCATCAAAGAAATTTAACACAGTTATTATCTATAATGCATCGGGTATTAGAAACAATGAGAGAATATTGATGGAATTGCTATCCAGGGAGAAAAAAAAAATCATGTACTGATACCAGGAAAGTTTTAAAATAAAGAAACATGCTGTACTGCATTTGTACTATAGTTGGAATACAAGTCACTACGTTTTCTTTTAGTTAAGATCGAGAATAAACTTTAAAACCTAAATGCATCTCTGAGGTTTATCACTTGTCAGGTTATTAGTTATTATTCTTGACTTGGGTGTCATATTTTATTAGAGCTGGAGGTTTCATCTCAAAATCAATTGCCTATCGAGAGGAGTATCCCCAGGATCTTATATTTTGAGGTACAAAAGGCTCTGTGTCCGATGTGGGACTATATATCTCAACATATTTAAACAACCAACAAGCAGAGTAGCCTTCAACTTACTTATTCCACCTAGTTAACCGTCTACCACGGCTCGACTTTAATTTGCCATATCTTCTACTTTTACGTTCTTACTTTGCAATTTTTTATTTTTATATGTACAATTGTTTGTCTTCGTCGAAAACGTGTACAATGGATTAGGATATCAACCAGTCTAAAATTCATTGTCAGAGATCACCATGCCTCATCCATGGGTCCTTACTATTCTGGTCCATCTTTTAGGGTACAGACATCCCTAAAACTTCTTAATGGGGACTGCAGTGAAAACTTCTTGGTTGAAAAACTCAGACACCCCTCAAACTACTCAACTTAGCTGTAAATCAGAAAACATAATTAGCCATCAGTCATAAATAAATGTTGTATTATCAGTTCCATGATCTCTTGAAGATGTTCAACCCCCTCAAACATAATTTTGCTTACATCCTGTAAAGCTTGATTCTCAACTCCTCAAGGTGTATATGGGTGCACTCCAGTAGGGAGGCACCTTGGGATCTTCTGGACCATAAGAGACCAATTTAGATTTTGCTACATCACTCAGACTAAAAACGATGAGCTGATGACACATTCAGTCTTGGAGAAAAGCCTCTTCTTTCATTCTTTTATCCCTCTTTCCTTTTTGTGTTGCTCCCCTGTAGGGAGACTTAACCTGTGCAGGTTCCCCAATTAGACGCCTAAAGATCTTCTAATGAATCCATAGCAAATTATATAGGGAAGCACCCTTGGGGTTATGTCAAGGAGATGGATTTGAATTGCAGAGGGGTTAGTATGGGATAGAATATCCTAAGATAGCATTTCTCCATAGTTTAATAAGATCTTGGCTCATTTTATCAGTGTTTATGATGATGGTTTGGTAATCTTATGAATATTCAAGAGTTTGGGACCCCATAGTTTTATAAGATTTTGTTGACATTCTAAAGAGTAGGAGGATGTTTCAAGTGTAGATTAACAAGCAGAAAGGTTGAATAACACTTTTCTTAGGTATTTTAGTGTGACAGTCAGATTACGCTTTGCAGAAGGACCCTATATAGTATATTATATTAACCCATCATCGATATCACAATTCTTTCTCATCTCATGTTGATCTGAAAGATTTGAGCATAGCCTGAATTCGAGTCTCCAGTTTGCCTAGAGTAGACCAACCCCAGCTTGTGCTCTCAAGAATCTATTGAGCTTTTGAGCCTTTTAGTAGTTGCAGTTTTTTTTTGGTCAACAACCATTATTTGCAAAAATGACATATATACCCCCATCAACTGTCATAATAAAAATGTATATTTTGGGATATTTTAGTCATTTTGATGCTTGCCAGGTGAGCATCAGCCCTCACTTTGAAAGCTAGGGGGATAAAATAATCACAACCAATGGAACCTACTACTAATTCTTGTACCAGAAAAAAGATTATTATTCGCATTAATTTGTAAGAGATAACTAAAGGGATCCTTAGCTGGATGAAATGATTTCTTTCTTTAATTCTTTAATGAAACAAAGATCTTCCACCATATATATAAGAGAGAAAGAGAGAGCAAATGAGAAACTAAACAAGTGAAGAGAGAGTTTCAGTCTTTGAGAGAAAGAGAATGTTGATTGCAGTTAAGAAGATAGGGCTCCGTTTGATCAGTCGAAGACGTAAGTTAGTGTTGAAGATGATGAAGAAGATGGTCTGGGTGTCTCTGCAACTGAAGGCTAGAGCTTTGAGGATATCATCATGTTTTACGAAACCTAATAATAATAGATTGCTGAACTATGATATGTTCAGTTATTCGAAGAACTTTGATGATGGAAAATGGCAGTTGGAGGAGGAAGAGTTCTTCAGGAGTCGATCATTCTCTTATAGGTTTGGTCAGTCATCCAATGGTTTAGGGCTTAAGTTATAGACATTTTGCGTCTTTTTTCTTTGTGTTCTTTTCTAGAGGAAGTTCTAAAAATAATATAAACGGGTTCCGTTTATTTCTAGTCATGGATGAAAATCATGAAATGAAAGTGATTCTGAGTGAAATATTGTTCGAATAGAAATGACATGTTCATACTTCATAGTGATTTTGTAATTACTTGTGTTTATAAACCCTTTGGGTTTGGAGATATGACATTTTCTTTGTAATATTATTTGTTAAGTATGGACTTTAGAACAGTGGTCTCAGCTGCGGCACGCACTAGAGCTAATTGTTCCTTGAACTCTTTTATTTTGTGCGACCATATGATTACTTGTAGTCAAATTTTTAAAGGGAGAGCATGGATTTCAGGGTATTTTGTGATTTGTATTCTAACTCAAATGATTCAGCAATTATAGCTCCGCTTGGTACACCATTGGAGGAAATGTTTATGGTTGTTTCCTAGTAATCTAGACAATTGCTGATTATTCAATTAGCTTAGCTTAACTCAGCTTAGTTAGTTTTTTTTTTCTCTCTCTCTCATGCATGAATCTAATGGTTAACGTATGTCTAAATCACGAGAAGGATTTCTTATCATCAACATTGGTCGAGTATCAATTGGACCTACAGTGAAACCTATCTAAATGCTTATAAACGCACAACCTACTTAAGTGCACAAAAAATGTTGGACCCATAGTCGGGATTGTACAAATTAGGAATTCACACTGTGTAATGTGCAATGTTTTTCTTAGTCCCCCGACAGTATATTTTTACCTATATAATTGTACTTAGCTCTACATTTTTAGTAAATTAACTACAAGTTACAAATTTCTCACTTAGTTTCATGTATCAATTACATTAACATAATTTTGTATCCTAATATTCTAAACTATAATTTCCATTAGCCTTTAACTGATGTTTACTGTAAAGTAGACACTAAACCTTAACTTTATTTAAATGCCTGGAGATCAAACTTTGCAAACGCACAGCCTATCTAAATGCACACTTTTAATTGGTCTGAAGAATGTGCATTTAGATAGATTTCATTGTACCTTGTTGGATATCCACCAACAAGAAGGTGTAAAGCTACTGCCTGCCGCCAAATCAAAGGTATTTGATTGCCTGGCGCCTCAAAGCCGTGATGTTAAATTTAGAAGAAAGGCCCAATTTCGAGGCCTTTAGACTAACAAACTTTTTTTTGAAGACCTGTTTTAAGGGTAAGGTTGGGTTCATGGTCACGAAGGATTCAACTCCAACCAAACCGAAACTATTTTGGTCAAAACAACGAGCAACACCGTGACTCCAAAGAACTAAGCCCAAAAGCAAGCCTAGCTGATGTTCTGGTAGGCGTAACATAAGAGTTTTAAGCATCCCCCAATCCCCAATCCCCAATCCCCATTGTAACTTGCAAGTTTGTTTATACTTTAAATTCATTTCTAACAAAATCATTAAGGTTTGAAAACACCAAACTATGAAGCCGAAGACGATACATTGTTCCATAAGTTTCGTTCCATACCTTGATTCTGGCAAGTATTCATAAAATAGCAAGTAAGTATCTCTTAAGATATCTTATGAAAAATGTGTCGGTCACGTAAGTTAAACATTAAGCTAACCATAGGAGAGATGCTCCTAGACTAATTTTCTTCAATTAGACTCTTATTATACTTGAAAAAGCTTCATAACGCATACACATTACTTCACTAATCATTCAATAATGGTCATTTTAACTTGTATTATACTTGATTGAATTGCTAAAGTGTCGGCAAGAATTACAAGTAAGATCTAGACATAGCAACACCCAGTTGTCCAATCTAAAAGAGGACCCCCCAACTCATATGATTCTTGACTACTCATTTCATTTTCTCATATATATTATTACCCTTCTTCCCTTTTAACTCGAGCCAGCCACTTTCTCCTAATGTGAGAATATGGTGACAATATAGTCAATACTCAAAAGAGGGGTTCACATGCATTGATCCTTTTGATGAGGTGAGACCTATTTAGGACAAATTTTAAATGCAATAGTGATGATAGATACCCACATGTTCATGTATTGTACACTCAACCACATTATACTCCCACCGTCACCTTTTTTAATGCGTATTTCAGGTTAACCCTGTATTAGTTGTTTCTGTTTTTGCTCATACCAACCTCGAAGCCCACACGGAGGTAAGAATCAAACGTTTGACCTCCTGATGGTGGTTTACACACCATCTCCACCATAGCACACGTAACTATGGAGTTCTGGTGGGATCATGCACCCTCTAACACATTATCGTTTGTAAGATAACACTTACGTCAACATTAGAAGTTGAAAAGTTGAACGAGAAAAAACTAACTTAACATTTCTTTTTCACTACCAGGAAAAAAAGAAAAAAAAACTTCAAATGAAGATTTCTCGTATTTCACAGGTCATAAATCATGATATTGCCCTTGCAAAAGTACGATTAACTGCATAGTTATGATGGGATCCAAAACACTTAAGATTTTTCAACAATATGCAAACATCCTTAAATTATTTTCCCATCACGAATGATTATAGGATAACTAAAAGTGCGATTAGAAACTATTAGGTCATATGTAAAGTACTATTGACTTTACCACCCCACATGAAAAACACGCATAATTTGCTTAGCTCATGAATACTCATTGGGAATGGTCCCATACGAAGTAATATATTTTGGCAAGTATTTCGCGATAAGTTATCGAATAATCATCTCTTGAGAAGATATAAAATACACATATATCATGGTCCACTATGAACCTTGAGGGAGAGAATAAAACAGCCTGTTTGTAGAGCTGTTAACTCAACATATCTCCTTCTCTTTGTATCTCACAATAACAACATATCACACAAATCTTATTTAGAGAGAAAAAAAGGAACTCTTACCTTCGTTTTTGAGAGTTTTAGCTCAAAATGAGCTCCATGTTTCAGAAAAGAAGCAATGAATCACTCCCAGTCTCTCAAAACAGCTCAAAACAACAAGGTCTACGTAGAAGACTCTCGTCTATCTCACTAGGATCAATGAGACCAATATCGTCTGGGTATGGATCAACATGGGCATTTCACAGATCTAAATCCATGACTTCCCTAGGAGAGTTTGCAGGGAAATGGTGGGACTGGGGATGGGGTTGGATCTTATCAAGAAAACCAATGTTTGCTAGAGATCTTGAGTTGAATGAAGAAGAATCAACACTTATAGGGTCACATAACAAAGGGAGTTGGAGACATGTGTTCTTTAAGGCTAGGGCTGAACTCAAGAGGCTTGTTGTTGGTTCAGACCATGTTGGTGCACCACAAACCTTTAGGTATGACTCTTATAGTTACTCTCAAAACTTTGATGGTGGAAAGATCAAGAGGAGTGAAAGTTAGGGAGCTTGTGTTGTTTTGTTTATTTGCTGCATTTCATTATATTTGGTTGTAATATTTAGGACCTATAATTAGAGATTTATTATTTATTGATTGATGGTGATAATCCACATTTAAGCATAACCATTCGACTCCCACCGTGGATATCGTCCCTTGGAGATGCCTTAAGACTAAATGTGATGATCTATATGGGAGAAATGGAACTGTCTGAATTGCTCGAGAATGTGTAAATCGGAGAAAGCGGGTAGGATGGATGGTTACAGTTGTTGGGTGTCAAGAATGGGGATGTGAAAGTGGTGCACATTAGTAGATATGTCTGTAATTTTTCTAAGTATTTCTTGTGATTTATTTTGGAACAATGAACATTAGGATTACTGTATGAATTGAACTCTTTATCTACTTTGCACTTGTATGATCACTTGGTTGTTTAATGCAGGTGAAAAATAAAAGAAACTAGCCAAATGATTTGGCTTTAGATAAATATATGCCAATTGATTCGGCATTTAGCATAGATCTCATCTAAATGAAACTAGCTGAATGATTTGCCATTTAAACCAAAGAAGCCAAATCAGCTGGCATTTAAGTAAAATATGCCAAATGATTAGGCATTTATCAAAAATATTTAAACATAAGTAGCCGAATGATATGGCATTTAAGTTTATAAACGCCAATTGATCCGGCATTTAACAAAAAACCAATGAATAGGTATTTACAAAATCCTCATTAAAGCGAAACAATCAGAATTATTTGGCCTTTAAGTTTAAACATGCCAAATGATTCGGCAATTAAAATGAAACCATTTAAACAAAATAAGCCGAATGATTTGGCTTTTAAGTTAAACAAACCAAAATAACCCAATTTGAAGCTTATTTTCTTCGTAATTTTGTACAAATATATGTTCAGGCCTGCAAAAATGGCCATTGGCATTTTAACACCGCCTGCAAAAAATGGCAAGTTGGCCTTATATATACCGCCTGAAAAATTAAGCGTTCAAGCATTGTATAACGCTTTCACGGATCAGGCTTAACTGGCCAGCAACCATATGAGGTTAGGGAAGGAGCAATGTAAGTGTTGAAATGTTCATTGATATAGAAACATTCCAAGAGGATATTATATAAGTTTGCCTCAACAAACATGTAATCCAAGAAAGAAAAGAAAAACTAATACATGCAATGGAAGAGTTGCCCCACGACTTCTTCGATGTTGTACGAATTCTGTTCAAAGATGCTAATTGCAACGTAATCATCGGTTTGAGAATAATCTGTAATTGAGATATACTCATATACATATGCACCAATGGATTGCAATAAACTAGCTTCGTTGGCGTCTAATAAACTAGCTTTGGAGGTTTAAGGAGAACATGGCTTAAACTATGCACACTTGAGCCTAATGAGAGACTCAGTTGATATTCTCGGAATATAGTATGTTTAACCTGAAGGTTATTGCCTCGCCACCGTTTTATAATTGCAGATATTGGTTCCATACTTTTGCAAAGAGCTTGGATTAAGGAACAAAAACCTGTAGAAAACTAACGCACCCAAAAGAGGGCTTTAATATAGTGGTCATAGACATGGCCATAGCACAAAGTAACTGGCCCCAAATTGACTAAGGATCCATTTGGCATTGTGTTTTACTAGCTAAAAAATAGTTTTTAGATTATTGCAAAAGTAGTTAATTAAAAAAAATATGTATTTTAGCAATGATTATTACCAACTTTTTTTTCAAATTAAAATCACTTTTTTTGGATAATAATAGATGCTACTCTATCAGATAATCAAAAACAATATTGAGAGAAGAGTATGAATATCTTTATTGATCAATCGAATCTCTGTATTCTCAGAGGTTCTGTAGTTGTTAGATAATACAAAAGGATAACCCAATATGAGGTTATCTATATCTACTCAAACTCTCCTCATAAACCCTAAAGGCCTATGGGTTGGCTAGGAATCCAGTAGGACACTCCAACCCAGTTGGATTCCCACCTTGGGCTGGACCCAACTCCTAACATTCCCCTTGGGGTGTTCCATACCAGAATGACTTGCCTCATCAAAACCTCTGCCTATCAAAGCCCCTTGAGCAAAAAGTTGCGCAAGGAAATAGTATAATCCTATGCTCCGTATGGGTTGTGGGCGCGTATACATTGCCTCATCAAAACCTCTTGTCAGTAAAACCTCCTAGGATAAAGACTACACTATCAGAAAAAAGAGTACAACACACATGTGTCCACGTCAGGTTGGGACTACTCCCCCTGACATCAATCTCCCCCGAGATCTATCTCCCTGAGATATTGATAAAAAAAGACTTCTGCATGCCGATCCCGTGTACCAGCTGCTTGAACGTAAGTGATGAAAGAATCTTCGTGAATAGGTTTGCAAAATTGTTTTATGAAATATCTTGAATAACGTCAATCTCATTCGCCTTTTGTAATTTATTAGGATGGAATGACTTCTGTGAAATATGCTATGTTCCGTCACCATTAACAAAATCGTCATTGACTTGAATGATGAAAGCCAAGTTGTCTTCATGCATAGTCGATGTTTTATCTTAGATAAAACATGCCACAATTTTCAGTTGATGTGATGTATCTTGGAACGCAACCATCATTCTCTGCCAGATTTATGAAGTGCAAGAATCTCCTCATGGTTTGAGGATGTAGCTACAGCCGTCTGCTTCATCGATCTCCAAGAATCTTTATGTATCCCCATACATAAATACATAATCCATTTGACAATGGCCTCTATGTGGGCCTGACAAGTATTATGTATCTGCGTACTCTATACTTTACCCTTTACCATTTCGAGTAGAACAGACCCCAGTCTTTCATACCAATCAGATACCTCAGAATGTGCTTGATCTCATTCCAGTACCTTTGGGTAGGAACAAAACTATGATAAGCCAAACAGTTTATTACGAATGAGTCATCAGGTATAGTATACCCAGCTACCTATAACAAAGCACCTCCTAGCTGGCCACGACCCTAAGAGTTCCACCCTCCCCCATTAGGATGGTGGAAGATGTCGTTGTCTATATCCAAGTGATGGATGGGAAATAAATGACTTAACACCGTGTGCTACATCCATACCGAAGTGTTAGATAACTATTCCGATATCTAATTCTTGGTGTATGAGTATGCCACTACCAAGACATTTGATCTACAAATCGAGACACTACTTGATTTTTAAAGGTCTTTTGTTTCGAATTCCTTCCCAAGATATTTGGCGGCTCTCACGATCTCCCCCGGAGGTCTAATGATATCCAAATCATTTAGTGCACAGTTATCATGGGACTGAAACTAATTTATGTGTTCTAAATAAGAACGTATTGGCAGATAATGATATTTGCAAAGTCCCCAACCTTCAAATATTATGTCAACTTACTATGTCTCATGGGTCCTGATTGCTTCAAGTCAACTATTACTTTTCCAGTTTTATTACGTACACACTTCGTGTGTCGGGCTTAATTGCTTCATGTAGATATCCGTATCTAGTTTCCCATATAAATACGTGGTATTTACATTAGACACATGTTTATCTTGTTTTCGACAACTTGAAAGACTAATCAGTACCAAAACATTATAGCGTCCATAACTGGGTAATATGTTACATTGCAATCAATACCAGATCTCTTAAAGAATTCCTGGGCAACTAATCTTGCCTTAAGCAAATTATCTTTCTGAGTTAATCATGTTTCTGAACCGTTCCCATTTGAAACCGACAGGCTCAATGGTATCACTTTGCATTATTTTAACAAGCTGACCTTAGCTTGAATTCCAGACGCCCACTTTGGCTAATGTACAATAACACACTGTCGTTTATTATAAGTGGTTCAAAATCTTCATCCTTAATGGCGAGCACATCATCGAATATGAATACATTGTCGACAAATTTCTTCTAAACGATCCTACGTTGTGCATATTACAGACTTTTAATAGATCAAAATCTCATTATTATCATACGTATGTGCCACCCCGGGCTAGTCTCGTAATGTATCAACTGGTCGTATAACTACTATTACCTCGTTAATGGGTAATTTCATCATCGATGAACCGACTACACCATTAGTCAAATTTTCCCCATATTTTGCAGCTCCCTGACTCATAATACTTTCTTCCAATGGTGCTCCGCACTAAGCGGGAGCCTCAGATTTGTTTACGGTATTAATTCCCCCAGAACGTTCAGCTGCGATATTAGTTCCTCCGGAACGTTCTGCTATATAGGTGTATTACTTATAGGTACATACACTTACAATACTTCAATAGTACCTATGAATGTGTATGACAATTTATTTACGACCTATTGGAGGTTTCTAATCTGTTGAACCTTATTGCCACTTATCTTATGTTAAGGGATCTAGATGAGACAACGATGGTAATTTTTAACTAATCTTGGAAACACCCTCAACATTGACTATCATATCTCCCATCAATACTGGGAATATCGTCTCATCAAAGTGATAATTATCTCCCCTGCAGAATATACATCGCCAGTGGATTTTAAATATCTAGTGATAGATGTGAATCATAACTTACATAATACCAAGTCAACGTTGAGGGTCCCATCTTCATACATTGTGGTGGTGCGATTGACACCTGTATGAAACATCCAAATGTTCGTTGATGGGCGATACCGGGCTCCGACCCAATTACAAGTCTTGTTTTAGGGAAAAATAATTTGATGACTTGTTATGGGGAGAACCCTAATCAGTGTTGCGGGAGCAAAAATGTAAATCCCGCACACTAGCCGAAAGCTGTAATCGTTATAATAGTGGCCTAACGATTATCTTTAATCGCTTGATTAGGCTCTTCGCCAATCCCGAGTTGGGTATGGTATGGGGTACTCATGATGCTCAATCATCTATCCCATTTAGCGGTAAAATAATTATCAAAAGCCTGTGAGTCACACTCCCAAGCCCCGCTAAAGTCGCATCAATCGACTTTGATCGGTTAATCCTAGAACTGAGTCTGCGATCGAATGATCTAAGTGAGAAATCGTGCTAACGTTGCATTAATAGATTTTAATAATAGGCAAACGTAAGACCATCTCCTAGATACGTCTATTATGACCATAAATACTCAAGTAGGCCACTATGTGGATGTATAGGTCTACATGTGTCTCCATGGATATGGTTGGAACAAAGGCTAGAGGTCTCACTCCACCTTGGTTATACTAGGATGAAATAATAGACTTTCTTTAAAAGCAATCGTTACACGTACACTCTCTGGATCTTCTCTCATTTTAAGGAAAATTGAGATATAATCCAGATAATCCTTCTCACTATCCGAGCCCGGAGGAGTATATTGGAAACAATTCCAATAGTGTGTTCTAACCTTTAGATATGGAGGGAATGGACATAACTTTGTCTGTCATTTTTTCTAATAGTCATTACGTGATAAGCGTTATCATGTATCTTCCTAAACTCAGTATAATCCGGGTGAATTTACTAGTATATAAAGCAAACTAGATACCCAGTATCGTATTATTTGAGAGTAATAGTGTGACACACTCAATGCGTTCTATCATGTTGGCGATGCCAATGATATTCGTGACATCCCCGATGTACAAGGTTAGAGACTAAAAATATGTTCATATCTCAAAAGGATCGAGTGCATGGTACTAAAGTCTCTTAGACATATGTCGCCACTTATCCGATTATCGGTCATACTCAATGAGCAGACAGATCCATAGGCAGGTTGTATATAGTAGATCAACTATCATACATGAAATTTAACTACTTCCCAAATAATAAATTTTCAAAAGATAATTAAATAACAACCTCACATAGATGGGATACCGAACAAGTGCATGTCACGAGCATTTTATTAAACTAAACACTGAAGAGGACCTAGCTCAGTCAATGATATTAATAATATATAAAGAAAAAGTACTACTATGCAATAAGTAAAGTTACTACTTGACAATGCTCTCTAGGTAATATCATTTATCTACTAAGAATTTAATACTATTCATTCTTAGAACTTGATCCAAAGCTGCATTGGTATTATAGAATAAATTTATGGCTACAGACTGTGTCGTGGCGAGGTCTACGCCAGCTGTGATCACGTGATAACTCTGGGCTGATCTCTTAAGATCGTTTGGAGTGCCTTGCAATCCCATGCCCGACTATCTCGTATCCATTTTAGAATTCTTCTTATTCTATTTTTGGTCAATTGGTGAACTTCTTGTTCCCCTTACCTCAGGTTAATGATGGCTGGAATTTTAATCCTATCGTTGTTACCACTTGTTAATTCACGGTTGTGACCCCAGTCTGCAACTTCACCTGTCACTAGACCTAACATTGTGCGACCCTAGCACATGCTTACTCTTAGTAGGCATATAAGCTTAAGGTTCGTAACCAGTAGCTCATTGCTTTGCTCATAAATGATAAAAACTCGAATTAAGTCTGCGTGCACAGTGATCTATCAAATGTTACCTCGGAAGCGCAATATTTGAAGCATAGAAAATGTAATAGAATATTCCCTATATCTCTATATACCTCAACTATTTCTCCACGTGAGATTATAGTGGAGTTGCACTGCCGAATAAAATTTTTGCCGTAGTCATATAATACAAGATTAGTATAGGGTAGTCCATTATCAGGTTTTCCTAAATATGGAGGCGAGGGTGTAAACAAAACTCCTACTTTGTCATTTAGAGACTCATTGTTCTTAGCAATAGTCTTTTCCAGATTCTGCAATAGCATATGGATTTCAGTATCCATAGAGGTCAAGTTTATTGGTACCTGAAGTATGAGAGGTACTCAATGTTCTGAGTGTCACCAACATCTATTATGCATGTAGATCAATACCAGTAGTAGTACTTGATAAACATTATGTGCATAAAAGCAATTCATAGTATTCAAGTTAGTAATTCTCAATCATTACTTGTAGGTAAACCTTGTTCATATCCTATTACTCATGAAATCTTATTTAAGTAAATGATTTCCAATCATTACTTGTAATTCAGAGTATATAACGCAACGAAGTACATGATTCCTCAATCATTACTTATAAGTGAACCCTGTTCATGGCTTTATAATCGTGAGATCCTAGTAAGCGTTAAATTTTAATTTTACCCCGGTGATCTTAACCTTAAAGTGCGTTTAAATATAGTCTTAGCCCAGACAGTTATTCAAAACCACTAGATGTTGCGATACTTATTCTAATAACTAAAGTGTTCTAATCCCTTAAGTTCTATAAGGTTGGTATATTCTAGACAAATGACCCTATTTATTAAGAATATGAGGGGTATTAGATGTTTAGTTGACAAGTGGTCCATCCCCAAAGTCTGTTGGGTTCATAAGATATGTAGATTATACCATTTTAAACTAACATTCTTGGGTACTATAAGTGTTTATATACATCTAAATGTTATCATGTAACATCTAATTGCACCTAGATACGTAAAATTGGTTTCTCAGACACCAAGTATTTAGAAATAAGACAAAGTCAATTCCCAATTTAGTTATAATTATTTGTCCTTGACAATTAACTGTGATTTAGATATGACACCCAGTCGTATTCTAAATTAGTCTTGATTTCGTATTATCTATTATCTTTGATCATGATAATTAGTATCTTACGGGCATACCATTAATTTCATATTAGCTCTCGTAAAATACTTAAATAAGTATTAATCCATTTACTTATATCCCATATAAGTGAGCCAGTTTTCCTATACGAGGCACCCATTCCAAAAAAAAAATTTAAAATATTTTTCATAAAAAACTTAAAAATGGGACCCCCCATAGGGCAGGTTTTGTTAATAGGAATTTTTCAAAAAAATATTGACAAAAAATTGAGCTCTATATCGCAAATTTAATGTTTGAAGCGGTCCTGGACCGGTCTGGCTTGGTCTGGGTCAAGGCATGGACCGGGTTGACTAGTCTGGACTGGTTTGACCAAGTCAAACCTTTGCGAAGTGTCCCTATAGTTCACTGCCACGTGGCATGCCTATCTGTGTGCCTCATGGCATACCACTATGTGGTACATGGCATGTCATGGGCATGGCACGTGGCATTCTACTTGTCCTTGACACACATCACTGCTACGTCCACATGTAGATAAAGTCTGACGTCATCACAGATATATTAAAATATATTTTTCTTAAGTAATTTAAATTATTAATTGTTGACGTCATCATGACCTAAAAATGTCGTTTTTGGTAGTTTCAACGCCAATTTTTCGGCGGTTGAGACATCTCTCAGAGACGTGCCATATACCGTTGGAATCCTTGTGGAATAGGCTACGTAACAAAATTTATTGTGCATCAATCTGATGTTCACAACAATTTCTATATTGGTTTGAAAACAACCTTTTATCAAGGCTTAAAAATCACCAAAATAGGCTATTTTAATCCAAAAAAATAGATAATAATACTCAAATCCATATTTAGATATCATATATCATAGATCATGTAAAAATTATATAGAAATTCAAAAATAGTAAAACATACCTCTCCACAACGTAAAAAATCCAAAAAAACTTTTATTCTGAGAGTTATTTCCTCATTCTGATCCACTAACTCGACGTGCTGATAACGTGTTGGATAATAATAGATACTACTCTATCTGATAATCAAAAATAATATTGAAAGATGAGTAGGGATATATTTATTGATCAATCGAATTTCTCTATATCCTCATAAGGTTTTGTAGTTGTTACGTAATACAAAATGATAACCCAATATGTGGTTATATATCTACTCAAATTCTCCTCATAAACCCTAAAGATTTATGGGCTTGTTTAGAGTCCAATAGGACACTCCAACTCCCTTGGGCTGGACCCAACTCCTAACAACTTTTTCTTAATTAAAAATAAACCGAAACTAATTTTTTGTTAATTATTTGGGCTTTTAACTCCTTACAAAATGATAAGGACAAAAACTTGGGGGGATTTTCGATTTGTCTTTGGAGGGGGGGAAATCTAGTAAGTTTATCTAAAATCATATCCTAGAGTCCTACAAAGATATTACTTATCTCTACCAACTTAAGATTGGCATTTAGTAGGGAAAATATCTATAGACTTCACAGATTTTTCATTCACAATCATCCACTCTAATTTCACTTTGTCCTCTACTATAATGATATATTTAAATGTACTGCACTTTTGTCATTTATATAATTTATATTATTTAGTAGTAGTATTTTTTTAAGCTTGGAACATGCTTATTTCATTTAGTAGTATTTTTTTCCAACCATTTATTACTTGATCGAGACAAAACAATTGGAATATAACTCTGTTGCTCACATAAATTTGTTTGTGCCAACCACTCCCTAAATAAATAATCAAACAAAACTTGGATGTCGAAGAACCCTAACCAAAGCTGGTTGAATATCTCCAATAAGTCTGGAAATTTTTTTTACTCAATGCTTGTAAAATTCAGGTATTTGAGAGATCTATTTCAAACAAGGCTCAATGTTTGAATTTCATTTAAATCATCAGGCGCATAAAGATTATGAACCCCATGATTCTAATTAAAAGAAAGAATGGGTGGATAAAGGTTATGTGCCAGATGAGCACTCTTTTTTAAGTTACATCAGGCACAAAAGGTTTAGAAGGCAGGTTTTTATAGCGCATAAGGGCTCGTAATAACGTAATGTTTGGGGCACATAAACCTTATGTGCCCCACTCCAAACTCAAACAGCACGCTTGAAATTCAAATATGAAATTCAAGCATTGAGGCAACTGTTGGAGGCCCCAAGCTTGAATAATCATATGTGGCAAGGGTTCTTTCAAGCATTGAGGCTAATAGTGATGATGCTCTTAATCTATAGAAGAGAAGTTCACAAAGCTTCATGCCTGACTTGTGCGAAAATCTAGAAGCTAGATATGTGTTCAAGTATGTGACTCCTTCAATTGCCTTTATAAATAGGGCATCCACCATGACTTTCTGATCATCTTTCTTGTATTGTGATAACGTATTTTTATTAATAGATGTATATCTTGTATTGTGTTTATTGTGGAGGTCAGGAGTCCGTTGTACATGCATGCCATAGGGAAATGCTTATTTCATTCCTGAAAAGGTTCGATTAACTTGGCTTGCGGGTCAGAAGCGCGATTAGATATCGTCTTGCATTTTGCTTATTTTTGCCTAGCATTTCACTTTTTGATTTTTCTCATCTTTGAACAAGGGAATTTAGGTCATTGTTAGAAGCCTTTATGCCATTGAAAAATACTTAAGAATGTTATTTCAATTTATTTTTCAGTTTAAAGAATCAACAAATTATCTATGTTTTTCATTTTGGTATCTATACAACATGAATAATGGGATTTATTTGTGATGTTCTCATTTGGTAACACTTATTAACGTAACGTACTATTTGGAAAGTCATACTCTTAAGCGGCGGATAAGGACTTTACGAATATCCGGACACGAGTATACAAGGGAGTTAATGTATGGACATCTGTCTCGTTGTCGTGATATATTGCGCATGAACTAACACATTTTTATTAGATTATCAAATCTTTTTAGGGAAAAAAAATCACTTAAACCAACATTGCGTGTTAGAGCATCAGGTGTAGCCTAACTAAAGTATAGCTAACAAGATGAGTTGGAAAGTAATATTTGAAAAAGTCAAAAAAATATACTCCCCAAAAACTAAAAACTAAAAAATGAAGTGTAAACAAAAAAGGTTAAAAAAAAATAGTTTAAATTTTTCAAACACTTACTCAATATTGATTTTAGTTAAAAAGAAAAGTTTTCCACGTAATAAAGTTGTCTTAGGTGGCTACCCAATTTTTTTTCTTTCTCCTCATTGTTGAGGAGAGAGAGTATTGAAACCTAAAATAACTACCTAATTAGGGAGGCTAAAAACATGGTTTTTAGTACTTTCTCCTCTTTATTTTAACGAGAGAGAGCCTACACTAGATGCTCTTAGTGTGGATGAACAATTTGCAATATATTTACATACGATTGGCCATAACGAAAGAACCACGATCATATGTGAACGGTTTCAACACTCTTTAGTCGTCACCTCAATAGGGTAATAAAGGTCATGTCTCATTTTGTATGTATATTTCATATTCTAACAACTAGGTTGTTATAATCACTAAAGTTCAATAAGGTCTGTAAATTCTGAAAAGTTTTATTTGTCTCATTTCGTGTTTGTGGAGTTTTTGGTTGTCTCAGTCGAAGACACAGATCACTAGACAGAAGGTAAGTATTACTCTGATAAAAAGGATGAGCCTCTCTCTAGTTTGACGTTCGAACGAGTTTTCTTGTCGTTTGAACGAAGTGTCAAGTCCCCAGGAAATTTGGCTCATAGACAATTTTGACGTTCGAACGAGTTTTATTGTCGTTCGAACGAAGTATCATGTCTCCTGTAAATTTGTCCCATAGGCAATTTTCGTTCGAACGAGTTTTCTTGTCGTTTGAACTAAGTATCATGTCTCCTAGAAATTTAACCCATAGGCAATTGTCGTTTGAACGAGACTTCTTTTCGTTCGAACGAGATGTAAACTTTCTAGGGTTTTTGACCAAATTAGTCGTGATTCGTTCGAACAATTCGAACGAATATCGAAATAAATAAAACTACTATTTAAAGAAACCCTAGTTTCTTTTCTTTTTTTCTTTTTTTTTTCTTGGGCATAACGTTTTTCTTTCTAAAAGCTCCAAAAGACGTTATCAGAGAGCAAGAAGAACTGAAGATCAAACAATCATCTTTTGATCTTAAGATTGATGTTGAGTTAAGACTTCCCAATTATTTGTTCAAGAGCGATTCTAGAAGAAGTTTCTTGGTGAGACATCAAGACGAGCTGTTGCGAGAATAGAAGAAGTTTCTTGGTGAGAGATCAAGAAGAGTTGTTGTGAGAACAAAAAGAAGGTGGAGCGCAAAGTTTTAGTCAGAAGAGTGATAATCTTGAGACTAGGTTATTAAATCTGTAAGTGTAATTCAGTATAACTCTTTTTGATTAGTTAAACTTTTGGTTGTCGTGATCCTCGACAACGACCTGTGGTTTTTCTCATGAGTAAGGAGTTTCCATAGGGTGAACATTTGCTTGCGTCCTTTAATTTCTTGTCTTTGCTTTTGATTATTTCTGTTTAACCTTAGACTATTGATTGATAGGAATTGTTTTGACCTATTTTCTCGAAATACCTTAATTACAAGCATATAGAATTTCAAATTCTAGTCAAATGATCTGTTTGCTACGAATATGAGAGGTTTGGATATTTAGCTGATAAGTGATTTTATCCTCGAAGTCTGCTGAATTCACAAGATAGATATATTAATCTTGTTTTTGAACTAATATTTTAGAGTATGATAAGTTGTTATTAGTACCTATATACCTCTTAAATGCTATCAAATAACATCTAATTGCATTTAGATACGTAAAGTTGGTTCCCCAAATCCGAGATTTTAGAAACACTAATTAAAGTCATAATTAATCTCTAAGTAGTGTCCCTGACATGAATGTCATTGACATTTTATAGTGATTCAGATATGACTTCTAGTCGAATCTAAATTAGTCTTTTTAGGTTTCGTATTATCTCTAACACCCCGATTAGAATAATTAATATCCTAGGGGTGTACCGCATTAATATCTTATAAGCTATCGTAAGTTACTTAAATATGTATTAATTATTTCTCATATAAGGTATTCATTTATCATAGAAGGCACTCGTTCCCAGAATTTTAAAAAATATTTGACTAGAAAATTTTAAAAATGGGTCCCTGTGGGTTAGATCTTATGTAGAAGGGTTTTCTTTAAAATATTTTCCAAAAAATGACTTAAAAATGACAAATAAGATAGGCTAAAATAACATATTTTTAGTGTCTGAACCGGTCTAATTGGACTGGGTCATATCACGTCTAAGCCATGTTGACATTGGGTTAGTAGGTCAAACCCATAGTGGGTGACGTCAGCGGAAACCTAACCGCCGTTTGGCCTCATTTTTTGCAGTAAAACTACCGTTTTCACGGTCAATTTCCCGTTGATAGGGACGTTTCCCGTCGGAAAAAATTGCATCGTTGTGTTTGTCATAGTCTAGGTTTCGTAACAAAATTATTAACACCTTAAATGAACAATTTAAACGTTCCCTAAAGACTGTTAAAAAAAAAACCTACCGTGAGGGCAAAAATAGTGTAAAAAATTATAATATTAATTCAATATTCAAATCTAGTATCATATACTTCAGATCAAGTAATTAATTTCATAAAATGAATCTAGAAGAAAATTACCTCTCCGCAACAACACACAACAACAACAACAAAAAAATCGTTCTGTGGAGAGACCATTTATCTTCTTTGATCAACTTGCTCTATAGACCCGTTGTTGATAACGAGTTGACAATCAAGCTATTCTACTTAAGCAATCACACACACAGTAGTAATACGAGAGATATAAAGAGCTTATTTTATTTATAATGAAACCCACCCGCGGGTTGTAGGTTACAATATTGAACCATACATGAATATAAATAACTAAATGTAAAACTCTCTCCATAAAGCCCTAGCTTCATGGGTCTATTAGGTGGTCAGTGGGAGTACCGGTCGGTGGGAGTACCCGAACCCAGTTCGGGTTCCCACTTGAGCCGGACTTTACTCCTCACAACTTTACACAATCAAATGCTTAATCTAAGGAAACAACTGTAACAACTACTTTGAATAGGAAAGCACTATGAAGAGCTCGTTGGAATGAGTCTCCTACTACTCCCCCTCACGTGTGGGGTAATTTTTAACCTCAACATGTGGACGAATATTTGGGAGACGCGGAATAGTACATGGGCCGGTGAGCTCGACACATAGAATAAGAGCCCATGACACTTAGAATAAGGGCTCGCTCTGATACCATATTAAGTTCAGTGATTAAGAAGAAGAGAACAAAACAAATAAGAAAGTATTTCAGTTAAGTTTAATGAGGAATGAGAGAACAAAACAAATAAGGTAGATACTACTCACTAGTTTCTAAATCTAAGGTGACAGTTTAACTAACAACTTTACATGGCATTAATGGTCCAAAACCGCAACACCAACCCCCAAGGTTAAGTACATATGATAATAGTATTGCTAAATAGGCCCATTATCTTTAGCTTAGCCGGACCCAACCTACCCAGACCAGCCCACAAAAAAGGCCCCGGCTGAGTCCAGTTCACTGAGAAATTAGACATCAACCGTTGGAGAACATTAATGATGGTAGGGCGTCACTCACTAGACCTAGAGTGGGTCCCGGGTCTTGTAGGTTCTCCAATAGTGTGTCAAGTGTACGGTGACCCCACAAAAGTGAGATGGAGTTAAATAAGTAGACGACAAACGTACCTACAGTAGCAGTTGTAGTATAATAGGTTGGTCCCTGGTCTACTATTTTTTCTGCCACGTCAGCGGTAATAACGTGTGCACGAGTAACGTTCGTATTGTCATATCATCTGGCAAATTAGTCGGCTGTGGCACGTGCGTACTTCATGTTTCGAAATTACATTTAATTCGTCTCTCTTCATTTACTGTAACAAAATATCAAAATCTATCATCAGATGATATCATTTGCACTGTGACAAAACTCGATACGGACCACCAAAAAGTTCACTGTGCCACTGTGTCTGCCTAATAATAGCCAAGCTAGGGTTATAGTTTTTTTTTTGCTTGAAAAAAGTGTGAAATTTACATCACCCCGTAATGGCGAAAGTTGCGTAAACCCATAGGCAAAAGTGTACTCAGCCCTTTTTCTATAGTCTCTTATATGTTAGTAACGTAGCTCCACCTCTGGCTCCTTACTCACGCCTCCGGAGCCCTGGTGCTGCATAAGCATAGGAAAAAGTGACAAAAGCCATTGTTTGAAGCAATTTTAACCTAGGTGAAAATGTGAATATATTGATCCAACGGGGGTTGGTATAGTGGTTTGGGACCATGTATGAAGAAGCAGAGGAGGTCCTGAGTTCAATTCACCACAATTCACCACTAACATGGGCCACTCGCCAGGATTTATCGTGACTTAAAAAAAGTGTGAATATGTTAACGTGCAATATGTTTTTTTTTTTTTGTAAGATAGACCATTTGTGATTTTACTACATTGTTAGCCATTACAATAGCTAAACTTTTATCTCATACATGATACATGTGTCTATTAGTTAGAAGTGAAAGATTTTTATAGTTTAAGGCGCCATATAACTAGATGTTTGCATGCTGCATGGCTTTACCACAATTATATGTAGGCTTTCTTAAAAAAAATGTTGAGTGTGGCGTGGTAGATGTAAATGAGGAGGAATGTGGACGGTGTATAGTTGCAGAAGGCAATAATAATGGTGGGGATGCATTGTACGGTTAAAGTAGTGATTGAAGATATGATTGGAATTGTTATGCAAATCAAGTTATATTATAGTTGTAGTGCATTAAAGTCATCATCAACATACATTAGGAAGAGATGGAACATACACATATAACAACTCACAATTCTCTCTATATCTTTATAGAGCTTTGTGTTCTGCTGTTGTTGTAATCACACACACACACACATACACAGATTGTGAGAGAGAGAAATGAATGAAAGGTCCTCCATCCACTACCATCTGACTTTGCTCTCTCTCTTTTTTTTTACCTTGGGAGTGCTGTTTAGTAGTTAGCAGGTGTGGTGTGGTGGCAGGAGAGGGCAGGTCGTCCTTTCAGAAACTCTCATCTCAGCTGCTTTGTTTTATCATTCATTTATGACCTTGGGCTACTCCTCACCCAAATACCTACCTCAATGTGCTCCTTCCTTCTGCCCTTCTTTCTTCTATTTGCTACTATGTACATACCTGAAAACATTTCTTTGGGGACAATGGAGTTTGGAGACCTTTAATATAAGCACAACTCACTATTCATCCTAATAAACGAAATGGTACTGATGCTCCTAGGAGAAAATAGTATTCCAGAGCGAGAGGTATATCTTAACAAGAGCTGAGTGTTAATAAGGTCCCAGACTTTGGCAGCTAAAACATGTTTTCTTCTAAGGACCAAATGCCAATATCTAGCAAGGGAGAACTATATACAAAATAAAGAGTGCGCCAAACATGCTTTCTTCATAGTTCCCAGACTTTGGCACCTCTTGTGCTAGCACATCTTATATATAGTTCATGTAATCTGAAGGGAAAACATACAAAATATAGACTGAAACAATAGCCTTGCCTGCCAGTTAATGAATCACTGCCTCTACGTCCAACAACCAACATCTTGAGAATCATTTGAGAGAAAGCACTGAATCGGGAAGCATGGACAAAACTGGTACACTTTTATTTACCCCATGCTTAAATTTGTAATTGTACCCTTATTTGGGTCTGGTTTTGATTCAACTGTGTGACTGTGACCATAAACTTAAAAAGGGATCATTAGGTTTAAATTAATAATGCTTTGATGACACTTGTTAATATTTACCCATTACCAAGGTGTATGATCCCTAAAAATGAAGTTTATAGGGAGATGATATCAGCTTTCTGAAAAGTGGAATATCTAGGGAAATATATGCTCACACCTGCACGCATAAACCCCCCTCTCTCTGCAAACCGACTTTGCATTTAACTCTCTCAATCTGTTTTATAAGTTGATATATCAGGTGGCCCTCCTCTCTATCCAAATCTTCCTCTATCTCTCTTTCTCTGCACTGCATTTAAGGCCTTCTTCAGTTTCAGTGCTTTCTCCCCTATATATACTACCCCCACCAACACCAACTCAACCTCCTCATCATCTACTCTCTCTATCTATTAACATTCCCTTTTGAAGTAACCTTTGTTTGTGTATTCGATATGTTTGTGTCCATGGAGGAAGTTTTATGTGAAATGCATGGACAAGACACCAATGAACAAGGATTGCCTCCAGGGTTTAGGTTCCACCCTACTGATGAAGAGCTAGTAACCTTTTACTTGGCCTCAAAGGTGTTCAATGGAAGCTTTTGTGGAGTTGAGATTGCTGAGGTTGATCTTAATAGATGTGAACCTTGGGAGCTTCCAGGTAACTATTGACTATATGTCTAATCTTATGCTAACTTTAATGAACAGCATAGTTGACAAGATATCTTACCCTCTTTTCTATCTTTACATTCACTTCAAGCTCAAAGTCTTGGTAAGTGTCAAGACTTCACCACAGTTTTAGTTTATGCACACTAGAATCATTAACACAAATCTATTTCAGGTTTTTTCAATCTTCAGCCACTTTTATCCTTTTTTCCCAAAGAAAAGTGTTATCTTTTCTAAACATCTTTGTTATCTTATCTAAACATTTGTTATATTTAGTAGAAGCTCACTCTCACAACACAAGGAATGCATTTGAAAACTATTTGATTGGTATGTGATTGCAGATGTAGCTAAGATGGGCGAGAAAGAATGGTATTTCTTCAGCTTGAGAGACAGAAAGTATCCAACAGGATTAAGAACAAACCGAGCAACAGAAGCTGGTTATTGGAAAGCAACTGGGAAGGACAAAGAGGTTATCAGTGCTTCTACTAAATCACTACTTGGGATGAAAAAAACCCTAGTTTTCTACAAAGGTAGAGCTCCTAGAGGTTTGAAGACCAAGTGGGTCATGCATGAATACAGACTTGATGGTGAATTCTCCTGCCGCCACACTTGCAAGGTATCACAAACTTCATATTTATTTATTTTTACTTTTATCTTAAGGTAAATTCTCAAAATGTTAAGAATTTACTTATGTTTGACAGGAAGAATGGGTGGTTTGTAGGATATATCACAAGGCATCAGAGAAGAAAACTCCATTCTCACAACAAGCACATAACTATTTTGTAGAAGCTTCCAACACCCCATCTAGAAATTTCTTACCACCATTGCTTGAGTCCCCAACACCACCACCACCACCACCACAACCATCATCAACACTTTTAGAATCTCAATACTCACCCATCCTTCAAAACCTGCAAACCCCAAACTTTTTTAACAACCAAGACATCAAAGCATTGATAGACAACAACAACAACAACAACAACAGTGATATTACAAGTGGTGTGTCACAAGTTCAACTTCAACCCCACCATCACTTCAACATGTTTCCAGCACCTACAACTTTCTCACAATCACCATCTATCTTCATCAAGTCATTGCTCTCACATCAAGAGACTACAACAACTTTCACTCACTTTGTTGAAGGAGATGATGTTAATCAACAAAACTGGATGGGGATGGATAAAATTCATAACCAAAACCAATGGCACCAAAACTCATTGTTATTTGAGATGGGGTGTGGTGGGGTCTCTGCAACTCCTGCAGACAATGTTAATGGAGTGTGGGGTCTCTAAGAGAATCTAAACCATCTGATGCCATGCTTATGAAGATCTCAAGGATCATATATAATATATAATAGATATATATAATAACTACTATAGAATCTTATGTATGTTTTTGTTGTATAGGTAGGTGCAATGCTACTACTAGCTAGCTAGTACTACTATCTCCTGCTGCACTGCAGCAGCTATGAGAGAGTTCAAGAAATTATTGCTGAAAGATTGCTTGTTGGATTCTCATCATCTCTAGCTACTCTTTGTATTTTGGCTCTTCTTGTATCTGCATCTGTATCTATATACTAGTATGAGTTGGATCTCCTGGCAACAGATGTGATATGAATGATGGGATTGGGGTTTAATCATTTGACGTCACCTCAGTTTTGATTCACAGCTTCAAAAGCCATGGCCTATTCTTTGTTTTACATAGAGTTGCCAGTCTCTATAGTTAACCATGGTAACAAGTGTGGTACAATTTTATTGATGTTTTTTTTTTATCTGGGTGTAACTATAAACATATCTCCTCTCCTCTCCTCTCATCGTCGTCATCGGACCTCTCTTCCTACGATGAACACTACAGGTTAAGTGCGCTAGCAACTCTCACATAATCATCCTTTCTCATCTCATTATATAATGTTAAGGCTAGAGAATAAAGATACATTACATGCAAGGGTAACTATTTTCAAAGTGTTAGATTAAAAGATGATTCTTGCGTCTGCTCATCTCTGAATAGTATGGTATCGAGAGCATTATAATAACGCCTAACTTTATAATATTGATTGAAGGACTGCAACATAGACAGGAGTCCATGATTTTCTCTCTTTAACAAGGACAGTTATACATACATTAGTATGGAATTTACTTGATTAAACCACAACAAAACAAGCTTTACTTAAAAATAATATAAACATACAAAAGCTAAATTGGATATGTTGAGGCGAGAAAAAGCCTAGGCATCATATTTTAGGTGAGAAAAAAATAACCAAAACAAAACCTATCACGGGTATTTAGTTTCCTCAGAATCAACACAAAAACACTTACACTCAACAAAGTTCTAATAACTCCAGAATACTCGAAATTATTCATTCACATACAGGCAGTGCTTGATGAGCCTTGATTTTACAATATCCATTGCCAGAAGCTTCATTGCCATCTTTTAGGCCAGAGCTCGGGAAGATTGCATGTTTTTAAAAGCATCGGCACCACGTTTCTTCTCATCTGGCCTTTGCTTCTACAGACCTGTCATCACCATAGAATACAATTTAGAACAAAAGAATACTAGAAAATCTGTAAGAGAATATAAAATTTTGTAAAGTACCTGTACATATCATGGGTAAATCAAAGCAAATGAGCCCCTGGTGCATCTCTCATGCTCATATTAAGACTGTTCCTCATTGTTCTTCTTCCAATTCCTGCATTTCCCTTTGTCATCATAGCAACAAACTCACCATAGTCGATTCTTCCATCCTAAATATATCCAAGAATAAACTTACGGTTAATACAAGTATAAGAAGAAGAAAAAAAAAACGAAGTAGCAAGAACTTCAAATTGTTATAGCTGATAGACATGATAAAACGCGGCAGATGATTGATACGAGGAAACACAGTGAAGTTTGAGTAAAAAGAAAGCTTTAACGCATAATTTTAGGCGGAGAGCAAATTTACTCGTTGTGAAGGCATACTTGGGATACTTTATGCTGTTGAAGCTAGATCCAACAAATTGTAGGATACATTTATACTCTTATGAATATTTTCTAAACCTCAGATGCCAAATCTATAAATAAAAATAGTTCTTTTTTGTCACGGTGTAGTGGCCAAGTCAACAATAACTGCTTTACATGAATCCAATAAGTCCAAGATTCAAATCAATATTTCTTTTTAATTACATGCTTTCTACTTTTTGACTTACTATTCTGTCACAAAGATGATATTTTAGGACAAACTACTCAGAGTAAGATACAAAGATATAAAGTTAGATGTCTGAGATTTTTTAATAGAATATGTTCTGACAAGTTTAAATTGTAGGGAGTTTAACATTAATGTTAGCAGAGTCGTTTTGGTTATTTCTTAAGATTGTTCCCATTTATCAGCACCTACACAAACATCTGCATACAATAATGAAACAGATTAACTGCAGGAAAACTATGATTGCTTCTTCGTTTCAGCTTTAATCTGTTTCGAGTTTTCCTCATGTTATCTCTATTTCTAGCCAAATGTGGAAAACAAATTTCTTCAACCAAATTTCCTTACAAAGCAAATGCAAAAGACAGCCCAATAGAGAAACTATTACTTTTTCTTTTTTCCTTTACAATTCGTTTTGAAAAATGGGACTTAATAACTCTGTACAAGAACCGACTACGAGTTAGTTTGATGAAGAAACAAACGTTGATTGATTATTTTCTATATATAATGACGCTGCTTATACATTTTGGCAAGAGATATGAAAAAAATTTAAATCAAAAGAGTAAGATATAATTTTCTGAAACAGACCACTATGATGAAAATATATATATAAAAAATCAATACTTACATTATCTTGATCGACTTCTTTGATGATGTCTTCAAGAAGAACATCGGTCATATTATGCTCGGAACACGCTTGTTGGAGTTCATCGACAGTAATATAGCCACTTCCATCCTTATCAAAATATGCAAATGCTGCAACGAGATGTTCCTCCCGTTCCAGCTTGTTAAGATGAACTGTTGCAGCAATAAATTCACCATAATCAATGGTCCCACTGTTGTCTACATCAGCCTGAGATAGGATAAACTTTATTAGCTATGTAGAAAGCGTGAAATGAATTACATTCTATGCAGTATAACCTCATTAATCAAATCACATAATCTTACCGCATCCATGAGATCGCGGATCTCTGACTCTTTCAATGTTGATCCATATCTTCTCAAACCAGCTTTCAGTTCATCAAACGTGATTGCGCCACTGCTGTCTGTATCCATCGCTTTAAACATCTCCTTCAAACCAGCAATCTCCTCCTCTGATAGACTTTCAGCTATTACCTGAGACAGTAGAAAACAACCAACGAACAAAGAAACATGTTTAAGTACCTAAACACCTTTATAGATACTATTTTGAGATATTATTTGTTCAAGTTCCCTTCATCTGATTTCAGAACAGGCAGTTCAGGAAATCAACGTTTCATAGATGGGTAATTTTAGGAATATGGTCATATGAGTTACTGATATCCTTCTCTACTCTTATGTATATTTCAAGGGTTTATGTAATCCTACTGTGGCATGAAGATGCCGCCTGTGGTAAGGTTTTTTTAGCATTAGATGTGCTTCACAGTATTTTTAGAAATGCTTTTACTATCTGGAATTTTAGAACTAGTAAATGGGCATTTTTAAAAACATAAACCATCAGAACGCCATATTCACAGTCTCACAGCTATTGACTGGTTCACACTTTCACACTTCTAATAATAGCGAAAACAGACACAATTACGCAAATATAGTGACTTACCCGTAAAGCCATCTTCTTCAACTTATTCATTGCAGAGAATTGTTTGAGGCGAGAAAGGACCGCTGGGTCCAAAGCACGGTCAGGTGCAACTCCATTTTCACATATCCAAGGATGGCCTATAATCAATATAAGAAATAGAAGTATATCTTAGAGATAAAGGATGATACATAGTACTGATGATTAAATCTATCAATTTGGAGGACCAGTAAATGCTGAAGGAGCTAACATACATAACACTTCATGCGCAGTTAAACGATCCTGGGGCTGCGAACATAGCATCTTCTGGATAAGGTCTTTTGCACTATCAGATATCACAGGCCACGGATCAGACTCGAAGTCAATGACTCCCTTCAATACTGCATCGAATATTCCCTGTTGCGTCTCTGAAGTCGAAGGAAAAACAAAAAATTAGAACAAAAAATTATATTTTTAAGAACAACTAGAGCGACACTAACTAAATAATAACATCAGACCAAAAAATCAAAATAAGTTCAGCAAATATTTTGATAGATTGCGACCATTGCTGGCTTAACAAACTTAAATTATGGAAAATATCATAGTCATAGAGTGATATATTGGATATATACCACATATCATACTTATCGATCTTATATAGCGATTTAGAACATTTACATCTTTATTTTGCATAATAGAACTCCATTTTAGCGAGTATAAAATGTCACATAATTGGTAAACCGAAATATCTTCTAACAAAGCGATAATTACATTCAATATTTGTTCTTAACATAAACCCGACATATCTAAACGTACCTGCCCAAAAAGGTGGTACACCACTCAGCAATATATACAATATAACACCGGCTGTCCATACATCTGCTTCTGGGCCATAATGCTTGCAAAGTACCTCAGGGGCAACATAATATGGGCTTCCAACTACATCCGTGAAAATTTGACCTATTGTAACACATATAAAAGGGTTAAAAAACATAATGGGCAAGATAAGAACGACTAGAATTCAGAGTAAGATAAGTTCTAATAAAATTCACACATTTCACTTGATAAACTTTTACCTGGTTTGAAGAAAACCGATAGGCCGAAATCAATGGCTTTGAGAGAGAAATCGTCATCCTTATTAACGAGCAAAAAGTTCTCTGGTTTTAAATCCCTATGTATAACTCCAAGGGAGTGACAAGTCTCGACGACCCCCACAATAATCCTCGTCAACTCCGCTGCCTTTCTCTCACTATAGTGCCCCCTATGGATAATGCGATCAAACAATTCACCACCAGCACACAGCTCCATCACAATGTGTACATACAACGTATCTTCAAAAGCACCCTTGATCATCACAATGTTCTTGTGACCCGAAAGATGGTGCATTATCTGAATCTCCCTCCTAACATCCTCCACGTCTTCTTTAGCAATCAGCTTCCTCTTCGAGATAGATTTACAAGCATATTCATTTCCCGTAGCAATCTCAGTACACAAATAAGTAGTGCCAAATTGTCCCTGTCCTAATTTACGCCCAAACGTATAAAGATCACGAATATTCGCAGTTTTATGACCCAATACATAACAAGCCTGGTTTTCAACCCCTCGCCTCATGCTGTTCTCTTTAGGGCCAACGACAACTATATTATTTTCTTTCTTAGCTATTTCTTTAGCGAATTCTTCAGCTATAAGTTGTTGTGAGTTTAAGCTTGTTGGTGTGTGATCAGAGCACGAATTAGAGTTCTCGGACGCGTTGTTTCTAGAGATCGATCGATTTACAGGCTCTTCATTGCCCTCAAAGTATTTTCCACCAAAAGATCCACGGCATGTGTTGCCCATGAAACAAAAACAAAATCCCGGACACTAGAGTCCCTCCCTCATTCAACCAATCAAAACTGACAAATCAAACAAATCACATAAATCTCCCAACTAAACAAATCCAACATCACACACACATACATAAACACATATACTCATAATCTACAACAAGATCTCTAAATTTGGATGAAACCCATTAAAACTACATACATACCAACACCAAAGATTAAATCTTTTCGATTAAATTGAAACAAGATCACAAACTATAATACTAGAAATAAAAACGTACCCAATTCAAGTTAGAGAAGGAGGAGTTGTTACCAGCTTAAATGCAGAGATGGGGTTGTTTAAACTCAGATTTAAAGAGACCCCAGAGCTTAAAATGGAGCTTTCATGGCTGTTTCGTTAGAGCTCTTGAAGATTAAAATGGTTATTTATTTATCTTTTGTTTCTCTGAGAGAGAGAGAGAGAGAGTGGTGACCAGCTTGTGTTGACGCGGTTTTGAAGAATCAATTATGGGATTATTATTTTTATTTAATTTTAATTAGTTTTTGTGCCAATAATAATAATAATAATAAGAAAATAATTGGAGAGAGAGAGAGAAATTTATTTGACTAAATTTGGTTTTATTTGTTGGGAGAGAGCACATTTCGGTGGGAAACAATTTGTTGGAGAGGCTTTGCTAAATTTGGTTAATTATTTTTATGAAATATTGTTTGATTGGTTCACACATATTTTACTCTCCCAGCTAAATTTTGGTTGGTGTTCTATCCTTAATCTAGCTTAAATTAAGGCGAACATCTTCGGTTGATTTCATGAACAAATGGTGTCCTAGGTCGTGTTTTGTTTTGCTTATTTTAAGTGCTGAAACAAAATTTAGCTTAAAAAAAAATAGCAATTGAAGCAAGCTAAAAAAATTTATCAGCAGTTGGGAACTTAAAAACAAACACCACCTTAATGTTGAAGTTTTAGGTTGTGAGGATCGTGAGTTTAATACTCAATATAAGGGTATCAGATATGATTTATCCTGAATAAAAATGGAGTGTGCGGCTTGCAGGAGATACTACGGGTTATGAGGAGACTAATTGAGAGAATGTTGAAAAATGATGAGCATAACAAACTTCTAGACTTAAAAAATAATAAAAAATTTAGGCCGTGGTTCTTAGAACTCGTTTAATCCCTAATAAAAGGGGTTGTTTTAGAAGAATGTTTCGTTTTCTTAATGAATAGACTAATGGGGCAGGAAAATTTCAATAAAATGTAGGTGGATAAGATGACTACTCGTGAGTGTAATAGCCTATTTTCGTAGAGACCGAAAATATTGTTTTACACCTTGAAATGGAGACTGCTGTAGATGAAATAGCTATAAACACAAAGTTTTAGCGTGGAAAACCCTTGAATGGGTAAAAAACCACGACCTCTCCTGAGGATTTTAGAAAGAGAGATGCTTATAGATGTTTGCTAGCTATTACAAAGAGAGAGAGAGATGTAGAAATAATCTCTTAGAGGTTCTCAGACCAGTCTCCCCTTGATTCGTAGTTATCTAATCTTATTTATAATATGACCGTTATTGTTTTGATGAAGAACATTACAATATGTGAACTTGATGAGTCTTCATAATGGTCGAGTAACGGCTTGAGTAACTCTTCTTCCTTGTAACCGCTCCATAATGTGTCATAAATGGCCACGTGTTTGTTGACGAGATCGAAGTACTGTAGCAGGCCGAAGTATTGCAGCAGGTCGGATTAATGTAGTTGTTACTATTCAAAGTACTGTAGCTGTAGCAGTTCGTAGTACTGTAGCAGGTCGAAGTATTGCAACAGACCGGATTACTGTAGCAGTTTGGGTTGATTTAGATGTTATTATTCAAAGTATTGTAGTTGTAGTAGTTCGAAGTTACTGTAGCAGGTCGGAGTATTGGAAATAAGTCACCACACTGAGTACTAGTAATTTTACAGTGTAACATTGTTTTTTCTTCGTGTGTTTATTCACGTTTTAGATACAATTAATTATACGATTAAATAAGAAAA
This sequence comes from Kingdonia uniflora, assembly GCA_014058105.1. Taxonomy (NCBI): domain Eukaryota; kingdom Viridiplantae; phylum Streptophyta; class Magnoliopsida; order Ranunculales; family Circaeasteraceae; genus Kingdonia; species Kingdonia uniflora. The sequence goes on from JACGCM010001501.1 coordinate 87,236, forward strand.
ATTAGAAATAAAAACCTGCATTTTTTCCGTTTAACTAGAAAACTTTTGACAAGTAGAACTTGAAACTCGAGTATTCGTGTTGCTTTTTTCTAGTACAATTTATGATTATATACTTGAAATTAGAAATTTTACAAATGTGTGATGCAAATGGGACCTCGCGCTAAGGGCCCTAAAGAGGGTCTTAACCTAGTGAACATATACTAGGGAAGGTGGTCATCGTAGCTAGGGACCAATATGATATTCTAAATCAAGCCGACTACGACCTTAATAAAAACAATTAAAGTCCGATCATAAGCTAATCTCATAATAATTATAAATTACTACTTAATGGCTATTAAATTATGTTAAACACGATCAATCCCTAATATTTTAAGGGCCTGTCTCAATTATCGTCTAACGGATCAAATAGTATTGAGACATTCTGTAGGGTCGAATCTAACACCGTCATCTCAAACAATATTTGTAGTATTTGTGTTTCCTTTATGCGTAAAAAAAACTACAAAGTACACTAAAAGGGTTTGGATTAGAACAACGCCTCGTATGATAGGTTTTTGCTAAATTTTTTTGAAGGGAACCTCGTGTTTACAAGATCAAGTCTAATGTGCAGTTTCCATTATGTATCGATTACGAATTTACGACTGAAAGAGTAGTATATCAACATTCGTTACAAAATATGAGGCTTTATAACAAAAAAAAGAAGAAAAAGGATTGTTCGTCTTGATTCCTATATACAACGGCCCGTTATTTGGTTGTCTTAGAATTGGCAGTGTCTATGCCTCGGGTGAGACCATTGCCAGAGGGAGTGGGTATATCTGTTGCACCACCACCTCGTTCAGGAGTGGGTTCAACGTGGCCTTCTGTACCGTAAGCTTGGCGTTTGTAGTCTTCCAAATCAGTATATTTCAGATATGGGCTTCTCTCCATGGGAAACCCTTTCAAGATTTGTTCCGAGTTGCTTCTTCCCTCTGCTTCATTTTCACTATCTGCATTTCGTTTCATCTGTTGTTCACTCCTCGATATCTTTTTTTCTTTCTTTCGCGGAACATCCCAAAGAGTTGGCAATCAATTTATACAAGGGAAACTCTTGGTTATGAGCATCTTGAACCAAGTCAAAGCTCTCTTTATCTCCACAAAATAATTGTGTGGAAGTACTAATTCTGATCATCAATTTCCTCCGGTCTATCTTTTGTTTCCGCAATTGGCACTGCAAGGGAAAAAAACTGAAAAAAATAACCACAAATATATAAGCATTTTACACCCACATTGTTAACATAATAAGCGAAAATGATAGCCATAATACCAACACAAAATATAATCATGTCTGAATATGAAATTAGATATTTTAAAACATGTATTTATGTTAAGAGCACCTCGAAGAGCATGGTATGCTGTTACGGTTTTCACATACTCTTGCAAAATCCCCTTCCAACAAGGCTATGTTGTTCAGCATACCCACCCCCATACGCCTCCAAAGTATGCGAAACCTGAACTTGGCGAGGATTATTCGCATACCGCCTACATCATTAGGAGTTGAACGGTTAAGCACACACTACCTTTTTTTTATCCTACGTGCGTATCTATTATGCGTCTAGCCTTATTTAAACAGATCATTTGGCTTTTCCTGTTTTACTTGTTGGAGCTGAATGGTTCAGTGTGCGGGTGAAAAAACGTAACTCCTTGTTGGACCAAAACAGTATGCGATTTAGGTATACCGGTATGCCAAACCACAATCACATACTTTGCTGTTGGAGGTGCTCTAATAACGTTACGACAACAACATTATGTAACTGTTATGTTTTTATGCTAACCGGTTTAATACAATTGGGCGCCCGATTAGAAAACAAACAGACGCCCTACACTTGGGCACCTGATCCGGACGTAATAAAGCAAGGTTGCATCTAGGAAAAGATGGCTCAACCTTAATTTTTTAGAAGAAAAACCAAGTGAGTGAGGTACTGTTGGAGGACGAAAAATTCTACGTGGCACCTCAAAAGCCAATTGAGTGAGGTACTTTAAGAGATGCTCTAATTGTTGTGTTGGAAAGCAAGGCTTAACCTTACTTTTTGAGGAGAAAAACTAAGCGAGTGAGGTACTGTTGGAGGACAAAAATCTTACGTGGCACCTCAAAAGCCAAGTGAGTGAGGTACTTTAAGAGATCTAACTGTTATGCTTTTATCCAGTTTAGTATAAGCAACACGCTGTAAATATACATTCTTTTCCTTCTTGGTAACATCTTAATTAGAAAAAATAATAATTCAAAACACTGGTGAAAGAGCATGGGCAGCAGCCTCGCTAAGTTAGCGAGCCACGTAGGCATAAATTCAGGGAAAATATGACATGTAGCTAGAGCTATTTTTTTCTTTTCTTTTCCAGGGTGGGGATGGATGTCAGTAATAAATTTGTGTGCCAACTCAAAATAATTTATTTTTTTTAATAATTTATCTGACATGAACGAGCTCGCCACAGATAGCCACTGATTTTCTTAAACTTAATGTAATTTGAGCTAGCCTGAAAAAGGGATTTTTTCAAAATTTGGATCGCTAATATAGTGATAGCTATCCTGTTGCCCATGCTCTAAGGATAGGGTACATTATTTTTGAGAATGGGCCATGATAAATGTGGGATTAGATAGGATTTTAGGAAGCAACGGATGGGAGACGAAGCGATGTGGGGTGTGTTTTACCCCCTTTTTTTGTCATAAGCAATCCATGAGGGATTTCATAGACTTGTAAAAATGTAACTCCCAGTGTCATTCCCCGCCAAAACAAGCAATGAATTCTCAAAGTACTGGTTGTTAACTGCTATTAATCCTGTCTCTTTCTAAAGAGTAAGAGAGAAATATTGATCTCATCTCCTCCATACATTCTAACAATCCCAATCCAAATTCTTGGTTCTCAATGCCCCAACAGTATTCATCATCTACCATCTCAGTTTCTCCACCTCATAACACTCCTCCATTTCCACAACTCTTATCTCTCTTAATGCGTTTCTCCCTCTCTGTGTCTAGCAACTTCAACTTTTCAGTATTCTTTCACTGATCCAATGGCATCAGAACTACCTGGGAGAAGGAACACGAATACCCAGATGTTGGAGGAACTCCAAGAATTGAGCCAAACACTCTATCAGTCACATACTAGTACTCCTACTTCAAGAAGAACTAATTCACTCGCTCTCCCTAGGAACTTAATTCCCACCATCTCATCCACTGATCCAATACCTGTTACTAGAATTGAGGAGAGACCTGAGAAACATCACCACAGGCAAAGGCGCATGTCCTTGTCCCCATGGCGCTCACGAGCAAAGCCTGATGAGGATGAAGATTACCACAGAGACCAAGTTAAGGTTTCAGGTGGACCAGAGATCATGGTTGATTGTAAGACTAGTTCAGCTGAGAAAAAGGGGATTTGGAATTGGAAACCGATTCGAGCGCTTTCTCATATTAAAATGCAGAAGTTGAGTTGCTTGTTCTCTGTTGAAGTTGTCACTGCACAAGGCCTTCCTGCTTCAATGAACGGACTCCGTCTTTCTGTCTGCGTTAGAAAGAAAGAGACTAAGGACGGAGCGGTGCAGACAATGCCTGCCAGGGTTTTACAAGGAGCAGCAGACTTTGAGGAAACTCTATTTGTCAAGTGTCATGTTTATTGTGATAGTGGAAAACATATGAAATTCGAGCCGAGACCGTTCTTGATTTACGTTTTTGCAGTAGATGCTGAAGAGCTTGATTTTGGAAGGAGTCAAGTTGATTTGAGTCTTCTAATTCAAAAATCAATGGAGAAGAACCTTGAAGGGACACGGGTTCGGCAATGGGATACTAGTTTTTATTTATCAGGAAAGGCAAAAGGAGGAGAACTCGTGTTAAAACTGGGATTTCAGATCATGGAGAAAGATGGAGGAGCAGGGATTTACAGTCAAGCTGAAGGTGTAAAATCAAGTAGAGGAGGGGATTCTTCATCTTCTGTTGCTCGCAAGCAATCAAAATCTTCTTTTAGTATTCCAAGTCCGAGGCAATCTTCAAGAACCGGGTCTTTCACTCCATCAAAAGCAGGGGTATCTGCCGATCTCCATGGCATCGATGACTTGAATCTTGATGAACCAGCTCCAGCTCCAGCTCCAGTTCTAACATTAGCTATATCTCCAGCTCCCGCATCTTCAAAATTGCCACCTGTTTGGAAATCTGAAGAAATGGAATCAAGGATCGACGACCTCGATCTTCCAGAATTTGAAATTGTGGATAAAGGAATAGAGCTTCAAGAAAAAACTGACAAAGAAGAAGGAGAATCTGAAGAAGCTGTAGATGAAGGATCAGTTTCCAGTGAGGTCGTTAAGGAAGTTGTCCAAGATCAAGCTCATTTAACAAGATTAACCGAGCTTGATTCAATCGCTCAGCAGATAAAGGCTCTTGAATCTATGATAGGAGATGATAATTCTGTCAAAACGGAGGAAGAAGAAACCGAGTCAGATTCACAGAGGTTAGATGCTGATGAAGAAAATGTAACAAAGGAATTTCTTCAGATGCTAGAGGGAGAAGAAGATACCGAATTCGAATTTAAACTCGACCAACCCGATATTCAACCGCTGAAACCCGAATGGGCTAAAGAAAATGCCGTAGAGGAATCAAAGGTTTATGTGCCTGATCTTGGGAAGGGATTGGGTTGCGTAGTCCAAACAAAGAACGGAGGATACTTAGCTGCTATTAATCCTTTCGATATCGAGGTTTCACGAAAAGAAACTCCGAAACTCGCAATTCAACTCTCAAAGTCATTGGTGCTTTCACCGCAGAATTCAAAGAGTGGGTTTGAGGTCTTTCAAAAAATGGCAGCCGCTGGAATCGAAGAACTAACATCTGAAATCTTATCTGTGATGCCTATAGATGAATTGGTAGGTAAAACTGCGGAGCAAATAGCTTTTGAAGGGATTGCATCTGCAATTATACAAGGGAGAAACACTGAAGGAGCTAGCTCGAGCGCTGCACGTACTGTGGCTGCAGTGAAAACCATGGCAACTGCGATGAGTACAAATAGGAAAGAGAGGATATCAACGGGTATATGGAACGTAAACGAGGACCCAGTTACGCTTGACGAGATTCTAGCGCTCTCAATGCAAAAACTAGAGGCCATGGCAGTTGAAGTTCTTAAGATTCAGGCCGAAATGACAGAAGAAGATTCCCCATTTGATGTCTCTCCACTAATTGGGAAAGATGAGAACGGACTTTTAACCTCTGCGGTCCCTCTCGAGGATTGGTTGAAAGACTGGGATGGAGAGTGTGGAATCCCGGAAAATGTGACACTATCAGTGGTTGTTCAACTGAGGGATCCACTGAGGCGGTATGAGGTAGTTGGAGGCCCTGTAATTGCACTTATCCAGGCCACACATGTAGAAACCACATATGGAAACAACGAGGAGAAATTCAAAGTGGCGAGTATGCACGTTGGAGGGTTAAAGGTTAGAGCAGGAGGGAAGCGGCATATATGGGATGCTGAGAAGCAGCGATTAACTGCAATGCAGTGGTTGGTGGCTTATGGACTAGGGAAGACAAGGAAAAAGGGAAGATATTTGCAGGCAAAGGGACCAGACTCATTATGGAGCACTTCTTCACGAGTAATGGCGGATATGTGGTTGAAGCCAATGCGGAATCCAGATGTAAAATTCCCTAAGCAACCACAGTAGTGACGCCATCACTTACAAAACTGCAACATTTATAAGAAATGCTAAGAGCATATGTAAGTAGGGTTATACAATTATTTGTTTAGTGGAATTTTGTTTGCTGATAAATAAAGAAAGAAGGTTTACTCTAAACAGATCATAACCTACTTGTAGAAGAACATGTCGTTTATGTCACATAAAAATAGTACACTGTAAGCTTGAAGGAAAGAGTAACATACTGTTTGAAGAAGAAACCCTGATCACCTGGGCAGCTGGGCTCCTAGATTGTCCAAGTTTGCAGAAGTGAGCCTTGCTCATTTCAACCTGAGATGGATAGAGTCATCAAGAGATACAATGCAACTGAATAAATAAACTGAGAGAATAGGGGTGAGAACATTTCTATTGATTATTTCTTACAAACTACCATTTACTAGTATGGATTAATGCAGAAATAGAAAAAAGACCATATGAAATTGCTGTAATGGAAACATGGGAATTGATCTTACCGTGCTCTGAAAAATTAAGTGAACACTTCATTGACCAGTGCGCTAACTGCCAAGCATAACCTTCTGCATCTCAGGACATTTAGTATTTCTTAGTCAGCTCTGCCATTGATGCTAGAGATGATATTCTTCTAATCACCTAACACAGAAATTTTTATCTTATTGGAAAAGGAACTAAACTAACAAATTGTATTAATGGAGTCTCACTGTCCAAAAAAGAAAATGTTAAGAGAACCAATATTTGTAAAATGAACTGTTTAGTGTATGGTCAATTAGTTTAGGAAATTTTCAGAATATAAATGTGTTACATTTTGTGGACGAGTCATGTATCAGCAGTGTGGAAAGGCCATACATAAAAATTTTGAGTCTCCATTCAACATTTCAACTTACATAGAACAAACAGATTACATCCTTGCATTTTTCAGAGAGTTCTATTCGAAAAATCATTTAAATGATACTATTGAGCGCTAACTCTCATAGATCCTGAACTAACATAGATATTAAATCGACAACAATATCCTGATGACCTGAATATATCCCAAATGAACTCCAGGCATGCTATTAGTCATGTTTTTTTCTTTTCCTTTTGCTTTTTAATTAAATCCTTCCTCTTCATCACCACTGCTGTCCCCAAACATGGCAGCCATTTTCATAGCCAACTTTGCAGCAATTTCCTTCCTCTGAAAGTCTGGCATCAGCCTCAGGTTTCCTCTGACATTACCAATTTCATTCATAAGATGTTCCAAATCCTCATAACCCAAATGCGTATTCTCGTTCACCTCTGCAATTTTATCTGGTTCCTCTTTATTTTTCTCTACCACTTCCATTCCAGGATTTTCCAGTTCTGTGTTTTTGGAGGTTATTGGTTTCCCAACATTTTTATTCACTTCAGTTTCCTGATTATGATCCTCAAGCGGAACACTTGCATCGTAGGATGTTGTAGGAGCATCTGCAGAGACCCAAACTTCTGAGTCGTCCCATGCATCAGCTGAACCAGCAGATAATATTTCATACTCGATCTCAAAATCAGATTCGTCTTCTGTCAACTCTGAAGCAGCAAAACACTATATCAAAAAGAAAGCATAGGAAAATATTTTTGAAATCGACAAGAGAGTGGAAGTAAGGCGAGACCTTCTTTTTCTAGAGGGTACGGTTCAACTATCTTATTGCCGGATGTAAGGACCATTCCGGGCCACATATGAGCAGATAGAGCTCCATACAGTCGCTCTACTCCTTGAGAATCTCCTTCAACTGATAAACCTGGCAAACACTTTTCTAATGACATTCCATTTGAGAATCTATGATAAATATGATACTCAAGTGTGATTGACTTCATATTTACCCTATTACCTAAGCCTGGTTAGAGAAGAACTACTAACACAAATACAGCAGTTAAGTCTTATTCAATGCTAAAAGCTACAAAAGGGTCTTACATTTATCAAATTCAGCATTAGATGCACAGGCTTCAATATATTCAACGTTATGCTGAGTGCACCATTCCAAACAGGATCTCCTAAGCTCCCAGGACGAATCTTCTTCATCGCCCAATAAGCTACTTCCTTCACTTTGAGAAATTCCATAATCCAAGAACTCTGGATGAGGATCACTAGAGGACTCTCCACCCCTCTGAAGCAACCTTCTATACTCGGCATGGGCAAAATGACCTGGGAAAAGATCTGCTTTGTTCCCAATGCACAATAGTATGTCAAAGTTCCGAATATCCGTTCGGGAAACCCAATCCCGGAGAGTAGCAAAAGATGATAGCTGCATATGAAGTATAAGAAATATCAACCATCAGTTCTTTTGAAACTTGTATGATCCTCACATAAGGTCTACATATAAAAATAATAAGAGATGAAACTAACATTATTCATGTCAAAAACCATCACCAATGCCGCCAATTTGTTAAAAACTGGCAGAGTTGTAATAGAAAAGACATCATCAAGATGAGCCATCGATACAGATACATCAGCTGTGTAATACTTGGTGTTGATAGTCCACCTGTTTATTGACCACATATTAACACCAAGTACATGCATATGTTATTTTATGACAAAGAATGACAAAAATCAATAGAACTTACGAACCCATAGCAAAGTGTTTCAGCCGATGTATCAGATGCCCCTTCAAAATCCACAGATAGTAATCCTACATGAAATACAAATCTTAACGTTCACTTTCCAAAATTTTACTTGGTGCAGCGCAAAGTATCAAGTACAGAAGGAACCAAGAGATGCAATATATGTGATTTGTGTTCGGTAATATAAAATCCCCACATTTTCAATCATAAACACATTATTTTGAAAAATATTGATAGCAGGTACGTTCAAATGACAGGACACCTTAATAACAACCCAAATGTTTCTTTATCAACCATCTCGTAGGAAAGCTGAATTTTCAATCTCGGGGTACTATTAAAATTTCTAGACCCCCTTCTTCAATAGCTCTCTCCTCGCTCTATCTCTCCTTCAAGTAAAGACAACATTCCGCTAATTGGTTTCATCCAACGTGATATAACATAACATATCCCTTACAAATTCACCAACAAGACAGGTACTGATTATCAAACATCACTACAGTCTACAACACAATAATTCAATAACAAAGTAGCAAAACAGTAGCTACTGATCTCACATAACAGACTAAAAAACACAAAACTACGCAAACTCGATCATGGGTAGAGCTGAATCATTGCGCAGAACATAAATACAATAACAATTTCACTTTTTACTGATTAAATCAAGCTTATCTCACTAACCCCATTCTCAATATTACAGTAAACTCATCAAACAATTAACTAAACCAATCCAACTTAATTGCAGAGAACCAAAGCTAGTTCAATTATAAAGAACAACATACAAAGTAAACCTAATGATGTAAACAAGCAATTAGAAACATCAAATTCGATCGATTTGATCCAAATTTGGGGAAACAAAGAAGATGGAGTCGTTACTTGAGAGAAGAGTTCGTTTGCCAACATTAGGGCATCCGATCATGAGGATCCCAGGTCTGTTCTCCATTGATTCCTTCTCAATTTGCTCATCGTCCGCCATTTTTTCTCTTCGAGCTTTAGATCTTCAGCTTTTGTTGTTTTCGTCGTTTTTATTTTATTTTATTTTGTTTATCTTGAAATTTAATTTAATTTTACTTGTGTTGTAGCGCGTATTGTATTATATATATCAACCTGTTAAGTACAAAATTATATTTTGTAAAAAGCCAACTGATTCAGCATCTCCCGTTTTAAATAAAATGGATTTTCATTTGGCATATTTAGACTAAAAGGCCAAATTATTTGGCAAGAATAAAATGGATTTACCCAGAAATGGCATATCATTTGGCGTGTTTATATTAAAAGTCAAATCGTTCGGCTATTTTCAATTAAATATTTTTCCCAGAAATGACATATCATTTGGCATTTTTTCAATAAAAGGCCAAATTATTCGGCAAGTTTGAATAAAATGGATCTTATCGGAAATGCCATATCATTTGGTATTTTTACACTAAAAGGTCAAATTATTCGGCAAGTTTGAATAAAATGTATTTTCCCAGAAATGCCATATCATTTGGCGTATTTATATTAAAAGCTAAATCGTTCGGCTATTTTGAATTACATATTTTTTCTCAGAAATGCCATATAATTTGACATTTTTGCACTAAAAAGGTAAATTATTCGGCAAGTTTGAATAAAATCAAATTTTCAGGAAATGCCATATCATTTGGCATTTTTACGCTAAAAAGGTCAAATTATTCGGCAAGGTTGAATAAAATGGATTTTCCGGAAATGCCATATCATTTGTCATATTTAGACTAAAATGCCAAATTATTCGGCATGTTTTAATTAAATGGATTTTTCCGGAAATGCCATATCATTTGGCGTGTTTATATTAAAAGTTAAATCGTTCGGCTATTTTGAATTAAATACTTTTTCTCATAAAGCCTTATAATTTGGCATTTTTACACCAAGAAGCCAAATTATTCGGCTAGTTTGAATAAAATGGATTTTCGCAGAAATGCCAAATCATTAGGCTATTTTGAATTAAATAATTTTTTCTATAAATGCGATATCATTTGGCATGTTTTTATTAAAAGCCAAATAATTTGGCTATTTTGAATTTAATATTTTTTCAAATGAATTTTCCATGTTTACACTAAAAAACCAAATTATTCGGCTTGTTGATATAAATGATTTTTCCTAAAAATGCCATATCAATTGGCATATTTACATTTAAAGGCCAAATCATTCGGCTAGTTTGAATTAAATGATTTTACCCCAAATAATTTGCCTTTCTTGACTTAATAGCGAAACCGTTCGGCAAGTTTTACTTAAAGTGCTTTTTTCCGATCGTTTACCCACCGAAAACGGTAGTATTCAATTTTTATTTGATCTACTTTTTCATGAGGTATAGTCGAAGATGTCTAGAGATGGTAGACGAAGGGAAGAGGAAGACGGCGAAGTAAAGGAGAAGAGGAGATCCAGTGGTGGTTGGACATTTAAACAATGCGGCGGAAATATTGCCAAGTGTAGTAAAATGGTATTTCGAAGTAAGAAAACTGAAATAAGAATTTGTTTCGTATGTAACTTACTACCCGTTGTATGATCACATAAATTATAACAAATTTTTACATATTTATTTGGCCACCACAATAGCAGTGTCACTGAAGACAGTCTTGGCAGATGACCCAGGCTTCTCCCTCCCTCTTTTGAAGTCTGCACATCTAGTAAAGCAGTGTTCGAAGCCTTCAAATTCAATTTTGAAGTTGGAGTTAAGTACATATCCCAGGCATATTGTGATCGCTCTAAAGACAAGTTAATGCGCTTCCCGCATATTAACTAAGCAAAAGTTAATGGTATATTGAAATGGTTGCAAGGGCTTATTATTGCTTACTGAGTTGTTGTATTATCGGCAATTCTTTGTATATATATACTTGATGTTTGTGAATAAAAGAGAGAGATGAGTGAACTATTTATCATGGTATCAAGAGCTTAGAGAGATCCTAGGGCAAACACGATTTTTTTCTTCAGGCTTGTAGCCTCCACGAGAGATCATGGCTGGCAGAGAGGGAGAACAATCAGGAGATGGCGAAAAGAAGGTGGATAGGACGTATCATCTTGGATCGAGTGACGGTCCGGGAAACATCATTACTCCTATTCAATTACGTGGTGAGAACTACGATGAATGGGCGAGGGCAATTCGCACCTCGCTAAAGGCGAAGAAGAAATTTGGCTTTGTGGAAGGGACGGTTCCGAAGCCAACAACAGAGGAAAAACTTGAGGATTGGATCGCTGTGCATTCGATGTTGGTGTCATGGCTGACCAATACCATTGAGCCGTCCGTTCGGACGACTCTCGGAGAATATGATGATGCACAACTCCTGTGGAACAATCTCAAAAGCAGGCTTTGTGTGGTAAGCGACACTCGTATATATCAATTAAAGACGTCCTTGGGGGAGTGCAAGCAAGGAAAAACCGAGACTGTGGCAATTTACTTTGGTCGTTTGTCAAGAATCTGGGACGAACTAACCACATATGTGAAGGTGCCGGTTTGTAAGTGTGGAAGTTGTACGTGTAGCATAGTCACGCAGGTAGAAAAGTTGAGAGGAGAAGACTATCTATATCACTTTCTTATTGGCCTCGATGGAGCATATGCTTCAATTTGCACAAATCTGCTGGGACAAGAGCCATTGCCGACGCTTGATAGAGCATATCAACAAGTGATTCAAGCGGAAAGACTGCGTGGAGGAGAGTTATCCTCATCCAAGGAAGAACGAGATAATATCATGGCCTTCTCAATTCAGCATGATACGCGTGGCAAGTCTCGTTCTGTGGATCCTACTGACAAGTTTTACAATCATTGTAATAGAGAAGGCCACGACGAATCCTCTTGTTTTCAATTACACAGCTTCCCCGAATGGTGGGGGGACCGGCCTCGCGGAGGTAAGGGACCAGGTCGTGGTGGAGGACGGACAGGAAGAGGAGGTGGGCGTGCAGGTTCTGGTCGTGGCCGAGGGTATGGTGCACCGCCTGTCCGCGCAAATAAAACTGGCGGGGCTGGAACTTCGTCTGGGCAGCAGGCAGCGTCCTCGCAGGGGCTGGCGGATGCGACCGAAGCTGCGGGTCTTGTTGGTGTTTCAGCAACGCAACTGCAACAACTTCTTGATCTTTGAGCTTAGCCAAAACAAAAGACCGACTGTATGGTAAGAACAATACTTTTAGTTGGATTGTCGATACAGGAGCATCGAACCATGTGTCGTGTGACTTGTCTCTTTTGCGGAATGTGAGAAAGGTGAAACACTGCCCGGTGGGATTGTCGGATGGCAACACGGCCGAAGCAAATCAAGAGGGGAGTGTCGTGTTGCCAGGAGGATTGAAGCTTGACAGTGTGCTTTATGTCCCACAATTAACATGCAATTTAATTTCTGTGACTCAATTAATCGATGACTTAAATTGCGTTGTACAATTCACTAAAAATCTTTGTGTTATACAGGACCAACCGACGAGGAAGGTGATTGGAGCGGGTGACAGATTGGATGGACTTTATTTTTTTCGTGGTATTCCTCAAGTGAAGGTCTTAACAGTGAATGGTGATTTGTCGTTCGAGTTATGGTATCAACGAATGGGGCATCCGTCGGAGAAAATATTGAAGATGATTCCGGCTGTAAGTCATTCTCGTCGAAACAATAGTAAAGCTTGTGATGTATGTCCGCGTGCAAAGCAACCTAGGTCTAGTTTTCCCACTAGTATGAATAAAGCTGGTAGGATTTTTGAACTTGTTCATTTGGATTTGTGGGGGCCTTACAAGGTTCGTTCTTCATGTGGGGCTATCTATTTTTTGACAATAGTAGATGATTTTTCGAGAGGAGTTTGGGTATACTTACTATGCAATAAATTGGAAGTTGAATCTATGTTTCTTAATTTTGTTACTATGGTTGAACGACAATTTAAACAAGTGATAAAACGTGTGCGAAGTGACAATGGGACCGAATTTAATTGTTTGCATGATTATTTTCAAAATAATGGAATTCTTTTTGAGACTTCTTGTGTTGGGACTCCACAACAAAATGGGAGGGTTGAGAGAAAACACCAACACATTTTGAACGTGGCTTGAGCATTGCGATTTTAAGGGAACTTACCAATCAAATTTTGGAGAGAATGTGTGTTGGCAGCATGTTACTTGATTAATAAAACACCCTCTACTTTACTGAATTCTAAATCGCCATATGAACTGTTGTTTGGGAAAGTGCCTTCTTATGAGGTTGTCCGTCTATTTGGTTGTCTTTGCTATGCTCATAATCAACGACACAAAGGTGATAAATTTGCAAGTATGAGTCGTAAGTGTGTCTTTGTTGGCTATCCTTTTAGGAAGAAAGGTTGGAAATTGTATGATTTAGAAACACATGAGTACTTTGTATCAAGGGATGTGAAGTTTTTTGAGAAAGAATTTCCTTCTGCGCCACACCAACCACGGAGTGTGGTGTCTCCTACGCTGGTAAACAATGAGGATGGGGCGTGGAGTGAGGATAAGGGTGCCGATGAGTGTGTTGTGTGTATTGAGGGGGGGGGGGGGGGTTGGGGGCAGTGTCCACCCTCGAGAAGGGGTCTGTGGTGCAGCCTGAGATGCAGCCCGTACAGTAGCCCGCACATGAGGATATGCGTGATGAGGGGCTGGAGAATACGGTGGGGGAGCAAGGTGTGCTAGTTGACGGTGAGTTGGGGCGCGGTAAACGAGCCAAAACTCCTTCCACACGGTATCGTGATTTTGTTACTCATACTATAGAAAAAATAAGTCCATCTGAGATTTCATCAGCTACTTCATCTTCCTCAGGTACTCCCTATCCTATAACATATTTTGTGAATTGTGAACATTTTTCTGTGAGACATAGGAATTTTCTTGCAGCAGTGACAGTGGGACATGGGCCAACGCATTTTAAAGAAGCAATGAAAGACTCAGGATGGCGAGATGCGATGGGAAAGGAGATACGAGCCCTTGAAGACAATGAAACTTGGGTAATGGAGACTCTTCCACCTGGAAAGAAAGCACTAGGGATCCAGTGGATATATAAAATTAAGTATAAATCTGATGGCAGCATAGAGAGACTCAAAGCAAGACTTGTGATCTATGGCAATCATCAGGTGGAAGGAATTGACTATAACGAGACATTTACTCCTGTGGCAAAAATGGTGACGGTTCGCATTTTTCTTGCAATTGCTGCTGTTAAAAATTGGGAGGTACATCAAATGGATATGTATAATGCTTTCCTTCACGGTGACTTAAATGAGGAGGTTTATATGAAGGTTCCTCCAAGTTTCGAGAATACAAATCCTAACATGGTTTGCCGGTTGAAAAAGTCGTTGTATGGTCTAAAACAAGCTCCCAGGTGTTGGTTTGCAAAACTGTCAACAACATTGAAGAATTATGGATTTGTGCAATCCTATTCAGATTATTCATTATTTGGGTTGTGCGGGGGAAGAACTCAGCTCAACGTATTAGTTTATGTTGATGATTTGATTATTACAGGGAATGACAAGGTTGCATTGACAACTTTTAAAGATTACCTTGGCAAGTATTTTCATATGAAGGATTTGGGAGTTTTGAAATATTTCTTAGGGCTAGAGGTAGCCACGTAATCCAGAAGGTATTTTTCTTTGCCAAAGAAAATACACACTCGAGATAATTTCTGAAACAAGTTTATTGGGAGCAAAGCCTGCGACATTCCCTATGGAACAAAATCACAATTTGGCCCTTGCTAAGGGTGAATTTCTTGCGGATTCGGCTCCGTATAGACGACTTGTAAGGAGATTGATTTACTTGTCTGTGACGAGACCTGATCTTGCATATTCTGTCCCAATTTATGAAACAACCTCGTGAGGATCATTGAGAGGCGGCTCTCAGGGTCGTGCGATATTTGAAGAAGAGTCTGGGGAAAGGGATTTTGCTTCGTGCTGATAGTGACCTCAGTCTAGAAGGGTGGTGTGACTCAGATTGGCTAGTTGTCCACTTACGCGGCGTTCCTTGACAGGATGGTTCGTGTTACTTGGCTGTTCTCCGGTGTTGTGGAAGACCAAGAAGCAACAAACAATGTCTAGATCGTCTGCGGAGGCTGAGTATAGATCAATGGCGGCAACAGTGTGCGAGTTAAAGTGGCTTAAACAACTTTTAGGTGATTTGGGTGTGCAACATCCGAAGGGTATGAAGTTGTATTGTGATAGTCAGTCGGTGTTGTACATTGCTCAAAATCTATTTTTTCACGAAAGAACTAAGCATATTGAGGTTGACTGTCATTTTGTTCGAAATGCGGTGATTGAAGGGATGATTTGTCCGTCATATGTTTCTACTAGTGTTCAATTGGCAGACATCTTTACAAAAGCATTGGGGAAAGCGAAATTTGAGTTTCTACTTGGCAAGTTGGGCGTTCGAGATCTTCACGCTCCAACTTGAGGGGGGGTATTACGATATTAATAGGTATTGTACCTAAAATATGAGTTATCTTCTAAGTTATTTTTAGTATTTGTATTTTAGGTAAATACATCTTTTAGGAGGATTTTTAGGAGATCAACAGAGCCTTGGAGAGCAAGGACTATCGGCAATTCTTTGTATATATATACTTGATGTTTGTGAATAAAAGAGAGAGATGAGTGAACTATTTATCAAAAAACTAATGAAGATCAATATGCAGTTCTCGAATTCAAACACATTCTCTTTCATCTTATCGTTAATGCTTATGTTACTTTCCACAACTACCATCAACGGAGAAAGAGAAGTTCAAAGCCTATTCCAATCCTCTTGTCTTCATGGACCACAAAGTTGTCTTCTCATTGCTACCAGTTCAGGATTTCATGCAACAAAGCTTATTACAACTGGAGGATCCATCTCAAAACTTATATTTTAAGGTGCATGGCTATGTGTTCGATGTGGGACTATATATCTCAACAAAGCTAGCAGTATCATTAAAATAAACTTGCAGGGTTCAAGTTTACAAGGTACACTGCAAAATTTTAACTTTTCGTCGTTTGCAAATCTCGTAAGGCTCGACCTTAGCAAAAATACTCTCTTTGGAACCATCCCTGCACATATTGATCAACTTTTCAATCTTACTAGATGTAACACCCCGGCTGACCGGGTATTGGAAAGACGCCTAGCTCATTAGCGGTGATGGTAACACCAATGGTTTAGTCCCACATCACTTAAGATCCTGCCAGGTGTACGGTCCTTAAGTTAAGATTTCACTCTACATATCACCGATGCCTTTTTTTAAGAAGAAAAATCCCACACTGCAGGAGATTCACAGGTGTTAAATGAGGACAATATTGGTGTGGGGTTGTGACAAAATAGTATCTATACCGTCCCAAAATAGTATCAGAGCCGGGGACGTCTCGATCTTAAAGGTGGGGAGACTAACCCATTAGCGGTGATGGTAGCACGTTTAGTACTACATCAAGATTTCACTTACATACCACCAGGCCTTTTCTTAGGAAGAAAAATCTCAACCTCTGCATATCTCAAAAACTGCAAAAGTTGGATATTGGTCAAATCTCCAGAGTTGAGAAATCTCAGAAAACTGCAAAAGTTGGACATCGGTCAAAATAATCTTTCAGGTCAAATTCCTGCAGCATTGGGAGATTTGGATTCTCTCTATATTTTCATTGACCACTAACAACAACCTCAGCGGTTCCATTCCAATTTCTTTAGGATATCTTAGCAATTTACGTACGCTTTACCTTAGTGCAAATAAATTGTCCCGGATAATTCCGCAAGTGTTAGGAAGTCTGAGCAAACTCAGTGAAATGTACCCCAGTCAAAATGATATTTATGGTTCGATGATTCTTCAAGAACTAAGGAGCTTGAAATCTCTTTCTGTTTTATCATTGAACCGTAACAACTTCAATGGTTCCATTTCAACTTCTTTAGGAAATCTAACTAAACTTGTTCATCTAGACTTGATCCAAAATAACGTTGCAGGTTCAATACCTACCACTTTGTGCGGTTTACAATTTGAATATTTTGCACTTTCGAGAAATAACTTTCTGGTTCTATTCCTCCAGAGTTAGGAAATATGAGCACATTGTCTCAATTATTCCTCGATGAGAATCAACTTTCTAGTTCAGTCCCTCTAGAGTTGGGAAATGTTAGCCGTATCGCCTTTCTAGTTCAATTCCTCAAGAACTAGCTAGGAAATCTTCTTAGTCTCTACGTCCTAGTCTTAGGAAGAAACAAGTTCATTGGCTATTTTCCCAACTTAATAGGTCTTGGAGGGTTACTGCAACACGTCGTTGCAAGTGACAATTAAATCATAGGTTCTATTGCTGGATAGAAATAAACACTCTGGAAATTTATTAGAAGCTTTTACTTTATATCTAACAAGTTTACAAATGTCTACCACATAGTCTTGGGGAATTAACGGAACTACAACGACTTGATCTGACATAAACTCTCAACGTGGAAGCTAAATCGATAAGTCTTTTACACTAAAATCAACCTAAAACAAAATTAGGGCTAAACCTTAAACTTTATTCAATCTCTTTTATAGAACATAAGGGTGTGAAAAACCCTAACTAGGAATATTCTATAAACTAGGAAAAATGCATCTATTAACCTTGTGTTGGTTAATTAAGAACTCCCTAAAACATACTAACCATCTCTAGCAGAGAGGCTTGAATCAAAAGAACATAAATATAAATAGTCCGTTGACATGTGAGAAACGATCATGAGATATGATTCACATCATGATCTTTCTTCAAATAATCTGGTAGATGAGATTCCAAGAGAACTTGGAGAGTTAGCTTGGCTTATTTGGATCTATCAGCCAACTTTCTGAGTGTACTCATACCCAACAGAAGCATTCCAGTCAAAATCAGTAACTAGGAAAGGATGGATCTATCTCACAATATGATTTCTAGTTGTATCAGTAGCACTTCTCATCTTTCTCCGAAGGGACGGTAATGTTCATGAAGAAGTAAAAGAAAGGAACACTGAGAATTTATTTCGAATATGGGATTTTGATGCAAAATATTGTGTTAGAACTGGAGGATATGGCAGTATTTTTAAACCTGAAATATAATCAGCGTGTCAAATAGTGGCAGTGAAGAAACTTCCTCATTACAAGACGATGAGATTGTTGATCCAAAACTGTGAGGGCTTATTTCTAATCTCCGTATTGAGTCTGATATTCGAACTCGCATAACTCGAATAAACATACTGATAACCAGTCAAG
Source organism: Kingdonia uniflora (assembly GCA_014058105.1). Classification (NCBI taxonomy): domain Eukaryota; kingdom Viridiplantae; phylum Streptophyta; class Magnoliopsida; order Ranunculales; family Circaeasteraceae; genus Kingdonia; species Kingdonia uniflora. Next base: position 105,592 of record JACGCM010001501.1, read on the forward strand.
GACTAAAAGCAAGGAGATCGTAATACAAACTTCCTCATCTACAGCTCGGGGATGACAAAACATCCAATGACTTCGCGCTACAGAAGATACTCCTCCACTTATCAACAGTTCGAATACACGCGAACACTATTAGAGATTGCGTCTTCATCAACAGTTAGGAGATATCAAAGCATCCTGTGACTTCGCGCTACAGAAGATACTCCTCCACTTGTCAACAGATCTGTGCACGCGAGCATCACAGGAGATCGTATCTTCCCAACGGTCTGAAACTACAACTGAAGAATGTTAATAGATCCGTTACAGATCAACAAGTATCAGGATGTTACAAAAATCTACCATGAAGACTCATCAAAACCTGATATTGTAACGCCCATCATCAATGTAACCAACGGTCATATTATAAAACCTACAAATAAGACTAGATAGCTACGGATTAGGGAGGCTGCTCTGAGAACCTCTAAGAAATCTTTTCTACATCTCTCTCTTTGTAATAGCTAGCAGTCTAAATATACCTCTCTCTCTTTCTAAAATCCTCAGGAGAGGTCGTGGTTTTTAACCGATTCAAGGGTTTCCACGCTAAATCTAGTATTGTTTATTTTTCGTTCATAACTAGACATCCTAGATTTCGAAGGTGTAAAACGCTATCTTCGTGCAATACGAAAATAGGCTATTACAAAAACTGTTTGTAAATGAGATACATGCATTAGCAGAAATCAGGCATAGACATGTTTTGGGGTGGTAACAGGAAAGCATCCATGCCTCTCAGATCCCCCAACGCAGATACAAGAAGATCTCATCTCTATTGTGAAACTCGCATTCACCAGTCCGCAAACTCAACCAACAATGGAACATTATAAAACACTTGCAGCAACACGAGTCCACAAGCTCGGCTTTAAATCTTCTACAAAAATATGGTGTCAACCAAAAATATGGTGGACGAAAAAAGACGCTAAATCATTAGGCATCTCTAAGAATAGCAAGTCTGCAAAATCCTTCGGCACCATTTCAAATGAGCAACTGGAGAGTTCTGAGGTTCGATCGCTTTATACGGTAAGCTTAGACGAGCTCCACAGGTCAACAATGGGGCGTAAATGTGAGGCCTTCTGCTTCGTGAAGAGTAGTAGTTTAGAGTCTTTAAGCCCTTTTATGAAGATACTAAGCGGTTCAAGAAATATTTGAGGTTCAAAGATTGTTGATTACATAGCGAATGCATTTGTACATATCAGTAAACGTCTGCATTCTGCAACGCATTACAAGTGTGATACCCGATTCACAGCTCAAGTGTGATAACCAATTCATAGCTTATAGCGCTTACACTATAGAAATCTAAAACTAAATAGGGTTGTAGACGCATACCGCTATAGCGATCATCAGTCACTATCTAAATCCCAACAACTACAGAGTAACTAGCACTCATAAATTCATCATAAACTTGTTTAAAAAAACTATGTTTAGCTACAAAGAAATAAATTCGTGAAATGCCAATGAAAAAGAAACACAGTTTAACATCTTAACAAGCTCACTCGAATTCTCAGTCTTGTTTTCCGTGTGCTTCTTTTGTTCAAGTACCATCACCCTCGGGCCACCTTCATTCCCTGAGAACCTCAGGCTATACTGCCCAGCATTAATTTCGCCAACCAAGCGCTTCTTCAGTAGTTCACAGTAGTTCTCGAAGACTACTTCAAAATTCAGATCTCAGTTGTTCTTCCCAGATTGCTTTGCACCAACAGCGAAAAACTCGCTAATGACTTCAAGAGGCATGCCCTTCGTTTCTGGAACCTTCAGGTAAACAAAGACCCAGGAGATGCAGCACACTACTGCATAGATTCCAAACACTCCAGCCAGGCCAATGGTGTCTAGCATCACGGGGAGTGTGTAAGTTACAATGATGTCACATATCCAAAACACAAGAGCGCAGATTGCAATGCAGAGGCCACGAATCCGTGTAGGGAAGATCTCCGCGCAGAGGATGTTGGGGATGGGTCCGAAACCCATGACGAAGACGCAAAAGTAGATAATAACGCTACCAGTTGAGATTACAGCATGAACAATAGTACCAAAGCTCACGAGATTGCCAATAACTAGAATAATCAGAGCCACTACTAAAACAGGGATTGTGTTGAGAAGCAAGGTTCTGCAATTAGCAAACGAATAATAAGATCCACAAAATTGAAAGCAATTAAATGATATATTTCTCAAAGAAGATTGTCTGACAGAGAAAATAAAAAGACATGAAGCTTAACTAATAGCCTAATATTATAGAGCATACTACTATTGCTCATTGCATGCTCTTTTCTAAAGGCATAAGTACTGGCAACTTATTTAATAATTGCAAAATTACAAAGATTTAAATATTCCAGCCAAACTTTCAATTACAAGCGGAGAGATGGGTGTTATTGTTATTTTCGAATCCAATTAAATATATCCTGAAGGATTGTTAGTTGTTGCATTCTTTGCCACACCAGGCATGTGAGTATGCACAGGTTAAAAAAACACTCGGGCTTTACGCATATGTGCCTCATACCTCATAAAACATCCGGTACTGCGCATTGCTCACACATCATCAATTACTGATGCTTAAGTCTCAAAATTAATCTTTAGTCCTTTATTTCTTGTTTTGTCTACAAAATATCTTTGTTAACGATAACCTCTACAAAGTACACCACCTTCTAGTGTTGCCATTTCTTACCAATCTTTACAAAAGAAATATTAGTTTTTCATAAGCCTCACATCCCTTACTGAGCACTCACTGCCACACCTCCGCCTTCTTAAACCTTGAACATAAGTTATATGGGATGGACTATGTGTAGTTGTTGCAATTACAAATGGGGTTCTTTCATTCATGTTCAAGCAAATTGGAAACAAATGTAATTGATCAGTTACGGAGTTTAACTTGAAAGTTATTTTCTTAAAATCTAACCAACTAGCATATGACAGACAACATAAAATAGTAAAGAATAGAGAAGCCAATTGGGGGTTTCCAAAAATAATATATCTATATTCAAAAGAAAGGAAGCAAAGAGGAAGTACCTCCTGCCTGAGATGTCCATAAGCCTCATGGCAACGCCTATACAAGGAAGCATCAACAAAGTTGTGAGACCACTAATAAGGAGAGATGAAGAATCTGAACTGATGCCTAAGTTTGTTAGAAGAACTCCGACACCTGCCTGCTCCAGAATCTGTGGGGTGTAGTACAGAACCCCATTTATGCCAGAAAACTGCATAAATATGAAAATGCACCAATTCAGACAACAGCAAAAAAAAAAAAACTTTATTAAGCAAAGTAACTGCAACTAAACTCCGTGATTCTAGAGAGATAATTAGACAAATTAAGAGATTTGAGAAGAGAAGAAGTAAAGAGAATTAAGAAGATAAGACAAACCACGTTGATTCAACAACAATCTTAGAAGGGAGGTGAAGAGATAGAGATAACGATTCTCCTCAAGCAATCAATTTCAATTCAATAATCAAGTTGTTATTCACCTAGGAATACACTACACCCTTCATAGTATTAGGGTTTACATGAAAGCAAACAAGAAAGACAACTCTAACCATATGGGCACTATTGTCTAATAATAAAACTACGTCAAGCAAAACACAAGCCAGTGTCATTGGCTTGTGCTGCGGATGTTCTGCGGCATCATACTAGTTTTGTATTTCTTGTATGAATTATGCAGGTGACATGCATAATACAGATCTCGAGACAGTCCTCTCTCCTTGCAGATTCTTTCTCGTTTTTATTATTATTTAGTTTCCAAAATATATGGAAGTATTTTCGTGGGTTTCCTCTTTATTGGCGATTTGCTACATTTAATGCTTAGCAGAATTAGGAATTCCATGAATTGCGTAAGAGAACTAGGACTAGGTTTTTTGGTTTTTCCTTTATAAAGAGCTACGTTCCTCCATTTCTAGTAGGTTATTATTGACAGAAAAAAAAAAAAATCTTGAGTGAAATCGCATGATTTCAGTTCGTGTCTTCACTTTGATTTTGCCAGATTAATTCCAGTATTATTATACAGTTTATCATTTTCAATACAAATAATAGACATGTTTTACATAATGCCAAAAGTGACGATCTGAATCCGCTATGCATCTAACAAATAATTACTAACCCCGCCTCAGAATATAATAATGATTTATTTATTTAATTTTTACACTAGAGGTATCCGAGCACCGTCAATTCTCGACTACATCCTCTAGGGTTGCACAGTGGCCGGCCCGCAGACTGCACAACCGGGCACGTTGGCATAAGGCCAGCGGGACTAGGTACCAACCTCGAGACCCACCAGTGGTGAGAATCGAACCCTGGACCTCCAGGTAGGTTTTTTTCCCTACCTTGCCACTTGAGCTACAGGTAGTTGGTAGAATATAATAATGATTTCCCAACAGCCCATATAAGTGATTGATGCACATAAACACTTTTTCTTACCTGCTGAAGAATTTGAATCCCTATTCCAACAAGCAAAGCGTGTTTCACTCCTGGCTCAAGAAGATCTTTCCATCTTGGCCCTCTTCCCGCTTCTTCAGATGGGTGAACCATAGCTGGTCCAACTGGATGTTGCCCTATAAGATCCTTCGAATAAAGAGCAGGCTGGCTTACCAAAGCCGCAGCTTGGAAGTACTCACTTTCTACAGGGATATCACCCTCAGGGAGCGAAGCAATAGAACCTCGGCGAGATGCAGAAACACCCTCCTCGTGCAAATAAATCCTCTTGAATCCACCTTCTTTCTTTCCATCTTGACCATCTCTTTCGGACCATTGCCATGCCAACTGCCAGCCACCACCAATACCCATGCTACTAACTGGCTCCCCATTGTTATTTCCTTGCAATAGACTGCTGTGACGTCTCATGCTTAAAATGTTATCATGAGAGGCAGGGACAGCCATGTCTTTTTCCATGCTTGTTGTCTGACGCGAGAGTAGCGGGCTTTGCAAATTGTCATCAGAATCGTGTCCACCAGCGTCAGATACGTAGTCGTCACCATCCCTCTGGAGGCTCTCCTCATCCCAGTTTTCGTTTTTAACATTTTGCTCTGCAGCATTGAACATGCTGCCAAAATTGGGGAAGAGCATGCTACGCATGCTTCCTCCATGATCGGGAAACTTCTCATGGACACTGCCAAAAAGCGTGACCATTGGGTCCATAAAAGATGAAGCTCGGTTCTCCATGCTTCCATAGCGGGACACAAGACCAAGTGTACTCTGTCCAGCTGTCACAGGTCTTGCTACCCACGAGAGACCTGCTTCTGGCCCATATAGCTTGATTTGGTCCTTATCGGCAGATGGATCTTGGTCATCAACAAGTTCATTATCTGGTCCTATAATGTACTCCTCTAACGATTTCTCACCACCAACTCCTAGCCCCTCAACTAGCAAAGCCATCTCACCTGTAGATAAACAAAGGAGTTATTAGTCAATCCTCAAGATTTCATAAGAAAATTATAATTAACATATTCAGTGCAATACTAAGAGAATCAATAGTAATCCAACTGTTAGGTTGACGTATAAATGTCTAAACCCAAGTCGTATTCAGTAGACCACAAGACATTTTTTTAGAGAATCTAAAGATTACTGATCCTTGGGAGGGAGAGTATGCAATCGCCCTCCTAAATCTCAAGTGAACAAACACCAAAATGTTGCCACAATTGCAAATACAGATTGAGATGAACTTTCTAAGTCAATACTCCATAGTATAAAGTTGAAAAATAAATTAGAAACTGTTATTGAGGATCAATAGGCTAACACATATCCCATTCTATACCCCTAGTGGGTACTCCGGAAACATGCCTAACCAGGTGAAGTGGTAGTTGCATACTGGTCTAGTCCCACGTCGATTAAGTTCTTGTCTGGATTAAGATCCATAAGTTGGGATGTTACTCTACTTGGCATCGAGGCCTCGTAGGTAAAACCCAAGACCTCTTTGGGAGTGGTTAAGTGGGAAAATATCAATAATAGAGTGGGGTCATTACAAGTGATATCAGAGCCGACTAAGGCTTGTTCCTAAAGGTGCGGAAACAGTGATACTTCGACCAGGTATACTGGAGAACATTGTAGCAGTCATGGTTCCTGGTGGTTAGTCCCACATTGATTAGGTTCCCCTACGGAGTGAGATTAATTCTAGGTTTACACTAAGGTAACGTTGTAGTGGATATGGTTTCACCGGTGATTAGTCCCACATTGATTAGGTTCCTCTCCGGAGTGAGATTCATATTCTAGATTTATAATAAGGTTTAAACAGGCGAAAGTGAAGGCGACGGTGTGAGGGCTTGGTGAAACGGAAGGCGGTGTGAGGCGCAAACCTTATTAAAAGCGAGCCCGAAGCGTCCCTTTTCTTTTATAACAACTTACATTTTTTTCTTGTAAAGATTGGTAAGAAATGAAAACTCAAGAAGGCGTATTTTGTAGAGATTGTTATTAAATCCAACCCCAATGGTATTTTCCTCAGGAAAAAAAGAAACAGGAATGCAAATTCTCCTTAAACCCTATACATATCATTACAGCTTTATATTTTATTAAGGAACTAGATCATAAAGCGCGATATGTGTACTTGGGCATTTCCATAAACTGTGTGCAAGAAGAAGATGATAAATAAACAAAGAGGATTTGATGGACAGATTTTCATCTAGAGTTAATTAAGAAACGGTTTTTCTTAGGGATCAAAATAAGTAAAACCAAGTCATAAACAAGTCAAGAACCACTGACTTACAATAACGAATTACTATTCAAATTCTAGAGAAAAGGAACGAACCTGCCACGTCCTCTCTGCCACGTAATCTCTGCAAAACTAGTTTAGCCTCAAGCATCTTCCCTTTACTCACAAGCCACCGAGGAGACTCAGGCAAGAAAAAAATTGTCAATACAAAATAGAAAAGAGAAGGAATCGAAAGAACCCCAAGCATCAACCTCCAATTCGGTGATGCCATCAGAGACATTCCGAAAACCATACAATACGACAAAAACATTCCAATAGATCCAGTGAACTGCGGTAGAGTATTCAATAATCCCCTTATTTCTGGTGGAGCCGTCTCGGATATGTAGACGGGACAAAGCGTGACAGCCAAACCAATTCCAAATCCATCGAGAAGCCTAGCCAAAAGGAGAATATAGACATTTGGAGACCATAACATCACAAGACCGCCAACAAAGTAGAGAACCGATGACATTATTAGCATTGGACGTCGACCAAGCCAATCTGAAATGGGCCCAGAGATAGTCGTGATAACTGTGGCACCAATAAGTGACATTGCTACAATTAGCCCCTCCATGGTAGGTTCACTATCCAGATCAAACTCCCTCTTAATGTAAAGAACAGCTCCTGCACAGAACAGGATCATAACGCAAATCAATCGCTAGAGTAAATAAAGTTATATGGATAGTAATATCTGTTGAAACCACTGATACATCGGCCGATATTACATTTAGATACATTGAAATACTGTACTTAAAATTCGATAATTAGATCCATGATTGATTTCATGCTAATGAAATCAAACTACCATATGCTGCTATATAATGAGTTTTTACCTGCAATAGTAGCATTATCCCATCCTTGAAGAAAATTACCAATTGCTGCAGCAATCGCTACAAACACCGCTCCCCTCATCTCTCCTAAGATCTGTCGTAATCTAAACCCCTAGCTGCAAATTTGAAACAAGTTGATATAAAACAAATGAATACTATACTAACAAAACTAACACTCTTGACCAAGGTTGTCAAATAGTAAATCGTAGAAGGGAAAATTCGAATTGATTCGTAAATCTTAAGATTTTTGTGGATATTTTTAAATATCACAAAAAAATACAAAAAAAGAAAGAATAGTGTGTGTACTAAAACTTAACAAAAAATCATCATAATAGCCAAGATACTATATCAATATAAAGCGATTTAGTTCTTCTTCTTGATGTAGAATAGCGTAGGAACAAACGGTGGTCATTATGTAAGTGAAAAGCATCTTCAGCTTTTTGTAAAACTTAAAAAATGGGATTTTAGCTCTTGAAGATAAAATCATAACTAGAGATAGATTTAAGTCATGAAGTTGCTCTCTAAGATGAATCTAGGAGAATTCTTTAAACCAATAAGGGTATGGATGTCATTTCCCATAATATAGAGGGGTATGGGTGTAAATTACATTTAAGAATCCAAATCCTCTCTTCTTCACCAAACAAAAAGAGTAACAATGACTTCCTTAATGCATTCTTTTATCTCTTTCAAGATTTAAGAACCATTCCTACGATATTCATACGATTCTTCCGATTTTTTCGCCATTCAAAAACGATTTTCTTGAAATGCAATTTTGTAGTTCGATTCAAATCGTGCGATTTTCGATTAAAATCGCGCGATTTTGACAACACTACTCTTGACATTACAATAGAGATACAATCATCTAATTACAAGCTCAACAAAAAAACAATAAAAGATAATAGAACTCTACAATAACCCAAAAAAAATAAAATTGTCCATAAAGAGTTACTTTTTTCTTTCTTTCTAGTGATTCAACTTTGCACACACAGCACACACACACCTTTTAATGTCCAATTCTTGTAATCCTCAATTAAATCACAAAATAATCTCTTCCTCTACTCTATTTAATTAAAAAAAAATAAAAAAAATTCACCTCAAAATCCAAATATAGATCTCAATTCCCAATTATCTTCACCTTAACAACACCTCAATCTACCTCAAATCAAGCAATCTTTCAGTATTTGCCAAATTCCACTTTTAAAAATCTCCAACAATAACCCTAATTTGGATCGATTTTACAATTTAGGATAATGGGAGAGAAAGAGAGAGAGAGAGAGAGTTACCAGTTCGAAACGAAGAGCATAACGTGCGATGCTTATCTGTGCTACTATAAGTGAGTCTGTGAGTGACTAAGCGGTTTTATATATATATATATATGATATTATATTATAGATATATATATATATAAGCAACGGTTGTTGCTTCACCACCTATTGCCGCTCAGTAGATGCTCCCCATCTCTGTCTATCTCTCTTATTATTCTCTAGTTTTTTTTGAGAGAGAGACTTACTTTTAAAGTAATCAATCCTTGGGTGTGATATTTATGGCCAAAAGTCTGGCAAATCCCTTTCACAATAAACTACAAATTCCACACTTTGGTCTACCTATCTATCGACTCTTCTACTCCACCTGTTCATTACTGTATATATTCTAAAGATTAAAATACCAAACCAGTCTGGCTTACCGACTTGACTTACCAGTATTTTGAATGGAAAATTGAGAAGCATTACAACTTGACATTTAGGTATTGTATGATGAAGTTATTGAAGGAAGTGGAAATGAAATCAGATGCATTCGACGATGTCAACTAAGTCGTACACCGTTGCCTATATCATGATCGTGTTGTGACTATACTGGAAATCGTTTGAGAACTATAGGGAGGTGTATTTTAATTATTTAGTATCGTAAAATTTGTATACTCTTTTATAATAGTAGTACAAATTATACTAAACTTTTTTTTTGTTTTTTTGTTTTTGTTGATGTATATTCAATTACTTAGTGTATAATCTAATATAGTAGCAATTAAAATTTGCCGTTAAAATAGAGAGCGCCGAAGGCGCGTCGACGTAATTGTCCGTCGTCACGGGTAGTACTAGTATATATATAAGTGACGAGGTTCCGTAAAATAATTTTCTGACTGTGAGTTGGCGTTAGAAACATTCCAACAATATTTCTCCCATGCTTCAAATAAAGGTCCAAGTTTCTTATGTGGTTCTCCTATTCTTGTTGGATTAAGTGCGCAACATATTCTCCAGGGTTAGCAACCACTTACAACTAGTACTCTTAAGTTAGGCCTTAGCTTCTTATGTTTACAATCATGGTTGAAAAGGCCTTGGCATTTTAAACAATGATTGTAACAAAGATGATTTTATTATAACCATTGTTGTGCCTGGAGATTGAGGTTTTGCTCCAAGTTGGTTTTGGAGAGAGCATGGAGCAATCAACGAGGCCAGGAAGTAGTGGTCATAAGGTTGATTCACCATCAACGAGACTACTCGCCACCTCACTAAACCCATTATGTTGGGTAGCGGGGGTTATTACGTGCCCCATGGATTAGTCAGGCAAAACGCCATAAATTATATGAACCCGAATCACCCTGATTTATAAACTCTTATGAGCAAATATGAGATGGGACCGGGAAGCTGCTCCCGTCAAATAAAACCTCACATTACTGGAGGATCAACAGTGGTTAAGTGGGGACAATATCGGTGAGTCAATACAGACTTTATCATTACATCGGACTACTTTAGAATAATAAAATCGCAACTCCTTATGAGTATCTAATAGAAAAATCCTTTGCTTATAAAGATAAAGGAGTGTCTGGAAATCACTTACGAACAACATATCATATCATTTGTGGTTCGCTGGTGCCATCCATTTTGTACTGGGGGTCTACAAGTCGACTTAACGATTAAAGTTTTGGAATATAAAGCATATTCAAAGCTAGAATAGTTTCATGGATTCTGATTTTTCATTCTTGCTGGAAGGGATACTATTCATCGACTTTAGGTTTAGGTACATTTGAATGGTAGCTCCATATTTTAGACTGACTGCATATGTCCATCAATCACGAAGGAAGGAATGGTGGTTTTAGAGCGCCGACACTCAATTATGGGGCACTTGTCTACTAAGAATACAGATAAATCTAGTATTACGCCATTGTTTTGTTTGATTCCATTTCGGTTGTCATATATAACAGTCATTATTTTCAATAGCTATATAAGTCCCTTGTGATTATAGATCCTTAGGTTCATCGAGCTAGAGCTTCCTCGCAGTGTGAAGTTGTTAATAATGTCATTGGATCTTGGATGAGAAAATAAAAAAAACAAATTATATATCGGAATCAGGGATTGGACAGTATAGATTCCTCGCAGTCATATAGTTAACGATTTCTGATGAAATGTACTGCGAATATGTTCAACAACGCCCCAGATACGACCCCTGAAAATTGTCGGGAACAACCGTATGAGTTGTCTTTTGAAATTTTAAATACGAGTTATGATAATTTATCATGTGAAAAGAAGGTTAATTTATGAAAATCTTCTTGTTAGATGCTTGTAACGACACTGAATTGCGAATAGCACATGCTTATACCGTTATACACTACTTAAGCGTTAATAAACTAAAGCGTGATTCGTGTATTGGGTATTCTTTGAGCTGATCAGTCTCGTGGCGTCGCCCATGCAAGACTGTGCTTCATTGCTGGCCCCGGCAGCATAAGCCTACGCTTAGAGACCCTAAAATTTGACAAAAAAAAAAAAAAAAACCGAAGGCCGTAAAGGCTAACAGCTTCACTAGAGAGATGGACTAAACTCATTAGAGGTGCTAAAAATGGGTTTTGTTTTCATTTTGGAGGAATGCGAACACCGGCCTTTCTAAACATGAATGATTTTGGGCCACTCAATGCGTAAATGTCTACAACTATGTGTCACTTCATCCGAATCCAACATGATTTGGGTCCCCAAATAATTCTAGACACGACGAAGTGTTAGTGAGAAGAAGAATGGCTTAGGGTAAGTCTTTGTGCCCCTCGCTTATTGAAGTAGGGTAAGGTTAGGCCGAGGCGATAGCAAAGAGGCTCGGAGCAGCTAAAGGTTGGCCCTAAAAAGCATTTTCTTAAGGCCCCAAACGTGAAAAGAGGAAAACAGGAGTTTAAGTATAAAAAACACATATACTAAAAAGCCCAAAGTATATTATGCTTTGTCGCTTTGGGTAATCCCGGGGGCGCCCAGTAACGTATTTACTAATAAATACAAGATCTTTTTGTCACCTTTTATAAATTTGTTTTGCCAACCTCGAACATGTGTCACTTCGGCCGACATTTGTTGGGCCAACCGGTTATCATTTCGAGCCCAAAGATAACAAAGGGGACTCATAGTTGGTGTAACGTTTTTACTTTTTGACTAACTCAAAAGTAAAGATAACGTTGGGTACATCTGGTTTTAGTTTTTGACATATTTACCAAGATTTTATTTTACCAATTTTTGCCAATTGTTCAACCATGCATGACTCTTACGTACAACTGTTAGAGTGTTTTGACTGTGTTAGATAAAAAAGTAGGATTAAGATTCCGTTGCTTTATTTCCTTCTCCGTTTTGCCCCTCATCTCTTGCAAAGTTGCATTCCCGATATATCGCACGAGATATTGATAAACTCAATTATTTTCTCGTCCCATATTTTGTTTCCAATACTGCCCTTGTGACATTTAAATGCCATATTAACGTAAAAATAAATAAATAAATAAATAAATAAATAAATTAGTATATGTTTTATGGAAATTTCTTGAATATTGGTTATTTATGTGCAGTTCATTTCTATGAATTTTGTAAATTTAGCTGATTGTTTAGTTGATAACATAATCTACGATTACGATTAGACGTAAATGTTTATGTTGTCGTATTATGTGACATTTTGTTAGAATCTATATATTATACTGGTTTATCTATGATTAAAACTCTTAGAAATTGGGGAAATTATCTAATTTATGGTTCAATTTTGTCGATTGCTGTCACTTACGTTATGTGGAAACAATGCATGTAATTTAACAGATGACGTTTAAACGTTGACAGACTTTATCAGTGTTACTGTGTTTATTTTACGCATTTTAATGTTTCTCTCAATGACGTATCCTCTTAATCACGTAATACTAATTTTGATTCCTTTTCGGTCATTACTGATCTTTATGTCAGCAGAAGCTGACAGATGTAATCTGACAGCAGAAGCAAAAGCTTGACAGTTGTAACTATACCACGACTGATAGCATTAGAGATAATTCATTTTTTTCAAATGACAATGGCGCGAAACTTAAACTTATAGTTCATGTTCATAACACTTCCGAAGCACGACATTTTTTACTTGAGTAATTTTAGGGCATATGTTCGAATTCATCCCTTAGATGTGAGGCCATTGTGGTCATTACAACATATCAAAAATGGCACAAAATCTCTTAGCTGAAGTTCTCTTCTCACGGGCAGTGGTGGTAATTTGGACAGCCTCTTCATCTATTTATGATCCCCAAACCCCAAGTTTAAACAGTCATTCCCAAAAGATTTTTTTTTTCTCTCTCTCTCTCACACACAATGGCAAGCACTGATCCCATTTCATCATCAACCTCAAACCCTCAACCGTCACATCTTACTCCATCGTCGTCTCTGTTGGTTTCAATGGAGTGGACTCCTAGTGGGAGCAAACAGGTTGACAGTGTGATGTCTGAGCTGTTTGACGAGTCTTACCCAGAACCCGGTGTTTTTGAAAAGCTGGTGGCAGGAAACCCTGGAATGACCTTGGTTCAGCTGGAACAGCAGTACAAGGCGCTGATTGATGGCATCGAGCGTATGGAAATCAACCCAGGCCTTGTTCCAGACGTACCTCCATATCTCAACAAAGGCAAGGCTGTGGTTCCAGAAAAGGAGCCATGCATGGAGCTGATTCCTTGGACTGAAGAGGATTACAGGTTTGATATTTTATATATTTGGATTGAAATGGTTTTCTTACTGTTTGTATGTTCTTGTTTTCTAGAGATTTTGATCTGGAATCCGTTAAATGTTCCCGATTTTAATCTGTGAATTAAGCCATCCGAGTTTTCGATATCATGTTCTTCTTATGTAAATAAATATTTTATTAGCATGAACAGTTCATGCAAATATATATGATTTCAATCTAGTGTTTAAATCACCCCTTGAAAAAAAAGATGATGTCTTGATGATGAACTAGTGAATCAAATATGGATTATATCTCTTATATCTATATAAATAAGCTTTCATTAAATTACTAACTAAATCTTTGTATTTTGTTTATGTATTTGTAGCTTGTATTCAAGTCTGAATAAGGAATATGGAAATGGTTATGAGTATGCCGAATCTAGCGGCAGCAGCGATATGTTTTTTGAAGATCAAGATTTTATCTTTGACTTCTCCTACGACGTTAACTACTCGAAATGAGTAGGGATTGAAGAAGATCGCCTTGTCTTTGATGAGAGTCGGAGTAAGTTTAGTTTGGGCTCCATTATAATAAAGCGAAGTAAGGGCTTGAATAAATTATGTAGATTGGATTAGTAATACAGATCTGTTGTAATTAACTGATTTGTTTGCTGAAATTTCAATATATGCATTCTAGTTTTTAGATCCTTGCTATATATAAACATATCCGTTAAATTCAATATTTTGATCCTTGCTTGACCACGCGTTAATGAGATTAAACTACCGTTAAGCAGAAAGTCAAGTATGAGCAAGAGTAATGTGACAATAGCTAGCATAAACACTTTCCAAGCTTTTGCCTTCAAGCTAATTAACCCTTTTTTTACCTTCAAGCTTCAACCAGACTTTCTATGAGATTTTTTCTTTGCTGCACAAATATGTGTCGAGCATGCATATAGAGCTCCAGATCAAGGCCGTTTTATCTTCTGGAGGACACTTTTGAAACCAGAAGGTGTGCCTCCTTCGAAAAGTTTGCTGATGACATTTATTATCTTCAACGAATAGGCACGTCGACGTGTTTGGGTCTTTCGTAAGCTAGATATGCAAACTTCATAATCTTCCATCAGTTTTCCAACTTATAGTTCCATTTCTTGTTCCCGCGTTTCCGGTTTGAGAGAATTCATTTGTTATTTGGTTACTTGTGCTATTCTGATCAAGGTGCATTATTGTTATGCTCAGAATCTGGAAATGAAGTGCTCACAGCTATTGGTTTTTCAAAAGATTTCTAGAAAGTAGAGTTTATGCTTGCAACAAGGAAAGAACTTGCGCCCCAACCATATTTAAAACATTGTTGCAGATTCTTTGTAATACTCAGTAATTCCAGCATACAACATATTATATATCTAATATTTTCTTTGCAACTTTAAGCACATATTTCCCAAGAGATAGATGTTTTTAAACACAGCGGTCTGACATGAATATATATACCTATGCCCCAAAAGATGCATTTTATCCACCCATTAAATCAAGGTTAACCCCATCCTTCCTTAAGTGATGCTAGCCTTCAACATTATAAGTTACACATCACGTTTGACTGCCTAAATGGCGATTCCTGCGCCGAATAACACAGACTTCGGAAGCACAATGGATTCAAATGGGTCTTTGCAGTTCAGCCTCTTTTAATAATAAGCAAGCTTGGAGATTTTATTAAGTATTAGAACTGGAGGTTCCATCTCAAAACCAATTAGCAATGAGAGGAGTAGCCCCAACATCTTATATTGATGGTGTTTGTTTCACTGCTGAATTTTTTTTTTAGCTCTTGGTTTGGTGTTCTTTTTGCTGCTAAAAAAAAATTCAGACTCCAAATTTCTCACTTTTTTAGCAAATAAAATTCAGTACATAAGAGAAGCTTAATTTTTTTTCAGCAGCATATCATTCTTCTTGTGCCGGAATTGCCCTTCTCCATCCAGACCTAAAATTTCTCCGAGAGCAGAGAGAGGGAGAACATTTGAAGGCCGCAACATCAAGCTCCTCCTCGAGTTCCTTATGATTTGAAGGCCGCAACATCAACGCCAAGATCTCGCACTCTAGTGAGTTTTTGATTTTGCAGTTGTCTTGTAATGTGATTGGCAGTGATTGTTCTTCAATCATGATCAATTTCATCCAAATTAGGTATTGTGAGTGTTGGGTATTATGTCTTGATGGTTGAATTTGATGTGTTGATCTGTTTCTCTGAATCTACTAGTTCATGTATCATTGAATTTCATGTACCATGTATCATGTACAATTCTCTACTTGCTAATTGAACTCAAAATATATATGGTTGGTATATCAGTATTTGTATTTATAGAATACCTTGAAAAACATATAAGCTAGGGGTTCCAGTTTCAATATGGGATTTCAAGATCTCAAACCAAAGATTATGTACAGGGAGCAGATGCATTCTTTAGCTCAGAAAAAAAGAAAAAAAAATGTGTTGAGGGATTTATACATATGGAGCAGATGCATCCTTTAGCTCAGAAAATAAAATAAAATAACAATATACATATGGAGCAGATGCATATCCCCATAAATCTTTCTGAACCGTCTTATATGTTAAAGTTCTTACATAAATTATTTTCCCGAAGTTATATTCACTTGCATTATTGTTTTCTAATTAATCCACAATACGATTGAGAAACGCTAGTTAGTAGAAAAGTATGAAGAACGCCAATTTTGATGGGAAAAATAAGAGATTCAATTGTATTAATCAATAATTAAAATAAACTAAACTCTAAACCCTAAGTTTCTTCTTAGAACCTCTCTCTAGATCTAACCTTGCCTAGTCTTGCCCTTCATAGAAGGTTACAAACCCTAGTTACAAATATCTCAGATCTAAAGGAAACTCTAAACAATGATCTACGTCTAGATAATTAACTCTAGCTTAGGCTTGCCCATTTATAGAGGTTACAAGTCTTAATTACAATCTATCTCGAAATCCAGCTCTAATTCAACTCTAAAAGGTATTTAAAACTCTTAAACTAGAACTGGAATTACGATAGTCGTTCGAACGAACCCATAGGTCGTTCGAACGACCGAACACCTCCCCTGGAACTTTGGCCCAAGGGTTCAAGTCGTTCGAACGACTCTCAACCTCGTTCAGACAACTTTGGTAAAAACTCCAGTTTCTCCTAGATCCACCTGGATCACTAATCCAGGGACTTTCGGTAGTGAGCTTAATTATGTAGTTCACATATATGTGGTTAATTCTGTGGTTCACATGCATATATGTAGAGAGCTCTGTATCTTCTGTCAAGGGCCATTCCATGTTTCTTCTGTCCCCTTTCTACCAAACTTTTGTGGGAAGATCCCCATTTACAAGCAAATGTACTGAAATTCCCCTATGTTGAATATGCTGAAATGAATTCTTTGTTACATACATTGATGTAGAATTTCCTTTATATTTTAATATGGTTATGTTAAATATCATGTTAAATATCTTTTGGACTATGTATAAATTTGGTATATAAGACTATTTTATTACTAAAATATTGTGAATTATTTGCTTCAGATGCCTTTGAGTAGAGACTATTCTCATTTTGTTTTTGATCCCTTAAATGATTTGTGGTTCATGGAAAAAGCTCAATATGAGATTGACACATATGGCACTGAGAGAAGCAATATTCTTAAACTAAGTTCATTAAGGAATATTATGGAGAAATGCATTCAGGAATTCCAACGGGATGCCACCTATAAAGATTTAAGAAACAGATTGGACTATCTGAAGAACAAGTATAAGATTTGGGAGGCCATAAAACAACTGGCCGGGAAAGGTTATGATGAAGTAACTGGTATATTCAACCTTATTGTACATAGGTGGGTTGAAATCTTAGAAGTTTTACTAGATGCAATGAGGTATAAGCATGATGTGTTGCCACATAGGGAGAAGATGACTTTGTTATTTGCCCAAATTTTATGTTTTCTAGTTTTTCTGTTTGAACTCTCTCTATTTCTTGTTTGATGTAGTAAATTTGACATGTAAGACTATTTTATTTATGAAATGGTATTTAATTAAATTTGTTGTTGATAAATGTTTATTAGTTATTGGAGCATCTTTTTGACTATATATGAATTTTGATAATTGTGTGCTTGTGTTGCTCTACTCTATAGTGTTCTGATATTCTTTTCTAACTTGTGACTTTCAGAGATCCATTTTGTATATCCATTTTGTCCATTTTGTGCAATAATATTTTTTGTATGTCCATTTTGTATATCCATTTTGTTCATTTTGTGCAATGATGCCTTTTGTATATCCATTTTGTATATTAATTTTGTCCATTTTGTGCAATAATACCTTTTGTATATTTATTTTGTATGTCTATTTTGTATATCAATTTTGTCTATTTTCAAGTTGTGAATAAACTTTTATGGTGTCATAGTACTTTATAGTGAAGTGGTTCTGCCAATTTTGAGTTGAAGCTCCAAGCTATGCTATTTTATAACAAGGGTATTTAAGATATTTACCAGTTTTTAACACTTCTTAAAAGAAAAACCATAACTTTTCAGCACTTCATTTTTTAGAATTCAGCACTTCAAAATATTCAGCATTCAGTACTTGATATTTTTTTAGCATTCAACACTTAAAAAACAAAGGTATTTAAGACTCTATTTGTTCGATGTGGGACTATATATCTCAACACGCCCCATCACGTGTGGCATAATTTTGAGCTCAACACGTGGATAAATATTTGGGCGACGCAGAGTAAAAATCTGCAAACACTACTAGATTAGATAAACCCAGGGGTTACTATCCTCCTCAAATACTACTTTTTGTTTTTGCAAGATTTTGGGGAACTTGAGAACTGAGTTTTTATCTCATACTCTAATCTTATGTTTAATGATAGTTAGTTTAATTTATTTCATTAATCTTGTTTATTAAGATGTTATAGGGCCAATCCCCTCAGACTAGAATTGAGAAGAAAGCTCTATATGTGTATGTTAGGATTTTTTTTGTAGGTTATAGGTTTGACCTAGAGGTCTATGTTCACTCTTTAGGGTTGTTCTTCAACTCTCTTGAATCTAACAAATTAGGAGAGGAAGAGAAAAATTCTAACTTGGAAGAGATATTGATTTCCCGAAAAGAAACTGGTTTCTTAGTCCACTTATTGCATTTAATGATTTTTTCATTAAGACTGGCCTTGAGATTCTGAGACCCATAAGTGAACTCCAAAAATGAGCTTGAGATTCGGGGGCTCTAAGCGATTGCTTATTGAGCTTATGCCCACAGCTGCCCCTGTTCTACCTGACAGTTCTGCTTCATCGCGATCGAAACTATCATGCACCTATAATATCTATTGACTCGTAATATACCTTTCTAAAAAAGGAAAATCCTAGTAATGGTTATGAATATGTTCTTAATATCATGATACTTAACGTAAGCGAAAATTGATGTGAGGTCATTTTTGTCATTATACTTCATATAAGCGAAAACTGGTATGAGGCCATTATGGTCATTATCACATACCAAAATATCTTATCCCAAGTTCTCATCTCATGGTCAATAGCTAGCCCAAGTTCTCATCTGGGCAATGTGGTAATTTGGACATCCATGGAAGCTATTTAAAGTCACTCTCAAGACACTGAATCCCATAGAGAGTGAAGAGTGAGGAAAGAAAGGCTGTTCTCAAATCTTGTTGGGGAATCGTGAAATCTCTTTTTCTTTTTCTCTCTCTCTCCAGTTTTCTTAACAATGGGAAGCATTGATTCTATCTCATCATCAAACCAAAAACCTCGACTCTCAAATCGTTCTTCAGCGTCTTCATTTCTATCTACATTGATTGCTATTTTTTATCGTGGTACATTTGGGATTAACGAGTGGACTTGGAACGAGAAAGAATTTGAGGATGTTCTCAAGTTTGATGACTTCGAAGGACCTATTGAAAATGTGGCAGCCAAAATTCATGGAATGACCTTGGATCAAATCGATCAACGGTGCAAACTGTTGGTTGACGACCTCAATAGTATCAGCAGATGCCATGTTTCAGCGGTACATCGGTATCAGAGCAATGAACAGATGAGGGCAATGTACAATGACCCTTTTAGGAGTTCTAGAAAGGGGATGTCTTGGAGTGAAGAAGAGCACAGGTACGTTATATTAGGTTATTTCCTGTTTCATTTAGGGTGTGTTTTGAAGGCTTAATTAATTTTCCTTAAGAAACTATTTCTCAGGAAACCATTTCTCAAGAGGAAACTATGTTTCTTATCTAAGTATACGAGAAACCATTTTCCACTTTTTTGGCCTATATTTTTCTTATGAGAAAACACTTTTCTCATTTTATTTTGGTTGCCAAACACCCAAAATTGAGAAGCCATTTTTAATTTTTTTCTCACTTAGTTTATCATTTTTTTGGGGCAACCAAACATAGCCTTACATTATTATGCGTAAAATATGAAGTTTTGATGAGGAACATAAAATTTAAAAGATTTTGATCTTAAAAGAATATCTTAATTTGCATTAAGGGTGTGTTTGATTTACTATTTTCAAGTGGAAAATAAAACATTCCTAAGAAAATATGGGTTTCCTTTGTTTGATATTTGTTTGATAGCCTTTATTAAAGGTATGGTTTTTTTTTTCAAGTAAAGAAATATTTCTTGAAAACAATCCATTGATTTCCCCTAGCCCACTCCCTAAGAAATTTTTCCTAATCTATTTTTCAATCCCGTATGTCTCTATCTTATTCTCTTTTGTCTCTTCGTTTACATAAAGATACCCAATAAAGTTGATTACTTTTAAGGTACGAATCAAACATCTTAGATGTGGGTTTTTTGGAAAAAAATTCTATTAAAAAAACATATTTTATATGGAGTATTTTCTATGCAATCAAACATACACTTAATGCAACTTACACAAGAAGATAAACATACCCTAATTATAACTACTTTCCTAATAAATAGGTAAGATTTTTGGTAAGATTTGTTTGATTCAACATTTTTAAAGGAAAAATAAAATATTTATGAGAAAATATGGTTTTCCACTGTTTAATAGTATTTATTAAAGGTTAGAAATTTTTTCCAAATAAGATTTATTTATTTATTTATTTTAAAACAAGCTATTTATTTTCCTAGCTCACCCCCCTAAGAAAATTTTCCAAATTTATTTTTCAGCCCCACCTATTTCTTATCTCTCATCTCTTATCTCTTCGTTTACATAGAGATACTCAAAAAATGTGATTATTTCCAATGCACAAATCAAACAGCTTATATGTGGTTTTCCTGATTATTTTTTTCAATTTCATGAGAAAATGATATTTTTCATCGAATATTTTCTATGTAATCAAACACATCTTTATAAGAAAATTTGGTTTTCCACTGTTTGATTACAATTATTAAGGTTAGGAATTCTTAAAAACAAGCTATTTATTTTCCTAGCTCACCACTAATAAAATTTTCCTAATCTATTTTCTAGCCCCAACTATTACTTCTCTCTTCTCCCTTGTCTCTTCATTTACATAAAGATACTCAATATAGTTGATAATTTTCAATGCACGAATCAAACAACTTATATGTAATTTTCTAAAACTAATTTCCATGAGAATATGATATTTTCCTTATAATATTTTATAATACCTATATATTTTTTATTTTTTTTCTATGTAGATTATTTCTTATGGGATTGAACAAGTATGGAAAAGGCGATTGGAGAAATATTGCAAGGAGTTTTGTGCTAACAAGGACCCCCACACAAGTCGCTAGTCATGCGCAAAAATATTTCTTCCGTCTCAAGTACCCCTCGCTCCTTAGGAATAGAGGTCGTTCAAGTGTTCTTAATATTCATAGTATCAACCCAATGAAGAGTAAGAAGGGAGAGACATCGGGGAAGATTAAGGCTAGAAACTACAAACAGAATGCCCCGCCGCCAGATATCCCAGCTCCCCCAATTAGGACACAGCATCTGAACGACTATCCAGGGGAATCATCGAGGGCCCCTAGCCAGTATGTCTCGTCAATCATGGCGCCAATGGACAGAAACTTTGCACCAATGCCTCTTTTTCTCGGCCAACCTTATGGTAACTTTTCGAACAATCTTTTGAATAGTTTGAACTGCCCCTTGAATGGTTCAAACTATGGGTCGAATTCATTTACCCCTGTTTTAAACAATTCGATCTACGCTTTAAATTCTTCTAATTATGTGCCTAGTGGTTTGAACATTGTGGCCCAGGGTTTTCCATCAATTGGGTTCATGTCCAACTATGAACCAAATGGCCCTAACTTAGGGCCATATGGAATGGTATCAGATACTTTCAACGTTGATCCTCCAAACTTTGGTTTTGATGGTTCGAACTTTGTGTCTAATCCTCGTAACAGTATCTATGATGTTCCAAGCTACCTTAACTATATATCGAGTGGTTCGAACAATATCTCAATTGCTCCTCCAGCTGTGCCAAATACCATGAATAATCCTCTCCCTTCGTTTGATTGTTCTAACAGTATGTCACACTGTCCGCTCTACACATTGGAGAGTACGGTTTACACGTCAAACGATATTGTGCCTCCTACTTCCAATTTTCCTCTCACTGTGGTGTCTGATAGTCTAATCGTTGGGCCAAATAGTCCGAACGACATCTCAAATGTCCCCATCTCCAACGATATGAATATTTGGTCAAATGGTGCCCCCGATGCTCTAAACCCTGAGTCCGATAATCCTAATTATCTGGCTTACGATTTTTGCAATCCGCCAAACGATTCTACCGACATTTACCAATGGGATAATATGAGTTTCGATGATTACGATACCTACAGTGACTTCCCCTTCACTTCAAACTGGACCCAGTAGAGATCTCTATGATCTTGATTAGAGCTGAGTTAGTTTCACTTTTTGTTTCTTATTGGCATACTTTGTGATGTCTGTTTTAGAGAGAAAAAGAGGTCTTTCGATATAGTTTAAGTATAAATCATTTGTATCTGTGAAAGACTTGTCTTTCAACATAGCTTTGCAACCCTCTTTTTTGTTGTTTAAATGGAGATCTTTGCTCGAAGAGATGAATAAAACATGTATATCCCTTGTGCCGATGGTTATTATATAAAGGAAAAATGTTATTTTGTTATGTTTCACCCTAATGTTTTTGGTAAAATTATATAACCAAAGATAAGCTCAAAGCTTGTATATATTGGCTTTATTAGTACTATGCAAACATTATCACTGGTCATTAGTGAGCTTTTGATGTAGATGATAGTTTGATATTAGACTGCCAACACCTCCCTACAATATTTGAGAGTTTTGAACGAACAAGATATAAGAGTGATCTAGAGGATCAAGCCTTTCAAATCTCCACTGTACTGATTTTCATATTTCATATATACTATGCCACTATATATGGTGCAAGAAAGAGATCAGACGATCTTTTACGGTTACTGCAGTACGAAATGTCGAGCAGCTTAAAATGTGCTTGACCTCCTTTATACAAAGTTTAACGAGCACGTTAGTTCGCTCCCCAGCCCATTTGACACCGTCGGCGAAATACTTCGAAAGTTTGATAAGAAGAGATTCAGCGAGAGAGAAACAGTCAGTTTACTAGGTAGGTTGTTCTTCACTTCCTCTTCTTCTTGAAACCACTATGAGGTTTTGGGAGTTTCTGATTAGTTAAATTCATTTAAATTTTCTTAAAGGTGGGCATAGTATTGGAAAAATTGACTGTCAATTTGTCAGAGAACGTCTTTACAACTTCAGCAGGTCTGGAAAGCCGGATGGATCAATATCTGGGAGTACCTTGTTGAAATGCGGAGGATATGCAAGCCAGAGGAAGAGTCGCATAGTAACACTTCATCTCCATCTCCATCTCCATCTCCATCTCCTTCTTCATCTGAGTCTGCGCAGGTTGGAGAACCAGCAATACAATCTAGGCAGAAGTTCGATACTCATTACTACCAGAAGTTGATAGACAACAAAGGATCATTGGTTTCGGATCAGACGTTCAAGGACGGAGGGAAGACTGAAGCCTTGGTCAGAGCCTATGCATCAGACAGCGGGTCTACCTTCCGCAGGGATTTCGCTCGCTCCATGATAAAAATGTCTAGCTTACCTGGAAATCCAGACTTCAGAGGTCCTGTACGCCTCAATTGTTCCAGGCTCTTTTTCTCGGGCTACCGTATAATACTCTATCCAATTGAGTTTGCTTATTTTGTTATTAAAAATCGGCAAATTGTTGTTTGATGTTGTTCAGTTACATAGAAACTTCTGAACTGCAATTTGATGTAAGCCATGTAAGCTTGTTCAGTTACGTAGAAACAGTCAGATTCATACTACTTTTGCAGATCTTCTTTGGGTAATAGTTTCTGACCTGAATTTATATACTTTCTGCTCTCGCGGTAAAGTGTGCATCCATGAGAAAACAAATACAGTGGTGTCAACTGTCAAGCATGAGGAAGATAAGCATTTGTAGCTTGCAATCTCTGTTTTTTTTTGTGTAATTAATTGATCGTGCTATCAATTAATTATATAATGGATTGAAGATAAAATGTTCAACTCTGATGTAGTTGTAGCCTCTCTACATTGCGTAATTGAGTGAATGATTAGGTAATAACTTCACGGACATGGCAGAAATGACTATTTCCATTAATCAGTGGTGCATATTCCCTTTAAATATGTTTGGCCCATGTTTTTTGTTTTTGAGTAAGTTTTACTCCTAGATTTTAACTAGGTTTTCTTAATCAGGTTAAGCCTGTAGGTCAAGTCGAAATTGCCACAAATATTTTCATTGAATCATAAAGCACAATTTGCCAAATTCATAGCCCCTTTATTTTAAAATAATACAAGGCACTAGTTGCTAAGTTTGAAGGAACTCGGTTAGAAGTCCCTCAGGCGTTGCATATGTCAGATAAATGCAAAGAGCAAAGAGCACCGAACTGCGTTGCCTGGCCAAAGAAAGTTTCTAATCATTCGCAGCTTGCAATCTCTGTTTTCCCTGTGTAATTAATTGATCGTGGGATTAAGTAGCAAGTTTGAGAATTTGAGAGATTAAGCTGAGAATCATAAGATAATAGCTTTTAACTTGGAACAGTACCATATATATAAGTAATTATGGAGTTTCTTAAATAAATAGCAACACTTTACAAACTTCATCATTTATAAATAGAAACTTGGCATAGCTAGACAGTTTAAATCTTTGACAATCCTAGAAAACAGAAGAACAAGATTGGAATAACACTCTAAAACATGATCAAGTAAAGAAGGGCGGCTCCTGCAATTTGTAGCAATCCAACCAAGGTCGTGGTTGATGAGTTTTTCTCCACCGTAGGGAAACTACCACCTGCCTTTCTCGGTTTCCTTAGGACCATGTCTACATTGGGTGAACTAGAGCTAGGAATCATAACCGCGGTAGTAGTGTTGTCATTATATGGTGCTTCGGCATAGGTTGTGTGGTTGTTGTCGCTCGAGTATGGGGTACCGCGTGTAGTGCTGTTATGGTCGTTATCGCCATCATCATTACATGGCCTCCAGCTATTGTTACGGTTTTCTTTGTTTCCCTCGAATCCATCATACTCATCATAATCGATATGCTCGTGGGGCCAATCATAGAATGTGTATAAGGCTGACTCCACACCATGAATGATCAAAGTCTCATCTTGATAGATGTTCCATTGCGATATCTTTACTCCGTCGATGGAAACGTTTGCGGGCCCTGTTGAAGTGAGAACAAGAGGAAGTCGGCAGAGGAGAGATTTAATCTCTGATCCCAATGGGAGGGAAGACTCCAACGTCTCTTTATCCAATCTCACTCGTGCTATATGATAACGAAGAATATGGTCGGATATACCAAGAGAGATTTCTTTCCCAACAGGTGAGAAAAAAGTGAATGTGTTGTTGCTAGTGATGTTATGGTCACGGAACTCTGGTGGGAGTGGATGGGGAAATGTGCTAACATAATTTAACTCGATTTGGAGATTTTCAGCCGTGCTATCATGTCCGGCCTTGTATAGAGCGGCTACCATGTCCTCTCCTCGTCCAGCACTAGTGGGTGAAACGAGAAATATCATGGAGATGCATAGGATTAGGGTTATGAAAGTAGTGCCTTCGAATAACTGCCCATTCATCATGATCTTTATCCTTGTAAAGCTTGGCTAGCTTTCTCAATTAGTGGTTCTCTTCTTCTCAATAAAATAATGTTATAGGTTATTGACACTGTCTCTCTCTTATGAAGGTGTTGTATAGTAGCAGCTAGAAGATGGGATGAGAAATAAACTTGGTACAGGCAGAGGTATATATAGTGGTAAAACAAGAGTACATGTAATACAAGTATAACTATGAATTGTAGCCTTAGTTTCCAAAATTTGGCTACTACTTATGATACGAATACTAATTCGATTCAAAATAGGAAGTAATAAATATCTAATCTTGGGTTTTATATTTTTCAGGTATTGTTTAGAGTTGTAGATTTGTTGGACTGTACTTGGTCGGTACAATACAAGTTAGAATTCAAGCTCAAATAATAAAATGGCCTAGCCCATTATGATCCCCAAAAAGTAAAAACTACAACTACCAGCCACAGTAAATGTAATCCCTAATCTCAAATCAGAGTGAGGGATTTGGTGATGATGCAATTGGGGGAGTCTTACTGAAGAAATGGATGCGCATAGGTGCATTGGTGAGTCTCTTTGTGCAACTCACCTTTGGTGATCAAAACCCTTGCTATGTGAATTTAGTGATAACGAGCACTGAGACACGCGCTAACGCGCATGCTACACCGTTATAACATGCTTGTTTTTTTTTTTTGTTAAGGTGCTCTATGATGAATGAGACTGGTAATGTTGATCATAGTTTGTAAATATTCCTATTTTGTATATATTATTCTATCAGGTGTTATTAGATCAAATATGATTATTTTTTTTCATTTGGTTATTTGAATGCCCAAGTTTCCTTATGAGCCTGTTACCAATGTAGTTAAAAAGTTTTTTGGAATGTATTACAGAAAGTAGCTTCTCAAGTCATCTCACTGAACAACGCAGGTATGCCATTTGGAGCATAAGCTTTTTGATCATTTTTTCCTTCCTCTTCCATGGATGTTTCTATGGTAACAACTTTGAGGGTTCTAGGTGGGGCTTTGAGAGATTGGCAGGGGATCCATGGAAAGAGTTACTTTTACTAACTCCAATGGCAAAATATATTCTTACCCATGAATCTTTAAGTGCCAATTATATTTGGAACACTTGTTTTCCTTGTTAGAGGACATTGACTTTTTATATTCATTTTTGTTTCATTTATGATATATAGTTCTAGTCTGTAACTTTGAAGGATGCAATTGATGATCTCGAGTGGCCAGGCACAAGCATTCAAATAGTCATGGAACCAGACCCTCTTTGAAAAAATCTAGTGAAATGGGACAATTGTGTCCCTTGATTACACAAATCTAAATCCACAAAAAGTGGTGAAATCAAAAACTCTAAATGGAAAATCAATAATTTGGGGATAAAATATCAGCCAAACAAAATCAAAATTACGCAATTACCATAAAGAACTTTGATTTTCCAAATCAAGAAAAATTATTAAATACCATTATTCTTTTTTAAACTATCCCGGCAACACTCAACCTCCAACTTAAATCATTAGTTTGATATATAAACCAAGAGTAACAATCTATATGGAGAAATAACGATCACAACATAATAAATGTTGAACTAAAAAATACCCGGAGTCACTATCGCTGAGGCCATGCACCAAACTATAGGAGCCTGCTACTTTCTTTTCCTCTTTGTCTTAAGCGCTCAAATTAACTCGAAATAAAAAAAATAACAGAAACCCATTAACCAAAATTTACCTAAACATATATGGCCATTACTATAAATGTGAGAATGCGAAGGAGCTGGATAACCTGCTAAACCAACAAAAAATTATTCCAAAAAAACCCAAACATCAAATTAAAAATAATAAAATAAAAAATATCCTAGTATTAAAAATTAAAACTTTAACCCACCCAACTGAGGTGCTTCCATGGGGTAATGTTCAGGAAATCAACTTGGAGCTGGTAAGTTTTATTCGAATAAAGGGTCCCTGAAGCTCCATTAACTTCAATAATCCACCTTAATTTCACAAAAGATTGATAAACTAAGATAAAATCAAAACAAATAACAAAATCAAATCAAATAGATTACCCCTAAATACCTTTGGAGATTATCAGTGACTTTGTGTTTGAACCCAAATGGGGGGTTCATTTACCATTATGATAGCTCTTTTTGAAGATGATTCGCAGCAATCTTACTCAAAGACTAAAAAAGGAACACCAATTTGGGGAATTAGAAGCAAAATTGGAGATGAAATTGTAAAAATTAGGGCTTTCCTCCCACCCCTGTCACTATTATCAACCGTACACCCAGGATCGTCTTCATCACTCAATGCCATTTTGTTGTTGTGGTTGTTGTTGTTTGCCTTTAGTGGGATATGTGTAAGAACTCGTCTTTACGAACTGGACATGGTAGTTGGGATCGTGGTAGACGAAAGCTACTAAGTTTGGTGTTTGGGGGTTGTTGTTAATGATGATATGTATGGAGAAGCGCCTTTAGTCCTAAATGGTCCCTAACATATAAGGTAGAATTCCACCTTGCACACCATTAGCTTACATTCCCACAAAAAGTTTCTTCCTTTTCAACTTAAACAAATACAAATATCAAATGAACTCCAACCCCAAACCTTTAAAAATCCTTATAAACCTAAAAACCAAAACCCCACTATTTTCCTTCAATTTTTAACCTCTGGAGTGAGTTAAACTTGAGAATTAAAACAACCCCATTATAGAAATCAACCTAAAAATCAACTCAATCAAGAAAAAAAAAATGATATTTCTGAGTTTAAAGTGTAATCGAACCTGATTTCAAAATGTTTTACTCCAATCATAAACAGCTGAATCATCTGCTATGTATTAGAAGATACCACATCTAACTAAAGATCAAAATGTAGAGAGAGAGAGAGAGAGAGAGAGAGAGAGAGAGAGATGGACCTTGCGAGCATGGGCGAAAGAAGTGGTCATGGTTGAGAAAGATTACTGTGAATCGTTGTTGCTATGCCTTAGTTACGCACTTACATATAGTTCCACATATAGTATTATCTCCATTGAACAATAAAAAGATATAGTTAGACTTCCTTATATATCACATAGGCAATCCACGATTCATTAAGATAACATAGTTACCGCTATAGTGAGACGACCAGCCTAGCCAAATGCGTCCTATCCAATGTCAGGGTATGTTTGGAGTCCAGGAGAGCTATCCAAACATCTTTTCAACAAAATTTCCATATAACATGAAATAATACCAAATATAAGTAGTATTGATAAACTCATCCAACCTCCTTGTTTGATTGCGTAGGGAACTGTTAGGATTCCTATCCTTCAAAGAACATCAATCCCAAACGAAAAACATAGTCATTAGTTTCAAATGTTTGGCCGAACTTAATGACCGGAAAATGCATTATATGAGAATATCAATGCCTACTGAAAATAGTTTGTTTCGATTATATGGAAGGAAGTAAATGCAATATTTTGTCTTGGTACATAAATACTTCAACTACTTGAAGAAAAAACTAATAGGGAAGGATAGAAAGATACACATTGGAACATACCTTATAAACATAAGAAAGAACATTGCAACAATATTAGATATCAGAATGATTTTTGAGATCTTCAAAGTTTGGGGGTTTACCATTAAGGACTGCTTACGCATAAGAACATTGCTGGGTTGGTGGTGGCAGGTCAGGATAAGAAAACTCTTGGGATGGATGACGCCTTGGTGATGGTGGGGGAAGTTCATCTTTTTCCAAACTTGGTGCAAGAATTAATGGTTTAATCAATGAAGAATCGTCGTCCATGGCTTTCTACCCAACTGGAAACCCAAAAGTGTTGTTACAATTATCATAGGATCATAACAAAAGGGGGTTGATACATAAAATTTGTACTTACAACAACAACAGAGTCTCTTGCAGCAATCGCTAGGATATCTCTTTTTGAAGACGATTCTGATAGCTCTTTTTGAAGACAATTCGCAACAATCTTACTTAAAGCCTAAAAAGGGAACACCAATTTTGAGAATTAGAAGCAAAATTGGGGATGAAATTATAAAAATTGGGGCACAATTAGAGAGAGAGATGGACCTTGCGAGCATGGGCGGAAGAAGTAGTCATGGTTGTGTCGGGGTTAAAAGAGAGAGAAAGAGAGCAGAAGAAAGAGTCGGCTTTGAGAGAGATGAAGAGCCGGGCTAAGTTAAGAGCTTTCCATGTTTTGTCGAAAGTACCCCTAAGTAATGAGAGTAAAAGTAATCTAGGCCGTCCATCTCCCTCCTTTCCACAAATCCCAGCCCCTCTTTATCCTTGAGACAATGGCGAATATGTCTATACGAAAAAAACTGTTGCCTAATGTTATATATATATATAATATTGCCTAATGTATATATATGTATGTATGTATTAAGTGACATCTTGCATTTTTAATAATGTAGAATAAAGAGATTGCAGATGACGTAACATCAGTAGTTAAAAAAGTTTGAAAATCTAATGTATGGAAAAGGTCCCACAAAAAAAAGAATGGAGAGCCAACAAATGGCTTGGTAAAAGAAAAAATAGTATGTACTTTCTTAGTTAATATTTTTCTTAATCATTCATTATACATACTTTTCATAGCTTAATGTGTGACTTGCGATTTTTAGGATCAGATTGATGTCGGTGAAGTGAATCTCACAGTGCTTTTTGGTCCTGAACGCACTGGACAAGTGAGGGTTACGGGATTCGACATCTCACCAATGGTTTATAACAACGTACAACATAGTGGAGTGTTAGTAAAAAGTTTACAAGAAGTGAAGGAATTAGGAGAGGAAGTGGTACTGGTACAAGGTTTAAAAGTTGAAGTAGCGTCGTTGAAGGTTCAAATGGCCAAACTAGAAAAATTTATGGTATATCATATGAACTCCCTTGTTATTTTAATTTAATTAATTTGCTGTTACTAATATTTTTATGTTGCAACAGCCAAACCAAATAAGTGCCCAAGATGAAACTACCCTTCCAGAAAGCAACAGATTAGCTTCGGTATGCTCTCACATAGAATTAATTTTTTTTTAAAAGTTAACACTATTTAATACATAAAATTTCTTATTTTCATTCCAGCAAGGAAACCACATACCATCGCGTCCTGTAAAATGCAAATTGTTTTGGCTTACACCAAGTAATGTGGTGGCTACTGGTAATTGGTATAATGAGGAGCCTACATGTAAAGTTCATAATGTACCTTTAGGAATTGGAATGTCGAAGGTGAGTATCCAAATTGCTTTGAAGGAAGACGTACCACTTGCTAGAGGGAATGATCATTTGAAGACAATCGGAGATGCATGCGGATCATTTGTGGCTTGGCCAACACCATTTATTATCAAGAAGTAATTAATTTAAGGATTTAATATAGGATATTTAGGCAATAATGCTGAATTTGGATATGAGTATTTAATATTTATTAGATTTTTTTATGATGTGATTTCTTATCAAGTAGTGACTTAGTTAAATATATTATTGTAAGGAATTTTGGCAATATTGCTCAGTTTGAATATGTTTTATGTGTTTTTATTAGACTATGAAGATTTTATATTATGAATCTTATACTAGGCTATAATGTTTTATTAATATTTATCAATGGGTTACTATTTTTTTTTACAGGTACAGTTTTTTAACTCCGCCAATGGAGCCTTATTTATGGCTATTTATTGCCGGTCCCAATCCCGGATAAAGGAGGAGGGAAAATGATAAAAATTCATGGTATTGGATACTTGGAAGAGAATAACTATTGCAATACCAAACAGTTTTTAGTTTCAGGTTAGTTTTTTATTTATTTATGCTGAAGTGCTTCATTATTTTACTTTTATATGTATAGGTTTATGATTTTCTTTTTTGTGTTCTGTAGGCAAGATTTCACCGGCTTGACTACTTCTCCTGATAATTATGGATGTATTTTGGCCGATGACATGGGGTAAATATTTCATTAAATGGTTTGTTATGTCCTTTCTCTTCTTTCGCATTCTCAGTTTTTAATTTTTCTCTTTTCTACAAGCTTTATTTCAGCAGTTTGGGGAAAACTTTGCAATCTATCACTTTGTTGAACACTCTTCTTCGATGCACATTCTCATGAATAGACATGGCCTTGGTTCCAAGGGACAGCGAATACAATTGCAAACTAATCATTTCAAAGTTACACCCTCTGAAGTAGATAACTACTTTTACCACTACAGTGTATGTACTATATATCTTTGGAACCCTCTAAAGTAAATGGTTATTACGATAAATATTTTATTCTACTATGGCTCTGCCATGTGGAAATTGATGAACAAGTTAGGCCTTTTTTATGGTATTGCGCTCAAATTTTAGTAAGCTGCTTATATTTTTCTCGGCTTCTTGATGCTGCAGGTTCCCCCGCTTTATAATGCTCGTCTTCATGCAAGCACAATATACTGAGTTAGGCAGGCAGGTTTTGAATCAGGTGAGGTCTTTTACTTGCTTGGTTATGCTTAAGTGTAGTATTTAATTAAGTAGATGTTAAGTGCACTACAGTTACAGTCGTAAACTAGATATCATATATCGAGAGAACTATAAAGAGATCAGTTTTTAGTTATAATTAGAGCATTTACCGTTTTGGTGCGATTGTCTCAATGGTAAAATGAAGAGCGTTTTTGATCTACTTTGCTATTACTCACATATTCAGATTACAACCTCTGCGGTTGAGTCCCAAGAGTTGAGTGAAATAAGGCAACCACAATTGCACAAGTTTCTTATGAGGTAGGTATCTAATCTTTGGACTACAGGTCAAGAACTATTGTGCTTTCTAGTTATAGCTAATCATACATTGTGAGGTGCAATTTACTTGTTTGGGTCTGTTTTATGTTGGTGGTATTTAGTTGGTATGGAGTTTGATCCGTAGATGGTAAGTGCACTACAGTCACAATCGTAAAGGAGATGTATAGGGAGAACTATAAAAGAGACTAGTTTCAATTCTATTTAGGACGTCTGTTGCTGAGGTGAAATTTAGGTTCTGGAGTATGTGACATTACACATTTGGGTACCAGTCCACATTATTCAATATCTGAAATTGCGTACATGGCCAATGTTCTTTGTGAAGCAGCGAAGCTTCTAGCATTTGCGTTTTTTTTTTATCAATCAGTTAATGAATGCTCTCTCCACTCTCACTCCTAATGCACTTTCTCAACCGTAAGATGATTAATATTGTCAACCTGCTTTGCTAATAATCTCTTATTTCAGACTATAACCTCCTTTGCCGAGCTTTAAAATTTGAGGGAGATGAGTCACCACATTTACACAAGTTCATTATGAGATTGGTCTCTGATATTTGGGAGGAGAGGTCAAGATTTATTTTGTTCTCCAGTTTTAGCAAATGATACTCTTTACACATTCAGGCTCGAGCATTACGCTAACCCTTTCACCACTACCTCATACGGTTTAATGATCTGACCAATTCCATAGGTAGCTGTGATATCTCTCCTTCACTTCTGTTGTTGTTTGGAGTGTTTAACCTTCTCCTAGGGCCACTACATTTGGTGGAAGAATGTCTCTTCCATATCGACCATTCTAAGAGGTGGTTTCTTGCAGTCTTTACATGGGCTTTCCATACTTATCATACTGAGTCAGGCAGGCACAACTTTGTATATGATGTGGAGAAAAGCTTATATACTCTTGAAGGTCTCCCACAGAATAAACACGAATTTATTGTTGTGCTAGATGATATCACATCGACCACCTCGAATAGGTACATGTTGCATTGTATTATACTAATTTATCAACATCTCATTATCATTGATAAGGCTGCATCGAAGTTAAAATAAAAAGAGCTACTATATATAGAAAGATTATCATGATAATTGGTGTTTGAAACATAATCACGGCTAATATTGAAACATCCGTTTGATGCCAGTATACACGTTTAAAATGTTGAATTTCTCGTGACACCATATTTCACGTAATATTTGATGTATCGATCTGACTTTTGTAGTTATCTCGTATTTTATTTGTTTTACATGGGCGTCGAGATCTATGCATAGGCCATAATCTAACTTAATTGTTCACTTTCTGAATAGGACTACTGCAAATGGTAGTAGTGACACTGGTGTTGGGAGCCCCGACGTGAGACGTCAATTTCAGCCCGAAATGGTTAGACTCGACATAAACTATGCAACCAAAATCCCTACGAAGGCCATAACGGATGCATTGTGTGGGCTTGAATCTCACAACTTTCAGGAAGTACTAAGTGTTCTTGATATCATCTTAAGACAACATGCTTCTAGAAAGTAAGTTGATTATCTTATTTACTGTCATTGTACTGATTCTTATTCATTAATTGTTGTCATATGCTTAGTTATTGGTTTTTTTCTTGCTTAACTTGAGTGTTTTTAGATAGGAGTTGTCTTCTTTTGGAGCAATCGGGTTTATATGGCAACTTCAAGAATTTCACAGATCCCGGAGGTGGAGTTCTGGAATACAGGGCTTTCCATAATGTCTTCATAACAGCTCAAGATGGATTATCTCTGAACTTGGTAAGTTACATTACCAGTCTCAAATCAGCCATACATTCCCTTAAAAGCATGCTATTTCTGCCAATTCTGTTACTAGCTCAATTATGATCATCATGCACAGATGTCTCTATGACAATGATAGTGCAGCCTGGACCAATAGTGAATTTTCTAATCACGAATCTAGGTGTCAGGACTCCTGATCTTGACTAGGCTAAGGTAATTAACCAACTTTTATCTTGAAACTAAGGGTTTTTCTTATAGAGCTTTTTTAGACGTAAAAGGTTTTTATTTTTTGCTTTATGGACATGCTAAATTAAATGGATAGTATTTTTTTTTTTTTTTTTTTTCAGTGTACATTAATTTATTTATAATTTGGGTTAAATCTGAAATTAAGTTCATTGCATTTTGTTTTTGGTTTCTTCACCTACCAACAACAACAAGTTTTTTTCTTCTTCTTCTCTATCACTCTCTTAACATTGCAACTAAATTCACCATTTGTCCTCCAATGTTCCTTAAATCATCCTAACATGGCTCTAAAGGGGGTTCTCATTTGGGGTAATTATGTGCCCCAACTGAGTTGCAAGACTGCTGGTGTTCATCTAACCTCTAAACCCTCCTCTGGGGATTCTCTGAATCTCAAAAGAGAGAAATGGGAGGGTTTGTCATCTCAGAGAGCAATCATTCCAGTTGAAGATGAGAACCCAAATATTGGTTCCCATAGAGGAAGTAGATTCTAAGAAGTTTTACAGAGATTTGAGCTTTTAACCAAAACCATTGTCAATTGCCGATTTTTCTGCTTCAAATAGTGATTGTACAAATGTGCGCGTAGCATATCAGGGAGTACCGGGGGCGTACAGTGAGGCAGGCGCTCTCAAAGCATATCCTGAATGCGAGGTCGTTCCTTGCGATCAGTTCGAAGCTGCATTCAAGGCGGTTGAGTTATGGCTGGTTGATAAAGCAGTTCTACCCATTGAGAATACCTTAGGTGGAAGCATCCATTGGAACTATGACCTACTCCTTCGCCATAGGTTGCACATTGTGGGCGAGGTTTAGTTGGTTGTTAATCACTGCCTTCTTGGACTACCGGGTG
Organism: Kingdonia uniflora; assembly: GCA_014058105.1. NCBI lineage: Eukaryota > Viridiplantae > Streptophyta > Magnoliopsida > Ranunculales > Circaeasteraceae > Kingdonia > Kingdonia uniflora. The sequence goes on from JACGCM010001501.1 coordinate 140,639, forward strand.
TAAAAAAGGATGATCTGAAGCGTGTTTTAAGCCATCCGCAGGCACTTGCTCAGTGTGAGATGTATCTGACCAAGTTAAGTGTTGTGAGAGAAAGTACTGATGAGACAGCTGGTGCTGCTCAGTTCGTAGCCTTGAACCGTCTAAAAGATACTAGAGCTGTTGCTAGTGCTTGAGCTGCAGATATTTACAGGCTTTAAAGTACTCGCTGAAAAGATCCAGGATGACTTTGAAAACATAACTTGTTTTCTGATACTTGTAAGGGAACCTATAATTCCAAAAGCTGATAGGCCTTTCAAGACTAGCATTGTCTTCACTCTTGAAGAAGGACCTGGAGTTCTATTTAAAGCTTTGGCTGTCTTTGCTATGAGAGACATTAATTTGACTAAAATTGAAAGCCGGCCGCAAAGGAAGCGGCCCTTGAGAGTTGTTGATGACTTGTACGCCGGATGTGCCAAGTACTTTGACTATCTTTTTTATATTGATTTTGAAGCATCGATGGCAGAAGAACGTGCGCAAAATGCTTTGATTCATTTGCAAGAATTTGCAACTTTTATGTGTGTGCTTGGGTGCTATCCCATGGATTTGATTTTGTAGATATTCTACAATGGAGGAAATTTTGAATAGAAACGTCATTTTTCTGAACATCCCAATATATCTTTGCTTAAAATTATTGTATTTACGTCACAGGTGTTATTTATAGTTACTAGATAACTCAGTTTTTGTCTAGCTAAGATGTTACTGTGTATGATTTGCAAGTTCAAAGTAATCTTTGCTTATGAAGCGAAAATGTAATCGACCTTGATGGACTTGTTTGATTAGAACATGGATCCATATTGGAATGTTGCTAAAAAGTTCATTGCATTTTCTAGATCTGTGATCTGGTTTCCTTGCAATGGTATGCGAAATCCTTATCCATTTTTCAGAGATCTTCACTAGTAGAGAAAGCAAGACAGAAGCCTAAGGAAAGATTGTCAGTTTTGAGTGATGTAAGCATTCTCCACTATGTATCTTCTGCTGCATTCACCACTACCTTTATTTCAATTTGCTAAGCGGTTTCTCATGATAATGATTTTATGAATAGACCCAAGAAACATGCAAATATGACGATTACCAAATGTTGAAGTCATGCGGCATCAAAACTGATTCGGAGTTTACTCAAGTTAAAGGTCGTGTTTTATCAGATCCAAAGGTATTTAGATATCATATTTTATATTTTGTTCTATATACTTCTAGTTGTTCTATGTAAAGTTATATGATTTAACCGTTTTACTAATTTGGTCCTACCGCTATTTCTCACCAGTTGAAAGTTGGCGATAGGGAGGATTTATTTCCTCGAAATGAATGGTGGAACTTCAACAGTAAGGTGATTTATTATATTTTTACATTTCTATCTTAGTTATTTATTCAAGTCATTTACTTGAAGGGAACAACAAAATGACCCATGAGAAAAAGAAGTAGTACTTCGATGTTTTAAACTTATAAAAGGAAGCTTTTTGTGGCGACATCAGTTTCCTACATCTTCTGACATTAATTTGAAATGTTTGTGCAGAAACTAGTGGAACCAACAAGAGTGAATGATCAATATTTGACTAATATTCTTCTGAAGATCAATGGAAATGTGAGTTATTTTGAGGAAGCATATTACTCATTATAACTTATGTTTGTTATATGTGAATAGCAATTTTCATGGTCTGTGGTTTCCTATACTTTGTACATTGTTTGTGTTCATTCCTTGTTTTATTACAGCTCGGTGGCTTAAATTCAATGCTGACCACTGAACATGGTCTCAACATTCCTGTGATTTCCAAAGCTCTAGCCATGATGTTGGGGATGGACGTGTCACATGGCTCTCCTGGCCAGGCTGACGTGCCTTCTATTTCTAAGGTAATTTACTTGTAGTATGCTTCCCAGTCAGTTTAATTTACATTATTTGTATTTCCCAATAAATAATTCCTGTAAATTTATATTTTTGGGGGTATTAGATGGTCAACTCGAGGCAATGGTTATCTATTTCTTGACATAGAGCTTGTGTCCTAACACTGTCACCAAAAGTTGAAATGATTGTTACTCTATTTAAGCGAGACGCCGACATTATTTGGTAGGAGTTTAAACATTTGTGTTATATCATACTGTTGATTAAAAGAATTTTACTAAATAATGATTGCTTCTCAATTTCAGTGAGCTCCTTCTTGACTTCTACACAAGTTCAGGAAAAAGGAAACCTGATCAGATAATTGTTTTCAGGTGATTTGTTACTATCCTTTGTCATTGTGAAGTATTTGTTTTTTGCTACTGAGTATTTGTTTTCTGCTCTATTCTGAAATGTGCAATGTACATCCCGCAAAAGTACTATGGTTTTGCTTGGGCATATCATCTTCTTTCTACAGTTATTCCTATAAATCTTGAATGTCAGCACCACAATTTATGGAACTATTATAAAGTGAATATCTAAAACTTGAATTACAAATGTATTGTCAAACAGGTGGGAGGATGGACACAAGGTATGACGGTCTCACATTTGTATCAGTAAGAGGAGTAGGTCACGAAGTTCCTCGGCATAGACCACAACTTGCTCTTGTTCTTGTCAAGGCCTTCTTGTCAGGAACCACAATGCCCACTCCACCACAGGTTATTACAGATTATTGAGTTTACATGGAAACGAAAATTGTGTTATGGGGAAATACACGCTCCTTGACTGTAGCACTAGCAAGTCTTTGTTGTACTAGATGAGTCTTGTCATAGTAACAATACCAAGAATATTGCTTCATTGTCCAATAAATAACTTTAAAATTTGTTTGTGTCAGATGTATTAACTTGTAAAGTCTGTTGTTGCAAGTAACTTTATGTTTTTAAATTTTTTGCCCAATAGCATGTGATGCAAAAGCTGCAGGGCAAAAATATATATTTTTTAAATTTTTAAACCAACAATATCGCTTTTACGATGATGTAAACTCCTCTGTTTTGTCTATTTAAGTCACTTTCTACATGACTTCAATTATTTAATTATGTCACTTTTAACATGACTATAATTCTTCACTTACATCACTTTTAACGTGACGTGAATTCTTCAATTACATTATTTCTTAGATGACGTAAAAAGTACCAATTACGTCGCTTTTAAATGGCATAAATGAATAGAGGTTGGTTACTACGAAGATACTTTTAACGTCACTTTTTCAATATAAAAACGTCATTAAAAAATGACGTAAATGGATAGTACTAACCAAGTCGCTTGCAAAAGTGACGTTATTTCTCTTTCATGTCACTTTTTTAGTGACGTAAATACCCTTATTTGTTGTAGTACTACTAATGATTTGAAGTATAGTATGCTTTGATAAGTGTTGAAGTTTTACATTTTAAAGCACCTAAAATAAGTCATTTTTGCCATCTTGAGTTACTAATAAGTGTGATTAATGACTATATTTTCTATTTTTATGATTCTAAACCCTCCTAAGAGAACTTAGTACAAAACAAGAATAAAAAGTCTTAAGAAGCCTTCTTTATACATTCCTTATTCAGAGGCAATCTGAGAAGCCAAAACACTGCTAAAGTACAATGGATCCAGTCTGAGGCTACACCAAGTGTCAGAGATAAGCTAGAGCAGTTCAGTTCTCTGATCTCCAAGGATTGACCAAAATACATTTTGAACATTCCAGGACATAACACGGTCAGATCTAAACATATTTTTACATCCAAAAGAGACCCAAATGAAGACTATTATAAAATCTATCCTAGAGGCCACCACAGACCCATGACCGTAGGTTCACAGGCCTTGGGAGACCGGTGTTCACGGGTCCATAGGATGGCTAGGTTCCTAAGTTTTAACCAAGTGACTGTGATACTGTAATGGTCTAATTTTGTAGCTCGAAATAGCTCAAAATTAGATCTTATACCAAATGTACATGTGACAAGAATTATTGTAATACAAGAACTAACACATGTGATTTAGCATGGAAAACCTTTGAATAGGTAAAAAATTATGACCTCGATTTGAGGGTTTAATAACTTTAACTTTTATTGCTTGAGGCTGATATCTTATTACAAGTGATCTCTTGAACTAGAAATGCTTAATCTTGAAAGATAAGGATTATTGTGGTTTTAGAATATATAAATTATGGTGTTAGAATTTAAAAATTTTGGTCATGATTTTCCACGCTAAGTTACAGTTACAGTTCTAGTGTTATAATCTATAAAAGTTACAGTTACTAAACACTCAACTCGAGATCATGGTTTTTACATATTCAAAGGTTTTCTATGCTACCATGCTAAATCACCTGTGCCAGTTCTTGTATTACACTAATTCTTGTTACAAGTACATTTGGTGTAAGATCTAATTTCGAGCTATTTCGAGCTGCAAAATTAGGCCATTACAGACACCCTTTGTATTTCAGAAGTAGATGAAAAATGCAATTTTGTTTTATCTCACATTGCTTATGTAACAAAAGGGCATTGATTTCTTCAGATATAAAAGAAACCTTCCCTCAATTGTAATGATCATCTCAAAGAGGAATAAAAATCAAGAGAGAGCTTTTTGTTTAAGAATAAAATATTTAGTTTAAGACTTGCTTAGGCACAAACCAAGGTATGGCCGACAAAACTCTTTAGCTATGACTAAGGAGAAAACTAGCCTACCTAATCAGTAGTCATTAGTTATGTCTAGTTGTTGGGTCGCCTTCGGGTCTCTCTCTCAACGGCTTAGAGGATGGGCTAAGAGGGTTAACGTATGTTCTCAATTGAATCTAGCCCCTATTCTTAGTCTTCTTCCTTAGATTGTAGAGGGGCATAAGATTACGCCTTTCTATGAATGGGTACACATTTTTTTTATATCAAATTTTTGTTTTATTTATTTAGCAAAGCAATAGTACATGTGGAGGATATAAAGTCTGGCCACTAGTTTACTGCGTAACAGTAGTTATTCCTATTTTATCCAAGAAGTAAGTTTCCCAAATTTGCCGTGGTAACATGGACGCATTCCAAAAAAGCTGTGAATGTTCAGAACTACCATGCTTTGATAGTCCATCAGCCGTTCCATTTCCTTCTCTGTAAGTGTGTAGCATGATGATATGAAGCTCCCTTCCTAGTTTACTAATGAGTTTCCAAGTTGCGCTGTACCTAGCCGGACATGTGTGCTTGTACCGATACTAGTTCAATAGAAGTTCAGCATCTACCTCAACTATAAGAGGAGACCAACCATGCCTTTTGCAGTGCAATAAACCATGTAGTAAAGCAAACATTTCTCCAGATGTGTTAGTGCCAGTTCCCAGTACTATGTTGTACCCAAGCTAAAGTTTGCCAAGGTTGTTTCGAATAATACCTCCTACCCCACTCAATCCTGAAGTAAGTGTTGAACCGTCGTTGTTTAATTTAAAGTAACCTATAGGCGGCTGTCTCCATCTGAATGAATGGGTACACCTTGAGACCTAGAAAGTCTTCACCCTCAGAGGTATGAGGGAGAGACTTGAAAGATTATTAACGCTTTTAAGTGAGACTAATCCCTATTCCTAGCCCCCTTCTAAGGACTAACGATGGATATGGTATGCTTTTCAAAGAGGGCGTCTTTTGAGGATTACTTGGGCCTCGACCTCTTCAGAGGTGGAAACTAGGGCATGTATTTTTTCTATAGACCCGCCATGTCCTAGCTCACTCAATTTACATGTAGTGTTGTGAGTCCTTATTTGGATCAGATCTGAGGACCTAAGTGAGTTTTAAGAAGGGTCCAAGGCCTTGAAAGCGGCAGGATTCCAGCAATACCCACTAGGGCACAACAAGGTCCTAAAGCCTGATAAGCTTAGGACTGAGTTGTCCTTTTCTTTCTAGACCGACTATTGAAGGTGGCCTTGCCCCTAAGAAGGAAGGTCGGGACTCTGTCCTAAATAAGGAAGATCTCGACTCAGGACAGTCGCGAGTATCGGCCCCTTAGAAGAGTAATGAAAGAGCATGGGAAAGCAACCTCACAGGTAGATTCAAATAAGAAAGGCTCAAGTAGGGGACGCAAAATTCAGAAATCATAGTTTCTCCTATTGAATAATCCTCTCGTCTCAAAATAATCTCTAACCAGCTCCAGCAAGTAACCAAAACCCCCCGTTCACAAATTGAAAAACCGACACCAATTCCCAGCGTGATTTGACCCCACTTACCGACATACTACAGCTACTAGCGGGAATTTATTGAGCCAGAAAATCTAGTGCATCATGTTTTTTATTGGGTTCGATACTCTCGTATCTAATGTGTGGAAGGAGAGGAACTTCAGGATTTCAAGGGGCGGGCTAACACTGCAGAAGCTGTTTGCTACTCTATTTACAATAGAAGAAGATACTTGGGGAAAATAATTTTTTAGGATATAACTTCTGTCTATACATGGTTCTGGGTGCTGCCTAAATCCCGTTTTGCCTTGAAAAAAGAAGAAAAGTTTTTTAGACTTATGTCATGATATTTCTATGCATATTTGACTTAAGTCCTGCCATTTAGCAAAAAAGGAACTATAGTCCTTTATTTAGAGTTTGACCTTGGTCAACTGCAATTGACCGCATTGACTCAGTAAATCTGGGCATACAAGTAAAATGACTGAAATACCCTTGGAAGTCACGTGTTAAGCAGCTGCTCTCAGACCAAAAAATTTCAGACTAAAATTTTTCTTCTCTCTCACTTCTCTTACAGACCAAGTTGTTTCTCACTTCTCTCACATATTTACAGACCAAAAATCGCTTGTAAAACTTGTCTCTGATAATGGTGAAGAAGAACTCGAAGAAGTAGTCCAGGAAGATGCAATTGAGAGATGAGGTTGGTGATAATGATTCTAACCCCATCACCGTCCCTGATAACGCACCAGATGATTGCCCTCCACCTAAAATCCAAGAACCAATGTTGAGCCATATTTTTAGACCAAGGTATGTAATTTATACTATATATTGCCCAATTGGAAAAAAATTTAGGGTTTATTAGAAATTGAGATTTTTTTTTTGAGTTTGTAATTAAATTGGGGGTTCATAATTTAAGGTATTTGTTACTCAATTGGGGTTTTTTGTAAGATAGTACCACTGTACAATGTTCAATTCCTATATGTTGTATTGGTGTTCAATTATTGTCTAAGACAATGTTTAATTCCTATCTGTTGTATTGGGGTTTTTTTAAAGGCATTCATGCGATTTGAGGTATGTTTTTATTAACTATGAGGGAAAGTAGGGTAGAATGAGTCCTACAGGTTGGGTTGACAGTAATTATAAATGGGGGAAGAGTTTTAAGTATGGGATATTATGTGGGGAGGGGATAATTTATGAGGAATATGTTAGATATATTAGAGCCAAGGTTAATGATCACCATGGGGTGGGGAGTTACATTCCAGAGGGGAATGCAATAGAAGTTATGTGTTTGTACAATGGGTTTCCTTTTGTTATCAGATGTACAGATAATTTGAGGGATATGTGGGCAAAGGGTGATAAAAGTTATCCAATGAGAATACAGTTTTACATCAAGCCAACAGATGTAGTAAGAGAGATCCCTGGGGCTGAAGATGGGGAATATATTCTTCTAGATGAAGATGATAATGATTATATCATATCCCCAAGAGAGACAAAAAAGAAGAATACCACCCCAGTTAAGGCCACCTCAGTTAAGGCCATCCCAGTTAAGACCAATGCTAAAAGAAAGGGAAAAACAGTGATAATGAGTCCTTCTAAACCTAACTAAGCTGCCAATAAACGAGCCTAAAGATAGAAGAAGAAAGAGAAGACTGTTATGCTCTCAGAAGAAGAAGGAGAAGACTTGGATGATTTATCTGAAGTTTATCATAGTGGCAAAGAGATTGACCCAGAGGAAATAGATGCTTATGAGATAGAAACTCCAGTGAATATTGTGTCATAAAGTAAAAGTGAATGTGATGATATAAATAAAGAACAAGAGAGATGGGTTAGGTATGCCCAAGTTGGGATTGATTGTTTGGGGGTGAGGATGGTTCTTACAATACCCACTCATTTGATGATGAGGATTATGTTCCTACTGCTGAAGATCTTGAAAGATGTAATGAATTTGAAAATGTTAATACTGAATTGGATGATATTTACAGTAAAGAGGAGGATGACAAAGCCAAAATACCATTGACTGTTGGTTTCAAAGAACTTGAGGTAGGGATGCAATGGGCAACTGTATATGAAGCTAGAGAACATATGAGAAGATTTGGAATTTTAAACCATTTTACATATATATATATATCAAGAATGACAGTACTAGGCTGAGGCTAAAGTATTAAGAGGAAAAGTGTGAGTAGCTGGTATTTATATCAAGAAACAATGATGGGCACACTATAGTTTTAAGACATGGTAACTTTTAACATTCTTGTAAAGGCAGGCTAGGGGCAGACAATACCTTGGAAGACGCAATATGGTGTTGAGATTAGTTACTGGACTGCTTGGAATGCAAGGCAAATCTGCATGGAGAGTATAGTAGGGTCTTATGATCAGGGTTACCATGACTTGTCTTCATTGTGTGTGGAGATTTTGAAATCATGGGAGTATAGCTAGAACTTAGAGACAATATGACACTCTGCAATGGACTGGTACTCTTGTGGCTTTCAAGGCATCTTTGAATGGCTTTGTCAAGGGTTGCAGACCTATATTGGGGCTAGATGGTTATTTTTTAAAAGGGAAATATGGAGGAGTTTGCCTATCTGTACTTAGTCTTGATGCCAACAATGGCTTGTTTCCAATTGGAGTGTACATGTGCAGAACTGAATGTAAAGAGAGTTGGCTTGATTTTCTTGCTAAGATAGAACCTTATTTATCTGCACACCCAGAAAAATTAACCTTTATCTCTGATAGGCAGAAGGGGCTTATTGATTCAGTGGCACATATTTTTTTACATGCAAATCATAGGTTTTGTTTCAGACACATGTTTAAGAACATGAAAAAAATACCCCAAGGGAGCACACTTAGAAAGACTATCATGGGGAGCTGCAAGAGCTTTTAGGCAGAATGAAAAATAAGAGTTTCTAAATCAGCTTGGTATTGACATCCCTAGGGCAAAAGACTACTTGGAGAAATAACCATATGAGCATTGGTGTAGATCTCATTTTGATTGTACTGCAAAATGTGAACATATAACCAATAATTTTAGTGAGTCCTTCAATTGGTGGATCATGAAGATCAAAGATAAACCTCTAACCAAAGCATTTAAAAGACTAAGTTTGATGCTTATGAAACTAATGTTTGAGAGAAGAACCAAAGCAGAGTCATGGGATCAAGGTGGTTTGGTACCAAGAGCAGTTAAACATCTTAAGTATTTAATGGCACATTATAGAGAGTATGATATGGAAGGAGGTGACAAAAATGAATGGGTTTCAATCTCTAGTACTGGGGCAAGGTGGGTACTAAACCTGGAAGAGAGAACTTGCCAATGCATTGAGTGGCAATTGACAAGAATGCCTTGTATCCATGCTGCAAGTGTATTAATCCCAAGGAGGCAATCATTGAAGATGTAAGAAATATATTTTCCTAATTTATTTATTATTACTTTTTTTCATTTGATTTCACTGTCTCATGCATTTTCATTTGATTTCATTGCAGCTTTTTTTCACCATATCACTTTGTTGCTTCATATGTGGCCACATATAGTAGTATTCTACATCCAGTATCTGATGATACACACTGGGCCTCTGTAAGTTAAAATTATTCTTTAGTGGTATTATACATCCAATATTATATATATAGTATACATCCAGTATCTGTGTATTATCTGATGATACACACTGGTATTATACATCCAGTATCTGGTATTATTCTTTAGTGGTATTATACATCCAATATCTGTGTATTCACTTTGTTCTTTTAATGTATAAACACTGTTCTTTTTTATTGCTTTATGTGTTCTTTTAATGTATAAATACTGTTCTTTTAATGTATAAACACTGATGATACACACTGGTATTATACATCCAGTATCTGATGGGCCTCTGTAAGTTAAAGTTTTTTAGTGGTATTATACATATAGTGGCATTATACATTTTCTGATGATCTTATGTGCTCTTTTAATGTATTTACTTTGTTCTTTTAATGTATACACACACACTGTTCTTTTTGTTGCTTCTTATGCCTCACTTCTAATTGTATTATGCTAATTTGTTGCTTCTTATGTAGCCACCTTATGTGGTTGATCCACCACCATTGCAGAGAGGGAGGGGAAGACCTAGAAAGGAGAGAAAAAAGGGTGATAATGAAGTGCATAAAGAGCAAAAAAATTGTGGGAAATGTGGTGCTTTTGGCCACAATTAAAAAAACTTGCAGATGTGAACCTATCTAAATCCAAAGTGCAGCTACACCTAAGGTAAGGGGAAGACCATCACAAAAGTCAACCAGAGTATACTTCAATCAGTCACAGCAATTAGATGTTACTCAAGTACAAACAACACCCATAGCTGGAGGAGTACAAACAATACCCATAGCTGGAAGAAGGGGTAGCAGTGGGAGGGTATCTAATACTAGCAGAGGGATGGGAAGAAGTGACGGTGCTTCAAGTGGGAGGGCATCCAATACTGGCTGAGGGAGAGGAAGAAGTGAAGGTGCTTCAAGTTCATCAAATTTTGGCAGAGGGAGGGGAAGAAGTGAAGATGCTTCATGTTCATCCAATGCTGGCAGATGGAGGGGAAGAGCTATGCAAACAAATCACCAAAGGTTTGTAGATGAATGGTTGAGTAACTCAGTCCCTGTAGAAGCTCCACAATCACAAGAAAGGCCACCACTAGTGATACCACCCATGCCTCCAAGGATAGATGCTCTAGCAAATCCTTATAAGAAAACCTTCAAGCCACCTAGGCAAAACTGGAGGCTTTGAACTTTCTTTTAACAATGGAGTTTGTTTTGGGGTATGTTGATACAATGTGTTGTTGTTGTAGTTTTTTGGGGTATGTTGATACAATGTGTTTTGGGGTATGTTGATACAATGTGTTATAATGTTTTTGTTATAGTTTATGAATGTGAAACAATGTCACTTTGTTGCAGTTTGACTGTTTTTGAATATAATGGAGTATGTTGTGTTGTATTGCAGTTTGACTGTTTATGAATGATGTATTGTGTTACAGGTTGACTGCTAATGTTGTGTTGCAGTTTGAATGTTGATCCAATGTCACCGTCTATGAATGAGAATATAAGTTTGAATGTGATGCAGTTTATATGAATATATTGTGTCACTGTCTATATGAATGTTAATCCAATATATTTGAATGTTGATCCAATATAAGTTTGTGTCTGTCACGCCCCAAAATCCAATAATCGGTAAGCTTGACCAATTACTAGATTCGAAGCTATACAGGTCGGGGAATGCACAGATTCACCCCACGAATAACTGAGCCATAGACAAGTTCAGGCTCAGTCATTCACTTAAAGAAATAATCATCAGAGTAAAGGAAGAATAATAAAGTGGAAGCAAAAGATATACATACATATCAGACTGAAATCAGAATACAATATCTTGAATAAAGTACAACGACATATGCTGAGATTACATACAGAAAGTCTAAACTAAAGAAGATCTGCAGCGGCAAAACTGGCTCTAATCAGGCTGAAGCTCACAACAATCCAAGCTACTCAACCTCTGAAAGGGGGGAACAAAGCGCCATGGCTCACTAATACCCAACAGAGCTAAATAACCTACTAACATAGCAGGTGCAGAGAAAGGAGAGTGAGGTGAATGAGATAGATAAAGTTTAAAAGTAAAAGAATAGTGAACTAAGTGACTATGATCCAGATAGAGTTATAAGAACAAAAGAATAGAGATAGGAGTTTAGAGAAAAAGAATAGTGACAAGGAATAATGATAAGTGATGATGATATGATATGACATGATGAACTGGGATAATCCCACAATTATCCCAAATGCTGAATGCTATGATATGCTCTGCTATTGTCCTAATGTTGAATGATTTGATGTTTTAAAATGTGTTACAATCTTATTATAAATTGGATGATCAACCTCTAGCATGTTTATCTTAAAGAGATCTGTTATGGGGATACAATGGGTACACTTTTTGTCAAGCTCAACCAAGCTAGTGGATACTCACTTGCCAAAGTGTTCCAGGTTTTTTAACCCACGGAGCCAATGTCCGAACTTTATTTTTATTCCAAGGAATTTCAACCTCACCAAGGATAAGTCTAGCACCGGATTTAGATTGTCTCATACCTTCCCACACTCCCGGATGGGTATTAAAGGTATGATAGTGTTCATAACCAATTTTTTACCTACTATTTTAACCCGATTTAGGACTCCTGTGATCCTATCGGAGGTTAACCGATGTAGAGTTGTGTTATGTATCCGATCTCGTTAAGTTAAAAGGGTTTTACATGATTTAAAGAAGCAATAGATCCCAAGGATCAAAACACAACAGCCGTAAACCTGACAAATAAACATAGGATAACCACCTGCATAAGAGCGTGGTAAATAATCCTCATAATAGAATGAACAGCGACTCAGTTGCACCATCTAAGCCCAGATGAGACAGCAACCTAACCGTCCCCACAACTAACCAACATCAGTCTCTAAAAGACCGAAACCAATAACAAGAATACAGCTACGAGAATATCACAGTAACAGCTTCTAACTAAACCCAATGTCAAATGCAAACTATATACCAAGTTACAGAATAACTAACATATAGGTTAACAACTTATACTGAGAAATATAATAACAGACCATAACTAAATCACATGCACCTCTCTACACAGAGTACTACTCTAATCAGCATCTATTAACTAGTAGAGGAACTTAGAAATGAAAGGGACTCGCCTGATAATAATCCTGAGTCCTGACGAAACTAAAATTGGAACTCCAAAACCCAAAATCAGCGATTCGGCTAACGGAACACAGGACAAGCTACAACAGACAATCGTAACAATAATTAAACAAATGAAATAGAAAGCCAACCAATAACCCAAACCCTAAAAATCAACCCAACATCTAATAGGGCGAAAAGAACGGAAAGGAATAGGGAATTTACTCACCAAGGATAAAGGCGAAGATCAAGGCGAGGAATCGGCGAGTAAGGGAACGGATTGGATTCAAATTTGAGGAAGAGGGGATTCTGATTGGGGGGAGAGAGAAAAAAAAAATGAGAGAGAGCAATGAAATGAAAATTACACCCAAAAGGAAGAAAACAACCGCCAGACTCGTTCAAATGAAAAGGAGGTCGTTCGAACGAAGAGGATCTAAGGACAAAAATTCCAGGGAGGTACCTCAGTCGTTCGAACGAGAAAATAATCGTGTGAATGGACACAGAAGTCGTGCGACTGGACACATAAGTCGTTCGAACGACTTGGAGATCTTGGGCCAAATTCTAGGAGATAAGTTGACTCGTTCGAACGAAAATGAACCTTGTTCGAACGACTACTGGAAAATCCCAGATTCTCAAAACCACACGAACACCCAAACACAGAAACAACCCACACACAAAAACAACAACACCCGCAACAACAACACCAACACCACCAAGCTAACTACAGGCCCCCTGAGAAAACAACAACAACAAACTCCTCCGCCGAACCACCGAAACCGCCGAAACGCAGAAAAGGAATCTAACACCAAAACCTGCCCAAAAGGAATAAAATGGATGCATAATTGATATAAGGAATATGCGGAAACTTAATGTAAGGCAATAAATGCAAATGCTAAATGGATAGGAATATATGCAGAAAATGAATATATACCAATAAATAATAATAATAAAAATAAAAATACGGGTCATTACAGTGCCACTGTCTATATGAATGTTGATACAATGTCACTGTCTATATGAATATATTGTGTTGCAGTTTGTCAATGTGTTGCAGTTTGTAATGTTGAATTTCTATATACTACATACAACATTCTAATGTTGCAGTTTGAGTGTTAATGTTGTCAATGTGTTACAGATTTTGGAATGGTGAAATGCCTATGAGGACATAAAAAGAAGGCAAGAGAATAAGGTATACTACATAATCTAATTTATTTAATTAAAACCATACATTCTTGTTACTCTTTTCAAATTTCCATTACATTCATGCTTTCAAACACATATCTCTTTTACATAGTTGTTTTTGCTTTAAACTCTTTAATGAATTCATCTATCCCCATCTCCACAGTGACCTTCACATTATTGCCTTTCTCCATAGTTGTTTTTGCTTTCCATTGTTGCCTTTCTTGAAATCTTCTAAAGCATCCTTCAACCACTGGAAATTGCCACAAGTAAAACATTTCAAATACTTATGCCCATAACTATGATCTTGCCTAGAGGTAAGAAGTATCCTTGTTCCAACACAACCATGTACTTTACATTTGGATTCTTTCCAAGGGCAATCTCTAATCCAATGAGATGAACCACCACACCCAAAACACCCACTTCTAGAGGAGGTCCCAATAGAGCTTTTAGATTGAACATTTGCATCAGATAACCATTGAAATTCAGTGTATTTTGAGTGTTGATACTTGAGATATTTTTTGTTGTAGTTCATTGTTGTGTATGAAGTCATAAGCTTCTTAATGCCATCACAATGAGGAAATCTACATTTGGTGTATAGCCAAGGGCAACAGTTAGGGGAGTGGCCTTAAAGGTAACACATTACACACTACAATTTAGAATAACAACAACAGTCCCACATAAGAGACATATATTAGACAGTATAAAGTACAAAGAACATAAGCTTTAGTCTTAACCCCCCCCCCCCCCCCCCCCCCCCCCCCTGTTTAGAATTTGCAATTTGGAATAACATCTGTTTGGAATTTAGAATAACAATATATTAGACTTAACCCCCTCTGTTTGTAAAGAAGATAAGTTTTAGTTCTTTCTCTCTGAAATTTGATTAATGGACTGAAAGCTTTATTTTTTTTCAATTAATACTATAACTAAGCTTACAGTAATGCTAAATTACTTTTGTTTGTGATTCAGAACCACCTCCCATGGCTAAATTAGTTTGGTTTATTTTATGTAATTTTTGTTCAAAATAGGAAATTTGGTTGAAACTTGGAGAGGAGGATACTCAGATTGGAGAGAGGGAAGGGAAGCTCAGATTGGAGAGAGGGAGAGAGAGAGAGGGAGAAATGGTTTTGGCAACGACGAGCAACGGTCGACAGTTGTGCATATCGTCGGATACTACAGGTAAGTATCTCGAGGCTGTGATTTTTTTGTTTTTTGTTTTAAATTGCTAAAGGGCAAACTTGTCTTTAAAATTTGTTGATTCAGTCAAATGTGGGTCAACTGCGGTCAATTGCAGTTGACCAAGGTCAAACTGCAAATAAGGGACTATAGTTCCTTTTTTGCTAAATGACAGGACTTAAGTCAAATATGCATAGAAATATCAGGACATAAGTCTAAAAAACTCAAAAAAAAAAAAAAACAAAAAAAAACAAACGTTTGGATACATTTGTTGTGGGTTTGACAACCAACCCAATTTTTTTACTGCAGTTAATATACAAGATCTTCTGCTACCTTCTACAATTAAAATTTGATTTTGCTACCCTCAACTTGTTGTCACTTCGTTCGACATGAGTTGAGCGGCCTATTCAAACTAAGCCATAGTGAGCAAACCCGTTAATATTTTGAGACTAAAGATAAACCCGGATATGGCTCCATACACAAAGTGTTAGTAAAAAAAAAAGGGAAATGGCTTAGGGCCTGTTAGAGAGATAGGAAAAGGCGAGGCCGAAGCTATAGCGAAGGGAGGTGAAGGGTGACTCAAAGGTGTAACGTTTTTACTTTTTACCCACGCAAAAGTAAAGATAACGTTGAGTACATCTGGTTTTAGTTTTTGACCTATTTACCAAAAAGTAAAATTACGTTATTACTGCATTAAATACAAGATTTTTTTTGCCAACTTTTGCCAATTGTTCAACCATGCATGGCTCTTACGTACAACTGTTAAGAGTGTATTGACTGTGTTAGATAAAAAAGTAGGATTAAGATTCAATTGCTTTAACCTTATTTCCATTTTTTTTTATTTTCTTCTCCGTTTTGCCCCTTATCTCTTGCGAAGTTGAATTGTCATTAACTCCCGATATATCGCACGAGATATTGATCAACTCAACTCAACTCAACTCGTAACTAAACTATTTTCTCGTCCTATATTTTGTTTCCAATACTGCCCTTGTGTCATTTAAATGCCATATTAATCCAAAAATAAATAAATTAGTATATGTTCTATGAAAATTTCTTGAATATGGTGGAAGTTTTGAGGATGGAGGTATTTGGCCATTTATGTGCAGTTCATTTCTATAAATTTTGTAAATTTAGCATATTGCTCAGTTGGCAACATAACATGTACGATTAGACGTAAATGCTTATGTTGTCGTATTATGCGTCATCTTGTCAGAATCTATATATTACTGGTTTATCTATGATTGAAACTTTTAGAAATTGGGGAAATTATCCCATTTATGGTTCAATTTTGTCGATTGTTGTCACTTACGTTGCGTGGAAACAATGTATGTAATTTAACAGATGAAGTTTAAACGTTGACAGACTTATTAGCGTTACTGCTGTTTAATTAGTTTCTATGTTTCTTTTATCGCATTTTGACGTTTCTCTCAATGACGTATCCTCTTAATCACGTCTTACTAATTTTGGTTCCTTTTCGGATATCACTGATCTTCATGTCAACAAAAGCTGACAGTCGTAACTATACCACAACTGATAGCATTAGAGATAATCCATCTTTTCAAGCGACCATAGCGCGAAGTTCAAATTTATAGTTCATATTTAGAACACTTAGGAAGCAAGACAACTTCTACTTAGCAATTTTAGGGTAAATATATTAAATTTCGTCACTTAGATGTGAGGTCATTATGGTCATTACAACATATCAAAAATGGCACACAACCTCCTAACTGAAGTTCTCGTCTCACGGGCAATGATGGTAATTTGGACAGCCTCTTGAACTATATTTAAAGACCCCAAATCCCAAGTTTTAACAGTCATTCCCAAGAGATTTTGTGTGTGTGTGTGTGTGTGTGTGGCAATGGCAAGCACTGATCCCATTTCAGCATCCACCTCAAACCCTCAACCGTCAAATCTTCCTCCATCGTCGTCTCTGTTGCCTTCGATAGAATGGAGTTTCACTGGGAACAAACAATTTGACAGTGTGATTTCTGTGCTGTTTGATGACTCTTATCCAGACCCCGAAGTATTTGAAAAATCGGTGACAGGAAACCCGGGAATGACCTTGGCTCAAATGGAACAGAAGTTGATGGATGACATGGAGGGAACGGAAATCAACGCAGGCCTTGCTCCGGCCGTACCTCAATATCTGAACAATGACAAGATGGTGGTTCCTGAGCCAAGCAGGGACCTAGTTCCTTGGACTCAAGAGGAACACAGGTATGATGTTATATATATGTTTAGCAAGTTTTGCTTTTTACAGATTTTGATTTGGAATCCATTATGTGTTGTGGTTTTCCAGGATTTTAATCTGTGATATAAGCCAATATTCGATTTTAAACTATTCTTTTGATAAATAGTTTCGTTCTAAGTTATACCGGTTTCTTTCTAGTTTTGGTTTCTTTTTGGGTGAAATTTCACGTACGTTGTTGTATAGACCAACAAATGTTACGACATCGTATGAACTCATACCATTATATTAAATCTCAGAGACTAATGGGTGAACGAGCAGAGATGACTATAAATTTTCTATTATTGGGATCTGAGTTGATCAAGTTCTTTGCTTAAACTTATTCCCCCCTCGCCAGTGTCTGGATTCCCGATATATCATGTCTTTCAATCCTAACTTGATCGTAACTCACGTCATTTGGAGTAATGTAAATAATAATTATGTTAGCATAAACATGCAAATAAATCTATGATAGCAATCTAGTTTATTTACCAAGAGATGTTTTGGTGTTAACTAAAGAAATATTTATTATTTCTGATAAATATTTTACTTCTGAGAGAAAATCCTTGAACAAATCTTTGTATGTTATTTCTGTATGTGTAGGTTGTATTTTGAGGGGATGAACAAGGAGCATGGAAATGGTTACAACTACATTGAAGAATCTAGCAGCCCCACTGAGAACAACAATCTGTTTTTCGAAGATTCAAATTTTTACTTTGGCTTCCACTTAGATTTTAACCGCCTGAATTGAGTAGGGAAGATGATCGCTATGTCTTTGATGGGAGTCGGAGTTGGTTTAGTTTGGGCTCTATTACAATAAAGCGAAGTAATTTTTGGGGTAGTAAACTAAAATGAATTAGTAATATCAATCGGTTGTAACAACTGATATATCTGCTGAAATTGCAATACATGCATTCTAATATTTAAATGCTTTCTACAAACATGTCCTTTAAAGTCGATATTTTGATCCTAGCTTGACCACATAATAATGAGATAAAACTACCATGACAGAATGAGTTTTACCTGCAATAGTAGCACTAAGAAATATGCCAATTTTGGCAAACAGTAATCCAACTATCTTGGTCTTAACCAATTCAACGGTTTTCTATGTTTTTTGTACTTATATATGCACATTTTTGTCATTATAATTCTTAACTTTGGTGTATCATTTTCGATGTACCTTATGCCTAAGCCGTGATTGTTACTGACTAATTATCGTAGGATTACTAAAATTTCCACTGGTCTCCAACATAGACAGTGTTCGTAAGTTCTGCAGTACTTCTATGTAGACCTTTGTTGTTGAAGCTCGTGTTCAAAACCGGGTTGGCTACTTAAGATAGTGAAACATGGGAGTACAATATCAAGCATTAAAATAAAAATTGGTGAAAAATTTTGGACTTTTTATTGTGATCAAGTCATATTAGTTAGGTGGGAATTAGGGTTTGCAGTAATTACGCGACAACGTAAATGTGTCCTTTATAGTCATTTCTAGTGGTAATTCTCTTCTTATATGGCACCCATTTTGTGAAAGAGAAGTTTTAAATACACCCCAAACTCTATAAGCTCACACCTCACACAATTAGTTTTATGTTACATAACAATTCCTCATAAATAAAGACAAATATGCCCCCAAAATGATAACATATAAATGCTCATGTAAAAGCTAGTTTTTTAACCTCAAAATTACATCAAGAAATGTATTAATGCATCTCGTAGTACGCAAACCATGATCATGATCGTTAATAACAAAAATATTCATACACTCATCAAAGCAAATACTCATTTTCATAGATTTTAAAAGAGGCATACACTAGAATAGAAGGCGTGACTTTTACCCCCAAATATCCTGAATTTGGACCGAGTAAAAATGATAAGGAGAGATATACTTGATGATTCGAAACCTTAAAACGGAAGGGGAAGCTAAAATGCGTGGGAGTGGGGTGAGCTGCCTACTTAACTTTTTTCTCATCTTAATTTGGTATTTCTTAAAGAGATGGGGTGAGCTCATTAATCTAAACAAAATGAAAATGGGGTGAGCATAAAGTGGGGTGTGTTTAAATTTTTTTTTTTGTGAAAACTCTGCTTAACCATTAATTCCTAATGTAACTTACGAGATATCAGCAATGCCAAAGTTGTTTCGTCCACTATTTGAAATTTTATTTGCTCGTATTTAATGTATTTCAAGAAATTAGGTCAGAACTATTCCTATCAATCAACGATCTAGGAATGAACGAAATCAATTAATAGTTATAATAAGGAAATAAACGACACAAACAATTTTTAACCCTGTGGAAACTCCTTACTTGGGAGAAATCAATCAAAAGAGTTACAATCTGAAATACACTTACAGACTCGATAACCTCGTCTCATGATAATCTTCCTTCTGATCTAAGCTTCACGCCCTATCTCATTCGTTCTCGCAACAACGTTCTTTGATCTCACAACAATGATCACCTTTCTCGAATCACTCTAGAAAATTATGAGGGAAATAAAAATGACTAATTCAAAATCAAAATCAAGGTTTTAGGGTTTTTGATTGATCTTGATTAGTCTCTTTGATAAATGATATAAAGCCTTCAAATAAAGTTGGTAAAAAACTCAGTTAGAGGAAAAACAAAAAAAGGTTTGATAAATACTGAAAATAATTTTTCCCGAGACTCGTTCGAACGAGACCCAAAGTCGTTCGAACGAGATAGCAAAATAAGCCTAAAAACATAGGCAGTTAAAAACTCACTTACAAAATTTGTCTTTTCCAGGTCTTGTTCGAATGAGAAAAAAAATAAGCCTTGAAAACATAACAGTTAAAAAGTTTGATTCTCCTAGTTTTGCAAAAGATTTTTTCTAAGTTAAAACGATTTTGTTTTTCCTTTATCAGAGTTTTATTTACCAACTTACCTTCTCGGCCGTTGGTTGTAGATGACTTGTCTAACAGTCTTAATTTTGTTGCCGTATTGGACTGAGATAACCACGGGACTCCACATACATGAAATGAGACAAACCAAAACCTTTCAATCTCCCCCTTTGGTTTATTTCGTGGCAAAATAAAAATTAAGACCTAAACAATACTTTGTAGTACTTCCCAGACACAGAAACAACCTAGAACTTAGAAAGACACTACCCCTTTCATGAACAGGTTCAATCTCTGCACCTCTTCCATGGATAACATCTTTTACACTCCAAAGCGTATCAGGTAGTTTCTATTTAATATTTGCACACTCAGCAAACTAGTTTATAATACGTGTGTAAAGAACTTAATTTTTTTCTAAAAACTAAAAAACATAATCATAAAAAATCAAATCGGAAAAACATTATCATATATCCTTTCATTGTGCTTTTCTGTCCGGGATACTTATTTCTCCCCCTTTTTTTCACGGAAGAAACAAATAATAACCATAGCTACTATCTGAAACATAGAGAAATTAGATCTACTTGATAAACAAAGAAGCATACTTCCAATGTTAGTACATGAACTACTATTACAGGTGCCCCCAGAACAAAAATTAGTCTTAACAAAGAAGTACCAGAGACTAAAACAAAATAGAGAATATAAGCGAAGACATAAGTCTAGTCTAGACATCCTGTGTTGTCAAGCATCCCAAGAACCAGAATCAAGATCAAACTCATGACTCTCCTGTAGCTGATGAAGACTATAAACCTCTATCTCTACTACAACCAACCGTGTATCAATATCTCCCAGTTTGGTCTTCACCTCCCCCACATTCACTGTCAAAGTCTGAAGCATGTTTCCAACATCCAGAAGAGTAAACACCATATGAGTCTGTGTAGCTGAGCTAGAAGATCACCTATGTGCTCACCTGGAGGGGTTGGCTCAGATAGTACAGAGGAAGATGAAATGCACTCTTATGGTAATTACTAGCATCAAATATTTTCATTTTTGTATCCTCTAGCTTATTAGGAAACACCTTGTATCTATCATCTCTTCAATGATAATGTTAGGGAGATCGATTTCCACATCATTATTGAAGGCATAAAGAAATATCTTCATCCGCTCATATAGTTTATTCTTTTGGGGCCTTGGGATGATATTGGTAATAGAAATGCTACGTACAAGGTGGGACTCATCATCCAATATCTTTCAAGAAACGAGTCCTATTCCAGTATATAGGTTATGTTGAGTAGTGATATCAATAACTATTTTATCTATCTCAGGAAAAATAAGAATCTCGCCCTCAGTAGGAGAGGCCGACCATGGATAAGACGTTACTGGCCAAATACACTGGGGACATCCAATGTGCTGAGATGATCTGAAACTCAAGATTGTATAGATTCTGCCCCAATTTACTTTATACTCTGCCCCATCAATAGTGACCAGAAAAGTTTGATTGTGAAGTAGACGGTTAGACTCAACTTGCAAAAAGGTATAGAACAACCGAACAAGTCGAGGATATACCTTTTCAGTGGGAGTAAGAATCTTGGTCCATTCTTTTGCCTTGAACTTTAAAAACACCCCCGCGTAACCCGCATTAACTTCAAAAATGCTGTTGACATCCACTAGTTATTCCTTCACAATTGGTCTATCTTTAAAGCCCTTTTCTATGCTCCAATACACCGGTTGATCTCCTACTCTCTGACCATCCAGAATGACTGCTTTATCAAGGCGTTGTTGTTTGGTTCCCACTCTTAACTTGGGGGTGCCATATCTCAATCAAACCAAACTCGAATACATAAGCTAAAACTCAACAATGATTGTCACCAAATCACACCCAAAATTGCAATTACCAACCCAATAATATGGCAATGCACCACCTTCCAAGCACAACCCAACTCAAAATTGTAATAAACACCCAAATAACAATACGACCATCACCACCACAAGTCTGAATCACCAAGCTTCAATAAGCCTACAAAAAATTGGGAAATAAATTGCATACACACGAACACCAATAACCACCCCAATCACCACAACACCAAAATCATAATCACCACCTGTAGATTCCCATTCTAAATCAATCGTCGACACCCAAGAATCACACCAGTAATCACAAGTAAAATCAAACCACAAATACCTGCGATCACCCAATCTCAACAACACAAACCCATACGACAACCCAACATAAATCAATCACAAACCCATACGATTATCAAAACAATCTCAAGTAAATAGAGAGGGAACAATGGAAACAATTACCGAGCTGTGATTCAAAGTAGGTAGAGTTTTGTAACCATAAAATTACCTCTATGAGTGATAAGAACCTGTAAAATTGTACCTCAAACACACGAATCCAAACCCTAAATGAGATCGAAGAGGAATCAAACTCAAATCAAACGTTTATTTGTCACAATCGATTAGTATAGATGAAGAATAAGAGAACCAAAGTGAAAGAGGAAAGAAATAGTTTGAAGTAAATATAGACTGAGGAGAAATGACGTATAGGTGGGAGACGACCAAACCCCAATCTCGTTCGAACGAAAAATAAAATCGTTCCAGCGAAGTATCAAATTTTGCCTAAAATCCAAGGCAGCTAAAAAGAGATGAATCGAGACCAAAACTTATTTGAACGAAATAACAACTCGTTCGAACGAAGTATCAAATTTTTCATATAATCCAAGGCAGCTAAAAAGAGATGAAACAAGACCAATTAGTCGTTCAAACGAGCAAGAAATTCGTTCAAACGAATGGACAAAAATGGGTAAACTCAGAGACATTAACCAAGCACCCAACAACAACCAGACACTAGAGAGATAAGATAAGACCTATGACTTTACGAGGTAAATTAAAGACTACCAAACATACTCCCCCTCAAAACTTGCAGAGTCAAATATATAAGCACATCGGATGCATGACATATCAGAGAATATTATTAATCTAAAAATAAAATAATGCAAAAGAACTCAGTGTGTGTATGTAGTCCAATCAAAGTCTTAACATTTAGACGTATGAAGATCACTATATCATAAATATGATTCAACTTAGGCCTCTTATGGTTGGTCACTCAAAATCACAGAGAATTGACTAGGAATCACTATGAGGAAATATGAATATGAGTAAAATGAAATTAAAAATTCATTTTCCAATAAAGCAACGTTATTTTACCGAAAGATCTCACGAAAGAAAAATCAATTATCATTAGTGGCGTCAAGTTAAATACCATAAATTCTCTAACTATCATCTCTACTAAACTGATTGTACTAGAGTTAGAATCAACTAGGACTTTTAAGGTTGTAAAGAAGGTAAAGGTAGGCTAGTGATGAAGTAGGTATTTTACTGGCATTCTGAGGACAAATGTAACTACCACCTCCGTTGTTGATATCGAGATACCTTCTTCCTCCAGATTTTTTTTTCACAATGCGATGTTTCTAGAGATATATTTGATTTTTAAGCACTATTTAAATTTACGCTTTAAAAAGTAAAGTTGCATAGACAACACTAATTCACACAACTCCCCTCATACTTTATCACTTACTGCTCTCATAGCAAAAGGTTAAACGGGAGTTGGCTTATACAAAGAAATAGCTTATTTTAGGCTCAAAGGGTTGCAGGTGATTAAAATTTTTGGATTAAGTATTGAAAGGCCAAAGAGGGTGCAATAACAATGCCTAACATCATTTCCTAAGCCTCATACATTATCTTGCTTTACCTTGAATCAAGTAAGGAAAAAGTTCTAGCATTTTAACTTGAATTAGATATCACCCCCAGCAATTAATTAATGTAAACAAAAAGAGATTTTGCTGAAAATAATTTATTTGATAACACTCGAAGCTTGTACAAATGTTCGATCCTCACATAGTGTTAGGTAATGAAGTCTCCACATTTATCCTCAAGGTTTCTACTTACAACTAGATTCAGGGACTGTTGACTCTAGTTAAGAGAAAATTGTACCAAGTAGTTCAAACATTAGATGAATATATCACGAATACATAAATCCCAATTAAACATGCATATGCGTAGATAGACTTTGATGCAAAAATAGGGGAAATAATAATAATAACAAAAAAAGACACATACCTGAAGCTGCTAACAGAATAACAATACAAACAGTCAGGATGACTGAAGAGATTTACTTAATGGAATAGACACCAACAGTGCTAATCCAAGATTCATCATATAAAGCATATTTAACGTTGGTTGGTTCAATCATCGACCCATAACACACACTCTTTACCGTCTCATATAGCATAGAAGAGATTAACAAAGTTTCTGCTTGAACATTACTAGCTATCTCCATACCACTGAGTAGAATTAAATTCAGTTTGAGCCATTACTGCAACATTACACTGTAATTATGGTAGAAGATCCTTCTTCTAAACCCAAATAGGTTTCACTTTCTTTCGTACTTCCGTCGCTTGAGTCAAATTCCTAAAAATATTCAAAGACTTTTGGACAAAAGAGGGATTAGCAATCGATTGGGCATATGGTCGATAAGGTTTCCTTCTTTCCCTGGGAAATTTACTCCAATCATAGAATTCATGAACATATCTGCAATAGGGAGCAAGATGACATTTTCGACCACAAGTCTGACAATAAAACACACGAAAGACAGAAGGTTTCTTTTTCTGTCGATGATGAGCATTAGTAACACTTTGTTTGGGCAAATATGGCACAGGAGTAGCTTTGACAAACTTAGTGATTTGAGGTGCAGTAAACTTAACATTTTGCTCGTAAAATCCAAGTCTTCTTTTGTCAGTACCATTTTTACTCATATTTAGCATTTTATCAATATTTTTTGCTCCATGAAAAAAAAACTTTAAGTTTCTGCTTAGTAGAAGTCAAGTCAAGTTTAAGTTTCTTAAGTTCAGTTTCAGTCAATTTTAACTTCTCCACAACATTATTTTTTTTCCCAAAAATATCAAGTTTGACAATAAAAATATATTTCTCATTCTCAAGTTTCTCAAGCTGAGAAACAAGTTGAGAATACAAATCTTCAAACTTGGGCTTTCTCACAAATATTAATTTCATAATTACTCTGATCTTCAGTAGAGTTTTCTGGCTCGAAAGGGTCAGAATAATCATTACTAGAGTTTATTATAGTAGAAAATGCACAATAGTTGTTATAGTGTCTTATTTCACATTTCAAACTCAAGCTTCATCTTCGACCATCATACAACCACTCAATCTCATTAACATACACGTGGTATATTTATGGTACACTAACAATAACTACATAGTTTTACTTATTATCCTCGACCTCTACATCAACAGTTTGATTCAATAAGCATTCTGTCATCAATGAAGCAGTTACAAGGCAAAAAGATCAGACCATTACACAATCAGTTTAAATACTCATCAAATCTATATTGTATCGTCCATCATTAAGAATAATAATGGCCATCAAACGGTCATATTATAAGACCTACATAAATAAGGCCAGAGAATTACAAATGGGGAGATAGAGATCTTCACCCAAAAACTCTATGCATAACTATTCAAAATGTTCTTTGTAATAGCTAGCAATCATCAATAATATCTCTCTATTTTTAAATCCTCAAGAGAGATTATGGTTTTTAACCTATTCAAAGGTTTTCCACGTTAAACTTTATGTTAGCAGTTATTCATTGTTTACTAACGTTCTGATTATCTTTGGTGTAAGCGGCTAAGTTTGGAATACGAAATTAGGCTATTACAATTGTCATTTTCATGTTCTTGAGGATGATCATTATTAACATCAAATTCATCATTATTATCATCCCAAGTAACCTTAATATTCAAGGCCTTATGGTTACTATTAAAACTCTTAGTGGGACAGTTGTAAGCATAGTATCCATACTTATGATACCTATAACATTCAACTTTATTTAAGTCTTCTTCGAGATTGGTCTGCTTGCCATAAGACTTAACACAGTCATGAGGAAGTGGCTTATAATTCATATTTTGCCCTTATTTCTCAAATTGCCATTTTTTAAGAGTTTTCTAAACTGCTGGCTTATAACAGAAATCTGTGAATCAAAGTCCAATTTTTCATTATTGTCACAGACATATAAGTTGTCAACTTCTCTGGTTCCCTGAGAAGATAAAAAGTTGGAGGAAGACTTAAAAAGTACACTCTTATTCGTTTTAGGTTTTTCCATTTCCATTTCGATTTCAAATGTTCATAATTTTCCAGCAAGTATGTCAAGTTTCACAATTTTAAGATTTTGAGCTTCCTCTATGGCATCACGTCTGAATTTAAAACTCTTAGGAAACGATCTTAGAATTTTATGAACTATTTGAACATCAGTAATATCCAGCTTCTAAAGAGTCAATGTTGTTGACAATGTCATTCAGTCTGGCATAAAACTCACCAAATGGTTCATCCTCACTCATTTGAATTTTTTCAAATTGAGAGGTAAGCATTTGCAGTTTACTCTCTTTAACAGTATTATCACCTTCGTGAGTATGTATTAAGATGTCCCATGCTTCATTCAAAGTGGTATACATGGAGATGTGTTTATACTCACTTTGGCTCAACCAATTAAAAATGGCATTAAGACCTTTAAAATTATAACCAGACGTTTCTTTTTCTTCCTTACTCCATTGATTTCTAGGTTTAAGAATTTTTACAGCTGTTGCTGGCTCACCCTGCATTACAGCCAGGGTTACCTATTCATCTTCAATGGCAATCCAGACATCTTTTCCCATGGATTGTAAGAAGGCAATCATTTGAACCTTCCAGTAGGGAAAGTTTGTGCTATAAAAGAGCAGTGAACGATTTATAGGATCTTTAAATTTTTGGAATCCATTAAATTTAAGCAAGCACTTAAGACAGGATCGTCGCTCAGGATATAAAGCTTACAAACATTTATATTCTGATACCAATTGAAATTCTATTTGCTCGTATTTAATGTATTTTGAGAAATTAGGTTAAAACTATTCATATCAATCAATGATCTAGGAATAACCATAATCAATCAATAGTTATAGCAAGAAAATAAATGATACACGTAATTTTTAGCCCTGTGAAAACTCCTTACTCAGGAGAAAAACCACAGGTTGTTGTCGATGAAATCGATAATTAAAAATGTACTAATCAAAAGAGTTACAATCTGAAATACACTTACAGACTCGATAACTTCGTCTCATGATAATCTTCCTTCTGATCTAAGCTTCACGCCCTATCTCATTCGTTCTCGCAACAACGTTCTTTGATCTCACAACAATGATCACCTTTCTCGAATCACTCTAGAAAATTATGAGGGAAATAAAAATGACTAATTCAAAATCAAAATCAAGGTTTTAGGGTTTTTGATTGATCTTGATTAGTCTCTTTGATAAATGATATAAAGCCCTCAAATAAAGTTGCTAAAAAACTCAGTTAGAGGAAAAACAAAATAAGGTTTGGTTAAATACTAAAAATAATTTTTCCCAAGACTCGTTCGAACGAGACCCAAAGTTGTTCAGACGAGATAGCAAAATAGGTCTAAAAATAGAGGTTGTTAAAAACTCCCTTACAAAACTTGTGTTTTTCAAAAGTCGTTCGAACGAAAAGTAAAATAATCCTTAAAAATTGAACAGTAAAAAAGTTTGATTCTTCTAGTTTTGCAAAAAGAATATTTTTAAGTTAAAATGATTGGGTTTTTCTTTTATTAGAGTTCTACTTACCAACTTACCATCTCGGCCGTTGGTTATAAATAATTTGTCCAGCAGTCTTAATTCTGTTACCGTTTTCGACTAAGATAACCACGGGACTCCATATACACGAAATGAGACAAACCAAAACCTTTAACTATTTTCACATACAGAAGTCTCTCAAACCCTAAGTTTCACTCTATGATTAAACTCACATTAACATACTTAGAAACACTCTAAGTATCCCTTATAAACTTAGCAAGACTTTATAAAAGTTTGGGCTCGAAGTACAAATCTCGAGGCAAGCAAACGACCACAACTTTACTTCAAAAAACTGAGAATATAATGTCTATTCGAATAGAGACTGAAGTCTATTCGAGCAGACCTATGTTTGAGACCTTTATTCGAACAGAGACAAAAGTCTATTCGAATAGAGAGGTCTTTGCCTCTTATGTTCGAACAGACTAAAGTCCTTTTCGAATAGAACACCAAAAATACCTGAAATGATCTTTAACCTTCATCCTTGACCCTCGTTCTTCCACGAACATAATGAACTTCCACGAATCACCAAATTCGAATTCAGGCTTAACAACTACTTCCATGAGATTCATTTCAGATTACATGGTTTACATGTGTCGTTTAACTCAGGATAATTCATGGTGGGTCGCCCGAGTTGGTGGTAGTTTTTTCTTGACATCTGTATCAGTAATTGTGCCCGTACAAGTTGTCGATTTGATGTCGCCAAAGCTATAACGAAACATTGTATTTTAAAGAATATATAACCGTGAAACGTTGATGTTATTATCGTTATTGCAATTGATTCATTAATGATTCTCTCCATCAGGGTTGGCTATGAGGTTTTGGGGGCCCTAAGCAAACTCTGAAAATGGGCCCTGGCCCCCGAGTATATATATTACAGGCTCTCGGGGGCCCAAGTTTCTTGTCAATTTCGGGGGCTCAAAGCGATCGCTTATTGGGTTTATGCCCACGGCCACCCCTGCTCTCCATGACACTTCTGCTTCATTACGATCGAAACTATCAGAGACTGTAATATCTATTGACTCGTAATATCTTCCTATAAAAATGCAAGTCGTAATACTGATTATGATTCCTTTTATGAACATCACGGCATTTCATGTCAGCGAAAACTGATATGAGGTCATTGTGGTCATTATACTTCATGTAAGCGGAACTTGTAGGTCATTGTGGTCATTACCACATACCAACTCACTCAAAATCTCTTATGTCAAGTTCTCATCTCATGGAATATCCCAGTTCTCATTTCATGGGCAATGGTGGTAATTTGGGCACCCTTCCAAAATCCAAACTATTTAACACTCACTATCAAGTTTCTAAGGCACTGAATCCCATAGAGAGTGAAGAGTGAGGAAAGAGAGGTTGTTTTCAAAACTTGTCGGGGACTATCTCTCTCTTTCTCCAGTATTCTGTAACTATGGGAAGCATTGATTCTATCTCATCATCAAACCGTATCCCTCGACTCTCATATCGTCCTTCATCTCTGTCTAAATTGATTGCTATCTTTTATGGTCATACATTTGGGATTAACGAGTGGACTTGGAGCAAGAAAGAATTTGAGGATGTTCTCAAGTTTGATGACTTCGAAGGACCTGTTGAAAAGGTGGCAGCTAAAATTCCTGGAATGACGTTGGATCAAATCAATCAACGGTGCAAACTGTTGGTTGATGACCTCAACAGTATCAGCAAATGCCATGTTCCGGCAGTACATCCGTATCAGAGCTATGAACAGATGAGGGCAATGAACAATGACCCTTTGAATTCTTCAAAGGGGATGCCTTGGTCTGAAGAAGAACACAGGTATGATATTTTAGGTCTAGCTTCTTTTAGCATTATTTATTTATATTTCACTGTTTTTGAAGGATATTTTTTCCTTGAAGATTTTAATCTGTGATTTAACACTGGAGTTTTAATCTTTAGACTTTTTTTAATAAATAGTTCCATTTCAATGAACTCATTTTGATAGGATTATATCTACCAAAATCTCAAATAACACTATTCTTGAGTGAACAAGTAGAAATGACTACATGTTTTCTAGTGGTCTCATGGTTTGAGTTTTAAGTTCTTTGAGATGATTCCCCCTTCAGGGGACTTGTTGAATAACAAGAATTCTCAAACGTGGGTTCTGTTTCTCTTTTCTCCGGGTCTCCGGTGTCGTGTTTCTTCCAACAGTAGCTCTTAATTTATGCCAATTTGCGAATATGAGTAAATCTTATGTTAGCATGTACATGCAGATGGATCTATGATCTTAATCTAGTGGTTTCTTGGGGAAAAAATATGTTTTGGTAAGGAGCTAATTAGAGATTTAAACATAAAGTATACTTTGAATGCTTTCGTAGTTCTTACATATATATTTTGTAACACCCTGGCTGAGCGGGTATTGGAAAGGCGCCTAGCCCATTAGCGGTGACGGTAGCACCAAATGTTTAGTCCCACATCGCTTAAGATCCTGCCACGTGTATGGTCCTTAAGTTAAGATTTCACTCTACATGTCACCGAGGCCTTTTCTTAGAAAGAAAAATCCTACACTGCTGGATAACCGCAGTGGTTAAGTGGGAATAATATCGGTAACCGTAGAGTGGGGTCGTGACAAAATGGTATCAGAGCCGGGGACGGCTCGATCTTAAAGGTGGGGGGACTGTAACACCCTGGTTGAGCGGGTATTGGAAAGGCGCCTAGCCCATTAGCGGTGACGGTAGCACCAAATGTTTAGTCCCACATCGCTTAAGATCCTGCCACGTGTATGGTCCTTAAGTTAAGATTTCACTCTACATGTCACCGAGGCCTTTTCTTAGAAAGAAAAATCCTACACTGCTGGATAACCGCAGTGGTTAAGTGGGAATAATATCGGTAACCGTAGAGTGGGGTCGTGACAAAATGGTATCAGAGCCGGGGACGGCTCGATCTTAAAGGTGGGGGGACTGTAACACCCTGGCTGAGCGGGTATTGGAAAGGCGCCTAGCCCATTAGCGGTGACGGTAGCACCAAATGTTTAGTCCCACATCGCTTAAGATCCTGCCACGTGTATGGTCCTTAAGTTAAGATTTCACTCTACATGTCACCGAGGCCTTTTCTTAGAAAGAAAAATCCTACACTGCTGGATAACCGCAGTGGTTAAGTGGGAACAATATCGGTAACCGTAGAGTGGGGTTGTGACAAAATGGTATCAGAGCCGGGGACGGCTCGATCTTAAAGGTGGGGGGACTGTAACACCCTGGCTGAGCGGGTATTGGAAAGGCGCCTAGCCCATTAGCGGTGACAGTAGCACCAAATGTTTAGTCCCACATCGCTTAAGATCCTGCCACGTGTATGGTCCTTAAGTTAAGATTTCACTCTACATGTCACCGAGGCCTTTTCTTAGAAAGAAAAATCCTACACTGCTGGATAACCGCAGTGGTTAAGTGGGAACAATATCGGTAACCGTAGAGTGGGGTCGTGACATATTTGAGGGATTTCGTTCTGAGGTGAAAATCTTTGCATTAATTATAGCTACTTTTCTAATAATTAAATAGGTAAAATAAAAAAAATAAAAAAAAATTGTATCTTTGTTTATATGTAGGTTATTTCTTATGGGATTGAAAAAGCATGGAAAAGGTCATTGGAAAAAAATTTCAAGAAGCTTTGTGATAACAAGGACCCCCACACAAGTCGCTAGTCACGCGCAGAAATACTTCCTCCGTCTCAAACAGCCCGTGATCTTAAAAGTTAAAGGTCGTTCAAGTGTACTTGATATTCAAACCATTGATCACCCACCAAAGAACAAGAAGGGAAAAACATCAAGAAAGAATACTAGAAAGTACAAGCGAATTGTACCATCATCCTATCCCCAAGTTCCCACAATTAGGACACACTGTCTGAACAACTACCCTTGGGAATCATCAATGGCCTGTAGCCAGTATGTTTCACCAATCATGCCATTAATGGCCAGGAGCTTTGCACCAATGCCTCCTTTTCTCGGCCAGCCTTATGGTAACTTTTCTAACAATCTCCTGAATGGATTGAACCATCGCTTCAATGGTTCAAACTTTGCGTCAAATACATTTACCCCTGTTTTGAACAATTCGAACTATGCTTCGAATTCTTATAATTATGTGCCAAGTTGTTTGAACATTGTGCCCCAGGGTTTTCCATCAACTGGGTCCATGTCCAACTATGTGCCAACTGGCCCTATCTTAGTGCCATATGGAATGGTGTCAGATACTTTCAACGTTGATCCTCCAAACTTTGGCTTTGATGGTTCGAACTATGTGCCAATTGATAGTTCGAATGTTTTCCCTAATCCTTTTAACTATTTGTTGAGTGATTCAGGCATTTTATCAATGGTTCCTCGGGCTATGCCAAATACCTTGAATCGTCTTCTCCCTAACGTTGTGTCATCACTGTCATGTAGTCCGATCTACATATTGAAGAGTATGGATTGCGTGTCAAATGACACTGTGCCCCGTACTTATGATGTTTCTCACACTATGGTGTCTGATACTTTAAACATTGGGTCAAATGGTTCAAAAGACATGTCAAATGACCCCAACCTCTTCTCCAATGGTTTAAAAGATTGGCCAAATGGTCCAAACGATGTCCCCGATGCTCGAAATCTTGAATCCGATAATCTTAATTATCTGGGGTGCGATTTTTGTGAACTATCAACCGGTTCCACCGATGTTTATTAGTGGGATACTATTTCTGCCGATGATTATTATACATACGATGACTTCCCCTTCACTTAAACCTGGACCCCCTGTAGAGATCTCTACCAATATCTGGGTTGCAATAGTTTCTTTCGCTTTGATCCGTTTATTGTTGGTATTCTTATGTAATGTCTGTTTTAGATAGAAAAAGAGGTCTCTCGAATATAGTTTCAAGTATAAAATAATTTGTATCTGTGAAAGAGTTGTATTTCACCATAGCTGTGCAACCCTCTTTTTTGTTGTTTAAGTGGAGATCCTCTTTTGAAGAGGTGAGTAAAACATGTATATCGTTCGTGATGATCTTTATATAAAGGAATAAAGGATACTGTTATTTTGTTATGTTTCACCATATCTTTTAGTAAAACTATAGCTTAAAGGGAAACTCAAAACTTGTATATGTTGGTTATAATAGTATTCTGCAAAGATTTTCTGAACAATTGATGCAGATGATTGCTTGATATATTGGATTGCCAACACCTCCCTAGAAAATTTGAGAGCGCTCTTGGTGATTCAACCCATGAAATGTTTTCTTTACTTTCAATTTTTATCACTATATATAAATAAAATGCACGTCCAAGAGCATAAATTAGACGCAATCATAATTTTAATCTATTTACATTCTTCCAGTATTTTCAATCTACATGTATGCCCGATCTTGGTGGATTCTGCAGTATGAAATGTCATGGGGTGGCATTTTTGTATTGATCTGACTTGGGGAAAAAAATTACTATTCTTTTGTATAGCCTTTCCTATTCTTTTGTACATCCAAAAAAAATCAAAACATATCATCTAGGAGGTCGATCTATGTTTTGAACATAAATTCCTCCCATTCTCTATAATATATTTTCTTTTGCAAATAAGTACAATCAAACTAAAATTACCATCGACAACTCTTTTTATTGCTATGAGTTCTTGCTCAAGACTCACCTAGATGCTATTAACATCCAAAGATTATTTGACCTACTAAGAAAGTGATTTTGACGTGGCAAGTGTTAGGCAACGTCGTGGAAGCCGAACTCCGATCCCGATCCGATTAGTTACAAACAAGCTAAAGGAATACACAACCAAAACCAATAACAAGGATTTAAGGTGGTTCGGCAATTGCCTACATCCACACACAATAGAGAGAAAGTTTATTCAAGATCCAAGGTTACAATCTTACAAATCAATTAGAGGTTTTTCTCTCAAGAAATCCTCTCCAAAAAGATCTCACCAAGGAGTGGCTTCTAAAAAGCCTAACTCACCCTTATATACTTGAGAGAATACATACAATCACTCAGATCTCGAGGCAAACCAAAGGCTCAAACAAAACTCAAAATTGACTTTTCTCGATGTATGTTCGAACAGACTTTTTTCTATTCGAATAAACACCCAAAGTGTAATCGAAGAAAAGGCGTTCTGAATCTGAGCCGAACATAACCACCAACTAAACGAACCCAAAACGAAACCCTCTCCCACCAAATGTCACCTATGACCCAAGCAAACAAATATCCCAAGAAACCTAAGCAAACCAACACCCCGGTGGACCAAAATCGACCAAACGTCCTAAATGACCAAATTGAACCAAATGTCTCAAATGACCAAATCCAAACAAATGTCCCAAAGGACCCAATCGAACCAAACGTCCATGAACCAAATCCAAACAAACGTCCCAAATGACCCAATTGAACCAAACATCCCAATGGACCAAATCCAAACAAACGTCCCAAATGACCCAATTGAACCAAACGTCCCAAAGGACCAAATCCAAACAAACGTCCCAAAGAACCCAATCGAACCAAACGTCCCAAAGAACCAAATCATCGACTGCACCAAATCAATGGTTGCCTACGTATTGTGGATCAAATTGCTCGTATTTCCATAATCCCCATGAGGGGCCAAATCAATCCATAGGAAAGAGACGCACCGTTCTCTTCTCTCTATCTCTGCGAATCTCCCTACCAAGAGTTCGTTTATACCATTGTCTTGGAGACTTCTTCAAACTGTATAACGATCTCTTCATCAATTGATATACATAGTTTTTTTTTCTAACAACTTTAAACCCACTCGGTTGAATCATATTGATCTCTTCCTTCAACTTCCCATGTAATAACGTCGTCTTAACATCGAGTTGTTGCAATTTTAATTTTAATTCGCTACCAAGGCCAATAGGATATGAATGGAGAAGTGTTTCACCACTGGACTTGCCTTGAAGTGTAACATCATCTCGAGATCCTTGTTTGCTTTTGTAGACCTATTTACCACCAATCGCCCTCTTTCCCTGAGGCAACTTTAAAAGTTTCCAAGTTTTATTCTTACGAAGAGAATACATATCTTCCCTCATCGCTCCCTCCTAATATTTAGCAGTGGAAGGAACATATTCTTCAACGACCGGTAGTACATAGGCTACCATGGCCTTCACCTTTAGAAGTACCATGTCCTTTGTAAGCCATTCCGGCTAACCCACATTCCTCTTTGGTTTACTAGTTACAATTGACTCTACAACCAAAGTCTCCTCATCCGTACTACCAAATGCTCCACTCTCGTCTGTGTCTTCATCATCTAGATTATGAATTAATAGCTCATCACCCATTGTCACACCGGTAGATGATACCCTTTTTAGTACATAAATATTTAGACCATGTGAAGACGTATCAATCTTCACCCGCTGTAAAACCTTGATTGTTATCATCTCTCTGTACTCAGAGACATGTAACTTCATCATAGAAGCCTCATCAAAAGTGACATCTCTGCTCAGAATAATCTTTTGGTCTTTTGTATCCCATAACTTGTAGCCTTTCACACCTTTCTTCTTACTCAAATCATGGTCTTCCTTGCTCATGGATCCAACTTACCATCTTTGACATGATAGTATGCTAGACACCCAAAAATACAAAGAGTATCATAATCTATAACAGGTTCTCCTGACCAAGCTTCCATTGGAGTCTTACCCTCAATTGCAGTCGAAGGCAACCTATTAACGAGGTAACATGCATATGTAAAAATTTTAGCCCAAAACGCTTTGCCCAACCCAGAATTAGACAATATACATCGCACCTTCTCCAGCAAAGTATAATTCATACGCTCCGCCACCCTATTTTGGTGCGGTGTCTCTCTTACGATAGAATGTCGAACGATCCCTTCATCTTGACATACTTGCAATAATAAATCACTAGTATCCCCACCATTATTTGAATAGAGAAACTTGATCTTTCTGCCAGTCTGAGTTTCTATCAACTCCTTCTACCTCATGAAAATTTTTAGGACTTCATCCTTCCTCCTCATGGTATATACCCACCCGACTAGAAAAATTATCCACAAAAGACACAAAGTAATACTTACCCCCAAGTGATGCATTCCTGGAGGGTCTCCAAACATCTATATGAACATAATTTAGGATTCCACGAGTACGGTGGATAGTTGTGCCAAACTTTAACCTTATTTACTTGCCTAGAACACAATGTTCACAGAAGTCTAACTTATAAGCCTTGACACCCTTCAATAGCCCCTGGTTCATAAGAACACTCAAGGATTTTTCTCCCACATGCGCCAAACGCATATACCACAGCCGAGTGGTATCTCTGGAAATGGTCTTCTCCCTTCCTGCGGTAGCAACCTCACCAAGAACAGTTATACCATCCAAATAGTA
The DNA here is from genome assembly GCA_014058105.1 of Kingdonia uniflora. Taxonomy (NCBI): domain Eukaryota; kingdom Viridiplantae; phylum Streptophyta; class Magnoliopsida; order Ranunculales; family Circaeasteraceae; genus Kingdonia; species Kingdonia uniflora. The sequence continues at coordinate 176,827 of JACGCM010001501.1, forward strand.
CAAGTTATTACTTCTTTTTTGGCTCTTTAACACAACCATGGCTCCCGTAAGAACCTTTTTCACAATATTCTCAGACACAACCTTGTATCCTTTCACTTCAAGTAAACTCATTGAGATAATGTTCTTCATCGTTGGTATATGCCGAACCTCCTCAATCTCTTTAACCAACCCATTGTGCAACTTTAGACGAATGATACCTATCCCCATAATGCAACAGGAATCATCATTTTCCATCAACACATCTCAACCTTCTAGCCTTTTTAAACTAGAAAAATAACCCCTTTCGGGATAAATATGATAAGTAGCACCCGAATCCAAGATCAATTTTTTTGAATCAACAACATATGCACTCGATGATATAGTTACTGAAAAGTCGGAATTATTACCTCCATTTGTTGTTTCTTGAGCAACATTTATTGAAAAGCCCAATTTCCCACCTTTCTTCTCTTTAAGAAGCGCGGGACATTCATTTTTTCTAATAACCTGGCTCTTTACAAAATATATATTGGTCTTTTCTCAAGTTATTACTATTTACACTGCAACCTTTCGATTTCGATCGAAAGTTGTTACCACTAGACTTCCCTTTGTCTGAAGACCTCTCTCTATTCATCAATACCTCAGACGTCAACTCATTGGACTCACATTTTTCCTTTTTCTGGTACTCATTGTTCACCACCGCCATAGTCACATCCGAGTATTGTAAAGAACTTTTCCCGTATGTTATCGTTCTAACAAAATATTCATACTCTTCGGGAAGTGAGTTCAATAATAATAGAGTTTTGTCCTCATCACTAACAATCTGTTCTAGATTCGCCAAGTCGGCTAATAACTTGGTAAAATCATTCAAGTGCTCTGACATTAAAATTCTTTATCTTTTGTTTATCTTTTTCCAAACACTCTCTTCTGCCTCATCTGATTTGTCTTCCAACACCTCATCTAAGTCACCTCGCATCACCACATGTCAAAGTTATTGGTGTCGTTGAATTTCTCAACTTCTATCTTTACGTTGTTAAGCATTACCGTTGTATTCTGTTTAGGGACTGAAGAGCTAGGTTCATTTCCTTCTACCATGGTTCCCTCAATTTTCATATACTAACCTAAATATATTTAAAGAAAAACCCAAATGAAATCGAGATAAGTCGACGTTACCTCAATTTTGAACACCATCGAGAAAACAACCTCGCTTTGATTCCTATTGTGAGGCCGCATCGCAGAAGCTGAACTCCGATCGATCTGATTAGTTACAAACAAGCTAAAGGAATACATAACCAAAACTAATAATAAGGATTTAAGGTGGTTCGGCAATTGCCTACATGCACACACAATAGAGAGAGGGAAATAGTGAGTTTATTCAAGATCTAAGGTTACAATCTTACAAATCAATTACAGATTTTTATCTCAAGAATTCCTCTCCAAAATGATCTCACTAAGGGGTGGCTTCTAAAAAACCTAACTCTCCCTTATATACTTGGGAGAACACATACAATCACTTAGATCTCGAAGCAAACAAAAGGCTCAAGCAAAGCTTAAAATTGACTTTTCTCGATGTCTATTTGAACATACTCTTTTCTATTCGAATAAACACCCAAAGTGTATTCGAAGAAAAGGTGTTATGAGTAAATTGTTTGAACAAACATTGAGTCTGTTCAAACAGACTTTGTTTTGTTCGAACAGACTAAAAGCCTATTCAAACAGAAAATATGGCAGCTTCACAGCAAGTCCCTAATAGGGTCATTTACCACTTGTTTGATCTATCTTTACTTTTATGTTTTAGTTTATTGATAGACACGCAATATTTACGTGTGCAACTCCTAAATTTATATCTAACTTGTAATTTATTAATTAAATGTGATACTAATAATATTTTTGCTTGTATTTACATGAATCGGTCGCATGATAAAGAAGTCTCACATTTTTGTAGTTTTCAACAAAGAAAATGATGTAATGCACCCCAGCAGTTGATCATCCATTGTATTTGTCGATCGAAAGTCCAATGAAGAACATTAAAGAGGCATTGGTGAAGATTATCAAGCCATATAATTTTGTGCATGGGCTAAGGCATGCAATAAAAGGTTTTAAAGCTCTTATATTTTGTACATAATGCAAGGCATTATTTAGGGGGTTTATCATTTATATTGATATTTTGTAACCCCTTCTATACTCTATAAATAAGAGGGGAATCCCATCCATAAGAGACATCTTGGAGAGTGTAAATCAAAGTTCATATCAATTAAATTATCTCTTCTCTTCTTCCTTTGTTATTATCATTTTGCTTTTATTTTAAAATAAAGGATAATAGCAATGATCGAAGGGATGAGTAGCTAAACCACTTAACCAAGGCTAGGGGAAGTTCTGTCCTAATGTAACCTAGTTGTAGAAGTAGTGCTTAGTTTAAGTACTCTTTTTCTCTCTTCGGGCTTAAATTCAAACCCTTTGTTCCTTCGCCCAATGCTTGACCATAGCTAGGATTTGGAGGAATGAAGAATCAAAATAACCATCTTGTTTGACCATAACAAGATAGGTTAAGAATATGGAGAAGAGAAAGTAAGCCATCTTTTTTAACATGACCATTGTTAGGCAAGGTGGTTTATAGAAAATTCCCAAATTTTCTTATTCATTGTGAGTATCGTGTATACCCGAACAAGGATACATGATACGAGAATTATTATGTACTTTAATTAAAGATTACTTTCTTACGGACTTCAACGGGATGGAGTGGAATTAATGCCTTGGTTCCCAGTCCAAACCAAACTCGTAATTTATTTTATTTTTCTCTTTATTTGATAACCAACCAAACAAACTCATTTTCATTGGATAAAAATAATTGCTCAAAGTTGGTTCGTACTATAAGTCTCTTGGGATACGACCCCACTTTTCCTTGTACTCGGTACAACCATACGCTAGCAGGTCATTTTAAGGCGTCGGTTTTATATTAATCACTTATGCACTATTGGATAAGACCATGTTGGTTATTAGAAATTTGGTTTTTCTAGGTTAGTTTCCCAATTAGATTGGTTAAGAGAGTTATAGTAGGAGTGCTCCTAGGAAACTAGTTTATAAAGGGAGAGGGTGGTGTAATGTTTGATTGGTAAATTAGTAGAGTTGAATTCTTTGAAAGCATTGAGTTTTCTTTTGTTAAAGTTTAGTAGAGATCTAGTTCAACTTTAGTGTAATCTCATACGAATCTAGCTTCCGCGTTCGTAGTTTACATTAATTGGCATCAAAGCCGCGCTCACATCTCTGATGTAGCAACTTTCAAGAGCAAGATGCCTCGTGGAAGAGCCGTGATAAAGAAACCTACACTCGCTCAAGATGTAGTAAAATTGACGGATATACTCGATAAGCTTGTCAAGACTTTGGGTACGAGAGCCTTTTTTCTACTCCCCCAACCACCTCCGTTAGGCATACTAGAATACCCATCTCATGAGGGAAGTGTCGCCGCGAGGAGCGACAAACTTAACAACCCGTTTGCAAGTCTCGTTATCGAGGCCGAAACTTGTGATGTTGAGGAAATTAGGGTAAAACCCAAGGCCAAAAGACCAGACACGACAACCACTGACCAACCATGAGGTTCTTGCCTAAAGACGACCCTGAAATACAACCAACAAGGACTGCCGACACCGATATCAGTCCCGACAGTGTGGTTGGTAGAACAACATTGTCGGTGGCACTCGCGAAGATAGATTTTCTTGCTTGGGTAAACCGACAGCAAGCCCTAGCCTATGAGGCCCAAGGCTCAAACTGTAACCTACTATTACCAGATCCATATCAGACCCAACGGGCCCTGATCTAGAACCAAAAAATAGATCCGGCTAGTAGCAACTCTAGCCCGCCCGCCCGAAGTAATTGAGAATTCGACCCATAACCTATGGGCTCAATGGGTTGGGCTCCATCAATCCCTCCAAGGCCCTAATTTTTTTGGTATCGATCCCAAGTGGTGGGCTCCTTACATATCACCCACCGGTGCCACTCTCCCTCACGCCTCTCTGGCCACCGACCCTCTCTTGACAGATTTTACATCGATCAGGGTTGGCGGTCAAACACACCTCGTAGCGACAGAGCCGCCCCAACAAATCCCTACGAGGGACACTAACCATTGACAACAATGCTGACAGCACCTCCATCGACTATGGATGACCGCCATCTACTTTCGTCTGAGATAGTCTCATTGGGTACATGTAGAGTATCCCTCCCTTCGGTAGACCTGTACTGCAACCAACATTATACCGACAATGGTAAGCGGTAAATACCGGGCACGAACCCCCAAATATAGCTTTGAATTCTGACCACCATACGGTGATGGATGGGGGCCACATATTGATGATGATGTATTCAGCGTTCATTCGAATGGGACGCTTAAAACTATGGGTTCTCGCCATGTATCGACTTGGGAGAAAAATTGGCAATTCAGCGGGAGACCGGGGTCGTGATTCTCACCCCCGGGTTGACACCCCATTGCGTGACCTATATAGACAACATCCACTTGGTTCACCCCCATGTGTGCTGAGGTATCTGTATGCTACGGCTTATCAAGATGATGTGTACAGTTTACACTTTAAGGAAGAGCAATGACCACAACCACGCAAAAAGGGTAAAAGTACTAATATTGAGGCTTTGGCCAAGGCTATTGCCAACTATACACATTAATCCACAATACGATTAAGAAGCTCTAGTTAGTAGAAAAGTATGAAGAACGCCAATTTTGATGGGAAAAATAAGAGATTCAATTGTATTAATCAATAATTACAATGAACTAAACTCTAAACCCTAAGCTTCTCCTTAGAACCTCTCTCTAGATCTAACCTTGCCTAGTCTTGACCTTCATAGAAGGTTACAAACTCTAGTTACAAATCTCTCAGATCTAAAGGAAACTCTAAAACAAAGATCTACGTCTAGATAATTAACTCTAGCCTAGGCTTGCCCTTTTATAGAGGTTACAAGTCCTAGTTACAATCCAACTCAAAATCCAACTCTAATCCAACTCTAAAAGGTATTTAAAACTCTTAAACTAGAACTTGAATTACGATAGTCATTCGAACGAACCCATAGGTCGTTCGAACGACCGAACACCTCCCCTGGAACTTTGGCCCCAGGGTTCAAGTCGTTAAAACGACTCTCAACCTCGTTCAAACGACTTTGGTAAAAACTCCAGTTTCTCCTAGATCCTCCTAGATCACACATGATGTTCACCTCAAGGTGCCAGAGTTTAATGGCAAGTCTGATGTTGATGCCTTTATTGAGGGGTTGGATAAGGTTGAGCAAGTGTTTAACTACAATAAACATGGGAATCCAAAGTAGATTATGATCATTGAGTCTCGACTCACTGGTTTTGCTCTCACCTGGTAAAGCAATGTTCAACAGGCAAGGCGTACATTAGGTTACCATCCCATTATAAAGTGGAAGAAAATGCAGAAAGAGGTAAAAGAGAGGTTCAACCCCATGAACTACGGTAAGGTTACATTTGGGAAACTTCAGTCCCCAAACAATGGGTCTTTCCTCCCTTGATGATTACATAAATCAATTTTATCTCCTTGAGGTTACATTTGGGAAACTTCAGTCCCCAAACAATGGGTCTTTCCTCCCTTGATGATTACATAAATCAATTTTATCTCCTTGAGGCACGTGCACAACTTTATGAGACTGAGCAGCAGCGGGTTAGTAGGCATAAGAATGGACTGATGAAGAAATTGCAAGAGGCAACCGCACTTCAGCCTATCTTTTGCCAAACAGAGATTGTACAGTTAGCCAAATAGACGAGTGAGCTACATGTATAGTATCGTCCTCCGGTTCAAACAACTACAATAGCAACTCCTGTGCCAATTTTCAAATTTTATTTGGATTAACATTCTCCAAAAAGTTGGTATTGATAGAGTTGTTGATGGTTGGGATAATGAGATCCAGTTTGTCATTGATGTTCCCCTTGATGGAAGTATTAAAGAGTTATTGAAATCAGCTTTTAATGTTTCTATCTACTTCTTATGGGAGGAGCAAAACCAAAGGCAATTCAAGCAAATATTTTCTCCAAAAGAAGTTATTCATTGTAAGGTCATAAATGTAGTTTACCAAAAAGTCTAGGTTTCAATTTTCAAATTTTGGAAAACTCGTCACAACCAGAAAATTCTTCAAGACTGGGGTTTAAATCCTATAATTAAACAACCACTAGTTCCACTTTAAAAGTACTAGGAAAATCAGTCTTAAAATTTGGTGAGACTTGATATTGTTGGTGATGAAGTTTTAAATGCTTATGGGGGCATCTTCAGGTTGCAGAATGGATTTCCCATATTGGCTTTTAGAAATGTTACTCATGGGCAACAAAACATAAATCATCTCCTTATTAAAGCGGTTAAAGAAGGTTTGGATATGGCTTTAAATTTAGGATGGCTTGATATTGATGTCCATGGTGAGATAAAAGGTTTGGTTCATTCCTTGAATAAAAGCTGGACTTCAAGCTTGAGATAAATGAAGACCTATAGAGAGATTGACAAGATGAAGAGCAAAATGAAGAAGATTTCTTTTAAACACATATATAGTTCTACAAACAAAGTGGCCAAATATGTAATTTCTTGTACATATAGTAGTTTACTTTTTCCTTGTTCTTTCCCTTCGAAGTAAACTTTTATTTGTCAAGTTGATTCCTCAGGTGATCTTAGTAGATTGTAATAGTTTTTTGTTGCAATGAATTATGGTGGGGGTCTTTGCCTAACCACAGCTTCCTCTTTAAAAAAAAAAAAAAAAACTTTTGTTATCCCAACAGTCACGGTACCGCACGTACCTTTGTTTTAGATAACTGTTATGGATGCGGAAAACTTGGGTACCAGAAACGTGGTTTCCCCACATTTGCTAAGAAGGTAGAGCTAGTCGTGGATGGTATGCGTGAGAACGTGATTATAATTGTTCAGCGAGTTCTACTTAATGAAGACGAAGAGAAAACTGAGATGCACACCACATTTGTGCGTGAGTCATCTGGAGCACCGCCCCCTTGATTTCATGGACGAAATCTTCTCAGACGGAGGGTTTGACATGGCACGTCCCTAATAGAGTTGTTTACCACCCGTTTGATCTATCTTTACTTTTATGTTTTAGCTTATGCACTATTGGAGAAGACCGTGTTAGTTATTAGCAGTTTTGTTTTTCTAGGTTAGTTTCCTAATTGGATGAGTTAGTTTTCTATTTGGATTGGTTAGGGGAGTAATAGTAGGAGTGCTTTTAGGAAACTAAGTTATAAAGGGAGAGGGTGGTGTAATATTTGATTGGTAAGTTAGTAGAGTTGAATTCTTTGAAAGCATTGAGTTTTCTTTTATTAAAGTTTAGTAGAGATCTAGTTCAACTTTAGTGTGATCTCATATGAATCTAGCTTCCGCGTTCATAGTTTACATTAGATTTGCCTATGTTTCGGGTAACCTAAAAGTGCATGCCCCTGTATACAACTGCTAATAAGGCAGGACTGGGAGTAACGCAATCCAATCCAAACCTGAACCATTTTACACCACATTTCGAGATAACGTTTAGGTACATCTGGTTTGGGTTTATCCAACATACCCAAAAGTCCATTAAGATAGATACTGCATTAAGTAGAAAATATTTTGCCACCTTTTATAAAATTTTGATTCGACAATTGTTGTGCCATGCATGGCTCCTACGTACAACTGTTACACAATGTTGACCCCAAAACAGAACGTTACAAAACATATATTGATATGGTGAAAAGAATCAGGACTTTTTGTGAAGGAAGTCAAAAAAATAGTTTAGTAAAAAAAAGGTTTGCAGTATTTATGAATTATTTTTTACATTTTACAATTTTGATTTTCTTCTCTCTTTGGCGCCCATTTGTCCCAACTTTTTTCTTTTACATTAACTCGAAATCTGATTGGAGATTACGAGATTAGAACAAAGTCAGACCTTATCTTCCACAATATTCTCCTCCTAACTTTCCTTTCCTTTCCTAAAAAACCCTTAAGACATTTAATATATGCCAAATTACTACTATTCTCACCATTAATTTCCTTTCCTATAATGCCCTTTGACATTTATTAAAATACAAATTACTACGACCATTACCATGATATATATGTTCTAATAAATTTTTTTAATTTAGTGTGAATTGAATGGACATTTGCTATTAATTTGTAGTTCACAATTATAAATTTGTCCCTTTAGTAAATTGATTACAACTGCAAAAAAACTGATACCTTTTAGCACATCTGCCCTTGTTGTTATCGTAATAAGTTTCATTCTGTCATAAGTCATAACCTTGAAACTCATAAAATTTATAAAATATTTCATACGTGGAAACAATACAATTTAACAGCTAACGGTAAACTTTACCGCTATTAGCGCCACTACATTAATTTTTTCTGATCCTTCGCGTTAGCAGAAGCTGACAGTTGTCCAGGACTGATAAACATTATAAATAATGTTTCTCTGTAAATGACACTAGCGCCAAGTTCAAACTTATAATCCAGATTCACATTATTTCGGAAGCACGAGCTCCATTACTCGAGCTTTGTATGGTTCATGTTAAGTTCTTCAATTACATAGGAGGTCATTGTGGTCATTACAGCATACCAAAAATGATAAAAATCTCTTGGATCTAGTTCACTTCTAATGGGCAGTGGTGGTATTTTGCACAGCCTCTGACACTATTTAAGAATCCCAAGCCCTAGCTTTAACAGTCACTTTCACCAAATCCCAGAGTGAGTGAAGAGTGAGAAAATAGAGGCTTAGCATTCCCAAGAGATTTTTTCTCTCTAAAACCCTCTTTCTAGTTTCTTTCTGTGCAGCTTTTCATTACAATGGAAACCAGTCCCACTTCATCATCAACCCCAAACCCTCAACCATTGATGCTTCCTCCTTATCAGCAATCCCACGGAGATATGTATCCCCCAGCTCTCCCAATTGCAGGTTTGTACTCCTATCATTGGCAATCTTCAACGGATGTAAACTTTGCTCCAATGCCTCCTTTTCACGGCCAAGCTTATGGTAATAGTTCGAACAATCTCTTGAATGATTCAAACTAAGAGTCAAATTCATTTGACCCTGTTTTGAATAATTTAAACTGTGTCTAATTGTTTCAATTATTTACCAGGTGGTTTCAACATCATGCCACAGGGTTTTGCATCCACTGGGTCCAACTACGTGTCCGGTACTAACTTGATTGGCACATCAAACACCAATAGTCTGAATGACATTGACCATCCGATCTATATATCAGATAGTCCGGAGCACATGCCAAATGATCCTGACTTGGTGCCAAATGGTACTGTGTTGGGTACTTTTAACGGTGTGACGTCAAATGCTCATTCTAACTATCTGTCTAATGGTTTGAACTTCGTACCTAATTCTCTTGTCTATGATGATAGTACAAACTATGAGTTTTTTGACCATAACTATTTCCCAAGTGGTTCGAACAATATGTCATTTGTTCCTCCTACTGTGACAAATTTGAATTATTCTCCCCCTTTACCTGATAGTTCTAACGTTGTGTCACCGATCTACATATTGGAGAGTTCGGATTTCAATGACACTACGCCTCATGCCTCCAGTTTTTCTCTCACTGCGGTGTCTGACAGTTTATTCGCTGAGTCAAATGGTTCAATGACTCCAATCAATATATTTGATAGTCCGGAGCCAAATGACCTAAGCTATGTCTACAATAGTCCAGAAAATGACTCTCATTTTCCAAATCAAGAATCCAGTGATCCTACTTTTCATTATTTAGATCCCTTAGGCGTTTCTACCGGCATTGACCAATGGGAACCCAGTAATATGACTTTGGATGATATTGCTACTTACTTCGACTCCTCCTTAGCTTCAAACTGGCCCATGAATGGATGAAGTTCTAAGGTATTTGGAGAAGAGATCCCTATGTTTTTGATTAGTCTTGTTTGAAGAGGAGAGCACAATATGTATTGTTCATATCGCTATATTAAGGAAATGTGTTTACTATATTATATAAGCATTGTAACTGGTTATTACCTTGGTAGGTGAATACTTTTGATGCCTTTGATGAAATGTTTGATATTATAACTGGTCATTTGAGAGTTTTTGCAAGAATAGTCTTGTGAGCCCTTGAAATTATAATCCCAAGAACACAAATTTAAATCTGCTTTCACCAACATTTTTAATCTACAGGCGCGAGCTTAGCGCTTCAAAATACTTGCAAAAAACTAAGCTACTATCAACAATGCTCATAATATCACTCCAAAGTGCAAGGGAGCCAACACATCGATCTTTTACGGATTCTGCAATTCTTCAGATATGTCATTGGGGGCATCTCGGTATTTATCCAATTTGGGAGAGGTCGAATTACCATTTTGATTCAGAGAGGGTCTATATTTCACATGTTCGTACTTCGACTTCGAAAAGAGACTTGTACAGTATTTCAAAATCTTTAATAATATTGCTATTCCTAGCTAGTTTATGATCCAGGTGGATCTAAACATTCAACATCTTCAAAAGATGCCATGGTTGTTCGAACGAGTTTTGGAGCCGTTCAAACGAGTTTGAAGGAACAAAAGACCAATAATGATTGCTTCGTTTTCTAGGCATAAATTGGCAAGTCGTTTAAGCGACATTTGGAGTCGTTCGAATGACTGGGTTCCAGAAAACCAATTCTGACTACCTCTGTTTTTAAGCATATATAAATTGGCATGTTGTTAGAACAACTAGGTTCCCAAAAAGGCCAAGTCTAGCTGCCTCAATTTTTAGGCTTAATTGAGCTAATCGTTCGAACGACCCATGGTTTCGACTATCATATTTCCTTTATTATTTTAGGCGTTTCGAGGGCATTTATGTCCTATGTTGTAACTAGGAACTTGTAACCTTTAAGAGGGCAAGGCTAGGCAAAGTAAAAGAGATCCAAAGATCTAGAGTGAGATCAAGAGAGAAATTCATTGTAATCGATTTGAGTAATTGAAACTCTTTTTGGGAAGTTTTACCCACCAATTTTAGTGTTCTTCGCATTAATTTCTTTTATTAACGTTAATCTCAATTTAATTGTGGATTAGTTTATCCGACATTTGACATAAAAGAATTTCTGCTCCATGCTTCATCTTATATCAAATTGACACTGAGTTGCATCTTTTAATTATGATAGTTTTCTCCAAACAACAAAATACCTTATTGAGAAGGATCTGTATTATTATCAAGATAATTTTGTATTTTTTTGAATATCAGAAGAAAAAAATTTGTTATGAATTCTTGACCAAGGCTGTTATCTTCAAAACTAGTTGACCTGTCCATGTTTTGTGCGTTTGCGACACCCATCATGACACACGAGTCCAAATTAATACAAATAGTCATAGATACAGTCGATGTTCCTGCAATAGCAGAAAAAATTTCACCGAAAACACTTTAGAGCATCCACAGTAGCCAGGTTATTTTATGGCTAGGAAATTGACGTGGATAGAGAGCTTCGATTTTTTTAGAAAACAAACTCCCCAAAATAGCAAACTTTGTAAAGGTGATGTGTAAATAATCTATTGCTTAAGGAAAGAAAAAATATGGCAAATGGTCAGACACCCTCATACGTGCATGGCTCCAATGCACAATTGTTAAACAATGTTGACACCATATTTTTTTTCCATCATGGATGAAAATGTTCATCTTCACAAAGACAAGGCATGCATACTGTAGCGCCCCGTTATTTTTTCTTGTGTGTTTTTGAAATAAATAATCACTTGAGATTAACCGATTTCGATTAATTTAGATCAAAATCAATAGGTCTGAATTCTTTTGAATTAATGATTTAATCTTAACCTAATTCAAATTGATTAGATTATCTAGTGTCAAAAAGCAATTGTAAATTAAACACAAGACCAAAGAATTTTAACCCTGTGGGAAACCTTTCTTAGGAGAAAAACCTACAGGTCACTGTCAATTCACCCGACAACTAAACAATCCAATATTAAAATAAAATTACAAGAATTTAATTACTTACAGACTTGATAAACACATCCCCTGGTTACCTCTCTTCTAATTGAACTCCTCACAATCAATTCCACGTTCTCGCAATGCCCTTCGTTCTCATAACGCCTCGCTTCAATCTCCAGTCAAAGCATCCAAGCTTGAAACTCACAAGCTTTGCAAATCAATGATTAGCTTTTCAAATCTATTCAATTGATTTAATTTGAGTTTTAATTCGCATTGAATCTCTCGTTGAAATTTCTCTTCTCTCTAAAAACTCAAGCCCTAGGAAAATAGCTTTTGGAAGAAGTAAAAAGTAAAATAAGAAATGATGTCTTTAATAAGAAAACTAAAAACCCGACCACTGTTCGAACAAACATGGTTTTTATTCGAACAGAGCCAAGATCATATTCGAACAAACAAAGTTCTAAGTAACCTGTTCGAAAAGAGAAAAAGTCTGTTCGAACAGGGTCTATTCGAATATAGAAAAAGTATATTCGAACAGGGTCTGTTCTAATAAAAAAAAGTATGTTCTAATAGAAACATATTTTCTTCAAAAAACATAATTCATTTTTGACATTTTATAAAATATTAAGGGCTTGATATTTTGGAGCGAAGAGGTACAAAGCTACGTACCTATTCAGTGTCAGTCCAGCTGTAGACGCTCCATATACAATCTTTGACGACAAGTAACTACGAGATAGTGTTGACACCAAAACTAGACACATAATGAAACAAACTCCAAATATGGATGTTTCAATCTCCCCATTTGGTTCATTTCGTGTCAAAACTAGAACTATAAAAATTAAAATACAACTCGATGGACTCACTCAATCACTGAACATTCATAAAAAACAAACATAACTTACCTGGCTTACCTGTCAGGAACATCACTCCCTCTTTTTGGCACAGATGAACAAAGGGTAAATAGCAAATAATCTCCCCCTTTTTGGCACAGATGAACAAATAATCTTCCCCTTTCTTATGACCAACTTTACCGTAATTCTAACAAATATCCTTATGATTGCAAGTCCATGCCTTTATGTGCCTTTTGCTTCCATTCTCAATATGTGAAACTCTCTTTCCTTTAACTTCAACATCTGAGTAATCACCCGATGTTAACAACGAAGATTCAAAAGGAATTACGCAAGAATCTTCACCATAGATTTTTACTATTTCGCTAAAAGTAACCCGCTTACGAGAATTTGAAACACTCGTAACACACTACTAAAAATTTAAATCACTTGAAGTTGATTCAAATATCTTTGATAGCTTGTCCATCATCTCTAACACGGTACTCACTTTAGGCAATTTAGAAGAAATAGAACTTGAGAGTGTTGAACGAACTTTACCCAAAATATCTTGATCTAGAAGCTCCCACTCTAAAAGATCCATATAGGCCGGCTTCGTCGAAATCCCTCCTAGAAGAAAATCTCAATCCTCCGCATATAGAAAATTCTCTACTTGCATCTTCTAAATCCCAAAGTTCAATCCATTGAATTCATCGATTTCTAATTTCTCCATATCGGCCATCACTCTTCACCACACAAGCCCTAACCTTGCGCTATGACACCAATTATTAGGAATCAGGGTAGCTAATCCCAATCCCTCGCCCAAGAATGATAAACGAAAATATCAATTGAGAAATTATACGAAATACTAAACACAATAATTTACACGAAGGAGGGAAGTGGAAAACCCTTGCGGATAAAAAACCGCTCCCTGAACAATCCACTATGATAATCAAACAGGCCTAACAAAATTTGTTGACAAAACTACTACTAAAATAGGTTAGGATTATTAGGCAATTTTACTTATTTTAGAGATTTTAACGGTAATGAATAATCATTATGCACATATAAATGGAGATATATATAAAGGTATAGCAATTAAGGTTTTTGTTATAATATGTATTTTTAATAAATAGAGGAGTAGTTATGCCAAATTAATTGGGTTATTACTATTTTTTTAATGATCAATAGACATGTTTTTTAAAAAATGACAAATAGGAGGAATTATTAACTCAATATTAAATATAATAATAAGATAGTTATTGAATGTTCAAAATAAGAAAATAATTTTTCTAATCTTCAACAAATTTCTTTTAAACACTTTGGAACCATCTTCCAATGCTTCATTGTGAAGTGAAGTCCAATTTGCGACGCACAGATCTTCTAGTCTTCTTCAACATTTTTTCACCATTAATATGTGCCTTTTGTCCCTGTTTAATAGAAAGATTTGAATAAAATATATAAATACGTCAAATGATAGTAAAAGTAAATAATGTGTAGATCATATAATGTCATGATATGCTATTACTTGTGCATGTGCTATCTCAGAAGATGATTCTGCAGGTGTTGATGTTATTTGATTGTAGGAGACATCAGGAGCTGGTGCATCTCATCAAGGTTATGCCTAATACTAAGGTGTTCCATCACTTCATAAATTCACATTAAGTTGGTGTCGAGACATTAAATCATTAATGGGATTTATATGAAGTGAATTTAGCACACAATTTTGTCAAATGGATGCAGAATGCTTTATTATTCAAAAAAACTAAAAAACTTTTAATTTCAGTGGTAAAATCTGGAATACAATCGATACAGTACTTTCTTACTGAAAACTCATTCAGTTTTGTTCAATTATACTTCAATGACATCAAAGTCATAATCATGGAACCATCATTCGGGTCTGAATCATTCTATACATACTTCGTTGCCTATCTGTTCCCCTCTATGGCCTTCGCTTTGGAGCAACTGCTACTTCATTCCTAGAAGTTGAAGCTGAGGCAGAAGAACCTGATAGTTCTTCTCTTCCCATGGGTGAAATCTCTACTCCTTTCTTTTCTAGTATCGAACCGCTCTTTGTTAAAAGGAGATGGTCTCATCTTCCTTACTTTCTTCACAGATGAAACCCTACCATTTTCGATAGGCTTCAAACATTTGTTATAAGCTTTTAGTCCAATGGTTGTTTGCTCACAGATCATCTTTTCTTTGTCGCTACCGAAGGTTTAACATTTGCAGCAGGTTTCTACCTCCTTTCTTCACCCCTTTAGCATTTACTACAACTTTTAGTGCAAACTCTACGTTACTCTCATCTTTCTCTTTGGGGATTGTTTTCATTTCTTCATCATCGGTCGATGGGGGCTTCTTTGTAGCAGCCCTCTTACTTGGTTCTTTGTTCTTGGCAGGCGCCTTATCTCCATGGATGTAAAATAAGATTAAGAATAAATTTATCCCTAACTTTTTATGAATAGACATTTTAAGCAAGACTTTAAAGGGTGATGGTACCTGACGACTAATCTGAGGAAGAATCAAGATTATACGCAGCCAGGCGATCTTTTAATTCTTGTATGTCGTCATCTTTACCACTGTCTAGGCAGATTTTTCCTTTTGTACCAAAGAACAAAAAATAGAATAAGTGAATACCACTGAGATATATGGAAAAACAGAAAAAGAGCGAGGGGGGGGGGGAGAGAAGAACCGCAAACCTTTTTAGCAGGAGCTTTTCTTAGACCACCTCTACCTTTGGGTTTTACTATTGTAATTGTATCTACTCCAATGAAGAACAAATCAAGTCAAGTGACATACATATTTTTGGCATAAAAAGAAGTGCATCGATGATCGCATTTCAAGAGGGTTTTGCCATTTTCCCCACTCTGCGTATCAAGTGTCCATTGAAGGACATAATATGCTGAGACGCACTCTTCATGGACTAAGATTATATTAAATGTTAACTACAAAATAAAATAACAAATCAGCCATCAGAGAATAAGCTCTATTGATAGTCTTAAATTAAATATGAGTCAAAAGCATGGAGATGATTTACCAATGTCCTTCTCAGTTAAAGTTCTAGTAGTATACGTCTGAGTTAATGCCTAAACCCCGCTACCATCCTGATCTCAATGTTTCCCAAAATAATTTAGATTTTGGGGTTCTTAGTCCTTCCCCATGTTTTCCACCCAATCTAAATGACATGTATTGTAATACAATCCAATTACTCACTGTACATGGGAATCACTTACTTAAAACTGGTATTATAGTCGAATATGGTACTAGTATTATAGTCGAATATGGTACTACATAGTGCACTACCATAGCCACTGTTCAAATTTTTACATGCAAATCACCTCAATACCAAGTAAAGGCAAACAATAATCAAAACCAAGCTTTTTAATTAACAATTTCTCTGTCCATAGACACTAACACATAGGCTCCACCTAAGCTAAAACATACTCACCTATAGATGCATATTTTACTCTAATTTGTAATATCACAATAACAAGGGAATGATAAATACATTGAATCAAGTACATCTGCATAACATGAAATGGATGATACATAGCAATTAAGTTCTTCCTTGTTAGCAGTCTTTTCTATATAGGGGTAAATGAGCACACCCTAGTTTTGGACAAAGAAGAAAAAACTAGTAGATAGTAAGGGATTCAATTGAAGAAAAAAAGTAGACTGCTTCACAAACAAGACGTCAATTCTTCTCATAAACAAGGCAATGGAGCTAATTGAGAAAAGGGTTCCATTACTCATCATGTTTCCTTGGTGGGAATAGCAAAATGACATTTTACAAACAGTGGGAGTAGAAATGGAACACATTGGGCAATTTAGAATTTCCCTAGTTTTATGGACTAGGGAGATGACAAACTATTTTGGCCATTCCCCACATTAGTATAGGTAGTCAGTCTCCTAACCATACAAAACCTTATATCAATTATCATAACAAATGTGGAAATAAGCCTATATCCATACAAGTAGATAACACAGTACACTATATTACTTGTCAAACAAGTCTAATACACAAAATTAGAGAATTCAATAAGGTAAAGGAATCAACATTTAATCTTGAATAATCATCTATTCGCATAATAAAGATAAGAACAAACATCCATCCATGATAACAATAATATTAAAATGTCTCACTAAAGCGAACCTTTAAAAGGAATCATCAGAATATCAATTGATACAAATAACCAAACAAAGTTAACAGTAATAAATGGAGTAATGGCATTACCTGTATGGCAGCAGTAAGGCCATGGCCTATATGAAGAGCACCAATCACATTAGGGGGTGATAAAACCTACAAAATCACAAAAGAAACATATATGAATTAGAGTCTCTCTAATCCTTAACATGAATATACCCCATAAACATCTAAATACATCAACAAATAATGCAAGAAAAAAAAAACTAAATCTCGAAGCTCACGATAGTGAATGACCAATGTAAAGTGGACGATTCAATGCTAGGGTCTTACATTTATCAAATTCAGTATTAGATGCACATGCTTCAATATATTCAATGTTATGCTTAGTGCACCATTCAAAACAGGATCTCCTAAGCTCCCAGGACGAATCTTCTTCATCACCCAACAAGCTACTTCCTTCACTTTGATAAATTCCATAAACTAGGAACTCTAGATGAGGATCACTAGAGGGGTCTCCACCCTCTGTAGCAACTATCTATACTCAAGATACCTTCAGAGTATAGCTGGCAAGAGTTCCCCTCGACCTATATCTTGATCCACAGGCATTGCATAAAACTTGCTTTTCAAGCAGTCCCGTTCCTCCAAAGTGAAGTACTTTTCGTTCCACAGTGGTTACAAGGACCTTGTCTACCCATGCAAGTGATAGTCTCAGTTTCAAACTAAAACACCCACACCCAGAGAGAGAGAGACTGAGAGAGAGAGAAGGGCCATGGAGACATAATAAATGTGTGATTTTCTCTGTTTTGAGATAAAGGGGGGTTTAAGATTTTGGGCTGTAATTTAAAACAAGGGGAAGAAGGTTTGGTGAGTTTTACTTTTTTGCAAATTGGCATCACTGATCAGGCATTTCAACATCACTATAGTTTACAGTACACCAACAAAGTGGCAAAATAGTAGCTACTGATCTCACATAATAGACTAAAAAACACAAAACTCCTCAAACTCGATCACGGGTAGAGCTGAATCATTGCCCAGTAACCCCATTCTGATTGGATCAAGCTATCTCACTAACCCCATTCTGAATATTGCAGTAAACTCATCAAATATTTAATTAAACAAATCCAACTTAAATGCAGAGAATAAAATTTAATTCAATCACAAATAACAACATATAAACTAAACCTAATGATGTAAACACGAAATTAGAAACTGTGAATTCGATCGATTTGATCCAAATTTGGGGAAACAAAGAAGAGAGAGAGAGAGAGAGAGTTGTTACTTTAGAAAAAAGTTTGTTTGACAACGTTATGGCATCCGATCATGAGGATCCTAGGTCTGTTTTTTCCAAATTGTAATCTGTCTTCGCATAACATACTCCCTCTAATCCAAATCACAACTCAATCACACAATCAAATACAGAGAGATGGAGAAAGGGGGATCTGACCTTGAAAGATGTAAGTGGAGATCGAGAGGCAGTTCTTCTTGGAGATGATCTAAAACAACAACAACGACAATAATAGCAACACAAAATGAGAGTTAGAAGATGGAATCGATATCGTAAAGTTTGGAG
This sequence comes from Kingdonia uniflora, assembly GCA_014058105.1. NCBI lineage: Eukaryota > Viridiplantae > Streptophyta > Magnoliopsida > Ranunculales > Circaeasteraceae > Kingdonia > Kingdonia uniflora. The sequence continues at coordinate 195,239 of JACGCM010001501.1, forward strand.
AGAAGGAGAAGTTTTAGAGAGAGAGAGGACTTAAGTTAGGGTTTAGAGGAAGATAGAGTAGTACTGAGGTTAGACAATTGATAAAAGGGAATTGTGCCAAATGATTTAGTAAAATGACACACTGAAAGTTAAAAATCGAAGAGAAGCAATTTTGTTCAAATCGGACGGCTGTGTTTTAAATTTAACTTCTCAAACTAATCCGAGCTGTTTAAAGAGGCCTCGACGCACGAGAAAAGGGTAATCTACGGCCTGCATGAGACGTTGGCAGAAAGTATGTATCGTTAGTAGTATAGATAATTTTCCTTGATTGAAGGATAAAAAATTAATTAAAATGGTAATTAAACGGCTAATTAACTTGGGTTAAGAGGTTGGGTTAAAGAGGACACATGTTTGATGGAGAAGCGCTTAGGACCATGCTCGGTCCTAAGCGCCAAGGACCGAACTTTTTCTCCTTAATCAATCTTCCATGCTGAACATAAAGACTCCCGTGTTATCACATTTAGCCTCTTCATCGCATTTTCCTATTGTTAGCTTGGCAGCTCCCACCGCAATTTCTCCACTCTATTCACAATGGCCATCGTAGTTAGAGAATCCTCCAAGTTTTTTACCACCACCTGATCAAGAGAAAATAAAATTTAAGGTTTTAGTTTCACTCAAACCAACAGTTTAACAAAAAAAAAAGAACAAGAGGACGGCAATCACCAATGACATTTGCAGATAAATCCGCATTCTGGCATCTGAAAATAGAACTTTCAAGTACGAACGAACAGACATCTCATAAGGTGAATCAAGGTTTGTTCGATCGAGTCGCAGATCGTCCTTTTGATTTTCAATAGAGATCCAGCTGGATTGGAGGGTCCATGGAATCCTATTATTGCTGAAGGAATCAATTGCTGCTTTAGAGTATGAAGTTAACAAAACCTGCATCCATCCTTTCTGTAAGGCTACTTGAAGCCCACTGATAACACTAGAGCACTCTGCATAGTATGAAGTCTTCACCCTCTAAATTAAGTTCTTTCTTATGGGCCATGGTGGTAATTTGCACACTCTCTAATGCCATTTGAGAACTCCAACCCCCAGCTTTAACAATCACTCTCAAGGCACTGGATCCCAGAGATAGTGAAGAAAGAGGAGCTTGCAGATTTCTGTCTCTAAAACCCTCTCTAGTTTCTCTCTCTGCAGTTTGCAGTTTCAATGGGAAGCAGTTATCCCACTTCATCATCAACCCGAAACCATCAAACACTGAATCTTCCTCCATCATCTTCACCAGTATTTTTTTGCCTGGTAGACTTTATCCACGTTCGTCACCAATAAAAGAATGGACTTGGAGTGAGAATAAACAATTTGAGGGTGTGCTCGCTAAGGCAATGGTTGCAACTAGAAATCCTGGAATGACCTTCAATCAAATCGATAAGCAGTGCAAAGTGTTGGTTGATGACCTGGGTATCAGCGTAGACCATGTTCCAGCAGTACATCAGTACAATGAAGTGATGGAGGTTCCAGAAAAACTATCATGCCAGGAGACTCAAGGGAAAAAGAAGAGGCCTTGGACTGAAGAGGAAGACAAGTTAATTTGATATTTAGGTTTAGCTTCTTTTCTCTGTTTTTAAAGGAAACGTTTTATTGATATTTCACTGGTTTGGATTGAAAACTGATTTTTAATGTTTACATGGTGCTGCTTGGTTTATAGTCATAGTCATTAGATTTCCCCCGATTTAAGTCAATGAAACAGCCCATTCGATATTTGATATAAGGGAGTGTTTGATTCAACATTTTCAAGTGGAAAATAAAATATTTTTAAGAAAATTTGGCTTTCCACTATTTGATAGCCTATTAAAGGTAAGGAATTTTTTCTTAAAAACAAACTATTTATTTTCCTAGTCCCCTAAGAAAATTTTCCTAATCTATTTTTCAGCCCCGTCTGTCCCTTCTCTCTCATCTCCTCCTCTCTCGTCTCTTTGCTTACATAGAGATACTCAAATAAAGTTGATTGTTTTCAATGTAAGAATCAAGCAACTTATATTTTGTTTTCCTAGAAATACTTCTCAAAACTAATTTCCATGAGAAAATGATATTTTCCTTGGAATATTTTCCATGCAATCAAACACACCTTAAGGTTTTTTTATGAATAGATTTGTTTTAAACGACGAGTTTTCTATCTTGTTTTATTCATTTTGGGGGGTGAATTTCATGGTTTCAATGTTCTGTTTATTGATATTTTTCGAAATTTTATTCTATTAGTAAAGGAGTATTACAAACATTGTGATATTAATTATGGCTTGAGTATAGTTTTCTTTGCTTTATTCTTTCCCCCTTGAGTTTATGAGATTGTTAAAATAACAATAATCCCTAACGTAGATTTCTTTGCTCTTTCCCTTATTTCCCAGATCTTTAGTCTTATGTTTCTTCCGATCATAGCTCGTAACTTAGTCATTTTGCGTAAGTAATTAAATCTTGTATTTGCATTAACATGCAGAATAATTAAATATCTCAATCTAGTGTTTAAGACGCTTGTCCTTGAAAACAAAATTGGACTTTTCATGACTAAATCTAGTGTTTAGGAAAATTTATTCTTTATTAAAAGATTTTGCGATTAAGTGGACATCTTTATTTTGTTAATTTCTTATATGTAGGCTGTTCCTTTTGGGATTGAGCGTGTATCGAAAGGGTAATTGAAGAAGGATTGCAAAGAACTTTGTGTTAACAAGGACCCGTACAGAAGTTACTCGTCATGCACAAAAATACATGATCCGTAATAAGGGAGAGCCATGGAAAAATAGTATTAGAAACTACAAACGAAATGTTTCAACGCCCCCAGCTCTCCCAATTACAACAGCTGGTCTGAACTCCTCCCTGTGGGAAACATCAAGAATCCACAGCGAGTATGGCTCTCCAGTCGTGCATATGGACGGAAACTTTGCACCAATGCCTCCTTTTCTCGGCCAAGATAGCAGTAATAGTTCAAACAATCTCTTAAATAGTACGTACTATGGGTCAAATGCATTTAACCCAGTTCGAACAATATGTCGAGTTGTATTTATGCGCCAAGTGGTTTTAACATCAAGACACAAGGTTTTGCATCGACTGGGTACGTGTCAAACAGTCCTAATTTAGTGCCAAATTGTGCGGCTTCTAGTACGGCATGTCAAACACTGCTTCTAACTTTGGGCCAAATGGTGGTTCAGACGAAGTGTTTAATGGTTTTCATGAAAAATCTATGATAGTCCTTCTATGCTGTTTGATCCTTCGAATGACATTAGCCATTCGATCAATATTTCTCATAGTTCGAGCTGAGTTACCAATATGAATAAAGTTCAGAAATACGTATTAAACAAGAGATCTCTATGTTTTTGATTAGTATTGTTTCGAAGAGGAGGATAAAAATTGTATTGTTCGTGCTGTTATATTGTGAAATACTGTAATGTATTTAGTAGAGATATTTTGCAAGTATTATCACTAGTTATTAGTATAATAATAGGTAAATGCTTTTGATGCAGATGAAATGCTTGGAAATAAAAATTATCGTGTAAGCCCTTGAAATCCTCTCTTCTTCTTTTTTATAAATAAAACCTCTAAGAACACAAATTGGTAGTTTAAATCTATTTACATCAATCTGCATGCGCGAGCTCAAGGCTTCAAATTGCTTAATAAAGAAAAATGTAGCAACTATCAACATACCTGAATGATTGTACATATATATTATCACTTTATCACTCCATGGTGCAAAAGAGGTCACACATCTTGTATGTTCTTCGGATAATGAATTGTCATTGGGGGCATCAGTACTGTATCGATATTATTTGGGAGAGGATCTATGGTCCATGTGTTCCTTCGGTATAATGACTTGTATGGTCTATTGAAATCCTCGCATTGCTAAGTTCAATTCCTAGTTTATCCGACTTTTGAGATAAAATGTTCGTCTTGGCTTCAACTTATATCAAATTAGTTTTCTCCAAGCAAAATAGTACCTTATAGAACAAGGTCTACAATTTTCCTCCAAAACACTGGTATTTAGTATTTACTATTATTTTGAACGTAAATTTTTTTTGCAATATATCATGTCTGGATCACCTATGTTTGAATATACAAATCTCGGGTTTTGTAAGACAATATATAGTTCTTTTGCAAATAAATATGTACCACCTCACTAATTGCAATTAAAATCTTTTGATTGTTACGAGTTATTGGCTTCTTGCTCAAAGCTGCAACTAAATGCTACATTTTAATCATTTCGTAGTATTATCTTCTAAAAATCTTTTAGGAAAAATAGAAGAAAATGTTCTAAAGATCTTTGGTCAACTTTTAAATACAAAAAATGTATTTCCCAATTGTTCAGCCACCTTCATATGTGCATGGCTCCTATATACAGATCTTTGTAATCGTACTTTACAACAAAAAAATGAAATGGTGGATAGGATCAGGACTTTTTGAGATAGAATTCATACTAGTTTGGTAAAAAGTAGGGTTTGGTAAAAAAGTAGGGTTTGCAGTAATCTTGATATTTTGATATTTACAACTTTGAGCCTCTTCCCTATTTGGCACCCATTTGGCACCAACTTTTTTTTAAAGATTAACTCGAGATTTCAAGAAAATCAACCTTTATATCCTCCAAGTTTTCTTTCCAATATTAGCCCTTATACATTTATTTAAACCAAATTACTTCAACTCTTAGTCTCTTACCATAATTTTTCTTTCCTATAAAGTCCTTTGTGATTTTCATTGAAAGATAACTATTAGTATACGCTGTAAAAAAATCTATTAGTATACTAATCATAATTTCAAATGTATGTCCTAAAACAATTTCTTCATTGAAGTGCGATTTGTTGGAATGGATATTATTTTTGCCTTAATTTGTAGTTTGTATATTTAAAATTAAATTTGTTGCTTTAGCATAGTAATTGTCCAATTACGTAGAAATATACATGTTTTTTTAACACATAGGCCCTTATTGTTGTCGTATTAGGCGTAATTCTTGCAGACTTTACGTTTCTGATTTATCTGACAGCGAGACTCAGAGAATTTAGAAAGTTATTTCATCTAGGACTCAATTTTGTCGATTTGTTGTCGCTAACATCACGTAGAAATAGTTTACTAGATAGCGATAAAACAATAACGTTATTAACGTCCAAGCTACCGTTTGTTTTTTGTACGTTCCCTTCAATCAGCAGAAGCTGACAGTTGTCCACGACTGATAAACATCAGAGATAATGTTTTTCTTTAAGCGACAATGGTGAAATATCAAACTTATAATCCATGTTTGCAATACTTTGGAAGCATGACAACCTCTATTCGAGCATTTTTAGTGTTCATGCCTAAGTTCTTCAGTTATATGGGAGGAGGTCATTGTGGTCATTTCCACATACCAAAAATGGCAAAGTAACTCTTGGATCAAGTTCTCTTCTCATGGGCAATGGTAGTAATTTTCACACTCTCTGATATTATTTAAGAACCCTCCAGTTGAATCCCAGAAAGAGTGAAGAGTGTGAAAAGAGGAGTGTAGCGTTTCCAAGAGATGTTCTTTCTCTAAAACCTTCTCTAGTTTCGATTTCTACAGTTTTTTGCTACAATGAGAAACACTAAACCCACTTCATTATCAACCCCAAACCCTAATCTATTGAATTTTCGTCAGGAATATTCAAATGCGTTTCGGTTGCCTGCTAGACTTTATCCCCGTTTATCACCGATGAATGAGTGGACTTGGAGCGAGAACAAACAATTTGAGGGTGTAGAAGCTGATTTTAATGTCCCTGAAGGAACCATTCAAGAAATGGCAGCCAAAATTTCTGAAATGGCCTTAGATCAAATCGATCAACAGTGCAAAGTGTTACTTGATGACATAGTGAAGGTTTCGAAAATGGAACCATACAAGGAGACTCGAGGGAGAAAGGGAAGGCCTTGGACTGAACGGGAACTCAGGTTTGATAATTAGATTTAGCTTTTTTTTGTGTGCTTATAATCATTTCTTGGTATTTCACTAATTTGGATTCAAAAAGTGCTTCTTAATGTTTACAAACTGCTTATTTAAACTTTTTGATTTTGGAATTTAATTAGTTTTTCATTAGTGTTATTGCATTCGAGATTTGATTAAGGTTTATTTTATGAATAGTTTCGTTCTAATCATTTTTAGGGGCCAATAAATTGCATGGTATAAGTTCTTTGCTCGATTCTTTCCTCACTCGAGTTTATGACGTCGGTTAAAATAACAATATTCCCTAACAAAAAAAAATTCTAATTTTTTGGGTCATGTTTCTACCGATCATAGCTCGTAATTTACATCATTTTGTGTAAGTAAATTAATTTTATATTTGCACGATCCTTGAAAAATGACTGAACTACTGTATCAAACAAGAAAATATATTTTGTTACCCTTCCTACAATATTTCTTCAAATGTGTTTGTAGTTTTTTCGATATCAAATTAAAGAGTTTGTGTTTAACAGCTTAAGTGAACATCTTTACTTTCTTATAAATAATTTTGTAGGTTGTTCCTTTTGGGATTGAGCGTGTATGGAAAGGGCGATTGGAGGAACATTTCATGCAACTTTGTGCCAACCAAGACCCCGATACAAGTTGCTCGACATGCACAGCAATACTTGATCCATAATAAACAAGAGCCAAGGGGAAAAAATCATAGAAACTACAAGCAAAATGTTTTGACGCCCTATCCCCGAACTCCCACAATTAGGACAGCAGGTATGAACTCCTTCCCATTGAAATTCTCAAGGACTCATAGCGAGTATGGCTCTCCAATCGTGCAAATGAGCAGAAACTTTGCACAAATGCCTCCTTTTCCCATCAAAGATTACGGTAATAGTTCAAACAATCTCTTGAATTTGAATACATTTAACCCAGTTTTGAACAATTCGAGCTATGCGTCGAATTATATGCCAAGTGGTTTTAACATCAAGCCACAGGGTTTTGCATCGACTGGGTCTAATTATGTACCACACAGTACTAATTCAGTACCAAATGGTGTGGTGTCCGATACATTGATCGGCGTGTCAAACACTCCTAACTTTGGGATAAATGAAGGTTCAGATAAAGTGTCTAATGGTCAGAATTATGACCTTAACTATTTAGCGAATATTATGTTCAAGATTCCTCCTACAGTGTCTAATACGTTGAATGACATAAACCATCCGATCATTATTTCTGATAGTCCGAGTTATGAATCAAATGACCCGGACTATAAGTCCAATGGTTGGAACAAGGTATCCAATCCCACTGTGGCATATACTTCAACTGCTCCTCGAAATAATGGTACAGGCAATGTTTTCGATGCTCCAAATTTTAATTTTCCTACTTATTCGTTGTTCGATTTGCTAGAACCCCTAAGCGATTCTATAGGCATTGACCAATGGGGCACCAATATGAGTTTCGAAGATTTGTCACAACTCGGAGGAATGAAGTTCTAAGATATTGGAGAAGGGATCTCTATGTTTTTGATTAGTGTTATTCGATGGGGAGAATAAAAGATGTATTGTTCGTGTCGCTATATTATGGAGCTCCATATGTTGGTTTAATAGATATTTTGCAACACTGTCACTCGTTATTACTAAACTTTCGATGCAGATGAATGCTTGATAATGTGTTGCCAACAACAGCTTGAAACATCAGGAAATAAGAACGATTTTGTGAGCCCTTGAAATATCCTCTGTACTTTCCCTTTTCCGTCATTATATATAAAATGTCAAAGAACACATATTAAAGAAGTTCCCGATTGAAACTATTTACATCCCTCCAACATTTTCAATCTACACGCACAAGCTTAGGGCTTCAAAATACTTGATAAACCTAGCTACTCTCAACAAAACTGATTGATTGTACATTTTATCAATCGAGGTTGCAAGAGACCACACATCTTTCACGGCTTCTGCAGTTCTTCAGATGATGAATTGCCATTTGGGGTATTTGGGTATCGATCTGACTTGGGAGAAGTAGAATTACTATTTTTGATTCAGAGAGGGTCTCTGTTCCATGTGTTCGTTCGACTTGGAAAATGACTTGTATAGTCTTTCGAAATCCCTAGCATTGCTAGGGTCGACTCCCAGCTTACCCAGCTTTTGATCCTGAAAAGAGAAAAACTCAATCAACCCGTGTATCCATCTATAGGTATCCTAAAACTGGAAATATAGGTATAACTTTTATCAGGATAAGATGCACGTCCAACTATATCAAGATTAAACTGTGCTTGTTGCTCTTTGCTTCAACTTATATCAAGCTGAAATCAGTTGCAACTTTTGAGCAAAATAGTTTCTCCAAGCAAATTACTTTGTCAAACAGGATCTATATTACAATTTTCTTATCTCTTAAATATTACTTTCTATAGGCTATGCAGGTATTGCTGTCTGCAAAAGGTCTCTTAAGCTTGGTAGAATGGCTCTTCAGTGGACACCAGAAGAAGTGGGAAGGTAAGAGGTAGTACCCATATCAAAGATACTAGGGTCAGGCATGTCACTAAACTCACCATCTACAATGAATGGAGCTATAGTGTGGATTGTTAGGGGCCTTAATGATCAGCTTAAGCAAAGACAGGTGCAGAAACTGATAAGCCTTCATAAAATTCCTTTTGAAGGACTTACTGAGACTAAACTTAAGAAAGTTAATGAAGTACAAACAATTAGGAGAATCTGCCCTCATTGGAGTAGTATCAGCAATGTCTCTGAACTTTTAATTGGAAGGATCCTGGTTTGCTGGGATCCTGACATTTGTGAAGTCACTGCTTGGTTAAAAGCTTTGGCAAAAATATTCTTATTTTAGTTGCATGTTTATGGATCTAACAGTGTTGCAGGAAGGAATTTAATGTGGAAAGACCTCTACAATGTGCACACATCTATTCAAAAACCTTGGGTCATTGTGGGGGACTTCAATGTTGTGTTTTGCAATGAGGACAAATTAGGAGGAAGGCCAGTTCAGATTCTCATTAAACATCAGAGGTATCTTTGTGATCTTGATTTAATGGATATTAACCACACTTGTAACAGATTTACTTGGCCTAACAAACAATGTACTCTTAATAGAATTATGACTAAAATTGATAGATCTTTAGTGAATGAAGATTGGTTTAGTTTGCACCCAGACTCTAGCACAGAATTCTTAGCTGCTGATATCTCAGACCATAGTGCAATGATCATCAAATTCTATCAAAGGGAAAAGAACACTAAAATTCCTTTCAACTACTTTAATTTTTGGGTGGATATCCAGGGGTGCAGAGATACTATCAAGAAAGCTTGGGAACATAATGTTTTTGGAAATCATATGTTTGTTTTGCAGGGTAAACTAAAAGTTGTTAAAAGGGAGCTCATTGAATGGAGAAAGCTCAATGTAGAAAACACTAGAGCTCTTACAAATGATGCAAAGAAAAGACTTACCGAGATCCAAAATACAATACAAGATGATCCTAGTGACTTGGCCCTCTATGATGTAGAAGCTAGAGCCACTAATCACTATATCCAAATGGCTAGAAATGAATAATCTTTCTTCAAACAAAAGTCAAGAATGGATTGGCTACAACTAGGTAATTCTAACTCTTCCTTTTTTCATAAGGTTGTGCTTACTAGAAGAAACTACAACTCTATTTACTCTATTATTGACAGCAATGGTAACACCATTATAGACCTTGAACAAATTGCATCCAATGTTGTTAATTACTTTAAAGGAATCTTAGAGGAACAAGAGCAAACAGTTGACACTAATATCATTAGTAACCTTAACTTCAAAGTTGTGGTCCCTTATGAAGCCCATTTTGAGCTTACTAAGGAGATTACAGATGAAGAGATTCATGAAGCCTTGTTTGATATTGATGATAATAATGTCCCTGGCCTGATGGTTTAAATGCCCATTTCTTTAAAACTTTTTGGGAAGTGATTAAAAAGGAGTTTAAGACTTTCTTTAGGAGCAGACAGCTCCTTTCTCAGGTGAACTCTACCATTATTGCTCTTGTGCCCAAAGTTAAGAACCCTTCTAACTTTAGTGAATTCAGACATATTTCTTGTTGCAATATTGTTTACAAAGTGATAACTAAGATTCTTACTACTATAATGAAAAGAGTGTTATCTCCTATGATTAGTTCTAGTCAGTCTACTTTTATTAAAGATAGGAATATCTCTGACAATCTATTAGTTGCTCATGAACATCTAAGGAACTATCATAGAACTAGTAATACTAACCATAATTACATCACTAAAATTGACCTAAAAAAAGCTTATGATATGGTGCAATGGCAAGCAGTGATATCCATTATGAGAGCCCTGAATTTTCCTAATCTTTTTTATTGAATGGGTGAGATAGTTCATCACTACTCCTACTTATTCTATCTCTATCAATGGGGCTCCTGCTGGGTTCTTTAGAGGCCAAAGAGGGCTTAAACAAGGGGATCTTGTAGCGCCCCGCTTTTTATTTCCCCTCTATGGTTAATGTGTTTTACACTAGTGGCTGCTAGATATTAACTTGCTCCCTATAGTAGCCTATCATAATCCTTTTGAGTTTGAGTTGACTTGTAAAACTCATTCAACCCACCATCGTAACTTCCCTCCCTTTACTCCATCTCCTCCTCCTTATTCTCCTCCTTCAACCTTTCTTCTCCTTTACCAAATACAAAATCTAGAGAGAGGAAGCAAAACCCCAACCCCAAATTCCTAAACCCATCTCTTCTCCTTGCATTCTAAAGAGAGAAACAAACCCAACATTTTCCCCATTTCCAATTAGAAGCAAAGGGAGTTAAAATCAAATTTCCTCAACCTACCTTTACCTTCTTCAGAGGGAGGAAGAATCTAGGAGAGAGAACTAAAGGTGTTCTACTTTCACCGACTTCATCGTTGGTGTCAATTACATTGGTTTCCAATTCAGGCAAGTACAGTTATTCCCCTTCATTGAACAGCATAGCATTTCCCCATAGTTTCTTTTTATCACAGTATAAGGTCGTTTGGTTTAGTATATATATATAAGGTATATATATGTTAATGAAAACAAAGTTGTTTATTGTATATTCAGAATACATATATATGTGCTTATAAGGCAGATCTGTATATTGTATATACAGAATGCATATATAGTTAGTAAAGGCAGACTTGTATAATATATTTCCATAATATATATATAGCTTAAGACAGACTTGTATATAGTCTATATACATAATGCATATATGTTAGAAAAGGCAGACTTGTTCAATATGTTTCAAATATATATATATATATATATAAGGTAATTTGTATTGATATTAATTATATCCATATCAATAGCGTTGGTAATAGTAATTGGTGCCTCGTGTTCAACCCTTAAACTATAGATGGATAGGTTGGACCTTGATGTTAAATCAATGGGGTACTAGCATAAGCCTATATAATATCATCGGCAGAGTCCCCACTCTTATACTTGTGAGGGTAGAAAGATCGTTGAGCATAAGATCGCCAATCATATGATATAGTCTCATTGCCTATAGAGCAAGGACAGATATGTCATTTTGATTGAGCGTCGGTCTCTTAAATTATTCATGCATAGGATAACTTAGAGTCATGTACACAGTAGGGCTATGTTGTCAGGGTCCTTGGGTTCGAGTCCCTAAACAAAATATGTGGTAACTGTTTATCAGTATCCCAGGTTGCAAGTCCCTAAATTATTTCCCTGTTACTTCTCGGCTACATGCTACGAGAGCATCCCGTGGGCTTAGATCCCTAAAAGTAAAAATAAATTAGGCTTTAGACCTGTAGGTTGAAAATCCTTAACACCTTGATTCGGTGATTTCCCCGCTAATTCCTGGCTCACTAAAAAGTAAACCGCCAATACCTCGCACGACAATAAGTGATACGCTTCTGTTGAGGACAGAAGGGTGCAAGAGTGTGGTCCCACTGAATTAAAAGTGACCCTATGTACATCGTCTATTAGTTATCCCCCACACCTAATAATATTTTATAACTACTTTATAATACTGGTTAGCACCGACACTTAAAAACAACATTAATAATTGAACCTCATTTCCTCAAAGCATTGCATCATTTATACATATATATATATATAATATTATATCACATTCGTACCTCTGTATTATATCGGTCTGTCATGTTCAGTGACCGGTAATAATTGTGTTTGTTTGACGCCCTGTGAGCTATATATGTACAGGAGGTCGAGCACAGTAGGATTTTTCTTAGTGAGGCTTGGTGGATCATTTTCGGGATTCTTTGGAGTTCTTTGGATCACTGAGTTGTCGTAGGGTATTTATGATATTTATTTTAGATTTTATTGTCGTAATCTATTTTCTTGTTAGTACATTTTGTTGAGAATATTATTTATTTTATTCGATAATTGAGTTATTTCCGCTGCTTTGCTTTGGTATAAGTAGATGTAGTTAATTTCTTTAGAAATATATTACATCTGTGGGGTTTTATCCGTGGGATGCCCGACTTGTTATGCCTTTGGATTTGCTTTATGATTTTATCATAAAGCGGATTTTGGGGCGTGACAGAACTTATGTCTCCCTACCTGCTTGTGATGGTTATGGATACTTTGGACATTATTTTTGAAACTAAAGCAAAAGAGGGAGCTCTTAGTTTGCACTATAGGTGTCAAAAGACTAATCTGGTCCACCTTGCCTTTGTTGATGACTTACTAGTATTCAGCAAAGGATAGGGCTCTTTCTGCTCAGGCCATTAAGGACAATCTTAACACCTTTAAGGCCATTACTGGTTTAGGGGTAAACAATGCAAAATCTGTTGTTTACTTTTCTGGAGTTGAGCTTGCTGTGTCTGCGATACACTTGAGTTTGAAGAAGCTCACACTCCTTTTAAGTATCTAGGAATCCCACTCATCTCCACTAAACTTAATGCAAGAGATTGTACTCCTCTTACAGAGAAAAATGACATCTAGAATTCTCTCTTACCAGCATAAATTCCTTTCCTATGCAGGGAGGTTGCAACTACTTAAGTATGTGATCTATAGCTTTAATGTTTATTGGATGAACATTTTTATTTTGCCCCAGTATGTGATTGATAAAATTAATTCAGTGTGTGCAAGGTTTTTGTGGTTTGGTCACAGTGCTAATGCAGGTAGGAAGCCTTCGCCTATGAAATGGAGCAAGGTGTATACCAATAGAGAAGTTGGGGGGTTTGGTCTCAGAAACATAGGAGTCTGGAACAAAGCTTCAGTAATTATACATACCTTTTAAGATTGCCAAAAGGGAAGATTTTTCATGGGTGCAGTGGGTGCAAGCTAACTTCATCAGAAACAGAAACTTTTGGAGCATCAACATTCCTAAGGACTGCTCTTAGGTGCAGAGACAGATCCTCAAATCAAGGATGGCAGCCAAAAATTTTGTAAAGCATATTGTTGGGGATGGGCAGCACACTTCCTTTTGGGATGACCCATGGCACAAAAATGGTACTCTCAGAGCTTACTTTGAACATCATCACAGGTATAACTCCTACCTTGGTACCAGAGCTAAGGTAAGCAATTTTATTTCTAATGCTCAATGGGTTATACCTGACCATATTAAGTATAGCATCCCCGATAATATTGCACTACATATGCCTGATTTCTCTGTTCTTCCTAATGCTGTTGATAAAATTGTATGGACTGCTTCTGCCAATGGTGAGTTTAGTGTTAAGGAAACTGTGAATAAATTGATGCATGAGCTAACTAAAGATGAGTAGAAGGAGATCATTTGGGACAGTATAGTTATCCCTAGGCAGGGCTTTACTTGCTGGATGATGATTAATGATTGCCTTATTACTCAAGATAAGCTTGTTCAGAGACATATGTAGGCCACATCTAGTTGTCAAATCTGCAAACCCCATATAATGAAAGTATTGGCATGGGCACCTGTTTATGGAGTGTATTGGAGCTCATCACATTTAGGGTAGATTACTTCACAAGAATGGCTTAGTAAGCACCCCACTACTCTGCAGGATGAGATTAACTGGATTAGTGGGCTGCCTAAGAAGGACACTGCTTCAAGATTGATTAAACTGGTTTTTACTTGTTTCATTTACCATCTTTGGAAAGCTAGGAACTCACATGATTTTAGCACTGAAATCATTAGGCCTAACAGAATCTTTAAGAACATTTGTGAGGATATCACTACCACAGCCAAATACATTGTGACTAAAGTCTTTAATAATGCTAAGAATATAGATATCTGTAATAGATGGGCTGTAAGTCCTACTTATGTTGATCCAGTTGTTAAACTTTGCAGGTGGACTCCACCCTTAGAAGAAACTATCAAAATTAACATTATTGGATCAGTACAAGGGGAGAGAGGTGGTTATGGTGGCATTGCAAGGGATTGTAGAAGCCAATGTATCTTCAGCTATAGTGGAAAAGGAACAGCCCAATCAGTTGCTTACCAAGAGATGAAGGCCATTAATCAAAGAGGGCTAGAGCTGGGGCTGAACAGAGAAGAGAAAAATATTCACTTTGAAACTGATTCTATGCTTATGCTTGCCTACATCCAGAACAAGAAGACTCCCCCATGGGATTGCTACATCCTGTTACAGTCCATCCATTATTTGAGCAGCAAGCTTGAAAGCTTCTCCATTACTCATGAATTCAAAGAGGCTAATAGATGTGCTAGGTTCCTTGCTACTTATTGTAATATAGATGGTGAATTATTACTACCCCCTTGCCCATGGCCTTCTCTCTTTAGTATATTTTTAGGAGAAGATGCCAAGGGGAAGCAGTTTATTAGGTTGTAATCTATTTGTTTGAGTTTGTATAGAAGGTCTATGGTGTGACGACCTAGCGAACTCCGAGCAAATCTATCCAAGCGTTTCGAGTTCTGACCTTTGATATATGTTCTTTATACCTTAATATAGCTACATGCAAAGTTTCGTTGAAAACGGAATTGGTTTAGGGGGCGAAAAGTGTCAGTACGCTTTTATTTTCACTTTTGATGTTTACTTTTGGAAACTAGTTATTTACTTAGTAGTAGCTATATTAAGGAGAAAGTTGGTCCAAACCTCCCCATTACAAAGTAAGTTTTATAGTTTTGTCATCTTGGACCCCAGCTCATGGGCTATCCACAAGGGATGTTCATAAGTTCTCCTTGGTTTAAGAAAGGTCAAGAAACATTGCCTTACAATGTGGGTTCTTTCCCAGATAGGGCTTCATAGGGCACCGCTATGCCGTCATTATGCCCCACGAGTCAATCAAGACGCATCGCCCCTTATAAATGGACTATGTAACTAGTCCAGGCTCGTCGCTCCTTTATATATATCATATATCTGAAACCCAGCATATTGAGCTACCCTAATCCGCTACAGGACAGGTGTGCTATCTGTATCTCGTGCCTAGTCATGAGAGATTACGCCGTAGGGATTATTGATGGAACCTTCAGCGTTGCCGCCTATACCGAATACATATTCGACGACCCCTCACAAGTATCTAGGATTATCCGAATATCACTCTAGCATCCGTGAGTATATTCCACTGGCGCTGTTGCGCCCAGTGAAGAAGGCTTGTACATGTCGGCCGCACGTGCTTATACGCCGCACGACCTCATATTCCGCTGTGCTCCGGGCACTATAGTGCCGACCCCGAGCCGGGCCGTGACACATGGGGTACCTATCCCCAATTTGCTTTGCAAAAACAAAAACAAAAACAAAAACAAAAACAAAAAAAAAACAAGGTTTTGCATCAACTGGGTCCAATTATGTGCCACTGTACTAATTCAGTACCAAATTGTGTGGTGTTTGATACATTGGTCGAAGTGTCAAACACTCCTAACTTTGGCCTAAATGGTGGTTCATATAAAGTGTCTAATGGTCGGAATTATGACCTTAACTATTTAGCGAATATTATGTTTAAGATTCCTCCTATAGGGTCTAATACGTTGAATGGCATGAACCATCCGATCAATATTTTGAAATTATATGTGCTTGGTATTTAATGTTTTTCGAGAAATAAATCAGACATATTATTATCAATCAATGATCTAGAATTAAGCAGAATCAATCAGTGGTAAAAACAAGGAATTAAATTATACAAGCAATTGTTCACCTTGTAGAAACTCCTTACTCATGAGAAAAACTCCAGGTCATTGTCGAAGAACACGACAGCTAAAAATCTACTAATCAAAAAAAGTTTAAATCTGAATTACACTTACAAACTCGATAACCTTGTCTCGTGATTATCTCTCTTCTGACCAAAGTTTCACGTCTTATCTTCTTCGATCTCGCAACGACGCTCCTTGATCTCATAACAAGTATCAACTCTTCTTGAATCACTCTAGAACAATATGTGAGAAATAGGATAAACTAACTCAACATCAATCTCAAGGTTTTTAGGTTTTTGATCGTTGTCAAATTGTCTCTCTGATAAAAGATATTGAGCTCTTTCGAAATAAACTTGGAGATGAGAGAGAGGAAAAAATAAACAAAGTTTGCTTAATACAATTTCGGTTTTTCTGGAGACTCGTTCTAACGAGACCCAAGGTCATTCGAACGAGATGCTCAATAAGTTCTATGCAGTTAGAACTTCGTCTTTTTTTTAGAAATCGTAGCACTCGTTTAAACGAGACCCAAGGTCGTTCGAACGAGATTCCCAAATAAGTTTGGAAAACTATTAAAACGTTTTTGGCTTCCTTTATCATAGTTCTACTTAACCAACTTACATTCTTGGTCGTTGGTTGATAGAAGATTTGTACGACGGTCTTCATTCTGTCACTGTCTTCGACTGAGATAACTACTATACATCACATACACGAAATGAGACAAACCAAAACCTTTCATATTTCTGATAGTCCGAGTTATAAATAAGAACAAGGTGTCCAATCCCACTGTGGCATATACTCCAATATGAGTTTCGAAGATTTGTCAGAACTCGGGAGAATGAAGCTTTAAGATATTGGAGAAGAGATCTCTATGCTTTCGATTAGTGTTAATCGATGGTGAGAATAAAAGATGTATTGTTCGTGTCGCTAAATTATGGAGCTGGTTTAATAGATATTTAGCAACACTCACTCGTTATTAGTGAACTTCTGATGCAAATGAATGCTTCATAATGTGTTGCCAACAACAGCTTGAAACATCAGGAAATAAGAACGATTTTGTGAGCCCTTGAAATATCCTCTGTACTTTCCCTTTTCCGTCATTATATATAAAATGTCAAAGAACACATATTAAAGAAGTTCCCGATTGAAACTATTTACATCCCTCCAACATTTTCAATCTACACGCGCAAGCTTAGGGCTTCAAAATACTTGATAAACCTAGCTACTCTCAACAAAACTGATTGATTGTGTACATTTTATCAATCAAGGTTGCAAGGGACCATACATCTTTCACGGTTTCTGCAGTTCTTCAGATGATGAATTGTCATTTGGGGTATTTGGGTGTCGATCTGACTTGGGAGAAGTAGAATTACTATTTTGATTCAGAGAGGGTCTCTGTTCCAAGTGTTCGTTCGACTTGGAAAATGACTTGTATGGTCTTTCGAAATCCCTAGCATTGCTAGGGTCGACTCCCAGCTTATCCAGCTTTTGATCCTGAAAAGAGAAAAACTCAATCAACCCGTGTATCCATCTATAGGTATCCTAAAACTGGAAATATAGGTATAGTACATCTACAAATTTTATCAAGATAAGATGCATGTAGAACTATATCAAAATTAAACTGTATTTGTTGCTCTTTGCTTCAACTTATATCAAGCTGAAATCAGTTGCAACTTTTGAGCAAAATAGTTTCTCCAAGCAAATTATTTTGTCAAACAGGATCTGTATTACAATTTTCTCCCCAATTTCTTAAATATTACTTTCTAAAGCCTTGCCTATGCCTTAGAACATCCAAAAAAAGATACACTCAGATGGCCGATATCAATGAGTTTCAAGTTTTCAAAATCTAGGAGATGATCTATGTTTTTAAGAACATATTAGTCATTTTGTACTATTATCTTCTATCATGTTTTAGAACACAAATTGAAAATGTTCATTAATGTAATAGAATTAAGATGCCCCTTAACTAAGCTTCACTTTCTTGTCTCTAACTGAGTTCCTCCCACTTAATATCAGTGATTTTTATGTATTTTATCTTACAGAGTTAAATGGATCAGATAATTTTTTCTAAGATTGTTTAAACTCTAAGGTCTTGGATTAAGGCAGCAAACCGTTATAATACGGTGCATATGCTGAAAAGGAGGAGAATGTAAGGAGAAGAAATGAAGAAGACTTGTCAATACGTACATTCTGAAGTGCTTCAAGCTTTCTCTGCAGAGCCTCGTGCTCCGCCTTAATACGGAATGGAACTCCATGCTTTTGATAGACATTGTTTTGTGCCAAACCTTCATCAATATCACTGACAGTTGTAGCAAATGGATGGTTTGCAGGAATCCACCTGACAGTATCAGGGTCGACATCTGGGGGTATAGAATCCCCTTCCTTTATAAACATTGTTGGTCTCTTCCACTGGTATGCTCTTGACCTTCTTTTCTGATGATTTGATTGCTCCCTTTCTGTAAGCGTTACTGGGGCAAGCCGATAAACTTTTCCACACATTTCGACGGATGAATTGTTCTCACTAATCTTCACCAATGGATTATTGAAAGGATCGTCATATTTGAGAGGCTTTGAACTGCATATAGAAAATTTAAGAAACTCGATGTCATATTTTATGGTTGGTTAGTAATAAAATACAAAATAACCTGGACTTGCTCAGCCGAAAGAAAGAAAGAGTACAAATCCAGAAAATTTTGACATGCCAATTAGTTCCACCACAATGAGCATGCTTCGTACTTATTTTTTCAATATTTGTATAAACAAAGTCTGCAAGTATTAACTCTATAAACAAGCAAGAAAATACAGGCTTAACACGGTTAGAAAACATACATGCCTCTCCTATCAGATCTCAACTGGCCTCGTTTAACAAGATCAGCAACTGAACCTTGACGGTTGTACCCTGACTTCCTACTCGTGTACGCTCTTATAGTGATCAACAAAAATGCAATTGCGATACATAACCCAACTGCATAATTTTTGCCAACTTGGCCTTTGATCTAACATAGAAGAAAAAACGGGGTGAGTAAATGGGTAATATATCTTATGAAAGTTTGGAAGAGTTCGGAGTTAAAGCATTTGTATAAAAATGTGATTAGTAAATTGGTTATGATTCGTGAGTATACCATGTACAATTATCCAAAAGAGAATTTGAATGATTGTAAAATATTGGCATGATGTAGACATGGCACTGTCTATGAAGAAACCGAAAGTCCTTATATGAGATGGACAGTGGCAATTTTAGTAACTCGCATGAAAAAAAAAAATTCACGCCTAAGCATTGCAAGAAAGCCTCAGATTCTAATTATCCTTCATGTATTTCTCGATCTAAACCCCTGTCGTCGCCTTCAACCACTAACCAATTTATGACGCCTCTTGAGCCAACCATATCCTATAAAATAGTTTTGATCATTTCCAAATTTTCACAAAGAATGTCTACACGCTTATTGTTCAAAAATAAGGTCTTTTAACGGTATCGCAACTTAGAGCGTATATTTGGACAGGCAAGAAGTATTAGGAAAAGCAAATCACAGATTATACTTTTCATCTATTTACTTCGTATGGACATTGAGTCCTTCATATCAGCAGACGTCAAATTATTCCAGTATTACTTCACCTTAAGAAGCTGGCAACAGTATGCAGAAGCGGATTTATAGGATTGGGTATGGGGATATGAGTTTTGATGATGAATCTCTAATGGGTATTTGTTTCTTTTAAAGAGTAAAGCAGAAAGTGCTAAAAGACTTGATTTTTATGAGAATTTAGGATTGGGCATTTTAGAAGTGATTTTTTTATTGAAAGGAGATTGCTCCAATGGATCTTTTTCATAGAATACTTCTGTAGTGTAATGAGGTTTTGGATTTACAAAAACACTATCAAAGGACGATATGTTACACATGGCAATTAAAGAGGAAAATTCAAAAATATCCTTAAATACTACCTACAAAATTTATTTGGGGGCGGACTTTCAATTCCAATTCCCTGCCCCCCTCTGAGCATAAATTCTGGCTTTACTACTGTTACCAATCCAATTTAGATGACAAATCTCATCTCTTCCTCCGTGCCTTCTCTCATTGAAAAAACCCGTAAAAATTACCGCTAAAACTCTCAAAAACTCCAAAATTTTAGTACTAAATAAGGGCGTCTGTATTTTCGCACCAATATATATAACAAATACGCAAAGTCCCTACATATTTGTACGCACCATATTAGTTTCATACTTAACTCATTCTGAAACTTCCAGACCCTCTCCAAGCTCAAAAATTACAATGGGGTTTGCATCCCCACTTTCTAGTCCTCAAATTCTCTCCAAATTTACCAACTATAACTCCATGGCATAAACTCTCCTTCCCTAAACAAAACCTCTACATCTTCCAATTAACTCCCATAAAACTTACAAGTATTATAATGCTACGAGAAATTTGTCAAAAGCCCCTAAGGTTTGTTACATAAAAACTATGACTCATTACTACTACACTTTGGAGAATCACCATTTACCCCTTCATCAAAATCCACATTTAAAACCAAACTTTCACTGCCCCTTCACTAAATGAATCAAGGGCAATAACATCGGTATAAAACTCCCAACCAAAGACCAATACATGTCAAACTAAAGCACCACAAATGCTACATTGTTCACAAACCAATGACAGTAATTTCATCATGCAAACACGAGTTTTATCTTAACGAATAATAAACGTTAATACCACATTACAAGTTTATTTCTTTATTAGTTCTCTTAAATAACATATACAAGAAACATAAAAATTCTTACCCCATTAAGAACTGGCGTAAGAGTCCCAATAGTTCCTTGCAAACTACTAACAAACTTCCCCAACCCCTCCACCCCATTACTCCCAAAGCGCCCATTTTCGGGATTCTCCGAGCTACAACAACAAACTGATAACAAAAACCTCTTTCCTATCTTTTGAGGATTCCACTTCACATAACAATAACTCGAATTACGCTCAAATTTTGCACTAAACACTCTCAAACTCGACGATAACCGATGTTTCGAGGGAATCACAGTCTATAAGAGCAGATTCATATTAATGAAAACTTATAAAAATTTGATATTTTAAAATGAAACAAACATATCAGTAGATGAAGCTTGATTCACACTTACTTGTATTGAAATGGGTTGTTGTTGTTGTAGAAGAGAGAGGGCAATTGAGATTGATGCCATTAGAGCTACATATACTCAATTGAGCTCATTGAGATATCTAGGGTTTGTAATTTTTGGCTGAAATTGGGAAATTTGAGGGTTTTGTTTGATTTCAATTTGTTGTGGGGGTGTGATACTTGTATTACCGTTGCCAGTGGGGAAACGACCAATTATGGTGCTCGTGCGAACCTCCGGTGGCGGTAGGTGAAGTCTTTCAGATGGTGCACCGGAACGACCACCGAGATTCAAATTGTTTCAGCTTAATTCATTCTAAAGTGAAATTCGGACGATGTAACTGATGTGAATTGTATGCGTAAACACGATTCATTTACGGCTGTCTGGATACAAGTGACTACTGTCAACTGACTCCTTTAAAAAGTAACTTTAAGAATTTGTCTTTGAAAAACATGTAAAGTTAGTATGATAAGTTTTGTCTAGAAAGGATAAAGTTTCAAAGTTGTGAGAGAGTAGCTTTGAGTTGGAGACCTAGCTCTCTTTATGATTTTTGCTACTTTTTGACTTAAAATACTTATATTAGGGTATCCAAACACCATCATCTTAGTGTACCTTAAAATAGTTTCTTTTCTTACTGCAGTCATAGTTAATATGAAGGTTTCAGTTCAAGTTCACTGGAAAGCGAAGTACTAGCCAGCCTTACATACTGGCAGAAGTAGTAACGAACATCGAGAATAAGGATTATGCAAGCTTATATGATTCCAACTTTTTAATACACGACATTCTGCAACACTAAACAGAGATCATAACAAAAACTCTTAGAACAAAAATTTGTAATAGGATACAAAGTATTTCAGAACAACAAAACATTTTGTGTTTTTTGGTTTTTTGGGCCGTATACAGTTTATACTCTTGCGGGCTAGGAGTTTTACAAAAATTTGTTTACTAAAGAATTGTGCAACGATATCAACATTTGCTTTCACTACATCCGCTTTGACCTTGGTCTAGTTGCACTACTTTGTCCGCCAAGAGGAGGGAAATCATCATTCTCAAATGGGCTGGGGCAGGTGCTGGTGCTGGTGCTGTTACTTTGATTGATACGGAGAATTTGTTGCACCTGTTGTAATTGGCGAGACTGTACTTGTACTTGAGAAACCGGTGTCCTGGATAGGGATGATTTACCAAGAGGTTGAATATTTTGCAACTCCGGGTCAGGCAGGTATTTGTATGGTAGCTTGGTGTCGTCCATCTTTCTAAACGTGATCGAGATCCTGAAGAGAAAAACTTTATGTGAGCAAAGACTAATAACGCCAAACAAAAGAATTACCTATCCCCAAAATCGCATTTTTAATAAAGATAAAATGTAAGGACATATACCTTTTAGCAGGAACCGCTGGGACACAGTGCTTCGCCACATCAGAACCATTTCCTTTCAATACGAGCACGGACCTACATTTAAATGGAAAAAAGCGAATATGAGAATCTCCTAAACTTTCACCTCTAATGATTAAGCACAATAGAAGTGTACAAAGGTAATATACCCTAAAGGCAATGGAATCGCAAGGGTGCCAGAGAACTCTCCCGGGCTAAGAATTTTTAAGTTTGAACCAAACAGTATGTTAGCTTCCGCTAGAAACGAAACCGTGCAAAAAGGCCGTATAAAGTCGTGGTGATCGATGTGAGGAGGGATGCAATCTCCTTCTTCGTAAATGTTAACGATGCAACTATTGGGAATACAGCTTGGAGGAATAATGTGCCATCGTACTAGTCTCTTAATCATTGCTTTGAACATTGGAGGAATTGGATCTACTTCTTCGTCTCTTGATATACCAGGAGGGTTTCCGTTTTTGTCCTGCAAAAGATCATTAGATCAAAATTTAGTCAAAGTTCAAAATCGAAATAAATTAAACAGAACTTGTAGTTGTAGAGTTGTACCAGAGAGTCTAAGAAACTTGAAATCTTACCACTGCATAATTGTAGCAACATCCAAACTGAATTGTTACACGCCCTTTACCACGCATCCATTTCCTCGGTTCTGAATACGATTTCCTTCTAAGCTTTCCTAATTGCCCCATTCGCTGTAAATCGTAAACGCAGTCGACAATCTTTTTTTGCTCTGAGGTGTCAAACACCTTCGTATGAAGCTCTAGACCTTTGACAACATTTACCAATTTCCCATTAACTCTCTCAAATTCCTCAAAATCTTTCTTTCTTCCAACTTGGGAGCACCTAATTACCTCACTCTGATCCAAAGGCAAAGATAGTTCATCTCTAGGCAATGATGGTGCTCGGCTGTTTACGGATGCAGATGATGAACTAGTACTTGCCTCATCGCTCATAACATGAGATTTACCAAAATCTGATGGCAAGGTATCTGACACGGTAGATGATGCTCCGGAGCTCTTGTTTTGATGAGATGAAAATGTATCGATTTTGGGCAATGTAACTCCGTCAAATATTCCTGGAAACCAATTAAATTATCTTAAAATTATTTACGTGCAATCTAAATCTTATTAACATATTTCAATTAGAACATGATATGAAATTTTTACGTAAATGAAATACGACAAAAAATCAAATTAAATGTCAAGTATTTTCTGAAAATGTCAAACCTATAGAACAACAAATCCACGATTGTTTAGGGTAAGAAGAACAACTGAACATAGAATAACTTCGAAGATGTGCACTATAAACTAGAAATAAAATAAAATAACAAAGATACATAACTACAGCGTACTATCGCTTAATCATCTACAAAAACAATTTCAGAACCTTAATACACAAAAAATTATTCTCAAGGAATTATTAGTCCAAAACTAATAACTTATATAATTATGTAACAATTAGCATGGGAAACAAGTATGATACAATCACAGATTAAATCGAGTATCATCTACTAAAACAAGATTCTAACCCTACCTATGAATAATAATAAAAATCAACAGACATATTTCCAATAACATGCTTATTTTAAAAAGTAATAATCAAAACTGTAAAAAAAACACTACAAAGACAACAAACCACAGAAACCCCACTACTGTTGTCTTCTTCAGAAAACATAATACATAATAATTGTCATCATCCCTAAACAACATAATTAAATAATTTTAACCCTAATAAATCATAATATTTTACAAGATTAAACAAATTAAATAAATAAAAATTTCCAGAAAAAAAAATTAAAAAAATTTACCAGTGGGGTTGTTTTGAATCAAGGTATGAAGACGATTCGCCAAGAGATCCTTGCAGCTGCCACAAAACCCTTGAGATAGGTAAGAAATCAACCCTTCTTCTTCCATGTTTTTGTTGTTTTTGTTGCTCTCTTTTAGTCCCCAAGACATCTCTTTCTCTCTTACAAATTATCTCTTTGTGTTTGCAAAATTATCTCTCAAAAGTGGAGCTAATATATACTAAATCTGGGTGCTGTGGTTTCTAAATCTGAAAGTCGTCGTCGGTAGGTAAATTTTGTACTCCTAGACTGACTCTTATCAAGTTACTAAGAGAGAATCTCAGCCGTTGGATTTGATCTCGAGGATGAGTTTAACCCGATTTTATGTGTTTGACTAAACCTAAGCTAAAAGTAACAACTTCGATTCGAAGTCGAAGTCGAAGTCGAAGTCGAAGTCTAGAATATAAAGTGCCACTGTTAAACACGTGCTCTTTGCAGGCCTACACAAGAAGGACCACGTGATAATCAGAAGTCATCGTGGCCGTTGGATCTGCGAAGTATTTATGGAGATCTGAATAAGCATCTTATATGAGAATAAACTTTTGGGCTTAATTAAGCAAATCAAATAAAAACTATTGGGCCTCCCATGTTGGTAAGCGGGCACCTTTACCGTTACCTAGAAAGCGCGACATATTTTCGTTACCGGAGTCTCGCCAAAAATTGGGTAGGCCCAGGCCCAACTGGCTTGGGTTGGCCAAGATTGAGCCGAGACGTTGGAGCATATTCGCACGTATAATAGGTCGAAAACTGAGAGTGACCTTAGACCAAAAGTTTCACTTGTTAGGACCCCTTAAGAAGGCCCCCAAGCAGGGTGCGGTCGCTTTTAGGACACCCAAAACTTGGTAAGAAAGTAGGGCCCGAAGGCTCATTTTTGGAGTTCACTTAGGCCCCGAAACTTTAGGGGAGGGGGGCCATTACGAAAAAACTTGGGAGTGAGCAATACACACCATTTGCGTGATGCACCAACCCAAGTTGTGAAACACACTCTGAACTGCACTTGCATTCGAACTCACCTACGTTGTCGGTATCATTAGGGTCGGTGCTAGGGCAAAGCGACCAAAGCCGTTGCATTGGGCCTCAAGTTCCAAAGGGGTCTCAAAAATATATTCATTGGTTAAAATCTCTTCTTATTTTAATTGCTCAATGCAGATTAATCCCAAATTGGAAATTATAACCCTTTAAAATAGTATTACCGCTAAACGATAGGGAGACCGACGCGACATTTTTGTAAAAGCAAGAAAAGCGTGTCTTCGACGCTACACCTCTTTAGTTGTGTGCACTACCCCAAATAGTACTTGTGTAAAACTGCTTAGCAATTGTTGTAATTAAAACATTTATTACATGTTTTTAGCTTAACATTCTCCAAACTCATGTAATCTCACGGAAAATTTATAATTGGAATTTTAAGAAAAAAATGGGCAGCACTTCTAAAATTTTATAGAATTACAAACCACATAAATAATTTCATTGCAATTTGACGAAATTTTTTCAAGAAAACAACAATTTGATCTCTAAAAGTTTCATTGCAATCACTAATTAATTGTGGGCATGTTCATAGTTTCTTCTACAATTATATTTGAAGGTTCATCTGCTTTACAAAAATACATTTTCTTTTCTTTTCTAGAACTACTCTTAACCTTCCTTAAGCATGTCCTGCAAGTTTGTGGGATAACACTTCTTCATATGCAAGCTAGACCACACATTGTCTGCGAGAGTATGGAGTTCACGGCATCCGTGGGACGAAACTGATCCCACCACAAATGATTCGATGCATTACGACAAGCTAACTTCGGAGAAATACACATCACCCAGCCTTTGTAAGGACCAAATCCGCAACAAGCATCAGTTGTGACCTCAAAACCTGTATTTAAAATTGTGTAAACTCACTTACATTGAATCACAAGGATTCGCGTGATGGCTATTGTTTAATTGTTATAGAAAATCTGCAATGCAATTATGATATCGTTGACTACTCACCCCTATGGAGAGTGGCAACACATAATTTCTAGTATTTTGACAAACTGATAACTACACAACCCGTGTAGTCTGATCTCAAAATATGGGGAAAAAGACAGGAAAAATGCAGAGTTCTAGATTTTGTACGATATTTATGTTTTACACACTGTAGAAAGATATTAAAATGTGCATAACGCTTTTAAGTGTTGTTACCTTGGCATTCACATCAGCATCCTTGCGAAGTAACAAATCCACCATGTCAAAGTGACCACGGTCTACAGCCCAGTGTAATGGGGTCCGTCTCTCACTGTCTGCAATAATACGAAATATAAATGATTGGGAGTTGGATTTCAAAAATATGCTTCAATAAGAGGAACAATACTCCCTTTCTTTGTAGGCAAGCTTGGGTAAAGGCAGACCTGTATTTGTATTGACTATTGAGTAATTAAATTACATCCTAAAGTACATATTACCCCCTAACATCCTCTTCTAAGTGAACATGAAATCCTTGGGGAAGGGAGCTAAGGATTCTCCAAATACAACATAAAAGGAAGCCAGAAAACACAACTATTTATTTCCGTAAAAACACGAAAAATGGTGAATTCTTCCGAACTGGGCAGCCATCTCTCTTATCTCTTGACCAAGGTGGAGGCATCTCCAAGAGGGGTAGGCAAGCATAGCCTTAGAACCAGTGGCCGGCCGCCCATATTCTCTTGATCTCATTCCTTCTGCAAGCCTAAGGCCATTCCTTATAGCAGACATTTCATGATAAATTGGTAAGTGTTATTGGTTGCTCCCTGCCTGCATAAGTTAACTTAGACTCTCACCACTTGAGTTCCTCGACAGCCTTATTTGATGAAACTGGTTGCTTCCTTATAGCAGACAACTTTTTTTTAATGCATGTAAATTGTATTGACTGAAAAACAGATACAACGCCCAAACAAAGAACAAGAACAAAGAAAAAGAAAAAACCCCTCTACAAAAGGGCAACACAAAAATACAAAACTAACTCTACATCAAGACCATAGCCCCCATATTCATCAGACATGCAGCCATCTGTATTGAGCAGCATAACACCATCACCATTAGAAGGGGTGTGGACTCACACATTCTCAAGGAAGCTGGAATCATACACCCTACCAGCATAACACCCCTGAAATTCTATGTGCTCGTAATTAATGTATTTCAAGAAAATAGGTCAGAACAATTCCTATCAATCAATAGTCTAAGGTTAAACAGAAACAATCAAAAGCAAAGACACAGAATTAAAGAACACAAAAAAATGTTCACCCTGTGGAAACTTCTTACTCAGGAGAAAAACCACAGGTCGTTGTCGAGGATCACGACAACCTAAAGTTTCACTAATCAAAAAGAGTTATACTGAATTATACTTACAGCTTTAATAACCTAGTCTCAAGATTATCACTCTTCTGACTAAAGCTTCGCGCTCCATCTTCTTCTTGTTCTCACAACAACTCTTCTTGATCTCTCTCCAAGAAACTTCTTTTATTCTCGCAACAGCCCGTCTTGATGTCTCACCAAGAAACTTCTTCCAGAATCGCTCTTAAACAAATAATTGAGAAGTCTTTGCCCTAACTCAACATCAATCTAAAGATCAAAAGATGATTGATTGATCTTGAGTTCTTATCACTCTCTGATAAAGTCTTTTTGGAGCCTTTTGAAAGAAAAAACGTTTTGCCCAAGAAAAGAGAGAGAGAAAAAGAAACTAGGGTCTCTTTAAATAGTAGTTTTATTTCTCTCGATATTCGTTCGAACAAGACCAAAAGTCGTTCGAACGAATCACGTCTAATTTGGTCAAAACCCTAGAAAGTTTACATCTCGTTCGAACGAAAAGAAGTTTCGTTCGAACGGCAATTGCATGTGGGCCAAATTCCAGGGGACTTGACACTTCGTTCAAACGACAAGAAAACTCGTTCGAATGACAATTGCATGTGGGCCAAATTCCAGGGGACTTGATACTTCGTTCGAACGACAACAAAACTCGTTCGAATGTCAAAATTGTCTATGGACCAAATTTCCAGGGGACTTGACACTTCGTTCAAACGATAAGAAAATTCGTTCGAACGACAAAATAGAGAAATGCTCATTCCTTTTATCAGAGAGTAATACTTACCTTCTGTCCAGTGATCTGTGTCTTCGGCTGAAACAACCAGAAACTCCATAAATACAAAATGAGACAAATAAAACCTTTCAACCCCTAGGAAAGATGGGCTCTAAACTATGGCTAAAGTAGGACATATATAATTGGACCTCCAATATGATTGTATCCTAAACTCGATTGTCCATGATGTAGCCTAAATTGGCTCAACTGCTCAAAACTAAGGCTACAGATTTCATTGGAGTTCCAATATGATTGTCCTAAACTCAACTGCCGCATTGTAGGCCTTAATTGTGTTCATTTGCTCTAAACTAGCACTAAAGTGAAACAGATTTCATTAGAGTTCCGATATGATTGTGACCCAAGTGAACAAACTTATTCCTTATTGTAAATCCCGTTTGCTTACTTAACATCGAATATATTTTAGAAACATTTGGATCCATCGAATTTAAAAAATAAAATTCCAAATTGAAGATAAAACTAGTACCAATGCACCCTAACTAATCCTTATTAGACCAAGTTTATGCCTTACTTTAAACAAGTCCAATAAGCAAAAAATTCAAGATAATGATCAATTAAAACACAGAAACTTTGGGTTTTGCAAAGGCTGGCTGGTCTACCCACCTAAATGAATACGGAACATGATCCTAAACTCACTATTACTCTTGCATCTAGAACTAAAAGAGTGGCGGTCAGATTTTCTTGGAGTTCCAATAAAATTTAAGACCCGAGTCACCGAACTTAGTCCTTAATCGACGAAATGGGCATACATGTACCTGTGAATCGACGAAGAAATTGAAACTAAAATCGACGAAATCGAACCCAAGATATTAGTTACTGAGATAGAAGAGGTAGACGACATACTTATTGGAAACAAACTAAATGGGCATACCTGTAGCTGTGAATCTTCTTCGCGTTGATAGCTCTGATTCAATCGACGAAGAAATCGAGCCCAAACTATTAGTTACTGAGAAAGAAGGCTTATATCTGAAATATGATGATACAAAACATTGAATCGATGCCCTAACCGTAGGAATTCAACTGATCCAGAGAGAGATTTAGAGAGAGGAAGTTGGATGAAAGCAGCGTGAGAGAAATTGACAATGTTCAAATTTGTGGAGGGAATTTTTGGAATGTAAACTCAGCGGGATGAACAAATGACATAAGTTGACGTCACAAGTACCTTTTCTCGCCATATCTAACGTAAAATCAGACCTCCTAACGTGGGTCTGGATTAAGCATTAATCCGTGATCCGAGCTCTATCTGTTAGACAAATCGATCCCCGATAAGCAATACCGTGTTGTGAATCGAAGGGTTTAGCATAAAAAATACGAAAGTAGAATATCTTATTGATAAACCCAATAAGGGTTATATAAATTAGAGCTCTGCTAGGAGAACCCGTGGCCGTAAACCATAGTGACCACGAATGAGAGTGCGTAACCTGAAAACTTTGTTAGGAGGTTATTCATCAATTTTCTATTTTAAAATACTATTTTTGTCAAATTAAATTACTTTATCAATCTTTATGTTAGTATCAAATTATTCAAAATGATTCATTTTTACTATAATTTTTTTTTCGAATGATATATGTCATTTTATACAATATGATTGAATGCAATATTTCTTACTCACAAATGCTTAATCGACCTGCATTAAATTATACAACGATTTTTATATAAAAAAATTCACAACGATATACAACATTATTAAAAATGCTCAAATTATCGTATATTCATATCAAATATAATAACGAAGCTCATAATTCCAACATCATTATAAACTCATTAAAAGGAGGATACCAAAAAAGTCTGGTCCCGATCAATAATCACGTGGAAATAAACCTCCTATAATAAACACAGCTTTAATCCCCCTTTTTTTAAATTGATATTAATTTATTAGTTAACTTTTCTGGTTTAATAGTAAACTTATCTTCCAAATTCACGTGTCATCTTCTAAATGATATGATCTTCAAGGCGTATTCATACACAGCAAGTCTCTCTATAATAGGGAGTACTTTTGAGGAGTTTCTGTTGAGTATTCATACAGTTATCATGATCAATCATAATAGATTTATACTAACCTCTTTTTCTGCTCTCTGTTTAATCACATGTTCTTGAGTGGAGTCTTCCCTTAGATTTGTTGCAGACCTCAATGTGATGGTTTTATGTACTGTAGCCTCTAAGAGGAGATTCCTCTCTATTTAACCTGATAGGGTTAGAGTGGTCTTCTCATTATACCCTCAAACTCTAATAAAGAGTAATACTAGGTCCCACCTACCTTAACTTGGTATAACAATTGGGCACAACCAATAACACCTATACGACCTATTAACATGTGTGCTCGTGAACCTGAAGAGTAATGCCGGTATAGATGGAAAATCCAACAATCTCTCACCCGGCGCTAACTCGATTTTAAGAAAAATATTTTTAGCCTGATTCACGGTTTATTATGAAAAGTGGATGGCCATCCTTTGTTTAAGAAAACCACACATTATAATTTGTTGAAGGCAATGTTACATCGAACTTGACTGTCACTCTACGACTACAAAGATGGCTAACACAGTTCACAGACAAATTTTGTTCAGGCCTTTGAGCACATGCCTAATTCATATCGTGGACATCAGGCTAGCAACCTTAATAGCTTTCAAGTGTAATTTCTTTACTGGTGGAGTTTAGCGTGTGAATGGCAAATGTACACCTTAATGATGTGTTAGTACATTTTTATTAGTGTCCTGCAGCATGTGTTTACCAGACACATGTCATTTTAATACTTAGACAAATCATTATACGAAGACCATCGCTCATACTGAAATGAAGGCCAAAGGATGTGGTGCCTATCCATATCCAGCCCAAGCGAACTTGAGAAACCATTTAGTATTCTCTATAAGCACTTGATACTTAGACAACTGTCATGTGATGAAATCACTCGTATCTAAAACTTTATTGCAATTGCATAATTTAAACTGATTATGTGCACATATAATAACGAATCCAAATATAATAGCAGCTAAATAATCAAAAATCAAATATGAATGTCGACCAAAACAATAATCGGGAATAACTCCCACATGGATAAAGAATCCTAATGCAGTAACAATAAATAAATCAACAACAACTCCCACATAAAAGAGCGATTCTCAAAGAGACTCCAATAATCCCATACGCGTAACATGACCCCTGAAGGATGGTATCGAAAGTCCCTTAGTAAGCGGATCAGCAATCATCTCTAGTGTCGACAAATGAGGAATCTCGATAATCTGTTATTGTATTTTATCAATGACAACGTGATACTTAATGTCAATATACCTGTTATCCATAGTCACGAAATCATTCTTAACATACTTGACGACTGCCTCATTGTCGCAAAATACTCGCAATGGTTTAGAAATTGAATCAACAACCTTCAGCTCAGAAATAAACTGCTTGAGCCATACAGCCTCTCGAGAAGCCTCATAACAAGCCACATACTCTGCTTCCATGGTCGAAGAAGCTACAAGAGATTGTTTGACACTTCTCCACGAGATAGCGCCATCAGCAAGCATAAAAACATAACCAAAAGTAGATTTTTTGTCATCTCTGTCCCCTGTAAAATCTGAGTCAGAGTAGCCCAAGACCATGAGCTCATCTGACCTCCTATAAACCAGCCTGTAATCTCTAGTCCTTTTTAAATAGCGAAGAACCTTCTTGGCTGCCTGCCAGTAAATAATAGAAGGGTTCTGTTGGTACTTCCTAACATCCCAACAAGACTGATATCAGGTCTCATACATATCATGCCATACATGAGGCTACCAGAAACTGAAGCATACAGCTTAGTGATGTCTGAAGAGACTATCTCGTGTGGCATCGTCTTCCTGAAGATATCTCCCTTCACAATAGGGACTTCACCTGATTTGCAATCCAGCATACCATACCTCTTTAAAACTTTATTGATATATGCACTTTGAGATATGCCAAGTATCTCTCTGGTCCTGTCTCGCTTAATCCTTATGCCAAGAACATAACTGGCATCTCCCATATCCTTCATATCAAAATGCTTTGATAATAAGGTTTTTGTCTCCTGAATAAACTGGACGTCACTACTAGCGAGTAAAACATCATCGACGTAGAAAACCATAAATATAAAACGTCTCCCACTCTGTTTGACGTATATACAACGATCCATTTTGTACTAAAAAAACCGTGGTTTGAAACCACTTCATGAAACTATAGGTACCACTGCCTAGACGTTTGCTTGAGACCGTAGATAGAGCGATTAAGCTTGTAAAATAGTCGAACCTTCCTTTCAGTCTCAAAACCTTCGGGTTGGTGCATATAAATCTTTTCGTTGAGATGTTCATTAAGAAAAGCTGTCTTGACGTCCATTTGATGAAGCTCCAAATCAAAATGCGCCGTAAGAGCCAAAATAATCCGTAATGAATCCTTCTTCGAAACTGATGAGAAAGTCTCATCAAAGTCAATTCCTGGACGCTTCTTAAAACCCTTCGCAACAAGTCTCGCTTTGAAATGCTCAACCTTCCCTTCATAATTACGTTTGGCCTTAAAAATCCATTTGTAACCAATTGCCTTAGATCCATCAGGTAAAGGTGTTAACTCCCACACAGATTTGTGAGACATAGAGCCCATCTCATCTGTCATGGCATTACGCCACTGATCTACAAAAATACTAGCCATAGCTGTACTGAAAGATACTGGATCTTCGAAATCAAATAAATCCCCTTCAACTGAATAAAGATGGTAATCTGAAGAAATAGCAGAACACCTTTCTCTAGAGGATCTCCGAGTAGGAGCAAGAAGCTGAACTGGAGGTGAAACGATAGGAAGTTGAACCGGAGCTACGACGGGGTCTAAAACTGTACTCGTCACAATGTCAATATCAGATAAACGCGGAAGTATAACAACACTGATCGGAATAGCAGTTGGACTCTGAGTCTCCGAACTCTCCTCAAAAACAATATCTCTATTAATAGTACTAGTAAAGTGATCCCCCTCCTCTATGAAATGAGCCTGAGCACACTCAACAATCTTCATGGGTCGAGAAGGACAATAAAATCTGAATCATTTCGATCTTTCTGGGAAACCAACGAAGAAATAACTAACAGTCCTAGAATCAAACTTTTCGATATTCGGGTTAAATAATTTTGCCTCTGCCGGATAGCCCCAAACACGTAAGTGATTAAGACTACGATTTCTCCCAGTCCAAAGATGATAATGATTAATAGAAATAGAGCGAGAAAGAACTTGATTCTGAATATAGACTAAATAACGTAAGCACTTTCCCCACAAATTCATAGGTAAATCAGTATGACATAACATGCTGTGAACCATGTTCTGATAAGTTTGATTACGGCGTTCACAAATGTTGTTCTGCTTTAGTGATCCTGGGTAGTGTACTGGGCTACAATACCCTGATCCTTTAAATACTAATAGAAAGGTCCCAAATGCCGACCGTCTTGATCGATCTTACCATAATACTCCTCTCCACGATCTGACCGGACAACCTTGATCTTTCGATCTAACTGTTTCACAACCTCTAACTGGAAAGTTTTAAATACATTAAGTGAGTCAGACTTCTGATGGATAAGAAAAATGTAGGTGTAACACGAGAAATCGTCAATAAAAGTGATTAAATATCGATGACCACCACAGGACGGAATGGGAAAAGGCCCACATATATCTGTATGAATCAGCTGCAAAAGGTTAATGCTACGAGTAGATTCAAATTTCCTGATCTTGGTCAATTTTCCACGAATGCAATCGACGCAAGTTTGAAAATCAGAGAAGTCTAAAACCCCAAGAACCCCATCTCGAACTATAATCTCTAACCTCTTTCTAAAAATATGTCTTAGTCGTTTGTGCCATAACATCGAAGACTGCTCAGAAACACTAGAACGTTTAGAAGTAGATAAAGTATTAGTCTCAGCAGGTAAACATAATAGAGACGTCTCAAAGGAATGATCAAGAGATAGACGATATAACCCATCAACTAGTAGGCCAGAACCAATAATGAAATCAAGGTGAATAATGTCAAAGCCGCCATGTCAAAAATTGAAGAAATAACTAAAAAAATGCAACCGAGAAACTAAAACTAGAGATCGCCTCATCGAGGGAACATAAAAGATGTTTGTCAAATCTAAAGTAACACCAGTAGCTAAAACCAAGGGAAAATGCCAACGAACTCAATATGAAGGCTTCTAGCGTCTCCCGAGAAAACTTACTCCTCAAGCCTTGCCGGCCGCCTGCTGATGAACCCTTGTGGAGAATTTGAAATGTGAACAGTTGCCCCAGAATCTAACCACCAAGATTTGGAGGGAACATCAACCAAATTTGATTCAAAACAAACATTAACGTGCGAGCACACATTTCCATTGCTGTCATACGTCAGCGATAAAAGCTGAGATAAGTTACTGTACTGCCTTCCCTTGACGGAACTCTCAAACTTTTTCTTATTAAAATATGACTGTTCCTGGGAGTAGTAAGAGTCCGTCAAGGTCTCAATATTAGTCAGTTGGTTCTGGATCATAGGATCCATAGCTGCATGAACCAAAGAGTTATTGTAAAGGGCGTGCCAAAAAAAATAAACTTTATGCACGTTGAACTTGATCTGTAAAAGATCTATAACTAGATATTTATAATCTCGATCCTACCTGGGGTTAGGATGGTCGAGTCAGAGTGTATATAATATTTATGGTATTGATTATTCACTCTGCGGGTACAGCTATGTATCATCGAATCCCTCCTTTGGGTGGTGATTGGACATAAATTTCCCCCAGGGGTGATCACTCACGCACAAGACTAGACTGGCCACGTACAGTTTGACTCGAGACACTTCCTCACCTTTGGGCTGAGGGTTATCCTCATCTTCCCATGCCATGTAGCCTGTCTTGACCCACTAATTAATTAGAAGTTTAATAGCCTCATTTGGGTGGTCTAATTATTTCAAGTTTAATTAGTGCAAAATAGTCTTAATGAGACTGTACAAGAGAGTCTCAAAATTTGGAGAAACGTTCAAGTTCATGGATAAAACTCATTTGGGTGTATTTACCCACTTGATATCCCGTCTTCCTAACGACTACCTGATCTCACTTAAACCCCATTGGAGATCCATGGGAATAAAAATGCCCAATATACATTAATGAATATCCATGGCTGATGCAAAAAATCTGTCAACTCTATTTGTCAATTAAGAAGAAACATTAATGAATTTATTCCAGAAGTAATCACGAATTATTCAGTAGAATCCCTTAACAGGGTCAATATATGCTTAAATATCCAAGAAGAACTAACAGTTCATGCACAACACAAAAAATAATAATATATATCACTGCGAACAACACCGGCAGACCAATAGTCGAAGCAATTTGGGGGGAATAACATTAACCGAGCACGACTGAAAAAAAAATCTCAAGAACAGCCTGCCGGAGATCAAAACCAGAATACCCAGAAAAACCAGCTCTAGAACATCCGGAGATCAAAACCAGAATACCCGAGCACACTCAACTGCTCGAAAACCATATCAGATTGTACGGTTTGAAAACCCAATCTCTTTGTATGAATCCCTCATCATCTCTCTTGGAAATCAAAGAAAACAATCTCAAAAAATGCCACAGCAAAGATCTCCAAATACGAACTCAGATGTGAGTTCCCCTAAGAACTGTAAAAATTTTGAATCCCAGGAACTCTTATAAACAGATCTCGCCAATAAATAAGGGATAGGGGAAGTCTGAATCGTCTAGGAGAGGGAGATCAGATGGAGGAAAAAAACCCAAAAAAATAAAATAATGGTGGAGTGATAGAGAGAGAGAGAGACTCGGGAAAAGAAAAATCAATAATAGACTTGTCTTCGCTCTTTTGTTCGGGAACAACATAAAACAACAGTAAAAAAACCATATAAAACCAACCTTTGTTGTTAATAATGATTCATAATAACACGTATCCTAGCGACTGATACCAATTGTTTAGTATTCATACAGTTATCATGATCAATCATAATAGATTTATACTAACCTTTTTTCCTGCTCTCTGTTTAATCACCTGTTCTTGAGTGGAGCCTTCCCTAAGATTTACTGCAGACCTCAATGGGATGGTTTTCTGTATTGTAGCATCTAAGAGGGACTTCCTCTCTATTTAACCTGATAAGGTTAGAGTGGTTTTCCCATTATACCCTCAAGCTCTAATAAAGAGTAATATTAGGTCCCACCTACCATACCTTGGTGTAACAATTGGGCACAACCAATAACACATATACGACCTATTAACATGTGTACTCGTGAACCTGAAGAGTAGTGCCAGTATAGATGGAAAATCCAACAGTTTTAACCCAACTTTGATGTTGTGGATGTAGCAGACTACCTACAAAAAAGAGCCACATCACAAAATAAATATCCTTAACCACTTTAAATTAGTTATGTTTAAAAATAAGAGGCAAAAAGTAAAAAAAATTTAACTTTCCACCTCTAAAGTAATTTTACACGTAATATAAGAGTCTACGTGGTTGACCAAATATTTTTCTAGACTCTCCATACTTGAGGAGAGAGAAAGGAAAAAAATAAGGATATGGGGCCTCATAGGGAAACTATAAAAGCCATCCTAAGAGCATCTCCAACAGAGGGGTATGGTGTTACGCTTTTAGCATACTTTGGCAAAAAAATGTTCCAACAGGAGTATGCGGTTCAGCATACTCGCCTCCATACCACTCCAAAATATGCGATTCCTGAACTTGGCGAGGAGTATGCGCATACCGCCTAGGAGCTGAGCCGTTCAGCGCCTAACAACTTTTTAAATACATCTGTCTAAGGGAAAAATAATAATTAATAAATTCTAGGCGCTGAACCGTTAAGCGCCCAGTAGAAAAAAAAAAGTAATTTTATGTTGGACCAAAACAGTATGCTATTTTTGAATACCGGTATGGTAAACCGGAACTGCATACTGTCCTATTGGAGATGCTCTAAGTACAAGGAGTAGGTAATGTGAGCTCCCATGCCCAACTGTGGTCTACCCACATTATATATAGTTGTTGAGTATTGTTGCAAAAAATTAAGTCACTAACAACGCCTATGATAATTGAGTATTTTTCAAAATGGTCAAGAAAGTTAAATATTTTTATTTTATTATTATTTTATTATTTTTCAAGAAAGTTTAGTTGAACATATTGCCCACAACAGATTATAGATAGTTGACAATTTGACATCTTGCCCTTATATTATGGGTGACTATATATACTAGTACTACTTGTAGCTCGCATATATATACTAGTACTACTTGTTGCTCGCAACGACAATGGTATCGACAAGCTAAAAATCATGTAGCAATAAAAAAATAAAAATAAAGAGTACGTTTGAAATAAAATAAAAAAAAATTCATTGTGCGACTTAGAAGTTCTTCTTTCATGTATTAAAGCAAATTACTTCTGAGAGCAACATTGAAGTACGTTTCCATCAAAAAGTAAGTTCTCTACCTCCTTTGCGTCCCTCGCTCCCTCGTACGCCTTGGGCTCGGGGACCTTGATCCTGGGCCGTTCTATACCGCCGCCCATAAGGGATAGGGGAAGTCTGAATTGTCTAGGAGACTGAGATCAGATGGAGAAAAAAAACCCAAAAAAATAAAATAATGGTGGAGTGATGGAGAGAGAGAGAGACTCGGGAAAAGAGAAATCAATAATAGTCTTGTCTTCTCTCTTTTGTTCGAGAACAACATAAAACAATAGTAAAAAAACCCATATAAAACCAACCTTTGTTGTTAATAATAATTCATAATAACACGTATCCTAGCGACTGATACCAATTGTTTAGTATTCATACAGTTATCATGATCAATCATAATAGATTTATACTAACTTTTTTTCCTGCTCTCTGTTTAATCATTTGTTCTTGAGTGGAGTCTTCTCTAAGATTTGCTGCAGACCTCAATGGGATGGTTTTCTGTATTGTAGCATCTAAGAGAGACTTCCTCTCTATTTAACCTGATAAGGTTAAAGTGGTTTTCCCATTATACCCTCAAGCCCTAATAAAGAGTAATATTATGTCTCACCTACCATAACTTGGTGTAACAATTGGGCACAACCAATAACACCTATACGACCTATTAACGTGTGTGCTCGTGAACCTGAAGAGTAGTGCCAGTATAGATGGAAAATCCAACAGTTTCAACCCAACTTTGATGTTGTGGATGTAGCAGACTACCTACAAAAAGGAGCCACGTCACAAAATAAACTTCATTAACCACTTTAAATTAGTTATGTTTAAAAATAAGAGGCAAAAGTAAAAAAAATTTAACTTTTCACCTCTAAAGTAACTTTACACGTAATATAAGAGTCTACGTGGTTGACCAAATATTTCTCTAGACTCTCCATACTTGAGGAGAGAGAAAGGAAAAAAATAAGGATAGGGAGCCTCATAGGGAAACTATAAAAGCCATCCTAAGAGCATCTCCAACAGAGGGGTATGGTGTTATGCTTTTAGCATACTTTGGCAAAAAAATGCTCCAACAGGAGTATGCGGTTCAGCATACTCGCCTCCATACAACTCCAAAATATGGGATTCCTGAACTTGGCGAGGAGTATGCGCATACCGCCTAGGCGCTGAACCGTTCAGCGCCTAACAACTTTTTAAATACATCTGTCTAAGGGAAAAATAATAATTAATAAATTCTAGGCACTGAACCGTTAAGCGCCCTGTAGAAAAAACGTAATTTTATGTTAGACCAAAACAGTATGCGATTTTGGAATACCGCTATAGTAAACCGGAATTGCATACTGTCTTGTTGGAGATGCTCAAAGTACAAGGGGTAGGTAATGTGAGCTCCAATGCCCAAATGGGGTCTACCCACATTATATATAGTGTTGAGTATTGTTGTAAAAAATTAAGTAAGTGACAACGCCTATGATAATTGAGTATTTTTCAAAATGGGCAAGAAAGTTAGATATTTTTATTTTATTATTTTTCAAGAAAGTTTAGTTGGACATATTGCCGAGGATAGATTATAGATAGTTAACAATTTGACATCTTGCCCGTATATACTAGTACTACTTGTAGCTCGCAACGACGAGCTAAAAATCATGTAGCAATAAAAGAAATAAAAATAAACAGTACGTTTGAAAAAATATAAAAAAAAATTCATTGTGCGACTTAGAAGTTCTTCTTTCATGTATTAAAGCAAATTACTTCTGAGAGCAACTTAGAACATCTATCATAACTATTGTGAGAGGGATAGAGTCGACCCGAGCCCGTGATTAGCCTTGACATACGTATTTCTAGTGAGAGGGAAATCGGACGGCCCAAAATGCCCTCCTTAAATAAACCCCTAAGTGTACCCAATCTGTTTTTTATATAAGACCCAAGCTGTTTTATATAAGAATAATATAAGACCTAAGCTATTTTATATATATATACATATATATATATAAGAGAAGAAAAAAGAAGATAAACAATAAGAGAACTCTGGGCATGATCAGAGTAGGACTTAAACTTCATACGTTACATATTTCATTATCTACTTATACTTCAAAAGTTTCATCGAAATATCATTGAAAAAGCGGTGCCAGTGATCTGAATATGGAGGTTGATAGCCAAGTTAGTGGGCAACAAGACATTCTCGAGATGGAGGTTGATAATGATAGC
Source organism: Kingdonia uniflora (assembly GCA_014058105.1). Taxonomy (NCBI): domain Eukaryota; kingdom Viridiplantae; phylum Streptophyta; class Magnoliopsida; order Ranunculales; family Circaeasteraceae; genus Kingdonia; species Kingdonia uniflora. Next base: position 235,251 of record JACGCM010001501.1, read on the forward strand.
CAAGTTAGTGGGCAAGGAGGCATTGTCGAGAGAGAAAATAAGAGAAAGAAGCTGATTCTAAAGAGATCAGGGCTTTTGATCAACTGTATACTCTTGGCCATCGGAACTTGTAGCGCACCGTTACTATTACGTCTTTATTTCATCCATGTGGGTAAATGTATTTGGCTATCAAGTTTGTTGCAAACCGCTGCCTTCCCAGTAATGATTGTCCCTCTGTTAGTCTTTTATTTTCTGCGCGGTAAAAACCGTCCAGAAGGGACGAAGGCCAAGCCCTTACTCATAACATGGCGTCTCTTTGTAGGGAATATTGTTTTAGGTATTCTCATAGGGGTGTGCAACTACTTATATTCTTCTGGCTCTGCCAAACTCCCTGTTTCGACGTCTTCTCTGTTACTTTCTACTCAGTTGGCTTTCACAGCAGGTTTTTCATTTTTGATGGTTAAGCAGAAGTTTACATCTTATTCAATAAATGCTGTTGTTTTACTGATTGTAGCTGCTCTTATTCTCGGCCTTCATTCCAGTGGTGAACGACCCGATGGTGTATCCAATAAGGAGTACTATATTGGATTTATCATGATATTGGCTTCTGCCGTACTTTACGGAATTTTCTTACCAGGGAACGAGTTATTGTACAAGAAAGCAAAACAAGTGATAACTTACTCTTTAGTTATAGAGATGCAGGTTGTGATTTTCATATTTGCTTCTGCTTTCAGCATTGTGGGTATGCTTGTGAACAAGGAATTCCAGGTATAAAATCTCACTTTTATAAAGAGCGCCTAGTGGCTAACCTAGTTTCACATATGTTTTTGTAATTTAAGACAATAATTGATATGTCAGATTGCGAAAAGTGAACTTGATTATGTTGTTGTAGGCTATTCCAAAAGAAGCAAAAAAATATGAGATTGGGGAAGGAAAGTATTACGTTGTTCTAGTGCTGACTGCAATTGCTTGCCAGTTCTACTTATTGGGAGCAATAGGGGTCATATTCAGTGCCTCCTCTTTGTTTTCTGGTATCATGATCTCAGTTCTACTTCCAGTAACGGAGATCTTCGGTGTTATATTCTACAATGAAGATTTCACTTCTGAAAAGGGTGTCGCTCTAGCTTTATCTATTTGGGGTTTCATCTCCTATTTCTATGGAGAGTTTAAACAGAGCAAGAATCGAAATAAACAAACACTGCCAAATACGGGTTCTACCACTGATGATGCAGGGGCCACTTCTCTAAATCAATAGTATGAAATAGGATCTAGAAGCAACCGTGAATTACAATGCCATTCTAGTTCTATGAGGGTGGCACCCGAATGAATGACATGATCATCTGGCCATGTTTTAAGAGGAATTGTTCTTGATATGTACCAGCGCCATACTTTCAAAAGAACATGTACGGTTAATAATTTATTGTAAATATGTATCACTGTATTTGGTAGGTAATTTACTTGGCCATCAATAATTTATATTAATATGCATGTTGGAAGGTCAGAAAGTGTTAACAATGACGATTAGGCATGTTAATTTGCATGGTGTAACCGCCCACATCAATAATTTACTCTACTTGATAGACATATTTATGTGCTATTTTTAGGCCTTTTTTATCCGGCTTTTTTGGCCGTCCAATCATGAGACTTTATTTATCTAATTATTGCATAGTTACCTTAATTTTGGGTTTTCAACACCATTGGAGGGGATTTAACAATAAAAGTGCCAAATCTAAGCTAAAATGGTAACAAAATTAACTTGATGCAACCCATTAGTTCAGCAAGTTTAGTGAGATGGGGGTGATCCAGGAGGATCTGTTTTTTTTTAAGTTTGTCAATGTCGTTCGAACGACATTGGTAGTCGTTCAAACGAGTTGACATGTCCCCTAAAAGTTTGGCCCAGAGCTATAGTTCGTTCGAACGACTTTAAGTGTCGTTCGAGCGAGTGGTCATGTCCTGTGGAATTTGGCCCAGAGCCATATTTTCGTTCGAACGAGTTGGGCGTCGTTCGAACGAGTTGGTCTACTTTTCTAGGGTTTAGACCAATTAGGCGTAAAAGTCGTTCGAACGACTCCCTAGTTTGTTCGAACGACTTTGGCAGTGTTTTGGAATCTCAGGCGTTATTTTGCCTCGAGATCCGTTCTTTACGATTTTTTGAGTTCCCTAGTATATAAAAGGAACTTATGTTATTTTCTAGGTTATGTTAGATCTGAAAGAGTTCTGAAAGAAACTTAGGGTTTGAGAGTTTTTCGTCTTGTAATTACTTCGTTTTGAGTAATCGAATTCTCTATTTTTTTCCAAATCGATTGGTGTTCTTCGTATTTCTCTACTAACACAAGCTTCTCAATAGTATTGTGGATTATGTAGTATCAGTTTTCCAGTTTTGATTCTCGAGGGGTTGATTGTGGTTTATGGTCTATACACGTGACCGTCTCAAGCAAATGAAGGAGAAGTTAGTGAGTCCGTTGAAGATCCATCGGAAACCTAATTCGAAGAAGAAGGATAATTTGGTAATGGGCGATCCCAGCGATAGACTCACGATTATGGAAACAACAGTTTCTACCCTAACTTCTACTGTAGGGGAGTTATTCAAACAATTGCGTCTCACAAACCTCGCGTTGGGTTCCATTTCAGCAAATCGGCGAAGCCGTTCAAAGAAGAAAGGGGTTATGGAGGTGGATGGTGACGAGGACGTTCATGTATTCGATGACTCTAGCGATGCCGATTTCGTCAAGGAGCGACCAGGCTCTAGTAAGTCTACGAATCCTATGCGTGGATAAGTACGACGTGTTTATGAAGTATACGGGGGGATTGTCGTAGTCCATTTGAAGAGAATTAAAACTCATCAAAGTAAAGAATGTCGAAGACGCTACCGTCAAAGTAATTGCCATTGAAGGCAAGTACTTCAAGAGCGACAAGAAAGACGATAAAAACAAGTCAGGGTGCAAGGCTAATTGAAAGTTTGATCAGAAAGAGGAGTCCAAAGGAGAGGGGTCTTCATTCAATGGGACTATCTGTAGTCATTTAGATTTACAAAATTATCTCTCAAAAGTGGAGCTAATATATACTAAATCTGGGTGCTGTGGTTTCTAAATCTGAAGGTCGTCGTCGGTAGGTAAATTTTGTAGTCCTAGACTGACTCTTATCAAGTTACTAAGAGAGAATCTCAGCCGTTGGATTTGATCTCGAGGATGAGTTTAACCCGATTTGATGTGTTTGACTAAACTTAAGCTAAAAGTAACAACTTCGATTCGAAGTCGGAGTCGAAGTCGAAGTCGAAGTCTAGAATATAAAGTGCCACTGTTAAACACGTGTTCTTTGCAGGCCTACACAAGAAGGACCACGTGATAATCCGAAGTCATCGTGGCCGTTGGATCTACGAAGTATTTATGGAGATCTGAATAAGCATCTTATATGAGAATAAACTTTTGGGCTTAATTAAGCAAATCAAATAAAAACTATTGGGCCTCCCATGTTGGTAAGCTGGCATCTTAACCGTTACCTAGAAAGCGCGACATATTTTCGTTACCGGAGCCTCGTCATAAATTGGGTAGGCCCAGGCCCAACTGGCTTGGGTTGGCCAAAATTGAGCCGAGACGTTGGAGCATATTCGCACGTATAATAGGTCGAAAACTGAGAGTGACCTTAGACCGAAAGTTTCACTTGTTAGGACCCCTTTAGAAGGCCCCCGAGCAGGGTGCGGTCGCTTTTAGGATACCCAAAATTTGGTAAGAAAGTAGGGCCCGAAGGCTCATTTTTGGAGTTCACTTAGGCCCCGAAACTTTAGGGGAGGGGGGCCATTACCAAAAAAACTTGGGAGTGAGCAATACACACCAAAAATCTCTAAGGAGTTGATGAACGGCATCGGCATCGGCACCGCCTTGTGGTAGCGGAGAAAGTCCATTCCCAATATAATCTTAAAATCATCCAATGTCACAGCGAGAAGGTTAACCTTTCAACTCCACTGCCCCATCTTAACTGGAACCAACTTGGCAACACCATGCATCGGCATTGCGGCAGAGTTTACAACCTTCATCCGGCTAGAACTTTCACCAAATGCAGTCCCAGACGATTCGCCTCTTAAATGGCAATAAAGCTGTTGGTAGCACCTGTATCAACCATCGCCAAAGTGCTCTGCCCATTAATACTAAGGTTCACATACATGAGTCCCTTCTTCGGCTTAACCTCTGGCAACTGAATGGTCACGGAATTGAGCAAGTAAAGAGAACCCATATGAGCTTCACCGCTATCATTTCCCCGAGTGGTCTCATCGGCTTGGTCCCCGTCCGAGGCCATTAGCGCATTCAGAGCTGTCTTCTGAGAATACTGATAGGCTTTGTGATTCCCTCCACCAAGAAAATACTTCAAGTTCCCAAGACGTCCTTGAAACCTGGACGAGGAGGAAGCGCCGCCATTGTTACTCGGCCTGTGGTACTCTCTCCCAGAATTAGAACTCGAGGCACCACCTGTACTTGCTCCACCACTCCTGTTCTGGCCATGACCTTGGTCTCCCCCACTTCTAGCTTGGTACCCTCCATTCTTGCCCTTGTTGTAATTATTGGAGGATCCCGTTCTTTGTTGCGACTGGGAACTTGACTGAGACGGAGCCGGCCGACGCCCACCCTGCATAGGGGTGCTGATACGCTCAGCGGAGGTCATTGCGAAAGCCAAATCTTGAACCCGTTGCCTTTGTAATTCATTATGGATCCGTGGTTTCAAACCTTCTAAGAAACAAAACAACTTATCCTTTTAAGACATGTCGCGGATATCTAACATCAAGGCTGAGAACCGCTTCACATACTCACGGATGTTGCCTGTCTGCTTCAGATGCCTCAAACTTCTCCGAGCAATAAACTCAACATTCTCGGGTAAAAACTGATTCTTCAGCTCTTTCTACAAGTCATCCCACGTTCCAATAGTACAGTGACCGCTCTGGATCTCAGCATAATTGGTGCGCCACCATAGTTTAGCATCACCGGCGAGGTACATGGTTGCCATCGACACCATTGAACCTTCGCTATCAGGCCTAACCACATTGAAGTACGTCTCCATATCAAAAAGGAAGTTCTCTACCTCCTTTGCGTCCCTCGCTCCCTCGTACGCCTTGGGCTCGGGGACCTTGATCCTGGGCCGTTCTATACTGCCGCCCATATGGGATAGGGGAAGTCTGAATCGTCTAGGAGAGGGAGATCAGATGGAGAAAAAAAATCCAAAAAAATAAAATAATGGTGCAGTGATGGAGAGAGAGAGACTCGGGAAAAGAAAAATCAATAATAGTCTTGTCTTCTCTCTTTTGTTTGGGAACAACATAAAACAACAGTAAAAAAACCATATAAAACCAACCTTTGTTGTTAATAATGATTCATAATAACACGTATCCTAGCGACTGATACCAATTGTTTAGTATTCATACAGTTATCATGATCAATCATAATAGATTTATATTAACCTTTTTTCCTGCTCTCTGTTTAATCACCTGTTCTTGAGTGGAGTCTTCCCTAAGATTTGCTGCAGACCTCAATGGGATGGTTTTTTGTATTGTAGCATCTAAGATGGACTTCCTCTCTATTTAACCTGATAAGGTTAGAGTGGTTTTCCCATTATACCCTCAAGCCCTAATAAATAGTAATATTAGGTCTCACCTACCATAACTTGGTGTAACAATTGGGCACAACCAATAACACCTATACGACCTATTAACATGTGTGCTCGTGAACCTGAAGAGTAGTGCCAGTATAGATGGAAAATCAAACAGTTTCAACCTAACTTTGATGTTGTGGATGTAGCAGACTACCTACAAAAAGGAGCCACATCACAAAATAAACTTCATTAACCACTTTAAATTAGTTATGTTTAAAAATAAGAGTCAAAAAGTAACAAAAATTTAACTTTCCACCTCTAAAGTAACTTTACACGTAATAAAAGAGTCTACGTGGTTGACTAAATATTTCTCTAGACTCCCCATACTTGAGGAGAGAGAAAGGAAAAAAATAAGGATAGGGAGCCTCATAGGGAAACTATAAAAGCCATCCTAAGAGCATCTCCAACAGAGGGGTATGGTGTTATGCTTTTAGCATACTTTGGCAAAAAAATTCTCCAACAGGAGTATGCGGTTCAGCATACTCGCCTTCATACCACTCCAAAATATGTGATTCCTGAACTTGGCGAGGAGTATGCGCATACCGCCTAGGCGCTGAACCGTTAAGCGCCTAACAACTTTTTAAATACATCTGTCTAAGGGAAAAATAATAATTAATAAATTCTAGGCGCTGAACCGTTAAGCGCCATGTAGAAAAAAACGTAATTTTATGTTGGACCAAAACAGTATGCGATTTTGGAATACCGGTATGGTAAACCGGAACTACATACTGTCCTGTTGGAGATGCTCTAAGTACAAGGGGTAGGTAATGTGAGCTCCCATGCCCAACTGGGGTCTACCCACATTATATATAGTTGTTGAGTATTGTTGTAAAATATTAATTCACTGACAACGCCTTATGATAATTGAGTATTTTTCAAAAAGGTCAAAATAGTTAGATATTTTTATTTTATTTTTATTTTATTATTTTTCAAGAAAGTTTAGTTGGACGTATTGCCCACGATAGATTATAGATAGTTGACAATTTGACATCTTGCCCGTATATTATGGGTGACTATATATACTAGTACTACTTGTAGCTCGCAACGACAATGGTATCGACGAGCTAAAAATCATGTAGCAATAAAAAAATAAAAATAAAGAGTATGTTTGAAAAAAAAAAAAAAAAAAATTCATTGTGCGACTTAGAAGTTCTTCTTTCATGTATTGAAGCAAATTACTTCTGAGAGCAACTTAGAACATCTATCATAACTATTGTGAGAGGGATAGAGTCGACCCGATCCCGTGATTAGCCTCGACATTCGTATTTCTAGTGAGTGGGAAATCGGACGGTCCAAAATGCCCCCCATGAATATACCCCTAGGTGTACCCAATATATAAAAAAGATAAGATAAACAATAAGAGAAGACATTTTAATGCAAGGACATAAACTTCATACCTTACATATGTCATTCTCTACTTATACATCAAAAGTTTCATCGAAATATCATTGAAAAAGCGGTGCCAGTGATCTGAATATGGAGGTTGATAGCCAAGTTAGTGGGCAACGAGACATTCTCGAGATGGAGGTTGATAATGAAAGCCAAGTTAGTGTGCAAGGAGGCATTCTCGAGAGAGAAAATAAGAGAAAGAAGCTGATTCTAAAGAGATCAGGGCTTTTGATCAACTGTATACTCTTGGCCATCGGAACTTGTAGCGCACCGTTACTATTACGTCTTTATTTCATCCATGGGGGTAAATGTATTTGGCTATCAAGTTTGTTGCAAACCGCTGCCTTCCCAGTAATGATTGTCCCTCTGTTAGTCTTTTATTTTCTGCGCGGTAAAAACCGTCCAGAAGGGACGAAGGCCAAGCCCTTACTCATAACATGGCGTCTCTTTGTAGGGAATATTGTTTTAGGTATTCTCATAGGGGTGTGCAACTACTTATATTCTTCTGGCTCTGCCAAACTCCCTGTTTCGACGTCTTCTCTGTTACTTTCTACTCAGTTGGCTTTCACAGCAGGTTTTTCATTTTTGATGGTTAAGCAGAAGTTTACATCTTATTCAATAAATGCTGTTGTTTTACTGATTGTAGCTGCTCTTATTCTCGGCCTTCATTCCAGTGGTGAACGACCCGATGGTGTATCCAATAAGGAGTACTATATTGGATTTATCATGATATTGGCTTCTGCCGTACTTTACGGAATTTTCTTACCAGGGAACGAGTTATTGTACAAGAAAGCAAAACAAGTGATAACTTACTCTTTAGTTATAGAGATGCAGGTTGTGATTTTCATATTTGCTTCTGCTTTCAGCATTGTGGGTATGCTTGTGAACAAGGAATTCCAGGTATAAAATCTCACTTTTATAAAGAGCGCCTAGTGGCTAACCTAGTTTCACATATGTTTTTGTAATTTAAGACAATAATTGATATGTCAGATTGCGAAAAGTGAACTTGATTATGTTGTTGTAGGCTATTCCAAAAGAAGCAAAAAAATATGAGATTGGGGAAGGAAAGTATTACGTTGTTCTAGTGCTGACTGCAATTGCTTGCCAGTTCTACTTATTGGGAGCAATAGGGGTCATATTCAGTGCCTCCTCTTTGTTTTCTGGTATCATGATCTCAGTTCTACTTCCAGTAACGGAGATCTTCGGTGTTATATTCTACAATGAAGATTTCACTTCTGAAAAGGGTGTCGCTCTAGCTTTATCTATTTGGGGTTTCATCTCCTATTTCTATGGAGAGTTTAAACAGAGCAAGAATCGAAATAAACAAACACTGCCAAATACGGGTTCTACCACTGATGATGCAGGGGCCACTTCTCTAAATCAATAGTATGAAATAGGATCTAGAAGCAACCGTGAATTACAATGCCATTCTAGTTCTATGAGGGTGGCACCCGAATGAATGACATGATCATCTGGCCATGTTTTAAGAGGAATTGTTCTTGATATGTACCAGCGCCATACTTTCAAAAGAACATGTACGGTTAATAATTTATTGTAAATATGTATCACTGTATTTGGTAGGTAATTTACTTGGCCATCAATAATTTATATTAATATGCATGTTGGAAGGTCAGAAAGTGTTAACAATGACGATTAGGCATGTTAATTTGCATGGTGTAACCGCCCACATCAATAATTTACTCTACTTGATAGACATATTTATGTGCTATTTTTAGGCCTTTTTTATCCGGCTTTTTTGGCCGTCCAATCATGAGACTTTATTTATCTAATTATTGCATAGTTACCTTAATTTTGGGTTTTCAACACCATTGGAGGGGATTTAACAATAAAAGTGCCAAATCTAAGCTAAAATGGTAACAAAATTAACTTGATGCAACCCATTAGTTCAGCAAGTTTAGTGAGATGGGGGTGATCCAGGAGGATCTAGTGTTTTTTTTTAAGTTTGTCAATGTCGTTCGAACGACATTGGTAGTCGTTCAAACGAGTTGACATGTCCCCTAAAAGTTTGGCCCAGAGCTATAGTTCGTTCGAACGACTTTAAGTGTCGTTCGAGCGAGTGGTCATGTCCTGTGGAATTTGGCCCAGAGCCATATTTTCGTTCGAACGAGTTGGGCGTCGTTCGAACGAGTTGGTCTACTTTTCTAGGGTTTAGACCAATTAGGCGTAAAAGTCGTTCGAACGACTCCCTAGTTTGTTCGAACGACTTTGGCAGTGTTTTGGAATCTCAGGCGTTATTTTGCCTCGAGATCCGTTCTTTACGATTTTTTGAGTTCCCTAGTATATAAAAGGAACTTATGTTATTTTCTAGGTTATGTTAGATCTGAAAGAGTTCTGAAAGAAACTTAGGGTTTGAGAGTTTTTCGTCTTGTAATTACTTCGTTTTGAGTAATCGAATTCTCTATTTTTTTCCAAATCGATTGGTGTTCTTCGTATTTCTCTACTAACACAAGCTTCTCAATAGTATTGTGGATTATGTAGTATCAGTTTTCTAGTTTTGATTCTCGAGGGGTTGATTGTGGTTTATGGTCTATACACGTGACCGTCTCAAGCAAATGAAGGAGAAGTTAGTGAGTCCGTTGAAGATCCATTGGAAACTTAATTTGAATAAGAATGTCGATTTGGTAATAGGCGATCCCAACGATAGACTCACGATTATGGAAACGACAGTTTCTACCCTAACTTCTACTGTAGGGGAGTTAATCGAACAATTGCGTCTCACAAACCTCGCGTTGGGTTCCATTTCAGCAAATCGGCGAAGCCGTTCAAAGAAGAAAGGGGTTATGGAGGTGGATGGTGACGAGGACGTTCATGTATTCGATGACTCTAGCGATGCCGATTTCGTCAAGGAGCGACCAGGCTCTAGTAAGTCTACGAATCCTATGCATAATCTTTGTATTGGCTTTAAGATTGAGATTCCGGTTTTCGATAGTTCCGTCGATGCCGAGAAATTAGATAATTGGTTAGATAGGTTGGAGACCTATTTTTTCGTGGGTAAATATTCCAACGCTCAGAAGATTTGCTTATCTACTTTGAAATTCAAAAATCACTCACTTTCGTGGTAGAAATCCTATCAGAAACGACCTGATGTCGAAAGTCTGAATTGGAAGGAATTAAAGGTCTTGGTGAGGAAGCAATTCTATCTGATTGGGTATGAACAGGAGCGATGGAACTAATGGCACAATTTGCGCCAAAGGTTTGGGCAATCCGTATAACAATTCACTATGGAATTTCATAACCAAGGGTTGGTTTAAGATATTAACGTGGATAAGTACGACTTGTTTATGAAGTATACGGGGGGTTTGTCGTAGTCCATTCGAAGAGAAATAAAACTCTTCAAAGTAAAGAATATCAAAGACGCTACCGTCAAAGCAATTGTCATTGAAGGCAAGTACTTCAAGAGCGACAAGAAAGACGACAAAAATAAGTCAGGGTACAAGGCTAATTGAAAGTTTGATCAGAAAGGGGAGTCCAAAGGCGAGGGGTCTTCATTCAAAGGGACTATCTATAGTCATTGAAAGGCTAATAGGCATAATTATGATAGATGTTGGAAACTTCACCCGGAGCTTCGACCGAAGGAGGAGAAGGGCAAGAAAGAGAAACGTGCACTAGCCGCAACGATTATGGATCTTCCAGATTTAGATAAGCCAAATCTTAAACTTACTCTAATGTTCAAGCAACCTCTAGCTATCGGCGAGGCGAGTCGAGAAGAGCTTTTCTTTGTCAGCATTCAGGTGAAGCAGAGCTTAGTCGAGGCCCTCATTAATCCGGGTAGTCAGAGAATTTAATTTTTGAGGCGGTGGTGAAGAAGATGGGTTTGGCCACTATGGCTCATCCTAAGCCGTATGGTTCTGATTGGATTCAGAAAGATGCGGAGTTAAAGATCACTAAGCAGTGTAAGTTCATGTTTGCGATTACTGAGAAGTTTATTGACAAAGTGACATATGAGTTGGTTCCGTTGGACGTGTCTAAAGTCATCTTGGGTAGCCCATATCTTTGGGACTGAGATGCAATCATTTACCATCGTGCTCGCAAGTATCGTTTGGTGAAGGATGTGACTGAGTTTCTTATTAATGCGTGCAAGGAACATATTACTACCGGTAATTTGGTAACTGCGACTCAGGCGAAGAGGTTGGTTAATGCGAGCGTCAAATTTGTTTTATTGTTGGTGCGACCGGTTTAAGAGTGTCCGTCAGCTACAATATTGTCTACTTTGGCAATGTCTCCTAAGCAACAAACCGATATGGGGGAGTTACAAAAGGAGTATGAAGACTTGTTTCTGGGCATAGAAGGGATGCCGCGCTGGAGGAATGTGGAGCATGATATCACCTTGGTGAATGGTAAGCCATTAACCAATATTGGGTTATATCGGACTTCGGTTACAGAGTCTGATAAGATCAAGAAACAGGTACATAAACTCCTAGAACAAGGAGTTATTAATCAAAGTTGTTCACCTTGTGGTTCGCCGGTGTTACTGGTACTGAAGAAGGGTGGGTCTTGAAGGATGTGTGTGGATTATCAGGCATTGAACAAGATCATGGTGAAGAATCATTATCCGCTTCCACGGATTGATGAACTTTTAGATGAGTTGCAGACGGCTCAGTATTTCACCAAGTTGGATCTTAAGTAAAGGTTACCATCAAGTTCGAATCCGGGAAGAGGATACTTGGAAGACAGCGTTTAAAACCAAATAAGGCTAATTCGATTGGTTGCTGATGCCTTTGGGTTATGCAATGCTCCTGCGACATTTATGCGGCTCATGAATGAGGTACTTCGTGCGTTTATTGATGATTTTGTGATTGTATATTTGGATGATATCTTGATATATTGTCATACATGGGAGGAGCATTTTGGGCATTTACGCAAAGTATTGGGCGTGTTGCGATCACAACAGCTTTTTCTGAACGGGAAAAAGTGCGAGTTTGGGAAATGGGAGCTAGTCTATTTGGGTTTTATTGTTGGTGGCGGCGAGCTTAAGGTCAATCCAGAGAAGGTCTCGATCATTACTAATTGGCCTAGACCCGCACAGTGACGGAAGTGAGAAGTTTTATGGGTTCTTGTCAGTACTTACAAAAATTTTATACGACATTTTTCATAAATAGCCGCACCGCTGTATTCTTTGACAAAGACCGGGGTACAGTTTGTGTGGGAAGAACACCATGAGAAGACATTTGTGTTACTAAAGTAAAAGATTACGGATACACCAGTGTTAGCATTGCCTAATTTGCAGCGGCCTTTTGAGGTTGAGACAGATGCGTCAGACTATGCATTGGGGGCAAAACTTTTACAGGATGGGAAACCAGTTGCTTACCATTATGAGATATTTACAGGAGCAGTACGTAACTATTCTACCTACGATAAGGAGTTTTACGCGTTATATCAATCAGTGAAGGATTGGCGGAGTTACTTATTGAGGAAGGAGGTTGTGGTACATTCCGATCACAAACCGTTACAGTTTTTATCAAAGCAGTCTAAGCTTCAGTAAGCTTTCCATATGAAGTGGATGTCGTACCTTCAACAATTTACCTTATTGATCAAGTATAAGAAAGGAGTGGACAACAAGATGGCTGATATGTTATCTAGACCCCTATTACCAACTAATTATGCTTTGTTGGTAGCTGTGCAGATCCAGCTGATTGTTCCTTCTAAGTACGTTTCAGGGTATGACGACGACAATGAGCTCAGTGTGATTCACGAGAAATTGCTGCAGGGTAAGACGTGCAAGCATGTTCTGAAGGATGGTTTGATTTACAGGGACAGTCTCCTATGTATTCCTGAGGGTGAAGACCGTTTGCAGTGAATTCGAGAGGCACATTGTTCCCGGGTGGCAGGTCATTTTGGGGTTGAGAAGAGTCTTCTGAATTTACGGCGTTATGTCTATTGGCCAAAGATGTTGGTGGATATTGCTTGTGTGGTTCGTGGTTGCGTGTTATGCAACACATTGAAACCTTCCATGAGGAAGATAGGACTGTACTTACCATTGCCAGTTCCTAGTCGACCTTGGGAGAATATTTTGATGGATTTTATGGATGGTTTGCCCATGACCAGGTGTAAGAATGACTATTTGTTTGTGGTGGTAGATCGATCCAACAAGATGATTGTTCTTATTCCATGCCAGAAGACAGTCACAGGGGAAGAAGCAGCGCGATTGTTTTTCGAAGACGTCTGGAGGTATTTCGGGTACCCTTATTTTATTATTTATGATAGGGATAGCCACTTTTTGGGGTATTTCTGGAGATCGTTATGGGGGATGATGGACACTATGTTGAAGAGAAGTACCACTTTTCATCTACAGACAGATGGGCAAACAGAGGTCGTTAACCGCACTTTGGTACATTTATTACGGGGATTCCATTCTAAGCTTCCTAAGACTTGGGATGAGAGTTTACCGTATCTTCAGTTTGCGTTCAACCAGGCGATTCATGGTTCCACGTTAAAGTCTCATTTTGAAGTTTATTTAGGGTACTTGTCACAAAGCCCTTTTGACTTGGCGTTTAGTCTTGGAGACAAGACGGTGTTAGGGAAGGAGGAAGAGGAACAAGTTAAAGGTCAACATTTCATTGAGAGGATCAACAAGGTTCATGAGGTGGTTGAAGCTCAGTTGAAGAAGACTCAAACAAAGTATAAGGCTCGCCACGACAAACATCGAGTTGAGTGTACTTTTCTTGAGGGTGACCTCGTTTGGTTGCATTTGGTTAAGGAACGGCTTAAAGGGGAAGGTAAGAATGATGACAATGCATTCCAGTTTAATTTGCCACCTTTCATGAATATGAATTCGGTGATCAATACCGAGCATTTGAAGTTGTTTGAGCCGTCTCTTTTGGATGAAGACTCTGCAATCGATACTCACCTACCGTCAGTTGATAACTTATGGATAGAAAGAGAAGATCCATTGCCGGAGGATGGTATTCTTGAGCGGAGGGTTCTTACTACAAGACGGGGCGCTATTGATTCGTTTCGGATTGGGAAGAAGGGTCAGCTACCGAGTAAGTCGAAGTGGTATAGCAGAGAATTGGGCATCGCCGCATTCCCACATCACCAGTTCTAGCTTGAGCATGAGCTCAGGGCTTCTAAAGGGGGGAGCCATGATCCAGGAGGATCTAGTATTTTTTTTTAAGTTTGTCAAAGTTGTTTGAACAACATTTGGAGTAGTTTGAACGAGTTGGCATATCCCCTAGAAGTTTGGCCCAAAGCCATAGTTCGTTCGAACGACTTTGAGTGTCGTTCGAACGAGTGGTCATGTCATCTGGAATTTAGCCCAGAGCCATATTTTCGTTCGAACGAGTTGGTCTACTTTTCTAGGGTTTACACCAATTAGGCGTAAAAGTCGTTCGAACGACTCCCTAGTTCGTTCGAACGACTTTGGCAGTGTTTTGGAATCTCAGGCGTTATTTTGCCTCGAGATCCGTTTTTTATGATTTTTCGAGTTCCCTAGTATATAAAGGGAACTTAGGTTATTTTCTAGCTTATGTTAGATCTGAAAGAGTTCTGAAAGAAACTTAGGGTTTGAGAGTTTTTCTTCTTGTAATTACTTCGCTTTGAGTAATCGAATTCTCTATTTTTCCAAACCGATTGGTGTTCTTCGTATTTCTCTACTAACACAAGCTTCTTAATTGTATTGTGGATTATAAGGCTAGTTAGATATTCCTAGATTCTAAGTCTTCACACAGGAGAGCTACACACAGGATCAACCTAGCTTCCACATCCATGTGAGGCGACTAGAAAAATTCCCCAAAAGATGGGTAACTCCGGCTACCATGATCCAACGATTGTTGAAATCAAACGGCTAAGACCCTACCAATAAGTTGGGTCTCTTTTCTCTTATTATAGATTTTCAATTTTTCGTCAGAATCTTGATACATATAAGTTCACATGGAATTTTTACCATTGTATTCCTCATTCAAAAGAGAACACAAAACAAAGGAAATCATTATTCGTATACTCAAAGTAAACTACTCTACGCCTCTTTGATGTTGGGCTAGTGGTTTGGGACCACCTCTTGGAGAGATGAGAGAGAGGTTACATGTTCGAAACCCAACACCCGGGGTCATCCCGCCTGGATTCCATAAAAATTACTCTGTAAGATGAGATAAGCAGAAAATGAAGATTCTCTTACAATTTCAACGGGAAAGCACAAGTGTTTTTGGCACATAAATATCTTTGAAGAACCCAAGAGACACTGCAATCATAGATTCAAAATTAGTGTGTAAGACTAGTGTATTAACTAATTCGTAATAATAATTTCTACAAGTGAGGGAATAAATTCACTACTATGAGACGCATTATGATATACTATCATTTTTGTCCATAAAAAGAAGAAGAAAAAAAACATGCAACCACGCAAGTCTTAGGAGTTATGACATTTCTGGATGTATAGTTTCATTTATCATTTACATTAAGTTTGGGCATTATGATTTAATTTAACAATGTGTTAGAATTAATGATATAAATATGTTAGATCCAAAATTACATACTAAATGGTTTTAGTGCAGTAATTTGATTGATGCACAGGAGATCGAAATCATTAGTCCTACGGAATTAAAAATACTTTTGATAGATGAACATGACATTTCATCTAGATATAATATCTCTATAGAAAGGAAGAAGATGATAGATGTAAAAAGTTTGCTGTTTTGGGAGGACCAATGATCCTCAATCAGTCAAATATTTAGGTGGTTTTAGAGCGACACAGAAAGAAATGATACTGTTATAACTTATAAGAGAGATTAGAGAAAATAAAAGGAATATGGGATATTGGTTTTTGCATGCTTTGTTTAAACTGCAATAATGATAGAGGAATATATATCAGTATATCACAGACTTTATCCAAGAATATAGGCTCAATTTCTTTCTTAATTGCTTCATCTAGGGGTAGAAGAAGGTGAGGACTGAGGAGGCAAACGCAATGTGTGTTCGATCACACTAAGCCAAAACATTAAGGCGGGGAAGATTTTTTTATTTTTTTTTTGAGAAAAT
This sequence comes from Kingdonia uniflora, assembly GCA_014058105.1. Classification (NCBI taxonomy): domain Eukaryota; kingdom Viridiplantae; phylum Streptophyta; class Magnoliopsida; order Ranunculales; family Circaeasteraceae; genus Kingdonia; species Kingdonia uniflora. The sequence goes on from JACGCM010001501.1 coordinate 251,250, forward strand.
ATCAGTGTTGTTATTTTTGAAAGTTCGCCGTTGTTGGGAGAGTTGTATAGTATAGTATAGTTTGTTTCAAGGTCAAGGGTTAAGTGGACTCATGTTTGTTTCAAGGTCAAGGGTTCATGTGCGTGTGTGAGTGTGAGTGTGAGTGTGAGTATCAAGGTATTATATAAGGTATTCTAAAATACATTTTTATATATATTAAGTAGGATGTTGCATTTATTTATTCGACATTGAAATTTTGAAAAAGGTTTAAGAAATTGATGAGGGTCTTGTCGATTACACTACCCGAAAGCTTAGAGCATCCATAGCACAGCAGTAGGTGGGTGGATTTTCACCAATCCACAGCAATTGAGCCCAAAATCAAGATGGATTTTACCTAATGCAGTTCTGAACTGCCCGACATAATCAAAAACATAAGATCTGCCCACGTGTCTCCATTTGGAGCATCCATATTACCCAACGCGCAGTTCAGAACTGCGCGGCATCAATTCACTTCTCCATCGGAGCTACCGTGGAATCCAACTATCATACCTCCAATTGTCGGAAATGAGAAATAGGTCCCTTGATTGGTGCCAAATGGTCCATATTTTTGCTTATTGGTTTGCAATGTAAGCGAGAGAATGAAGATGGTATCCCCGTTTTTGATGCTACCGTAGTATCCACTGACCGTCGTTAGGTACTCATGAGGAAAGTCAAGTTTGATATGCACGAAATTACGATGAAAGAGAAATGATCATATATAAACCCCTGCAGGGCTATTTATGCCAAAAATACTTTCAGTACGACGAAATAACGTTTTCTTAGACACGCCTAAACTCAAATTGCAAATTTTGGGAATATTATGAAGAGTTGTCTAACCTTGTCTACTTTGGCACCACCAACACCGCCATGCTTCCCAGACCATACTGAACTCACTTCCCTGTCGTACTCGGTCTGAATAGAGTCGATTCCAAGGCCGTGACCAATCACCATTTGTCGTATTGTTTTATTGAGTCCATCGTTAAACATAGTTCCTCCTTGACCTCCCCATGGTCCAACGGAAATTTGGTTCTTTTCATATTCGAAGCAGTCCTGCAGACGTAGTTATCATTGATACAAAATTTACTAGCTAGTAATAATATTATGACAAAAATAATTTGCAGTATTTATCATTTAAGAATGGAAGCACAGAGAAAACTTGAGAGAAGTATGACTATGTGTTACGAGCCTGGATGATCTCGCTGGTGTTTGCGAAAAAAGAGATGTTGGGGACATGTTTTTAAAGGAGAAATATGCGTGTGTTATTGCTTAGAGCTGATGTAACATGTAAGTGAGGTATTATTCCCAGTTCCACTAGGGAAGAAGATGAAGAAGAAGAAGAAAAAAGTTGGATCGATGTTAGTTCTCTAACGAATGGCAATTGACATTTCGACACTTTTTTGTATCAGGTCCAATGAATTGATGGACATCCAAGCTCCATTGATATACTGAAATATTTTCATGTATTCTTAGCGGTACGTACAACTCTCCTTCGTTGTAATGTGAAGATTTTGTTCCGCATTAACTCAAACAATGGCATTGCCATGCAAACTTTGGCTAGTTCATGAAGGAGACATTTCATATGGGAATGGATGATATCCCTGTAAATAAAATTAGAGGCATAATTTGATTCATATTCTATGTTCCAAAACAAAGTAACTTTGAACTCTATGCGCATTATTCTAGGTTTTTTCACTTGATTTTCTCGTTAAAAATGTTCGAATTTGACAATCTGACATGATGTCCACCTCTTGGAGGAAGGAATCCTTATTTTTCTTATGCTCTAGCCGTAGACGTCTCTCTAAAAGTTGCCCACATTTTATGATTCAGAGCTCCAGTATTGGATATTGGCGTGGCGTGACCGTGTGACCCAGTGAGATGAAAGAGAAGAACAAAGAAGAGAGAGACGGTTTCTATTTTCACAGTGGGGCCCTCACCTTGCCTCGCAAAAAAAAAATCAACTTTTTATATCTTTTTGTAGTTACAAAAATATGTCATTGCTTACAAAGCTCCCCTTTGCCAAGAGATCCTTACAGCTACCACAAAACACTTGAGATAGGTAAGAAATCAACCCTTCTTCCATGTTTTTGTTGCTCTCTTTAGGTCCCCAAGACATCTCTTTCTCTCTTACAAATTATCTCTTTGTGTTTGTAAAATTATCTCTCAAAAGTAGAGCTAATATATACTAAATCTGGGGGTCGTCGGTAGGTAAATTTTGTACTCCGAGACTGACTCTTATCAAGTGAAAAGTAACAACTTCTCAGCCGTTGGATTTGATCTCGAGATGAGTTTTACCCGATTTGATCTGTTTGACTAAACCTAAGCTAAAAGTAACAACTTCGATTCGAAGTCTAGAATATAAAGTGTCATTGTTAAACACGTGCTCTTTGCAGGCCTACACAAGAAGGACCACGTGATAACCCGAAATCATTGTGGCCGTTGGATCTGCGAAGCATTTATGGAGATCTGAATAAGCATCTTATATGAGAATAAACTTTTGGGCTTAAAGGCCTGTTTGTTTTGGACTAATTAAGCAAATCAAATAAAAACTATTGGGCCCTTAACCATTATCCAGAAAGCGCGACATATTTCAGTTGCCGGAGCCTCGCCAAAAATTGGGTAAGCCCAGGCCTAACTGGCCTGGGTTGATCTTGGTGGGTTGGCCCAGTTTGAGCCGAGACGTTGGAGCATATTCGCACGTATAATAGGTCAAAAATTGAGAGTGACCTTAGACCGAAAGTTTCATTTGTTAGGACCCCTTAAGAAGGCCCCCGAGCAGGGTGCGGTCGCTTTTAGGACACCCAAAATTTAGGGCCCAGACTGGGGGCCCATTTTTGGAGTTCGCTTATGCCCCGAAACCTTAGGGTGATTACGTAAAATTTTGGGAGTAAGCAATACACACCCTTTGCATGATGCACCAACCCAAGTTATGAAACACACTCCGAACTGCACTTGCATTCGAACTCACCTACGTTGTCGGTATCATCAGGGTTGGTGCTAGGGCAAAGGGACCAAAGTCGTTGCATTGGGCCTCAAGTTCCAAGGGGCCTTAAAAATATATTCATCGGTTAAAATCCTTCTTATTTTAATTGCTTAATGCAAATTAATTCCAAATTAACAGTTATAACCCTTTAAATTAAGCAGCAAATCAGGATGTGTGTGTGTAAAACTGACAGTTATATATATATGTGCGTATGTGTATGTAAAATTCTATTTGTTTTTTTTTTCCTGATTGGTAAGCCATAGATTTATTGCCATATAAGGGGTATTACAAAAAGTGGCCTTATCTTCTTTGAGTGCCTCCTGAAGCCACCAAGGGTCAGGTCATACAACAGTCATCCACCATAGATCTAGTGGTAATCTCATGAGCTATAAAGTTTGCACTTCATAGTATCATGGTACATACTGAAAACAAATATCTACAAAATGGCAAAAAAGGGCCAAAATATCTCGAGGATTGTTTGGCCAAACCTTATCTCATCCTTAAAATTTCTCCCAACCTCTCAATTTGCTTTTATTTTTTCATTATTTTGTTCTCTTTTAATAAAAATGGGCCCACATTAAGAGTTTGCTTGGTGACTCCAAACTCCAGCACCGCCTCGGTATCATCAACGAACTAATATCGGAATCTAAACCTCTTTTATTCAAAGCTTTCTACAAGAACGTACGTTAAACGCTTAATTTCACACCATAGGTATGATGAAAAAATAAATAGTCAGAGAAATAAAAATGCATCTTATTCTGCTAGAATAGATTTCCCTATCCATGATACCATTACGATCTTACACCTCCGATGAATATAACATACTTACCTTAAAAATACGTTACGTTATGTGTACGCCTTTATTAATGTCTACTGCCTTCAACAGACTCAAAACACCACCATCACAATATTTATACACTTGGGCGACTTCTCGTATTCAACTCATGTACATGATGTCATTGACACAAACGTTCTTAATTAGTTTATAATGTGCTTAGTTTAATTTTCTTAAAATTTGTGTATTTTAAGTCGTGATTTTCTCCACTCCTGTCATTCTCATTTGTATTTTGTAATGATAAAACCTATTTTATTTGAAGTAGGTGTGAAACGACACGGAAATGGAAACGTCAATTATTTTTTATACAGGATTCAGGAAACAAGAAATGAATATATGATAGCGACAATTGAAGCGAAATGTGAAACAAAGAGGAAAACGAGTATTGAAGCATAGCTAAAATAGAACTAAGAAACAAGTAAGAAATGTTAAAAAAAAAAAAAAAATTGAAACTTTTTGAGAGTAGAGAGATCAAGATTCATAAACAATAATTGTTAACTGAGTGAGGGAAGAGGATATGAATTTTTTTTCAAAATGAATAAAAAATCGCTTTAATGTACGAATCACGCAAATTCAAAATCAAATTGTCATCGTTTCCCAGATCGAATCACAGGCGTATCTAAACGCGAATCACAAACGTTTTCCTAAAAAATTGGGCTAAAGGCCTGTTGTTTGTTTTGGAGTAATTAAGCAAATCAAATAAAAGCTATTGGGCCTTCCATGTCGATAAGCTGGCACCTTAACCGTTACCCAGAAAAGCGCAACATATTTCCGTTGCCGGAGCCTCGCTAAAAATTGGGTAGGCCCAACTGGCTTGGGTTGACCTTGGCGGGTTGGCCAAGTTTGAGCCGAGACGTTGGAGCATATTTGCACATATAATTGGTCGAAAGCTGAGAGTGACTTTAGATGGAAAGTTTCACTTTTTAAGACCCCTTAAGGAGTCCCCGAGCAGGTTGCCCGGTGAGTATGAGGCCAGCAAGCGGTCGCTTAGAGGACCCTCAAAATTTGGCAAGAAAGTAGGGCCCGGAGGAGACTCGTTTACGTCAAATTTGGGAAGTGAATAATACACACCATTTGCATGATGCACCAACGCAATTGAAGCGCACTTGCATTCGGGAAACAAGAAACGCATACATGATAGATACGACAATTGAAGCGAAATGTGAAATGAAGAGGAAAACGAGTATTGAAGCTTAAATAAAATAAAACTAAGAAACATCAAAAGGAGTAAATAGTGATACTTTTTGATAGTAGAGAGATCAAGATTCAAAAACAATAATTATAAACTTATTCAAAATGAATAAAAAATCGCTTCAATATATAATTCACACGAATCAAAAATTGAATCATCAGCGTTTCTCAGATCGAATCACAGTCGAATTAAAATTGATCTATTTTAAGTCGTGATTTTCTCCACTCCTGTAACTCTCATTTGTATTTTATAATGATAAAACCTATTTTATTTGAAAGTGAAGTGGGTACGAAAACGATACAAAAACGAAAATGGGAAACATCAATTATTTTTTTATACAGGATTCAGGAAACAAGAAACGAATACATGATAGCGACAATAAAATGGAGAGGAAAACGAATATTAAAGCATAACTAAAATAGAACTAAGAAACATCAAAAAGAGTAAGTAGTGATACTTTTTGATAGTACAGAGATAAAAATTCAAAAACAATAATTGTTAACTCAGTCCAAAGGGAAGAGAATACAGTTTTTTTTTCAAAATGAATAAAAAATTGCTTCAATATAAATCATACTAATCAAAAATTGAATCGTCAACGTTTCCCAGATCGAATCACAGACGAATCAAAACCCAAATCACAGACGTTTCCCCAAAGTTTCCCAAATTCGAGGAAATCAAATCCAAATTTTTTATTTGGGTGGAAAACGCGTTTTCCTTCAACAAGGATAAAACCACTATTTTGATCACTAAAGAACAAGATCTTTTTGTTGTTGATGTACTTACTATTACCAAATCAACCAAGCAACTCCCTCTCAACCATTAAATTTAGATGGCCCCTCTGATTGTGTTTCTTTTGTAACCTCTCTTTCTAAACCCTACAATCACCACCCTGCGCAGGAGTCCAATTTTTGTTCCTTCTCCACTTCGCTCATTGTCGAATGGCAGTTTGACACATATTCAAAAAAATATAACTCATAGATTTTTTTCTTGCCCATCATTTTCAAGCGGGCAGCTTTGGGACTCAGTGTTTCTATCTTTTTAGCATAGTTTGTTCTGTTATGTGCCTTGTTCCAATCTAAAAAATAATACCCGTTATTTGCTGTTACATACCGTTATTTTATGCTATAACAAAGCGTTATTTTTAGTATTCTCTTTTACATTTTGATGAGATTATCTAAATATTGTCTAAAAGCTATTACTAAACATTCCTTGCTTTATTTTCGATTGTCATTGACGAGTTTATGATCTTCTCAATAGTTAATGGACTTTTGTAGTCTGTCTTTGTCACAATGAGGTGCTCTCCCTATGGTATTTTCTTGAGGGCCTTTATTGTTGCGAAACTCTCAATGTCCTGAGACTTAAAAAGTTTAGAGACGGAGAAGTTTGAGATAAAGATGCATTTATTTGAGAAAAGAAAAGCAAGGAGATAGAGATTGAAAAGAGAGGAAATTAAATGTGATCCCAACTGTAGCTGGCCGGTTTAAAATCTTGAGCAAGAAGAAAATCTAAATTGTAATTTTTAAGTGTTTAACTGTAATTGGACAAGGAGCAAAAGGAGCAAAGTGGAGAAGGAGCAAAAATGTACTCGCGCCGGTGGAGTAAAACCCACCTTTCCCTTTCTCCTCGACTAAAATCTCGACAAGCATTCCAAAATTCATTCCCTAAAGGTGAAGTCCCATACTTTGAAGAAGAAAAAAATTCTACGAATCTTCCGTGATTTTTTTTCCTGTGAACTTAAATCAAAATGTCCTCAAATACGTACGGTTAATTAGGGAGTGTTTTATTTGATAGGAAATGCGAAAAATGCAATATGTATTAGAAATGTTGTTTGTCCATCCATCCGTCCATCATCTCCTTCTTCTTTAGGATACTGATTAGGGGTCCGCGTTTGTCCATCCGTCTGTCATCTTCTTCTTTATTCCCTCTATGTTGTGGGTTCTTGAGGAGGATTACGCAAACAAACAATTTTTTTTAATTTTTTTTTTTTTTGCATTTTGCAATGCCGTTGCGCCTAAATGAAGACTTATAAGCACAAAATTCTTGGAAGTTTTGCCATTTTATAGAGAAGATAATAAATGAGAAATAAAACATAATTTTTTTTTGTTACTTGCTCTAGTCCTAATATTAGCTATTTACAAATAGATCATAGAGACATAATACAATAAATAAATAAAAAAACTAATTAAGACCTGTTAAGGCAGAAACCGATGAGGATCATCTTCTCTTCTCTTCATTCCCACTTCAAGATCAACATCATCACAATCACCTTGATTAGTCGAAGAACTCGCTGGAACTCCACCACCACACTTAGTACACCTAGCAACCACCAGAATCTGACGACATGATGGGCACGAAGAGTGTGACCCTAACCAAGTATCAATACATCCAACATGAAACCCATGACCACACTGAGGCAAAACCCTAATCTCATCTCCTTCTATAAACTCTGTTAAACATATAGCACAATCACCGTTACTATTACTGTTACTTTTACTGTTGAATGTATGTTTAGGTAAAGATCTGAGAACACTCTTCTTCAACCCTTTGTTTGCTGCTGCTGCTGGTGGTAGTGATGATAGTGATGATGATGATGAAGTGGATCTACGGAGCCAAGCGCAGCGAGCCACAGCAACGAGACCTATTACGCAGATGAGTGCGCAGAGGAGCGCAGCGAGGATGACTACAAAGTCTGAGTCTAGGCTGAGTTGGGATTCTGGGGGTGGTGAAGAATTTGTGCCAGTACTACCTTGGTATCTCACTGGAGCATAACTCATTGAGAGGAGTTGTTTTAGAGAGGAGTTTTTTTTTTTTGAGAGTGTTTTGAGATATAAAGGGAAGAGGGTTTTATAACATTCATTTTTATTAACACATCACACGCTTCTTTCTACTTCTACCATACCAAAGTACCAAATATTACTTGTCATGAATTTGAGTAATAAGTAAATTAATGGTTGGATGGATTTGGATCATTTGATTTCCTCGGGATTATATATACGGTTGGATTTGTGTGTGAGTAATCCGAATTTATCGGGTTCATAGCTTTCGTGTTTAGGTGGAAGCTTGGTACACTGGAAATGTTTGTGATCAGAAAGATTTATGGTGATTTATTAGAAGGTACTGGATGATAGTGAGTGCGTTAGCTGAGTGGTCTGAATCTCTGGAAAAAAAAATATTCCCTGGTCGGTGAGAGATGAAGCTTGGTACACTAGAAATGTTTGTGATCGAAAATATTTATGGTGATTTATTAGATGGTGAGTGAGTGAGTGAGTTAGTTGAGTTTTTCACTCACACCTGAATCTAATGGTCAACATATGTTTGAATCACTGAAAAACATAATCCCGGTCGGTGAGAGATGAAGCTTGGTACACTGGAAATGTTTGTGATCGAAAAGATTTATGGTGATTTACTAGCTAGCTGATGCTGGCGAGTGAGTTAGCTGAGTGTTTCACTCACACCTGATTTCTAATAGTCAACATATGCCCAAATCTCCGCAAAAACTTTATGTGGTATTGGAAATGTTTGCGATCGGAAATATTTTTGGTGATTTAGACAATTGTTGATGGTAAGTGAGTTTGGCTGAGCTTTTCTCATAAATGAATCTGATGGTCAACATATGTCTAAATCACTGAAAAACATATGTCTAAGAACTATTTATAAATTTATCTGCTAGGATGAGCCCGGGGACCGGGGTCTCACGTCACTGTTATGGTATCGTCTTTTCTTCTTTTATACTTATTTAGAAATTTTACTAAATTTAGGATGTGAGTGAACAAATTTCCCTTCATTTCCATGTCGGTCAGGCGAATCTTTCCTTTCACAATAACAAAATAGAATTATGTAAGCAAAATAGAATTTTTTTTTCTTCTTCTAAGAACAACATTCCGAGGCTGAGGCTTATCGGCACCTGCAATGTGGGTCGCTTAATCGTGTGATATAACAAAATTGTGTTTGACACTTCAATATCGTGTTTATGTTTGATCGAAATTCTCTTAAATTATGATACCTTTACAACTCGAAGGGCAAAAAAGGACTCTTTCTTATAATAGAGAAAAACCCTTAGTGAGGTACAACATAAACATGTGAGGTTTGTCTACTAAGTAGGCCATATTATTAAGTTCTTTAGCTAAATCAAATGTGTTTGACTCCCTCTTTTGATTTCTCCCCCCACCAAATGTGTGATCCTCTTTTTATGGCTAAGTGCCTAAGACCTTTGTTTCAAAAGAGAAGAGAAAAGATAATGGTTCCTTGTACATTGTACTTATCTTTGTGATACAAATTTTATGGGTGCAGATAAGATAATTGCCCCCACCGCCATAACCCCCCACATCCATCACAATACGACACGTTGAACCCTTTTATAAAAAAGATTTTTCCGAGAAAGGGATGGGAGGTTTACTCTTAAGGTGACGAATTCAATGACCACCACGTAACACTGTTGACGAAACGATCAAAATACTTCATTTTTAATTTTTGTTGTTGACCAGGGTGATCCAGGTTCATAATTTATCACCATTTGCTTAACTAAGAGCATATGTAGTCGACTCCTCAAATACTAGCTACCAAATTTGGCTTTACTGGCTAATAAAAGTTATTATTATTATTATTTTTTCACCACATTGGGCTCCTCAAAAAGTAATTTTCAAAAATGTCATATTTAGAGCATCTGTAGTCGACTCTCTATATTGGCTTAAAGTCAATTTTGGAGAGCCAAATATCTATAAAACACCTACATCCGACTCTCCAAATTAAAGTTAAATTGCCTAAAGTCATATTTGTTTATCAAATTTGACTATTTTTTTCACTCTTTAAACCAAATTTAATGAAACAAAATCTACCAAAAAATTAAGGATTTTATGAAAAAGTTGATATGTTGCATTTGACGAGTACTTTTTGAGGAGTCGGATGTAATAAAGAAAAAAATTATGACTTTTATTAACCAATAAAGCCAAATTTGGTGGCTAATATTTGAAGAGTAAACTACAGATGCTATAAGTGTTTTAAAGGGATGCGGCTCTCCAAATTTGACTTTAAATAAATATAGAGAGTCGACTACAGATGCTCTAATCCCTTGGATACGTGAGTGTCTAATGAACACACATACATAGTAAGTTCATACAAATCATGGTAAATGTTAGATAAATAGATAGTCAACGTCTTGTAAAAGCCTCGAGTCCTCAGAGTAAAGAGTAACCCCGACATTCCATTTGCATGTCCGCAATTAATGACTATATTTTGCATGAGAATTGCATGTACGTTTTTTTTCTTCATTTTTTTGACAAAACGGAGCAATATATTAAACCACCGAGGGCAACAAAGAAACAGCAGTGCTAACAAAGTTCGCAACCTCTGAGGGCTTATCCTAGTGATACTGTATTCTTATGGGTGTGGATAAGATAGTTGCCCCCTCCCCATAAGGCACTTTAAGCCTTTTTTTTCAAAAAAATATCCTGGAAACGAGTTCGAGTTTTTGTTCTTATTTCTTAAGGTGATGAATCCGACGACTGCCATGTGTAACACTGTTGTTGACGAGGCTAAAACTATCCTTAAAAGATTGAGAGCACTACAGCACAGCAAATGACCTAAAGATCGAAAGACCATTTTTTTTGTTGTTGTTGTTGCTGACCAGAGTGATCCAGGTTCATAATTTATCACCATTTGCCCGACTAACAAATCGTATGAGTATGCAGCAGAAATACATACCCTCCCCCTAATTTCAACCATGACATGTCCATAAGTTATGAGGCCATACTTTGTACAATGAAAAGGAAAAAAAAAATGTGCGCAAAGTCCTCCACTAGAAGGACTCTTAATTCCGATCATGACATGTCCATAAGTTATGAGGTACTTTCATGAGAATTGCATGTATAATGAAGAAGAAAATAAAAATGTGCTCAAAGTCCTCCACTAGATATGAGATGAATCCCCCCACTAGTTCTACCCGTGACCCAGTCACAGCAACAACAACGTATACAACCCCCATTTTTGAAATTCAATGATCCAAACACGTGTAACAATCATTCCGAAAACTCGATTATCCTGAAATGAGTATGGGGTTCACTTTTCACAAAGGAGATATGGAGGTGAAATGGGTGTGGGGTTCACTTTTCACAAAGGAGGTTGTTTATCCGACTGGCAAGTCGGCGAGTTTGGTATGTTTTTGGGGTAGAAATTGAGACTTGCAGTTATCATGTGAATCACTTCAAATCTGCCCCATATTTTCGATTTCAACATAATTGCCCATACTTGTTTCCATTACAGTAATGCAATACAAAGGTTTTTTCTGTCTTGAAACTTGGATTATCTGTTTTTGGACAAGGTTAATCTGACACACTGGTATAGCAAGAATGGAGGATGAATGGGTGCTGCAACCCAACCAAAAACTTGAATATGTGGTGCCTCCAAGGACGACCAACGAACAAAGAGGGAGCATTGGTATGGAGGTGGAGTGGTTTAGGTTGTTCCTTTCTACACTAGTCTGCAAGTTTCACAGGAAAATATAGATAATTTTAAGATGGAATCCTTTAAACTATAATGAGGGTTGGAAGATGAGACCAGATTGTGAACTAATTTCAAGCCATAATTGTTCAGTAAAGCAAGTAACACGAAGTCAGTAGAATCATCACGATGGATATAAATCATTGGTTATTCCACAGCTGAGAAACAAAGAAGAATTTCTAAGAAAATTACATAGTTACCAACATTTTGCAGTTGCCATCCGAGAATACCAATATGGCTTCTCATAAGTCGAACCTTACATTCCACTTGCCATTAATATCAGCGTTGAGTGTCCAATTGTTTTCCCTGACCTGCATGTACGGAACCTGTATCACAATCATGTGTAGCCAAGTCCAAATGGGTTCAGTCACAGTTCTATGATTTCTATTGATTGATAAACCCAGGTGAATTATTAAAAAACTATACCTTCTCAAACATTTCATAGCCTACTCTGAGCCTTACGTCTTGGCCATCTTTGAAATTGAGTAAACTCCAACTTAATTCCGCAGCTGCTCTTCCTTTTCTCTGTGAGAAACATCAACATAGGAGGTGAATAAGGTAAGACATAAATTCAAGTAGCAACCACCAAGTATTTTCATGAACACGTAAAGAAACATATGTTTTGTATCCTTTTTCATTTTATTAAACTATTAACATAATAACATGGAATACAGACATTATAGCAACTAGCAAATACTAAGGACGCAGCCTTCTACATTATCTGAGACACTTGCAGCTTAAGACGGTCAATGCAATTCTATTCTGCTTACAAGTGAACAAGGGAGCTGTTTTGGCTTTCTAGTTTAAGCTATACTGATTCAACTTGATAGACAAGTTGGACATTCCTTTCAATTGGGCCTAAAGATTCAAAATTAAGGTGTAGAGTGTTTGAAAGGATTATCAGATGGCATTAAGATACAAGGGTACGGCATAGTTTATAAAAGCAGGGCTTAGAAAATAGTTTATAAAAGCGGGACTTAATTTTCTAAGCGCTATGGGCTACTAGGATCTTTAAGATGTATTTTGGTAATGGCTTTCAAACTTGATTATGGTAATGGCTTTCACACTTAACTTTTAATGTGCTCTTCAGAAAGCAATTACAAATTTGAGAAACGACAACAATAGTCTGGTTCCAGTGGGATCAAGACAACTCACGGAGAAGAATGGGTTTAAAGGTGAGGTTTTCATAAAACTACACAACTTGGACCATATTTTTAATATACTGCATTCTTAAAAGTTAGGGATCTGTACCAAGAGTGTTCAAATTTACACAGATACAAATAAAGACTATAATGAGTTTCATATGATTCCAAATTGAGGTACCAACGCAGTCAAAGCTGAATTCTAATAGTCTAAACCAAAAGCGCATCAAACAAAACATCGAAATGTAAAGGGTCTCATTATTTGCGAGAAGCATTTTTTAGTACTAACCTCTTGAAACTCTTTATCAGAATCACATCTCCCCTTGACATTAAGGCTTACTAAGCCACTGCTTGAAATAGGAAACGATTTCTTTCCGCGTACAGTGTATCTGAACTTCTCGTCTTGATCGTACTGTAAACCTACTCCAAGGCTTGCTGATATCTGTAGTGTTAACGAACTAATATGTTAGAATTGCTAACAAAGTACAAGGAGAACAGAAATGACTCAAAGTCTTTTTTTCTGGAGTAATGAATTGATAAAGTATGAGCTCAGTATGTTATACCATACCTCAGGATAAAAGTGTCTAACTAATGCACTACAATAATTTGGACGTCCTACTTCTGTATCTAGCTCTCCATGAACCTGCCATGACAAGCTCAACTTTAAATGACAATTTATATCTAAACATCAGCCGGATTCCAGTATATAGTCTTAGAACACATCATGCTATATTCATAGAACCATCTGCAGCAAACTTCAGACTATAAAAATGATACAACCAAGTTGTATATTTGATAGGAAAACATAAAAGAGAGATATTTGGTTAACAGAGGAACCGATGACATCTACAACAACAATTCATGTTGGATTACAAAATTAGTCCCCTTTTTGATAATGGTTACTCCCTCCTTTAATAGGAGTTTGATTACAACTTAACTACCATAAAAATAAGAAATTTATTTCCCACTTCCAAACACTTATCCATGTTTAACCACCCAACACCCCCACTCTAATTCCTGCTATTTAGGCCTAAACTAACAACTAAGACTCCGCTAATTACTCCTACTTATGAGGACACTCTAGACTCAAACCAAGAATTAAAAATACGTAACAACTCCTCGCCCCTTGAAAACAACCTTGTCGTCAAGGTTGTAGTTTATACGTATCGGATCCCATTTAAAAACGCCTTGTTTCATTTCCTAGATAATTGTTGTCTCGATATGTTGAAGGTATAATGGAGGAGTTTGGAATAGTCGATGATGCCCATTCACATGCAAAAGAACGCTAGATAAATTCTTATCATCTTTGTTACCTTTTCCTGCACTAATCCATTTGGTTGAATTAAAAATGCTAGGATGTGAGAGAATAAGAGCATCTAGTGTAGGCTCTCTATAGTTAAAATAAAGAGGAGAAAGTACTAAAAACCATGTTTTTAGCCTCCCCAATTGGGTAGTTATTTTAGGTTTCAATACTCTCTCCTCAACAATGAAGAGAGAAAACTAAAAATTGGGTAGCCACCTAGGACAACTTTATTACGTGGAATTTTTTTAAAAAACTAAAATCAATAGTTTAAACTACTTTTTTTTAACTTTTTTTGTTTACACGTCATACTCTTTTTTTTGACATAGAGTAGTTTTTGGGGAGTCTATTTTTTTTACTTTTTCAAATATTACTTTCCAACTCATCTTGCTAGCTATACTTTAGCTAGGCTACACCTGATGCTCTAAGAGAGGGGCTGATTTGAGAAATTAACGATGATGACAACAAGAATCAAATGGCTCATATTTGATAGAAAAACATAAAAAGATATAGATAATTGGTTAACTGAGGAACCAATGACCTCTAAAACAGTAGATATTTGGTTAAATGAGGAACCAATGATCTCTATAACAACAATTCATGTTGGATTACAAAATTAGTCCCCTTTTTGATAATGGTTACTCCCTCCTTTAATAGGAGTTTGATTACAACCTAACTATCACAAAAATACACCACACTCAACACAAGGCACTAGATATCACATCATGTAATATTGTAAAACAATAATGCATACGTTATTGCAATATTCTGCAAATATATGATGTAACCTCGTCCTTAATCTTTGTGCGCGCGTGTGTGTGTGGTTATGTTACTAAGAGAGAGGACATAAGGGTCTATCACTCTATATACAGATATCCTCAAATCTAAAGTATCTGAAATCTATATACATCCTTAAACACAACGACGGTGAATCTAAAGTGTCTGAAATGTAAGAAATAAAATGTGCTCATGCAAAAGAGTTGTAATTCTGATCAAGAGATCTTCTTAATCGCTCTCCACACATTCATTTCTCACACCACAAAGAAAGGGAAATAAAATTTCCAAATAATTTTCTCCTTTCAGGTTAAACCAACTAGTTGCAAAATTTGAATGAACTGTTTAGTGGAGGGTATTCTAACTTCAGAGCAGGCAAAAGTACTGACTAAATCACACTTGAAATAGACATGGCTCAGTAGAAATCCCACCTTATCAAAGTCTGTATGAAAAAGGAAGTGAAACACGGTATGTCATCGGTTGACTCGGATTAGTAATCCATATTAAGAAGAGAATGTAAATACGGTATGTCATCTGTTGACTTGGATTAGTTTTTGCTAGGCACAGGAAATACATATCCTACACATCAACAAAAAAATGGCGAAAAGGGTAACCCCATGGATGCACCTTTTTTAAGTCCTCGCAACTTAATTTAGCTAAAGTGGTCATTGCTTTTGAACTTTTAAGTTCCTCTAACATACATAGTGGAATTGGATATATTATCTTCCAACACAACTCTAACCTCTAAATATTACAATTCTGAGCCCAGAAAAAACTATTAATTACAGACTTACTTATCAATGTTACGCAGTTTCGATTAACTAACAACATACAAACTAAGAACAGTAACCAAATCAAGCAAATCAAAATGCAAAAAGTAGAAAAAAGAAATGGGTACCTGAAAAAAGGTTTTGGAATCAATGGGGAGCTTCTCTTTTGCGTGAATTCTTAGAGAATTGGAAGAGCTTCCTCCATATCTCAAAGATGTCTCCATTGAGAGAACCAAAAACCCTTCTCTTTTCAGAAACAAAACCCCTTGTTATTATCTCTTATTAATAACCTCTCTAAGTTGCCAAATTGAAAGGCAATTTACCAGTATCCAAAACTGCCTGATAGAATGGCAAAATGTGTATAATTAGGTTTACTTGCACAACAAGGTTTCTCATGTTTGCTCCCTATTTATTATATAGAGATAGAGTCTGTACCCCAAGAATCTACCTTCATCTATGAAAAGAAGAGTAACAATGGGTGGTAGTAATTGGTCAGAACTTGTGCCGGAACTTTTGCAGGCGATTTGATCACGGGTTCTGAGGAATAGCGTTGTTGATTACATCCGTTTTGGTGCCGTCTGTAAGTCATGGGGATCTGTCATTGTAGAGAAACCCAGGTGTCTACCTCCTCAAATTCCTCTCATCATGATATCTTCCGAGACTAACTTCAAAATAATTTCTTCTTGCTTCTATAGTCCCGATAGTAAGAACCATTATCGGCATGAGCATGAGGTTGGTGGGAACCAAAATTACCATGGTTATGGCCA
Organism: Kingdonia uniflora; assembly: GCA_014058105.1. Classification (NCBI taxonomy): domain Eukaryota; kingdom Viridiplantae; phylum Streptophyta; class Magnoliopsida; order Ranunculales; family Circaeasteraceae; genus Kingdonia; species Kingdonia uniflora. The sequence continues at coordinate 267,523 of JACGCM010001501.1, forward strand.
TGGCTGGATGATTACTGCGGATTACGGTTGCAATGATATCTTAACAGCTTCTTTAGTAAATCCAATTACAGGAGACGAAATCCTTCTTCCCTTGCTCATTGGGATAATCGTTACTCATGCTACATTATCTTCGCATCCCACTTTGACTAGGGACAGTGAAAATCATTGCTTAGTAATGGCCTTGGTCACTAATTGGACTGCCGAGTTTTGCTTTCAAAGTATAGTGTTTTGCAAACCAGGAGATGATAATTGGACTGTTATTGAAAACGTGAAGGGGAAGTGTAATGATCTCGCATATTGTAACAGCGTATTATACTGCTTAAATTCTAGGAAGAGAGCAGTAATAGTCTGCGATATTGCTACTTCTTCCGTGGTTGAGCAAATTGATCTTCCAAACTCTTTTGAGAAACGTGGCAGATCCCATTTGATAGAATCATTTGGGGAGCTTTTGTTACTTAGTACTGGAGATTATCAAAGATCAAGTCTTTTACAATTCATCACATCCCTAATCTCTCTTAACCTCCCTCATTCATCTCCTAGGAATACTGTACCACTCCCATATCTTTCCCCATATCATGGGACTGTAACAATCACTTGTATCCTATATATAGCTCTGTGTTAATGAATAAGAGATATAAGTTTTACTCAATACTCATTTATTTACATGGTATCAGCCTAAAATTGAATCCTCTCTCATCTTGTATTCACCTACTCTGTGAAGAACATTTTGCCTGGGGAATCTGTAAATCCTGCACCAGCAACCACCTCGCTCGCTTCCGAAAACAACTCACTTTACCTCCACCATTCTGACAACCCATGCACCATCCTTGTTTCCCACATACTCGATGGAGAAACCAACTACCCTACATGGTTTCGTGCTATGCACACTGCTCTTACTGCAAAGAACAAACTTTGTTTGTTGATGGCTCCTCTCCACAACCTGAAACCTCTGATGCTTCCTATCCCTTATGGGAGCGATGTAACAGTATGGTCCTCTCATTGATCACCAACGCCGTTCAGAAGGACATCTCAGATAGTATCTCTTATGCTACTACGACTCTTGCAGTTTGGACTGATCTTAAAGACCGATTTTCACAAAGCAATGCTCCGCGCATCTTTCTATTTCAACGCCTCATTGCCATAAATGTCCAGGAAACCCAATCTGTTGCTACATACTACACAAAACTCAAGCAATATTGGGATGAACTATGCTCACACATGCCCATCTCCACATGCTCTTGTGGTGGGTCTGCCTCTCTTGCTGCTTATCAACAAATTCAATATCTGATGCAATTCCTTCATAGACTCAATGCATCATATGGTTCGATCAGAAGCCAAATCGTTCTTATTGATCCTCTCCCCACAGTAGCTAAAGCATACTCTCTGGTTTGCCAAAAAGAACGACAACGGGAAATACACATTTCTGCTCCGTCAAGTAACATCTCCGCTTTCGCAATCAACCGGTTTGCTGCTGTTGATAATCATCTTTCAAATAGGAAGAATGTTATTTGTGAGAACTGCAAGAAGGTTGGCCACACTCGCGCCCAATGTTATCGTCTCATTGGTTATCCCAAGGGTACCTCACGACCTCGTAACAACGCATATCCGTTGTTAGAAAAACAAATGCCCTCGCTTAAAAACTCACCGACAGTAGTGCAACCTCTCACTCAGTTCACGGCAGAACAACATCGTCAAATACTTTCTCTTCTGAACCTAGGTAACAGCCCTCCAATGGTGAATCTAGCAGGTACAACTATTTGTTGTTCTTCCCTTTCTAATCGATCCACCTCTTGGAATATCGACAGTGGTGTCACCGATCATATTACCTATAACACTTCCATGCTAAAATTCTTTACTAAAACCACCACTTCCTTTCCAGTCAAGTTGCCAAATGGAGCAACTGCCCTTATCACTCACATCGGATCGGTCCCTTTTACTACTGATTTTTCATTGAATAATGTCCTATGTGTGCCCTCATTTGGCTTTAATCTTTTGTCAGTACCTAGTCTTACTCGCTCTCTCTATTGTTCTGTAACATTTTTTAATGATCATTGTATCTTTCAGGACCGGCAAACGCAGAAGACGATTGGAGTGGGTAAAAATCACGGTGGCTTATATCTCCTTGACATTCCCAACTCTCCGCTAGCCTCAAACATCACTCAGACGACCTCGACTCTTGATTTATGGCATTGTCGCCTTGAACATCCCTCAAAAGCAAGGCAACGAGAAATAACTTCATATGATTTAGATCCGGCTTATCTCAATAAATGTGTTTGTGATGCTTGCCATCGAGCTAAACAATGTCGTTTACCATTTCCTATCAGTTCCATATCCACTCATTCTCCTTTTGAAATTTTGCAATGTGATATATGGGGAGGCTATAAAACTCCATTATTATGTGGCGCTTACTATTTTCTAACATTAGTTGACGACTTTACCCAATGCACATGGGTTTTTTTAATGCGTCATAAATCCGAAGCAAATAGCCACTTGAAATCATTCTTTGCATTAGTCAAAAATCAATTTCATTCTTCGGTTTCAATTCTCCGAACCGACAATGGGAATTCTTCTCGAATGACTTTAAAGACTATCTTCGAACTAATGGCGTGATTCACCACCATTCTTGTGTCGACACTCCAAAACAAAATGGAGTTGTCGAACATAAACATCGTCACCTTCTAGAAGTTGCTCGTGCTTTACGCTTTCAAGCGAACTTGCCTTTAAAATTTTGGGGTGATTGCATCCTTACTGCCACTTTCTTAATCAATAGATTACCCACCAAAGTCTTAAACGGTAAATCACCGCATGAAATGTTGTTTAATGTCAAACCATCATACAGTCATTTGAAAGACTTCGGTTGCCTAGCTTATGCTCATAATATCCATCACACACATAAATTTGATAGTCACTCCCGTCGATGTATTTTTCTTGGTTATCCATTTGGCCAAAAGGCGTATCGGCCTTATGATCTAGATAACGACAAAGCTTTCACAAGCAGGGACGCTATTTTTCATGAAACTACCTTCCCATATGCAACTATATCGCCTACTAATGAACCCCAAACCGTCCGACCTATATCTATACCCGATACCACAACCACTTTTACTCCAGTCCAGGAAATTTTAGCCATATCTCCTCCTGAACCTGAAATATCACCACCACTTACTTTACCCAATTCAGCCACCATTGAACATTCTACTTCCCAACCCATTAATAACCCTACCCGTCAATCATCTCGAGTTAATCGAGCTCCTACATATTTTCAAGACTATCACTGTTCAACCATTCCCTCCATCACCACTCCAACGTTTGAAGCGGCTACGGTTCCTAATGGTACTCCTTACCCTCTATGCAATTATATATCTTATGATAAATTGTCATGTTCTCACCGCTCTTTTGTTGCAGCAATTTCATCTACCTGTGAACCCAAAACATTCAAACAAGCCATACTCAACCCCTTATGGCGGGAAGCTATGGCAAAAGAAATTAATGCCTTAAAAGAGAATAACACTTGGATCCTTACAACCCTACCACAAGGCAAACAACCAATTGGTTATAAATGGGTATACAAGATCAAGTATAAATCTGATGGATCTATCGAGCGATATAAAGCTCGTCTCGTTGCTAAAGGCTTCACACAACAAGAGGGTCTCGATTACCATGAAACATTTTCCCCCGTTGCTAAACTTGTAAGTGTTCGATGTCTCCTTGCTATTGCAAGCATTAAAGGATGGCCATTACACCAACTCGACGTCAATAACGCTTTTCTCCACGGTGATCTTAACGAGGAAGTATATATGCAAATCCCACCTGGTTTCTGTAGACAGGGAGAGCCTCGAGTTTGTCGCCTAATCAAGTCACTATATGGACTCAAGCAGGCTAATAGGAATTGGTTTGGAAAATTCTCCGGGGAACTTTTAGAAGTTGGCTTCCGTCAATCTAAAGCAGATTATTCGCTCTTTACTTGCATTCAAGGTTCCTCTTCCACCTTTGTTCTTGTTTACGTTGATGACATAATCATCACCGGTAACGACGCTAATGCTATCCTCCGATTGAAGCACTTTTTACATATGAAGTTTAACATTAAGGACTTGGGGCTTCTCAAATTCTTTTTGGGTATTGAGGTAGCCCGGTCGAAGCAAGGAATAGTCATCTCCCAACGCAAATACACTCTTAAAATTTTACAAGACACGTGTATGCTCGGGGCTCGTACATCATCCTTCCCCATGGAGCAAAATCACAAGTTAAATGACACCGACGGATCACCCCTCGATGATCCAACCTCTTATCGCCGATTGGTAGGTCGACTTATCTACTTGACCATCACAAGGTCTGATATAGTTTATTCGGTTTATATACTCAGCCAGTTCATGAGTAAGCCTCAGAGTCCACACCTAGAAGCTGCTCTACGTGTTCTTCGCTTCCTTAAAGTTGTGCCCGACCAAGGATTACTACTGTCATCATCTAGTACTTTACACCTATCCGCCTACTGTGATTCAGATTGGGCTAGTTGCCCCATGACTCGTCGTTCCATCACTGGCTATTGCACCTTCATTGGCGATAGCCCTATTTCCTGGAAAACGAAGAAACAAAACACAGTCTCTAGATCAACGGCCGAGTCTGAATATCAGTCTATGGCTGCTGCCACATGTGAGTTGATCTGGTTGTATTATCTACTGGCGGACCTCGGCATTGCACACTCCCAACCGATGTCCTTATACTGTGACAACCAAGCTGCGCTCAATATTGCTGCCAATCCGGTCTTTCATGAATGGACGAAACACATTGAGTTAGACTGTCATCTTGTTCGTGAACAAATTCAACAACAAATTCTTCAGACCTTTTATGTCCCAAAAAATCACCAACGTGCGGATATATTCACCAAAGCACTGAGAGCAGACCAATTCTTATTTCTATCACGCAAGTTGGGCGTTTATAACATTCATGCTCCAACTTGAGGGGGAGTATTGGAGGTTATCAAAGATCAAGTCTTTATCAATTCAGCACATTCCTAATCTCTCTCAACCTCCCTGATTCATCTCCTAGGAATACCGTGCCACTTCCATATCTTTCCCCATATCATGGGACTGTAACAATCACTTGTATCATATATATAGTTCTGTGTTAATGAATAAGAGATATAAGTTTTACTCAATACTCATTTGAGTAAGCAAATTGATCTTCCAAACTCTTTTGAGAAACGTGACAGATTGCATTTGATAGAATCATTTGGGGAGCTTTTGTTACTTAGGGTACATTTTGATCAGAGTAATGCATTTAGAGATGATAGAGCTGTGGGGTTTGATGTTTTTCGGCTTGATTAGAGTAGCCGAAAGTGGTATGAAGTTAAGAGTTTAGGTGACCAGACGATTTTCTTAAGCAAAAAAAGTTTGATCTCTCTCTTGGCTTCCAATCATCCCGGAACCAAACCAAATTGCATTTAGTTCCTGCTTGGTAAGGAACATTACACAGTCTTTAGTTTGGAAGATAATAGCATTGAAGAGTTTGCTCATGATGCTAAACTAATTGATCAATATTCATGGCCACCTTTATGGTTTACACCTTCCCTTTGGTAGAGAGAGGTGTGCAGGGAGCGTTTTCTTTTTATATGCTTTATTAAATCTTTTGTATTGGGCTTCAATACTTAAATTTATCAATTTATTTATTAAGATACGATTTTACAGACTTATATGATCATGTTATGTATGTTTCTGGTGACTAACCTCTGAGGACAAACTATACTTTTTCTTTTAGAGGAAAATTTTCATCAGAATGAGTGTAAATTTTGTATAAATAAATAAGAAGAGAAAGTTTATTCACTCTTAAGTTGATAATTAGATTACATCTTAGACTCTATTTATATAATGGGGGCTCTCTAAACTACTTCTATTCTTACTTCATGATGCACTCGAGTACCGCGACGAGGAGCACCGCGACCCACAACAACATGGTTAGCAGCAACACGTCCATTACCTTGTCCTCGCACCATCTAGACAAGATAAAACCAATTAACAATCAATAAACGTACAAAAAGATAAAATTCGAGAAAATCGAAAAAAACTGAAAAATCAACGAGTTCTATTCTAATATCTAAACTACTTAAGGATTTAACCTGGCTCTGATACCAAGTTTGTCACGCCCCAAAATCCGCTTTCTGATAATAGATCATAAAGCACATTCTAAGGTTTGACAAGTCGGGCATCCCACGGATGAAACCCCACAGATGTAATATATTTCTAAAGAAATTAACTACATCTACTTATCAAAGAAACGCAGCGGAAAAATAACTCAATTATCGAATAAAATAAATAATATTCTCAACAAATTATACTAACAAGAAAATAGATTACGACAATGAAATCTGAAGTAAAAACCATAAATACCCTACGACAACTCAGCGATCCAAAGAACTCCAAAGAATCCCGAAAATGATCAACCAAGCCTCACTAAGCAAAAACCTACTGTGCTCGACCTCCTGAAAAATATAGCGCACAGGGCGTCAAGCAAGCACAATTATTACCGGTCACTGAACATGACAGACCGATCTATTATACAAAAGTACTAGTGTGATATAATATTATATATATATGAAAATGATGCAATGCATTGAGGAAATGAAGTTCAATTATTAATGTTGTTTTTAAGCGTCGGCTCCAACCGGTATTATAAAATAGTTATAAGGTATTATTAGGTGTGGGAGATAACTAACAGACGATGTACACATGGTCACTTTTAATTCAGTGGGACCACACTCTCGCATCATTCTGTCCTCAACAGAAGCGTATCCCTTATTGTCGAGCCAGGGATTGGCGGATTCTTTTTTAGTGAGCTAGGAATTAGCGGGTAAATCACCGGATCAAGGTGGTCAAGGATTTTCAACCTACAGGTCTAAAGCCTATTTTATTTTCACTTTCAGGGATCTATGCCCACGGGGAGTATTCACAAAGAATAACAAAGCTGATATGTAACTGGGGAAGATTTTTAGGGGCTTGCAACCCTGGAACACTGATAAACAGTCACCTAATATTTTGTTTAGGGAATCGAACCTAAGGACCCTGACATCATAGCCCTACTGTGTACACGACTCTAAGTTATCTTATGCATGAATGATTTAAGAGACCGACACTCAATCAAAATGACCTATCTGTCCTTGCTCTATAGGCAATGAGACTATATCATATGATTGGCGATCTTATGCTCAATGACCTTTTTACCCTCACATATATATGAGTGGGTCTCAGTCGCTGATATTATACTCTGACTATTAATGATCTTTCTACCTTAAGTTAACAAGGTTATATCAATTGAAGCCCTATAATCGTAGCTAAGTTAAGCTGTATGTCAAAAGCCTTTACTTGTAAGATTCTAGTCATTAATAATTACTTGCCAAGTCTATACTAGATTTCGATTGTCAACGAGGGTTATCCTTTAACAAAGCACTAACATAAGGTGATACTAGTCTAATGTTCTTAACTATATTTCTTCACAATAGTATGTTAAGGGATGTGACTTAACAGATGCTTAAGTAAAACCATGATGCAACCTAAACACAACTTATAATCAACTAGGAAGTCTCGGTTAAGTCAAGCACAAACCTGACTCCTCACAAGTATAATACACTCCTTACATAAACTCATATGCATCACTAATGCATTAAAAGGCTTGGTAATCATGTATTAATTAACCTATAAATAGAGGTTGTTCTGAAAAGGGAGAACTGTATAATATAACCCCATATAAAATCTCAAGTTAAGCTACTGTTGCATGATATTCAACCTTAATATAAAAGAAAGTTCCCTCCTACTCTTGTATACTAATGTAACCTCCAGGACCTACTTCACCTAGTGTCCAGAACATGAAGTATCAATTGATTTACAATCTATAACAGGTGATCATGGGCATAGTCTGATCAACACTAGTAACCTAAATCTCTACAGAGTATTCGAAAATAGTGAGTAAGACTAACATGACATTCATTGATTATACTCAATTTGAATCCGAAATTATAGCAATCAAACAATGTTAAATGCTCGGTGATAATGATACTTGCCTGATCGAAGAATCTAGGTTCTCGAAGAGAGGGAAATCTGCCCTTAAAGCTCCAACGAAATCAGTAATTTTCCCAAGGTTGTCGAATCTAAAAAGATGGTCTCTCTCTCTCTCTAATACTCTATGTTGCTTGAAGGTTACAGTTGAGGAATAACTAGCATTGGAGAGGAGTTTTGATGTTCACAAAGAGAAGAGGAAAGAAGAGATTTGTGGAGGATTCTCGGGAGAAATTTTGGTGAAGATGGTGGTTATTGTTTGAATGGGTTAAGGAAAACACATAAGAGCTATGATAACATACTCCACAAGTAACCTACTAAACTACAAGAGCTCTAGAACAAACTACAAAGTTATATAACGAAAAAAATAAAGCGGGGCGCTACACCTAAATTCTTCGATAAGGCAAGTTCCCTTATCACCGTACACTTAACATTGAATGATTGTTATGATTCCGGATGCAAATTGAGTATAGCTAATTGTATATTGTAGCGCCCCGTTTTTTTTTTTTTTTTTTTCGTTATATAACTTGTTCTAGAGCTGTTGTAGTTTAGTAAGTTACTTGTGAAAGTATGCTATCATAACTTTTTCTCCAAATCATTTTTAGAACCCATTCAACCACCACCGTATTTCTTCCTGATTCTTCTCCATCTCTCTCTCTATCTTCTCCATCAACCCATAGCTTTAGAGACTCTGGTTTGTGAGTAGTATTACCCTTAACTTTAAGTTCTCTATCATGCCCGTTTTTGGAGTGGGTTGGGTTGATTTTGTCAAGCATTGTAAGTCGTTCTTCGCTTCTCGATTTGTATCAAATCCTTAATCAGGCAAGTACCATTATGGCTTGTCATTGCTCTGTGATTGGAATAGTGTATTGATTATAGCTAATATACCATGTTTAAGTAGGTGATTGTACTCTTATCTGATTTTTGTTCGAGTAGGCTCGTTGAGATTGTTCCATAACAATATTACTGTAGAATTTCATAGTTGCTATACAATCATTTTTGAAACCCATTGTAGTAGTTGTGCTAGACTTAACGTGAGCATATCAGTACACCCTGTGTAGTGAAGAGTTGCGTCTGTAGTTATTTATATATAAAGTACTATAACAACACTTTTATACAACAGTAGTAGATATATCTAATTAATTGCTTATATAGTAGTAATAAGGAATAAAAACTATAATTGTTTCTTTTCTGATCACAGTATAAGGTTGTTTGGTTTAGTATATATGTATAGGTATTTATAGGTTAATGAAAACAGATTTGGTTCCCATATATTCAGAACACTGATATATGCTTATAAGGTAGATTTGTATATTAATAATACTGATATATGTTTATAAGGTAGATTTGTATATTAATAATACTGATATATGCTTATAAGGTAGATTTGTATATTAATAATACATATATATGCTTATAAGGCAGATCTGAATATTGTATATACAGATTGTATATATATGTTTAATGAAGGCAGACTCTGTATAGGTATATATATATGTATGCTCATATATATATATAGCTTAGGGCAGACCTTGGTTAAATGTATACTTAGAATATATATGAGTAGTATATAAGAAAATTTGTAATGATATTAATTATATCCATATCAATAGCGTAGGTAATAGTAATTGGTACCTCGTGTTCAACCCTTTAAACTATAGATGGATAAGTTGGACTTTGATGTTAAATCAAGGGGGTACTAGCATAAGCCTATTTAAAATCATCGACTGAGACTCTACTCCTATATTTGTGAGGGTAAAAAGGTTATTAAGCTTAAGATCGCCAATCATATGATATAGTCTCATTGCCTATAGAGCAAGGACAGATAGGTCATTTTGATTGAGTGTCGGTCTCTTAAATCATTCATGCATAGGATAACTTAGAGTTAATGTACACAGTAGGGCTATGCTGTTACGGTCCTTGGGTTCGAGTCCCTAAACCAAATATGAGGTAACTGTTTTTCAGTTTTCCCGGGTTGCAAGTCCCAAAATTCTTTCCCTATTACTTCTCGGCTGCATGCTACGCGAGCATCCCGTGGGCTTAGATCCCTGAAAGTAAAAATAAAACAGGCTTTAGACCTGTAGGTTGAAAATTCTTGACCACCTTGATCCGGTGATTTACCCGCTAATTCCTGGTTCACTAAAAAGGAATTCGTCAATCCCTGGCTCGCCAATAAGGGATACACTTCTGTTGAGGACAAAAGGGTGCGAGAGTGTGGCCCCACTGAATTAAAAGTGACCCTGTGTACATCGTCTATTAGTTATCTCCCACACCTAATAATACTTTATAACTATTTTATAATACTAGTTGGCGCCGACGCTTAAAAACAACCTTAATAATTTAACCTCATTTCCTCAATGCATTGCATCATTTATATATAATTACAAGATATTATATTACACTAGTACTTTTTGTATAATAGATCGGTCTGTCATGTTCAGTGACCGGTAATAATTGTGCTTGCTTGACGCCCTGTGCGCTATATTTTTTTTCAGGAGGTCGAGCACGGTAGGATTTTGCTTAGTAAGGCTTGGCTATTCAGCTTCAGGATTCTTTGGAGTTCTTTGGATCGCTGAGCTGTCGTAGGGTATTTATAATAATTATTTCATATTTCATCGTCTTAGTCTAATTCTCGTATTTAGAGTTAGTAGAGAATTTTATTCATTTTAATATAATTGAGTTATTTTCCGCTGCGTTTCTTTGGTAAGTAGATGTAGTTAATTTTGTTAGAAATAATACATCTGTGGGGTTTCATCCGTAGGATGCCCGACTTGTTAGGCCTTAGGATTTGCTTAATGATTTTTATCAGAAGGCGAATTTTGGGGCGTGACATATATGTTGTATTAGTTGTTACCGCTAATTTCGTTTACTCTCTTGTGATTTTAGGTCAGCATCAAAAGTTTGAATCTGTCCATGTTTGGAAAGTGGTTATAGGCTGTGTATAAAATATATGTTCATGTTTTAAGATACAAGTTGTATTGGTACAGTAGGTTATATAAGTGTATAAAAATTAACAGGGAGCTTTCTAGCGCTTGTGACATTTGAATTTGGGATATCAGTAGCATAATTGGTTATTATGAGGGGTTAAATACTTCATCTTCTATGTACAACTACTATTGTATGTTCTATAACAGTTAACTACCATGCCAATTATTTACAAGTAATGCACTACCTCGTTTTGTATTTATTATTTAAGGATCATGAATTACATATCTAGGCAGACTTTATATATTCCCTCTACCTAATATATATATATATATATATATATATAAAACAAGGTAGTGCATTACTTGTAAATAGAAGATGTGTGTATATATATATATATATGCCCTTAGTAGTAAATTCTAGGACTTTGTAAATACATATTGGCTTTGTGACATTATTAGTCAAGGAATACAACAATTAGAAGAGGGTCTTGTAGTATGTGGCCTGTGGGTGAGCATTGTGGTTGTTAGTTTTTTTAACGTAAGGATCACTGAGAGACCCGATGTACTTTTAGTATATTAGGGTAAGTGTAGAGATGTTTACCAATAAATAAAGATATTCGGTTAGCGGCTTAACTTAGCTACTATTATAGGACTTCACTGATATAACCTTTATTAACTTAAGGTAGAAAGATTATTAATAGACAAAGTATAATATTATCGACAGAGTTCTCACTTCTATATATGAGGGTAGAAAAGTCATTGAGCTTAAGATTGCCAATCATATGATATAGTCTCATTGCCTATAGAACGAGGACAGATAGGTCATTTTGATTGAGTGTCGGTCTCTTAAATCATTCATGCATAGGATAACTTGGAGTCATGTACACAGTAGGGCTATGTTGTCAGGGTCCTTGGGTTTGAGTCCCTAAACAAAATATGTGGTAACTGTTTATCAGTGTCCCAGGTTGCAAGTCCTTAGATTATTTCTCTGTTACTTCTCGGCTGCATGCTACGCGAGCATCCCGTGGGCTTAGATCCCTAAAAGTAGAAAATAAATCTGGCTTTAGACCTGTAGGTTGAAAATCCTTGACTACCTTGACCCGGTGATTTCCCCGCTAATTCCTGGCTCACTAAAAAGAAATCCGCCAATCCATGGCTCGACAATAAGGGATACGCTTCTGTTGAGGACAGAAGGGTGTGAGAGTGTGGTCCCACTGAATTAAAAATAATCATGTGTACATCGTCTGTTAGTTATCCTCCACATCTAATAATACACTATAACTACTTTATAATAATACCGGTTGGCGCCGACGCTTAAAACAACATTAATAATTGAACCTCATTTCCTCAAAATATTGCATCATTCGCATACACACATATACATATATTTATAAGATATTATTTCATACTAGTACTTTTGTATAATAGATCGGTCTGTCATGTTTAGTGACCGGTAATAATTGTGTTTGCATGATGCCCTGTGCGTTATATTTTTACATGAGGTCGAACACAGTAGGTTTTTGCTTAGTGAGGCTTGGTTGATCATTTTTCGGGATTCTTTGGAGTTCTTTGGATCGCTGAGATGTCGTAGGGTATTGATGATATTTATTTTAGATTTTATTGTCGTAATATATTTTCTCGTTAGTATATTTTGTTGGGAATATTATTTATTTTATTCGATTATTGAGTTATTTTCCGCTGCATTTCTTTGGTAAGTAGATGTAGTTAATTTCTTTAGAAATATATTATATCTGTGGTGTTCATCCGTGGGATGCCCGACTTGTTAAACCTTAGAATGTGCTTTATGATTTATTATCAGAAAACAGATTTTGGAGTGTGTCAACTACACTGGATTCTAACACAACTCTGATACTAATTGACGTGATTACTACGAACGCGGAAGCGAGATTCATATGAAGATCAAGTTGTATTTGAAAGTTAGAGAAAACTAGGGTTTCAACTGAAGACAAATCAACTTCTACTTAAATTGAGAAACTGCTAATAACCCATATTGGACTTCTCCAACAGAGTTTAAGTTAAAATATAAAATATAAAACATTAATTAAACATATGTCACACGGTGGGATAAACTATCCTATGAGGGATGTATCACATAAAAACACTAGAAAAATAGTTTATTCTATCATATGAACAAATTTACAGTTGAGCATAATAGTAATACAAGTACTATTCCTCACCCATACTAGGGAATTCTTGTTTTAATCAATAATTGATTCAGAAAAACTATGCTAGAGCACTATGTGAAGGTTGCCTGTAAGTGCATGCAATAATATTGCTCTTCCCACACTAGAAAAATGGTTTCTTCTATCACATGAACAAATTTACAGTTTGGCAAAATAGTAATACAAGTACTATTCCTCACCACTTACCAAGGAATTCTTGTTTTAATCAATAATTGATTCAGAAAAACCATGCTAGAGAACTATGTGAAGATTGTCTATAAGTGCATGCATAATAATAATACAAGTACTGTTCCTCACCACTCCCAATCCCAATTACCAAAATAGGTTGGCTGTGACGATGACACCAATAAAATAAATAAATTAATATGACTATAATTCATCTTAAAATCAGTATAAATTAGCACACCCATACTTGAGAACATAAAATCACTATAATTAGTCACACACTTCTAATCTTGAAATCATAGACATGAATGGCCGGACACCAGTATCAGCAGTTAGGCGAGTTCAAGAACTAGCTGTCAACAAATTTGATCCACCAGCCGCTTATATTGTTAAAGAAGGTGTTACGGGACCTGTTGCAGATACTTTGTTATCAGTTCCTGTTATTGATCCACCAGACGTCTTCATCAACATCCAGCAAAGAAAAAGAGGAAGAAATGGAGAAACTCAGATCTGCCCTTATCTCCTGGGGACTGTTTCAGGTGAGTTTTATTTTCTAATGCATATCTTTAGAGAACAAATATTTATTAGTACGAGATCGAGTCTATGCTTACTACATAACTTTAGGTAGTTGGGCATGGGATCCCCACTGAGTTACTTGATGATGTGCGTGAAGTTGGAAAGGTGTTCTTCGATCTTTCGATGGAAGAGAAGAAAAGAGTCAGTGAAGATGGTACAGTGGGTGATTTAGAAGGTAATTCTCTCGACTGGGCTGATCGATTACATCTCTTAGTTAAGCCACAAGACCAGCGGAAACTCAAATATTGGCCTCAGAAGCCAAACAACTTTAGGTACATTTTAGTGCTCCGCACATATATAATTGATACATAAGAAGCCTTGAGCTTAATTTATGTTGTGTTTTCACAGGGAACTCTTGCATGAATATAGTACCAAGTCTAAAAGGGTGGCAGAGACCATAGTTAAGAAGATGGCAGAGTTGCTTGGTTTGGAGGAGAATCACTTCATTAGTCTGTATGGGGATCAGGCAATGGAACAAGCACGGTTTAACTATTACCCTCTTTGTTCACGACCAGATTTTGTTTACGGGATCAAAGCCCACGCCGATGGAGGAGGAATTACCATGCTATTGCAAGACAAAGAAGTTGAAGGTCTTCAAGTTTTGAAAGATGGACAATGGATCAAGGTTCCAATCCTCCCCCACGCTCTTGTCGTCAATGTTGCCGATCAAATGGAGGTATATTTCTCTTGCTTCTATCAATTTCTTTATTTCTTATGGTCATGGTATCACTTGTGTCTATAGTATTACTTCTCACCAATATTGTACATCAGGCACAAAAACCGTGTTTTTCAAATTTTGAGGACTAATGGGTTCATGTCTATGTTAAATCTTTATCAAGTGTGTAGTAATATATGTGTGAATACTGCAAATTGTACTGGCAGATAATGAGCAATGGGATTTTCAAGAGCCCCGTGCATAGGGCGGTAACCAATTCAGAGAAGGAGAGGATGAGTTTGGTTATCTTCTACTCACTTCACTATAATGACGAAATAGAACCTGCTGCTGCGCTGATCAGCGAGACCACACCAAGGTTGTATAGAAAAGTGACCGTAAGAGACTATTTCTCCGTGTTTTATCCGAATTACTTGAAAGGAGAGAGAGCGATTGGTTGGGCTAAAGTTTAACATTACTTTCCATCCCCAATCTTCTGTGTTTTGCTTGTAGAAATGTTTGCGGTATAGTTTTAACAAAATTTGAAAATATGTTCTATATATGGTGCTAGTGGGTGCGCGTTTCTTGTATGTTTAAGGCAAATAAAGAGATATAATAACTTAAAGCAGTTTTAAGAGAATATATTCTTCGTGTTACTCTTTGTAAATGTATATATAAGCTTGTCATGGATTATCAAGGCGGGATTATTATCCACGGATTGCTAATTAAGACTAACTGCGGGGGTAGTCTTAATTTGTCACCTCTTTTAGTTTATAGCAGAAACTCTCGAGCGATTTAGGGAAGATAGGGTTGAACGGGGAAATTGTTGGCCAGCAGTTCTCGCTACAACAGGAAGGGCTGAGATCAAAATTACCGAACAAGAGAGCGGTTTCAATATGGCTTAAGCACCCTTTTGTGCTTTTGATAGCCCATATATATTTCTCTATATCGTCTCCCAGTTCAAGTGGGGTTATTGTACCTGCACCTGATGCCTCCCGTGCAACGAGCATCAAAAGAGACGCCTCCGGTGCAATCTTAGTCATGGTTACAAGCTAAGGGTGTAACGAATTTAGTCTCTCACACCGAAAATAATAAGAACACTTAGCTAAAATCAAATAATCTGATGTAACACCAAGCGTGGAAACCTTTGAATAGGTAAAAACCACTATTCTCTTTAGGATTTGCAAGAGATCACATTATTGATGATTGACTATCGATTACAGCAAGTATTCTACAGTGTATAGTGGTGAATCTCTAGATAAGATAATCTGTTCCTATTTTGTACTCTCCTGCTCCTACATATAGGTCTCATAATCGTTGTTAATGACTACGATTTCCCACTTCCAAGGGTAACGTTACGAACTAGTTATTGTAACGGTTGAATAGCGGAATAGATGTCCTTTCCCGCTTCGTATGTGGTCATAAATGTGCAGTGTCATCTTGAGTTTAATGAGATCGAGTAAATGTTTACAGGTCTTGACTTGGGACTATAGATTGAGACACGGAATTAGTCTCTACAGGGGGGACGAGATTGGATGTACTAGTGTTCGGGTGAGTCAAGTGATGATCGCAAATGTAAATGGAGCTGAATTTATACAAGTATTGGGGTGAGAAAATTGTAGTCTGAAGACTTCAACAAGAAACACCCCCTTGCTTTAATTAAGTGTCTAACTAATGCACTACAATAATTTGGACGTCCTATTTCTGTATCTAGCTCTCAATAAACCTGCCATGACAAGCCGCAAGCCCGGAAGCCACAAACTCCAAGTCGATTTGGGTTAGTCACAAATAAACACAAAAAAAGAAATGCACTACGTCCACTTTCAAGAGAGAGAGAGTTTATTCAAAATCCCAATTACAATCACTCAAAACTCAATTAGGATTTCTCACTCAATAAATCTTCTCCAAGGTTCTCACCAAAAGATGGTCTAAAAGGGTGTTAAATTTTAAATTTGTTGTTACTTAAAAGGATAAGCGGCGACTATACAAAAAATTTTGCAAAAAGGGTAAACCCCACAACTATGAAAAGAAGAGTAACAATGGGTGCACCTTTTTCAAGTCTTCACAACTTAATTGAGCTAAAGGGGTCATTGCTTTTGAAAAATGTGTATAATTAGATTTACTTGCAGAACAAGGCTTCTCATGTAATGGGTTCCATCTCTGGACAATAATAATTGACAACTAAAATAACAATCCACTCAAAGCGTTGGATTTCTAGATGATCAACGGTTGATAAATGACTTTCACCTTCTAGTTTCACTTCAATCTTGGGTTTGTCTCTTTCTTATTTTAGCAATTTTATTCTCTCACTTCCATCCATGTCAATCCCTTTATCATCCGTTGATCAACTAGAAATACAACGCTTTGAGTGGATTGTTGTCCATGTTATTATATATAGAGATAGAGGCCATCTTCATCTATGAAGAGAAGAGTAACAATGGGTAGTAGTAAGTGGTCAGAACTTCAGCCGGAACTTTTGGAGGTGATTCGATCACGGGTTCTGAAGAATAGTGTTGTTGATTACATCCGTTTTGGTGCCGTCTGTAAGTCATGGGGATCTGTCATTGTAGAGAAACCCAGGTGTCTACCACCTCAAATTCCTCTCATCATGATATTTTCCAAGCCAAACTCGAAAATAATTTCTTCTTGCTTCTATAGTCTCGATAGTACGAAACATTATCGGCGTGAGCGTGAGGTTGGTGGGCACCAAAATTACCGTGGTCATGGCCATGGTTGGATGGTTACTATGGGCCACTGTCAAAATTACCGTGGTTATTTCTTAAGAGTTTCTTTAGTAAATCCAATTACGGGAGACGAAATCCTTCTTCCCTTGCTCACTGGGTTAGAGTTTACTTATCCTACGTTATCTTCACATCCCACTTTAACTAGGGACAGTGAAAATCATTGCTTAGTAATGGCCTTGCTCACTGACCAGTCTTACTCTCAAAGGTTAGTATTTTGCAAACCAGGAGATGATAATTGGACTGCTATTGAAAACCTGAAGGACTGTAAAGATCTCGCATATTGTAACGGCGTATTATACTGCGTAAATTCTAGGAAGAGAGCAGTAATAGTCTGCGATATTGGTACTTCTTCTGTGGTTGAGCAAATTGATCTTCCGAACTCTTTTATGGAAACTGACAGATACCATTTGATAGAATCATTTGGGGAGCTTTTGTTACTTACGGCACATTTTAGTCAGAGCTATGATAGAGTTGTGGGGTTTGATGTTTTGCGGCTTGATCTGAGTAGCCGAAAGTGGTCTGAAGTTAAGAGCCTAGGTGACCGGACGATATTTTTAAGCAGAATAAGTAAGATCTCTCTCTTGGCTTCCAATCATCCCGGGACCAAACCAAATTGCATTTTGTTCCTGCATGGTATGGAACGTTACACTGTCTTCAGTTTGGAAGATAATAGCACTGAGGAGTTTCGTCTTGATGCTAAACCAGACAATCAATATTCACGGCGGCGATCCGTATGGTTTACACCTTCGCTGTGGTAGAGAGGCGTGCAGCGAGCGTTTTCATTTTCTATGCTTTATTAAATTTTTGTATTAGGCTTCACTACTTAAATTTATCTTTTGTTTTTCTTTAAGATATGATTTTAGTTTTACAGACTTATATGATCCTGTTATGTGTGTTTCCTGGTGATGAACCTCTGAGGACAAACTACACTTCTTCTCTTAGTGGAAAACTAACAATAATTTGAAATTTTGTTATGTATGTTAACAATTTTAAGATTTCTCGTGGGAAATAAGAAAGAGAGTAAGATTCCTTGTGATGTTGTTACGCTTAGGTTTATATAAATTGCAGTAACTGAAACAAACTCCCGTTTATACGTAACTTAACATATAATATGCAATAGTTCCTCTCTGTAACGATTAAAAAAAAAATCAAACTATTAATTTCTCTAAGCAAATCTTATCACTAAATACATTTATCCCATAATCGTTATATGCTTTGTGTTTACAAGTTAAAACAAATAAGAGATGTTAATAAAGAATTCTACATATAAAAATTTGCATTCATTTCTTTGGATTAAGATTTGTTTTTACTGACGGGAACATTGACTGAGCACTAACTGAGCTAAGTTGTTCATGTATCTGTCTAAATTTTTCTTTCAGCTTTTGTACCTGCAAAACAACCCCGGTGTATTAAGCCAAGTAACGTCGTGATTTAACAGGAAAAGTTTTTTCACGTCTTAAAAAATTTCGAATACCAGGATTTCTCTTGGTTAATTGTCGTAGAGTGTTGTCACGTTAAATTTTTCGTAACATTTCTTGCTATATTAACTAAGTGCACTCTAGAAGGAAAAAATGACATGAATGAGTATATACCTGTTTCAGCTCGACTTCAAGATCTTGTTCCTTCTGGCCAAGCGAGCATCCTAAGTGTGTAATGTCAAAGACACTATCCAAGTCATTCTCAAATGCATACACCAGATCTTCCCGCAGGAGTAACGACAGTTTGTCAACCACCGGCATTAGAAGAAAGCAGTTGTACTGTTAAATAGTAGAAAGAAAAAAAAATCAAAATCATGGCGTAACACAAATGTTTATTCGACAAACATTAGCTATCAAACTCAGTAAGATATTAAAATTTTTGATTCCGTTTACAAATAAGAAAACAAACCTTCAATTCTGCTGAGGCCAAAAAAGATTATCTTATGCCATGAAATATTTGGTGTACAAGAGCATAGACAATCCTCTCTGATAAGGGAGCACGTTTGCGATTCCAGAGTGTGGGGTCTAAGAGATCAACCAGCCTTGTTTTTGTTGACTGAGTAGAGGAGTCATTTTCAATGCCCGAAGCCAAATGACTGGGTAAGGGGCTTTTATTGACGGAATACGGATCCAGAAAGAGAACTATAACTGTAATATCATCGTGAAAATGTTTTCGCACCCCTCGTTCAATCTTTTTCAAGTTTGAGTACCACAACCCTCTTTTCGTTGCCGCTTCTCGCACTGCAGCTTTGACTAGTTTCCTTGCTATTCCTTGTTGAAATATGAAATATTAAATATCGACTAGACACATGAAAAACTTTTCTTGTAATTGACACATATATCCTACATGTTGTTTTACACTATACAAGTGGAAGCGAGTCAAATTGCGTGTGAAATGCAGCATTTGCAAGTAACCAGTATTTGTAATGTAGTTTCTCGTAAGGAAAAAAAGGCTACATTCTTCAAATAAGTTTCCAATCAAAATATGCAAAAGGTGTTTTCAGAAAATGTATTTCAAATTTCAGTCTTAAGTTCTTTTCTACAAGAATTTGAAAGATAGTTTTTTTAATGATATAACTAAATAGGTATTTTTGATGATATTTTTTTCTATTTGTTTGCCCTCAAATATTCTAATTATAAGCCATTACAATAAATATTTCCTCGTAGTTTTGTTTTTTTTTTATTTGCAATTTAATCCCTTGCATCCTTAAGTTTGGTGAAAAGTATAATATACCATAACACTTGAAGTCCGCTTGCAGAAGAATCAGACTTGACACCTGAAGTTTAGTTTATGTAGTTTATACTAATTGAACTTTTGGATAATAACTATTCTGTGCTAGATAAGTATCCAGTCCGAGTTACGACAGGAAGTCTTATACTAATATAGATAGTATTAGAATATTAGTTTGCATTCCGTGCATAAATTTCAGGGCTACTAAAAGTGCCAAAACCTCGCGAAGAAAGATATGAAGCTTACATTTCGTGGATAATGGTGGACAATGTCGACCGCCTCCTGATTGCTTAGATGTTCCCATAGACCGTCTGCTGCAAATATAAGAAACTGATCTTGAGGATAGATCTTCTGCACTAATATCGATGGATCTGCAATTAGATTAGCTTGCAAAAAGTTTCAGGCAGTCTAAATATCGCCAGTAGAGGCTCATTGTTAAATTCTGCTTTTTTCAAATAAATATCACCAATGGATCTTGAAATCTACAAGAAAAGATACGTATAATTCTCACTCATAATCAATGATTATTCTTCAATCTGGTAATTTCAAAAAATGCGGGTAATTCCGATATAGTTTCGTAAAACCTAATAAAGGCGTATGGCAACAAAAAAATTCTTATCATAATCTATGTCAAGTCAGGAACAAAATATTTATAAATAATAAAAAACATATTTATTTATTTTCCTTATAAATATTCAGGAGCGTTGACTATGGAGGGTCTGATCAGCCTTGTATAACTATCTTCTTAACAGATTCGCTAATTGCAGACTAGTATGTGATACTCTTGGTTTATAACAATGTGACAATAATTCAGAGAACTTTGTGAGCGTGCAGTAAATCCTACTGCCAGAATGATACATTAGCGAATATGTTTACTGGGTCTCAATACAACAGTTAATCGATGCAAAAAACTATTAAGGGTTTTATCACTTATTATGGTTTTTGCCCAATAACTATCTTGGTTCTATCAAAGTTGAATAAAGAGCACTATACTAAAGCACCGAAAACAAAACAAGATATAAAGACTCAATTTCAAAGTGTAAATAAAATCGCCTGATACCCTTCACATGCCAAACTTTGTGTTTTAAAACCGCAATCTGTGAATCATTGGGGTGCAAAGCATATAACTCATCTCTAACAGACTCAATACAAGAGTACGACATAGTTTATAAAAGCAGGGCTTAGAAAATAGTTTATAAAAGCGGGACTTAATTTTCTAAGCGCTATGGGATACTAGCATCTTTAAGATATATTTTGGTAATGGCTTTCTGTCACGCCCCAAAATCCACTTTTTGATAATAGATCATAAAACACATTCTAAGGCTTGACAAGTCGGGCATCCCACGGATGAAACCCCACAGATGTAATATATTTCTAAAGAAATTAACTACATCTACTTATCAAAGAAACGCAGCGGAAAATAACTCAATATAAATTAAATGAATAAATGGATTAAAGTGAATAAAATCTCTGTTAACTCTAAAAACGAGAATAAAACTACGACAATAAAATATGAAATAAATATCATAAATACCCTACGACAGCTCAGCGATCCAAAGAATCCCGAAAATGATCAACCAAGCCTCACTAAGCAAAAACCTACTGTGCTCGACCTCCTGAAAAATATAGCGCACAGGGCGTCAAGCAAGCACAATTATTACCGGTCACTGAACATGACAGACCGATCTATTATACAAAAGTACTAGTGTGATATAATATTATATATATATGAAAATGATGCAATGCATTGAGGAAGTGAGGTCCAATTATTAATGTTGTTTTTAAGCGTCGGCGCCAACCAGTATTATAAATAATTATAGAGTAGTATTATTATTATTATTATTAGGTGTGGGAGATAACTAACAGACGATGTACACAGGGTCACTTTTAATTCAGTGGGACCACACTCTCGCACCCTTCTGTCCTCAACAGAAGTGTATCCCTTATTGGCGAGCCAGGGATTGGCGGATTCCTTTTTAGTGAGCCAGGAATTAGCGGGTAAATCACCGGATCAAGGTGGTCAAGGATTTTCAACCTACAGGTCTAAAGCCTGTTTTATTTTCACTTTCAGGGATCTAAGCCCACGGGATGCTCGCGTAGCATGCAACCGAGAAGTAACAGGGAAAGAATTTTGGGACTTGCAACCTGGGAAAACTGATAAACAGTTACCTCATATTTGGTTTAGGGACTCGAACCCAAGGACCGTAACAGCATAGCCCTACTGTGTACATTAACTCTAAGTTATCCTATGCATGAATGATTTAAGAGACCGACACTCAATCAAAATGACATATCTGTCCTTGCTCTATAGGCAATGAGACTATATCATATGATTGGAGATCTTAAGCTCAATGACCTTTTTACCCTCACAAATATAGGAGTAGAGTCTCAGTCGATGATTTTAAATAGGCTTATGCTAGTACCCCCTTGATTTAACATCAAAGTTCAACTTATCCATCTATAGTTTAAAGGGTTGAACACGAGGTACCAATTACTATTACCTACGCTATTGATATGGATATAATTAATATCATTACAAAATTTTTTATATACTACTCATATATATTCTAAGTATACATTTAACCAAGGTCTGCCCTAAGCTATATATATATATATATATATATATACAAAGGCTGCCCTACTATAAACATATATACATTCTGTATCTATAATATACAATATACATTTTTAAACATATAAGCATTATGAAACATGTTATACAAATCTGTTTTTTTATTGAGTATATATACACCTTATATATATATTACTAAACCCATCGACTGTGTGTAAAAGAACTGTTATAGTACTTTAAATAATTACCCACATATAAATACCCACAGGAGCAACTCTTCACTAAATTGGGTTTACTGATATGCTCAAGTTAAATCTAACCTAACTACTATAATGGGTTCCAAAAAGGATTGTATATCAAGCTCTGAAATTCCACAGTAATATAGTCACGGAACAATTACGACGAGCAAACAGTAAATATATATGAACTAATAATCTACTAAACATGACATATTAACTATAATTAATACACAATTTCAATCAAGAACAACGACGAGCAATAATGGTACTTGCCTGAAGATTGAATGCTTAAGAAGAACAATGCAATGATCCTACCCTAGAACAATCGATTATCACTCTCGATCTCCCGTTCAAGAATTTCCAGCCACAACAAGAGATGAATGATTTACAATTGTAAAAGAAGAAGAGATAGGTTAGGAATTCGGGGTTGGGGTTAAGCTACCCTCTCTCCTGATTTCAAAATAAAATAGGGAAGAAAAGTTGAAGGAGGAGAAGTTAGAGAAGAGTTTGGGAATTCGGTGGTGGGTCTTGACCAAGAATCCTCCCCAATTCAAAAGCTTAGAAATTAAACTATTATACACCCTAGAGCAAGTTAAGCAAAGCAACCCAAAACACAAATAAAAATAAACGGGGCGCTACACTTTCACACTTGATTATGGCAATGGCAACTTTTAATGTGCTCTTCAGAAAGGAATTACAAATTAGAGAAACGACGACAATAGTCTGGTTCCGGTGGGATCAAGACAAGTCATGGAGAAGAATGGGTTTAAAGGTGAGGTTTTCATAAAACTACACAACTTGGACCATATTTTTAATATACTGTATTCTTAAAAGTTAGGGATTTCTACCGAGAGTGCTCAAATTTACACAGATACAAATAAAGACTATAATGAATTTCATATGATTCCAAATTGAGGTACCAACACAGTCAAAGCTGAATTCTAATAGTCTAAACCAAAAGCCCATCAAACAAAACATCGAAATGTGAAGGGTCTCAATTATTTGCGAGAAGCATTTTTTAGTACTAACCTCTTGAAACTCTTTATCAGAATCACATCTCCCCTTGACATTAAGGCTTACTAAGCCATTGCTTGAAATAGGAAACGATTACTTTCCGCGTACAGTGTATCTGAACTTCTCGTCTTGATCGTACTATAAACCTACTCCAAGGCTTGCTGATATCTGTAGTGTTAACGAACTAATATGTCAGCATTGCTAACAAAGTACAAGGAGAACAGAAGTGACTCAAAGTCTTTTTTTCTGGAGTAATGAATTGATAAAGTATGAGCTCAGTATGTTATACCATACCTCAGGATAAAAGTGTCTAACTAATGCACTACAATAATTTGGACGTCCTACTTCTGAATCTAGCTCTCCGTGAACCTGCCATGCAAGCTCAACTTTAAATGACAACTTATATCTAAACATCAGCCGGATTCCAGTATATAGTCTTAGAACACATTATGCTATATTCATGGAACCATCTGCTGCAAACTTCGAACTATAAAAATGATACAACCAAGTTGTATATTTGATAGGAAAACATAAAAGAGAGATATTTGGTTAACTGAGGAACCAATGACCTCTATAACAACAATTCATGTTGGATTAGAAAATTAGTCCCCTTTTTGATAATGGCTACTCCCTCCTTTAATAGGAGTTTGATTACAACTTAATTACCACAAAAATAAGAAATTTATTACCCACTTCCAAACACTTACCCATGTTTAACCACCCAACACCCCCACTCTAATTCCTGCTATAAAGGCCTAAACTAACAACTAAGACTCCGCTAATTACTCCTACTTATTATGACGCTCTAGACTCAATCCTAGAATTAAAAATACGTAACAACTCCTCGCCCCTTGAAAATAACCTTGTCCTCAAGGTTGTAGTTTATACGTATCGGATCCCATTTAAAAGCGCCTTGTTCCATTTCCAAGATAATTGTTGTCTCGATATGTTGAAGGTATAATGGAGGAGTTTGGAATAGCCGATGATACCCATTCACATGCAAAAGAACGCTAGATAAATTATTATCATCTCTGTTACCTTTTCTTGCACTAATCCATCTGGTTGAATTAAAAATGCTAAGATGTGAGAGAATAAGAGAGGGGCCGATTTGAGAAATTAACGATGATGGGAACAAGAATCAAATGGCTCATATTTGATAGGAAAACATAAAAGAGAGATATTTGGTTAACTGAGGAACCAATGACCTATAGAAACATTAGATACGAGCACGAAGGCACGCGCTAACACGCGTGCTAGCCCGACACTTTAGGCTTTTATATAACTTTTGAATCATTGACGCATGTGCCCTTGTTTGTGTCAAAAATTACTTAGAAGATTATTATTTGGTGGGCTATTATGTACGGATTGATCTATATATTGATATGGGTTGGGCCTGAAATTTGTTGACAAAACTACTACTATATATTGATATGGGTTGATATGAATTGATCTATATATTGATATAGGTTATGATCATTAGGCAATTTGGCTTATTTTAGAGATTTTAGAGATATTGAATAATCATTATGCACATATAAATGGAGGTATATATAACGGTATGGCAATTAATGTTTTTTTATAATATGTATTTTTAATAAATTGAGGAGTAGTTATGCCAAATTATTTGGGTTATTACTATTTTTTTAATGATCAATAGACATGTTTTTTAAGAAATGACAATAAGATGAATTATTAACTCAATATTAAATATCAAAATAAGATAGTTATTGAAAGTTCAAAATAAGAAATTGATCTTTCTAATCTTCAACAAATTTCTTTTAGACACTTTGGAAATTATTTCCAACTTAGCACCATCTTCCAATGCTTCATTGTGAAGTGAAGTCCAACTTGCGACGCACAGATCTTCTAGTCTTCTTCAACATTTCTTCACCATTAATATGTGTCATTTGTCCTTGTTTAATAGAAGATTTGTATAAAATATATAAATACGTCAAATGCTAGTAGAAGTAAATAATGTGCATATCATATAATGGCTTGATATGCTATTACATGTACATGTGTTATCTCAAAAGATGGTTCTGTAGGTGTCGATGTTACTTGATTGAAGGAGATTTTTTACTTGTGTTCATTATAAATAATTACCATCTCCACCTGCAAAAGTATATACATAGATGCACGTTTTTTTTGTAGAGTTGATACCGCGGTTTTCTTCAGAAGGTCAAATATCCAATCACCTTTGTTATCCCATAATTGATCTCCAATAGAAAGTGTTGATTTTTCTCGGCATATTTCTTTTAAGCCATTGATGATTTTGTTGCGACCACATGCGGATAAAATATTCCAAAAATTCAATTCAATACTTTGTATTGTTGTCATATCCTCATTAGTTGAGATCACTTCCTTTGTCTGACTATGAATGTACTGTTGCATTTCAATGACATTAAGTTGTATGGAAGCCTTTGTTAAAGCCACGTTTTTCAAGCGTCTCTCGGAGATAGTTGATTGCGCATCTCCTATATGGATTATTGCCATTATAACTGGAAAAAAAGGTCTTAAACGACATGCATATGAAATCATTATAATTCCTATTTAAATAAACAATTTTTTATGTTGGTGTTTGATCGTTCTATACCAAATATGTGTGTTGTTTGAAGAATAATAGCATATATAGTAGTTAGTGAGAGTATTTTGTATAAGAGTTATTTTAAAAAACTGCATAAAATGGCTTCCACCCAAAATTTCCAATCTACATCTCTTCATCTTCGGTTAGTTGAATCTCTTGTGTACCCTTGATTAAAATTTCACTGTCGTTGTTTTGTTTTGTGGGATATGGCCTAGTATACTTTGATTGATTTGAGTCGAAGTGTTAATTATTTTCTGGATCAAAAACTGTCATTGCATCTTTATGTGTATTTACAAGTTGTTTAAAGGCCCAAGTAGAGAAACAGAGATTTTAAAATTAAGTTTAAATTAATTAGAAAGATTAGATCTTTTCAATGTTGTTGTTTTGATGCTCTAAAAATTTGGGGCTTTTTATTTAAAGAGAGAGAAACCTCTCGCGCTTTGGAATCTAGGGTTTAAGTTTAAGTAAAACACTCTTTTTTGATTTGGTCAATGTTTGACCCGTTCTTACTTTTATCTCTCTAGTCTTGGAACATAAGGCATCTATAAGCTTGGGCTGCAACTTCAACAGTTGGGCTTTGTTGGATGACTGGCCCAACCAAAGTTGGGCTATCTCAAACTGCACTTAGAGTCCATGGTAAAGTTACCAGCAAGTCAGTATCTGAAACTTTACCCAAATTGAACTAGGCTTCTAACATTGTCAGTAAATTTTGGTCTGACACCGGGAAATCGTTATAATGCCTACTATTTTATTATGATACCCTAGTTCAATAAAAGTCATACAAAAGCTTTAAACATTATAAATAATAAGAACTTAGATGAAATTAAAGATAAACATATGATTAGCTAACAATATATAAATAAATATTCTATATAAGTAAAAATATAATAAGATCTAAAAGCAATAGTTTAGCATAGAATCACAAAGACATTAGCTTGTGTAAACTTCATTGGGATTCATAAATTGGTGTTCAGAGTTCTAAAACTTGGTAAAACAAAGGAAATGTACTTGAATTATTGATTTGTGAAGTCTTCTTAAGAGAAAACTATAGAGAAGCTGTATAAATAATATATGGAGGCCTTGAGGTTTAGGTGTTTACTAAATTTATGTATCCTATATATAATGTATTGAAAGTTGTGAGTAAATAAAAGAGAGGTGAGAACTACCAGATGTGCGTAAATTGATTGAATAAGCACATACATGGTGGTAATTATATGCTCGAGATGAAGATAAACAAGGGAAGAGAAGAGATACCAGGTGTTGCAGCAGCGTTCCCGTTCTCTAGCCTATGAGCACTAGGGGCGTTCTCAGCCCTAACAACTGGTCGCGGCTGGGGAGGAGCTCCTGCCCTCATGTTTTGTGAAAGCCATCGATCGTATTAATGGGGTGAAAGCTTCAGTTTGATATCTTCAGCATCAAGAAATCAGCAAAGCTCGTTTACAATTAAAGAAAATAAAGGAAGCTTGGAATGCAAAGGAGTAGCAAACAAAAAATACATGGTTACTTACAGATAAACAAGTGCAGCAAAGAACACAAGAAGAATGAGTCTATTTTTGCTTGAAGATCTGCACTCTTCTATCAAACTGGAAAGTGTAAGCTTTGAACAATGGAGGATCTACGATGACACATTTGAACAGCGAGCTACAACATGATCTTGCACTTTTTTGTATCTATTCCGCAATAGAGGATTCTCTTGCATGTTCAACTAAATATTGTTCTAGCTTCTCAACATTGCCACCTTTGGGGATAATAACCCCATATCCTCCATCTTTTCTTCTGTAAGCAATATTTGTCTCACCTATAGCCAAAACATAGAACAAAGACACCATGAGCTCGAACATATTCTGACCACCTCAGTATCATTTTAGTATAAACTGGAAGAGAATAAATGAAATCACGTATCTTACCAGTTTCTTCATTTCAGAAACTATAGAAATCATGATCAATAATTAAACTCCAATTGCTCCAAGGCCTCCGCTAAACTCAGAGGGGGCATCTCAAAGTATTTTACGTACAAGCTGGAAATTGTATCACATGTCATAATATACTTTCAAATGTGGATAAAAACAACTTTAAGGCAATGACAAGCATTTTAAGTTTGCAGCTTTTAAGTTGTGGATAAAAACAACTTTAAGGCAATGTAGATAAACACATCAAAAATGAGATTTTCAAAAATGTTAAGAGCAGCTTTTAAGTTTTACCATTAAGAAAGCTTGGAATTTGATGCACAAACAATGTATGTGGTGGGGAGCTCCCTAGGACATCTGTTTCTTATGCCTTTAAAGTTTGGCTGGCTATTAGTAAAGATTTGACACTATCAAAATGTATATTGTTTGAGTTGATGGTTCTGGGCATGTGGACTTTTGGCATGACAATTGGCATGGAGAGGGGTCTATTACTGAGATCCTGGACACATGGAGATTGATCAACAAATTCTTATTAATTAGTTCCTTTGTGAATCAAGGTCAATGGGATTGGTTATTAGAAGGTCTACCCCTAAAGTCCATAAGTGGAAGTGGTTCTGGAATTTAAATTTGCCTTACAAGATACAAGTCTTTTGTTGAAAGCTTCTTCATGGCATTATCCCTGTTGATTTTGTGGTTCAACATAGATCCAAAGTTCCTTTAGTATCCCAATGCTGCTCTAGTTACAAGATGGAGGACATTACATACATACTTGTGGTGAAGTTGCAAAACCGGTGCGGTCCTATGTTAGTAGATACATATCTATCAGAGTTCTCAGGTGGTTGAGACCCCCTATTTGGTATGTTTAAACTCAACACAGATGGCTTATCCGTGTGCAACCCAGGCCCATGCAAAGGTAGGGATGTTGTTAGGAATTCAAATGGTGATCTTGTTTTGGTTTCTGAAGTTTTTTGGTGAAGGCACCAAGAACTCAGTTATAATCCTTGCTCTTCTTGTGAATCCAATTATCTCTTCAAAACCATTAAATATCTTTCTCAAATAGACCGAAAGTACACACTACTGCTTTTAGTTTGTAGACTCTGTACCCAGAACTCAAAGTCCCGGGCTCGAACAATTTCAAGGGTAATGGTAAAAGTACCTACGCAGACATTATGATTCATCATTAATATGTCATTTCCTAGAGTAATTTTTTACAACTGCAAAACCCTTATTTTTTTACTACTCAAGGTAATTGGAAGTTGTTTGAATGGAAAACATCCATGATAGTGCCAAACTTTTATCCCAACAAAATTTACTGTAAGCAAAAAAAGAACTTAATGATGATTAATTTGAGTAAATCATTAGCCATTAAGGATTTGAATATGATGCAGAAGTAGTATTATAATCATCTAATTTCGATGCCATAACATAAGCCAAGAAAGACTAAGGATAGGTTAACCAATAGAATCAAGCAAAATAATCAAACAAAAAATTTTACTCAAAGTTGATCAATTCGTATAAAAAACAATAATACCTCCTCGGTGGAGTCCCCCTCCTCTTCCTGAAGAACCGGCTCTAAATCATCCTCCATTACTTGAAATTCTGGATCCCTAACCTTTGACCTGTTGAAAGCCTTCATATGCCTTCCATGATCAGAATCCTTCTCCTTAGTCTTCCTCAACTTCCTTTGAATAATTGATGAAACCATATCGATACTTCCATATAGAGACTGTGTCTTCCTCTGCTCTAACTACTCCATGCTTCTTCGTATACAGAGTCACCTAAAACACAACAGCCAACACATTTTTGTAAGGAAAAGTTTTCTTACATGAGATAATGAAATGATTATATTTATCAGAGAAACTAATTTTGAAATTTTAATAAGAATACTGAACGCCGTCTCAAATATCATTTTCCAAACACTCCTTTACATTTCAATTCAAAAAGACAAACTCATATGGAAACACATTTTAAATAGTTGTTTCTTTTATTTTGTGAGAAAATCGGGGACCAACCGGGTAATCTTTATAATTTCAGTGCGCTTAGCATAAGTGTGTGATTAGCATACAAATTAATAATATCAAGTTCCCTTTTCATAAAACTCCCATGATTATTTTAGAAGATCAAAATAATACTATGGTTTACATACTATGTGACTGGGTGAACATAAATGAAATTCTAATATGAAAGAAAAAGGAATTACAGTATTTTAACAATTACTTCAATTGACTTCACAATAATCTAACAATTCTAAAAGTACAATTAGCCCTAATTACTCCAAAAACCACAATCAACATGCGCAACTCAGAGATAGAGCAAGATTGAGTTGTTCTACTTAAATTAACAAGAATCCAACTATTCGAAGAGTAAATTTAGCCTTAATTACACCAAAAAACACAATCTAAATAAGCACAATTGAGAGAGAGAGAGAGAGAGAGCTTACTAATTGATTCCAGATCGAAGGAACAGAGACGAATCCGACAATGAGTGTTAGAGAGAGTAATGCAAGCAAGATCTTTGAGTGTTGTTGTGTTGAAACCCTAGTTTGATCATTGAAGTAGGGAAACAAGATCTGGAGTTCAGGGAGAGAGTTGAAGAGAAAGAACTGAGAAACTGGTTTGTTAAACTTACTAAGGCGAATTGTGCCAAATGATTTGCCAAAAGGAGAGACTGAAATTTAAGATAAAAGACAAAAAAATTGTTCCAGATCCGACGGATGGGTTTTAAACTTAACTGCTCAAACCTATCCGAGCCTTTTAAAACGTCCTCGACGCACGAGAAATAGGAGATTAATGGCATGTATTAGATGTTGGCAGAAAGTATGTATCGGTAGTAGTATAGATTTGGTTAAATGAGGAACCAATGATCTCTATAACAACAATTCATGTTGGATTACAAAATTAGTCCCCTTTTGATAATGGTTACTCCCTCCTTTAATAGGAGTTTGATTACAATTTAACTACCAAAAAAATAGGAAACTTATTACCCACTTTCAAACACTTCCCCATGTTTAACCACCCAACACCCCCACTCTCTCCAGTACTTCGTAATTCCTACTATTTAGGCCTCAACTAACAACTAAGATTTCGTTAATTACTCCTACTTATTAGGACACTCTAGACTCAATCCTAGAATTAAAAATACGTAACAAAAAAATACACCACACTCAACACAAGGCACAAGATATCACATCATGCAATATTCTAAAACAATAATGCATACAATACGTTCCTCAATGGGTTATTGCAATATTCTGCAAATATATGATGTAACCTCGTCCTTAATCTTTGTGCGTGCGTGTGTGTGTGTGGTTATGTTATTAAGAAAGAGGACATAAGGGTCTGTCACACTATATACAGATATCCTCAAATCTAAAGTCTCTGAAATCTATATACATCCTTAAACACAACGACGGTGAATCTAAAGTGTCTGAAATGCCAAAAATAAAATGCGCTCATGCAAAAGGGTTGTAATTCTGATCAAGAGATCTTCTCAATCGCTCTCCACACATTCATTTCTCACACCACAAAGAAAGGGAAATAAAATTTCCAAATAATTTTCTCCCTTCAGGTTAAACCAACTAGTTGCAAAATTTGAATGAACAGTTTAGTAGAGGGTATTCTAACTTCAGAGCTGGCAAAAGTACTGACTAAATCACACTTGAAATAGTCATGGCTCAGTAGTAATCCCACCTTATCAAAGTCTGTATGAAAAAGGAAGTGAAACACGGTATGTCATCTGTTGACTCGGATTAGTAATCCATATTAATATGTGGAAGAGAATGTAAATACGGTTTCTTTGAAATTGTTCCAGATTTACTCAAAGCATGTAAGTCTCTTATGTCACAAAATAAATTCTTCGAAGTTATAATTACCGATTCTTCAACCAAAAAAAAATATGATCAAGTATACTCATATACAAAAGTGCAACCCCGCAGACACAAATGAGAATTGTGAATCTTAAATTTGTTGTTACTTGAAGGATAAGCGGCAACTATACAAAAAAACACCCAATTTCCTAGTTTTTGCTAGGCACAGGAAATACTTATCCTACACATCAACCAAAAAATGGCGAAAAGGATAACCCCATGGATGCACCTTTTTTAAGTCCTCGCAACTCAATTTAGCTAAAGGGGTCATTGCTTTTGAATTTTGAAGTTACTCTAACATCCATAGTGGAATTGGATATATTATCTTCCAACACAACTCTAACCTCTAAACATTACAATTCTGAGCTCAGAAAAAACTATTAATTACAGACTTAGTTATCAATGTTACGCAGTTTCGATGAACTAACAACATAGAAACTAAGAACAGTAACCAAATCAAGCAAATCAAAATACAAAAAGTAAAAAAAAGAAATGGGTACCTGTAAAAAGGTTTGGGAATCAATGGGGAGCTTCTTTTTTGCGTGAATTCTTAGAGAATTGGAAGAGCTTCCTCCATATCTCAAAGATGTCTCCATTGAGAGAACCAAAAACCCTTCTCTTTTCAGAAACAAAACCCCTTGTTGCTATTATCTCTTATTAAGTTGCCAAATTGAAAGGCAATTTACCAGTATCCAAAACTGCCTGATGGAATGACAAAATGTGCATAATCTGACCGACCGGTAAGGAGATCACTCTACACATAACTACTGCTCTTGGTGGTTATAAAACGGTTTTATGGTAAAACAATTTTCTGTTTTTTTTGCCATTTCAAATCTATCGCCATTATTTTAGGGAGCCTTAACAAATCTTAACCAAAGATTTTTTTGATTCCTAAACTGTCATTTTAAGTATTTTCCTTTTACAAATAAGTATTTGGGCTGAAAACATAAATAACTTCAAAAACAATTACCATTTATGTCATTTAATTGAAACCTATAAAGTACAAATAGTTGAATCATCGCCACATTAGTAGGAGACTTAAAAGAGGAATAAAATTACCAAAATTATAAGAGTTTTAGAAAAGAGAGTCCCACGAATTTGTCCCTCAATTATCTCAACAAAACTCTTCATATTCTTCTTAGTAGCTCACCCTCACCATCTTCAAACAAATCCCTTTTTACCTCAACGTTTGGTTGAAATTAACTTCAATAAGTAATTTCAAAGTTTTGGAGTTCATTACCAAAGCTTAGAGTTCACAAAAATCATAATAAATAAATATAGATGTTTCTTCATTACATATTTAGTTGAAGAATTAGAATTGAAGAGATCGAATGGGGATTCTTTAAGACCAACTAAGAGCCTTTAGAAGTAACACACCACTGCTAGCTCATTATAAAACTAAGAGATTGGGGGGTCAAGTTACTCAAAAGAGAGCTCAAAATAATCAATTATCAAACAAAGAGAGAAATGAGAAGACTTAAAAGGGCTAACCAGGCTAACCTGCTTGGCTTTTATGTTTAGAGTCCATCTTCATCTATACTACTAAAGGAATAGCTATGTCATGAGAATAAATCTTGGCTGTTGATCACCCTACCCTACACATATATGCTTTAGTTTATAACACAGCCGTTAGATCATGAGTGTTATTTACTCTATTCTCACAATTTTTTTAATCCTAAAATACCCCTATTTCGTATGTACCAAATCCCATCCAAAATAGGCATCTCAATCGTAATTAGGTTATGAAATAAAGGGTATTTTTGGAAGTTCAACCCATAACTTTTCGCATATACGAAATTAGGGGTAGATTGGGAATTATAAATACGAAATTAGGGTCATTTCTGTAAATCTTTTGCTAAACATATCGTCTCTCCCAACGAACCAAACTCCTCTCTTCCAAACCCACCGAAACTCCTCTCTCCTCTCTTCCAAACCAAACCTACCAAGCTCCTCTCTCCTCTCTTCTAAACCATACGGTGATACTCGGTATGCAAGAACGATTAGCTAGACACTCTCCAGTTCAAATAGTACCTCTGCTTAGTGATTCCATTTTGTTTTCTAGGGTTTTGTTTCATCAAAGTTTTTGAAATCAGATCAACTGCTTAGTGATTGCTGAATTCGAGAGCATCACAATTTTGTTGGGAATTATTTCTTATGTTTAATTGGAGAGCCCACAAAATACAAGTGAGATATCAAACCCTATTACCCCTTTTATTGGTAATATATAACCCTCTCTCAGTCTCTCTGTAATCTCTGCCTATCTCTCAGTATCAAATTTCAAGAGCAACAGGTAAATGGTGATATATTTTGTTTTACGCAAAGTTTATGATTTTTACTTTAATTGCAAATAAAAAAAGTATTGAATTTCTTGTTTCAATAGAATTAGAGCAAAATGCACAAATCCAACACAGAGAGCGGAGAGCTTATATTGGTATATCTTGTACTTTGATGCATTAATTTATAGTTGTTAGCTGTTACTGATGGATTCAGTTGTATATCGATCCATAAATGCGTTAATGCATTTTCATCAAATTTGTTACTTATATATCATGAGTTAATCTATTTTTACCAACAACAAAAAATTGAGAACCTTTTTTGTAAAATATGATTGCCAAAGAGTCTTGTTAGTTTAATCTGAACACTTTCGTGAAACAAGGCCTCCGATTCTGTGCTTTAGGTTACTATGTTTTATGTTCTGGTCTAGATTTCTGTGATTCTCCTAGTTACATTATTGGTCCATTATTCATGCAGATTGATGGGAAAGATGATGAGAAGATAGATGAATCTAACGGTATGATTTGCAATCCCTTTTTTGAGTTATATATCAATCAATTTGGAAACTGCGGTTTTATCAGTGGGGCCATCTAACGATACTCTGCTCCCTACCGCCAGCTAACCATCGAGGTCCGCCATAAAGGTGTCCTGTGTGAACTTCTAAAACCGATGAGACATCTATCTGTGCAGCCACATTTCTGCTTTACCACTTCCTAGTAGGCCATCATCTAACCAATGTAACGCTAGATGGCATCTGCACCAAACTTGGCTGCAGGAAGGGTGATTGCTACTCTGGTGTCCCCAAGGTCTCTCCACTTTGGAGGACTTTATTCTGCCTCACTCTCCAAGGAACACTTCTCAATGCCTCTTCTCCGACGAAGACTTAACGCTGGCATCTGTACTTGCCAAACTCTGGTGGTAATGACCCATGCTGGAACCTGCGTACATCTGTGTCACAACCTACAGCTCTTCTCACGCTCAATAAGCTTGACATCCGCGTTGAGAACAAAGCTGTGACATATAACTGACTGACTGCTGAAGCGTTTCTCCATCTCTACATCCCTACTCCAACCTGAGTACTTGAGGAACTTGGGAATAAGATATTGTCACTGCACCTGTCACCCTGAGCTCATTGGCTTGCCATGTCCAACTGATATCAAACTCGCGGAGACCAACCTTCATACTGTCGCAATCATCTTTAAACTGAAGCGTAGCCATTCTCTGTCTTTTGAACTAGCTTCAACAAATGTAGCCAACTCTGAATGGTCACTGGGATGTGGTCTTCTAAAGTCACTCCATCAATGCAAACAACGAATAAGGCTCGGGTACTCTATCCCTACCGCCAACCACCGAGTGATAAGGAATTGGGAAACTGACATCCAATTTCGCTCAGGATCTTTCATCTTAGAGCCTTCAATCTGAGATCATGTCTGAGGTAACCCGCACAACTGACTGTAGCTCAACTATGTTCTGCGACAACCACGTAACTTACTAACCTTCGGAAACATGAGTCTTCATCCATCTGTGAGCTTAAATGACCCAGAACCACTCTGTGGAACAACATGGATCAACTCGGCTAGGGCACTCGAGCGCCGAAAAACTTGAAGCTCACTACAGAGCCAGAGAATAAACATCACTCGGCATCCTGCCATCTATGAGTGATTAAAGCAGTGTCCCGTGTAACTGGGGACCAACTGCAGACAAGCAGTATCCCGGATAATCCTGGATACTCGTGAGGGGTCATCGAATATGTATTTGGTATAGGCAACAACGCTGAAGGTTCCCTCAATAATCTCTACAGTGTAATCTCTCACGACGCGGGCGAGGCACGGAAAGCACACCTGTTCTATGGCGGATCAGGGTAGCTCAATATGCCGGTTTTTAGATAAGGGACTCATATCTCAAGGGGCGACGAGCCTGGACTATTTATATGGTCCATCTGTACGGGGCGGTGCGTCTCGGATAGCCTGCGGGGCATAGCGGCGCCATATGAAGCCCTCTTTGGTAAACCGTCCCGCATTGTGAGGCAATGTCCCCTAGCCTTCCCTAGGCCTAGGAGAACTCATAACTATCCCTTGTAGATAGTCCATGAGCCGGGGTCCTTGATGACCAAGCATTAAAACTCTTTTTGTCATGGGGAGGATCGGACCAAGGTTCCTCCTTAATATAGCTACTAAGTAAATAGTTAAGTTCCAAAAGGAAATGTTAAAACATGAGACGAAGCGTACTGGCCTTTTTCGTCCCCTTAAATGAATTCGATCTCGACGAAACTTGGCGCACAACTATTCTCATTGTGGAGAATTAGGCCATTGGGTCCAAACTTGTTATGAGCTACATGGGTATCCAACGGGTCATCCAAAGGCAAAGTATAATTCATGTGTCTGAAGGCTTTTCTAAAAAAGACGGAAACCATGTTGTTGGGATTTCGGAGGCTCAATTGAAGCAGCTCTTATCGCTCCTTGATAACAAAAATGATGAATCTAGCTCTCAAGCAAATACCGTAACCAAGCCAGGTTTGTCTAAAGTCGCTTCCCGCAGTAGGATCATTGATAGCGGGGCAACGGATCATATTTCTTCATCATCTAAATTATTTTTCCGCAAAAATAAAAATTGCTCGTTACCTCCCGTACTACTGCCCAGTAGAGAAAAAGCTAATATCGTTGCAAAAAGATCATTGCCTCTTAATTTCGTCTATTATTTGCATGATGTGTTATGTGTGCCTACATTTAAAGTTGATTTGATGTCAGTTAGTCGTCTGACGAGAGGCCTGAATTTTTCAATAACTTTTTTTCCCTTGTTGGTAGATTTTGCAGGATCTGGCTACGAGGAGGATGATTGGTTTGGGTAAACAACATGACAGATTATACTATTTGGTGGCACTAACGACGAATAAATTCGTGACCAACTCTTTCTCACCCACAAACCGACCAGCCTGCAATCTCACCATCTCATCCACCGATCTCTGGCATAACCGGTTAGGCCATGTATCACCTCCTCATTTAAGTTTCATTGCCAAGAACTTTTTAAATTTTTCCGTCCAGTCCAATAACACTTGCCCTATGTCTTTTGGCTAAGCAAAGTCGTTTACCTTTCAGCCCTAGTATAATTTCTTCTATAAAACCTTTTGAGATAATTCATTATGACATTTGGGGTCGTTATCGACACCCTTCTCTTTCTGGTGTTTATTACTTTCTTACTATTATTGATGATTATACACGTTTCACATGGATTTTTTTGATGCGACACAAAGATGAAGCACAATCACTTCTAAAGCGCTTCTTCAGTTATGTTCGCACTCAATTTGAGTCTTACATTAAGACTCTTTGAAGTGACAATGGTAGAGAATTATCTCACTTCGTTCTTTTTTTCAAGAAAATGGTGTCGTTGTTCATCATTCTTGTGTTTACACGCCTCAACAAAATGGGGTTGTGGAACGCAAGCATCGTCACATCTTACAAGTAGCTCGAGCTTTGAAATTTCAAGCTCAACTCCCTACCCAATTTTTGGGTGAGTGTGCTCTTACTGCTGTACACATCATCAATCGACTCCCTTCTCCAGTTCTCGCCTTCAAAACTCCTTTTGAACTTCTCTACTAAAAACCGCCTTCTTTTTCTCATCTCCGTGTCTTTGGTTGTTTAGCCTATGCTACTAATGTCCATACTTCTCATAAATTTGGCCATCGTTCCATAACCTCAATTTTTATCGGCTATCCCATCGCTCAAAAGGCATACAAATTATTCGATTTGTCGACCAAAAAAGTTTTCACTAGCCGCGATGTGAGATTTCACGAAAATATTTTTCCTTATGCATCTGTCAAGCCCAATTATGCTATTTCTCCTTCAAACACAGATGTTGGTCCAATTCCTCTTGTTACCCACGACACCACTTATTCTTTTGATTATAATCAAAACACTTCTCATCCAAATACATCACCTCCCGATCATATAGTCGCGCCTCCTTCTTCTACAAATCCACAACCCGTACCTGCCTCTTCTCTTTCGCAGGAACCACCTTATTTCCATCAGCCGGCCATTCTACGTACATACACGCGCCGCCCCAAGAATTCTTCTGACCCAATTGATCGTTGCGACCCATCCTCTCTCATCGTCTCTAAAAATCCATCATCATCATCCACTGCACCGGAATCCTCATCAAACCCGTTCCCCAATCTGTCTCCATAGTCACCTCTCTTCTCATCTGAACCTGATCC
This sequence comes from Kingdonia uniflora, assembly GCA_014058105.1. Classification (NCBI taxonomy): domain Eukaryota; kingdom Viridiplantae; phylum Streptophyta; class Magnoliopsida; order Ranunculales; family Circaeasteraceae; genus Kingdonia; species Kingdonia uniflora. The sequence continues at coordinate 306,210 of JACGCM010001501.1, forward strand.
CGAACCCGCTTTGCTTTGTCGCTCCAGCCGCCAAACCGGTCCGCCGGTTAAGCTCAACGATTATGTATGCTCCAACGTTTACTCCGACCAATCGGCCTCCTTAATGTCGGGTCCAACCAAAGGTACACGTTATCCACTGGCCAATTATGTTTCATATCACAGATATAAGCCTGCATATCGATCTTTTGTTGCTCAGATAAGTAATGTCACGGAACCCAGGTCTTATTCGGAAGCCGCCGCTCATCCTGAGTGGCAGGAAGCAATGCGCTCTGAATTTCAGGCTCTCCAAGCCAACGACACTTGGTCCCTCACTCCACTCCCGGCCGGTAAGATACCTATTGGCTGCAGATGGGTGTATAAAATTAAACACCGTTCAGATGGATCTATCGAGAGGTACAAAGCCCGATTGGTCGCAAAGGGCTTCACTCAGCTAGAAAGTGTCGATTATCAGGATACCTTTTCCCCCACTGCCAAGATCACATCAGTTCGCTGCTTGCTCACGTTGGCCGCAACTCGTGGCTGGTCCCTTCATCAAATGGACGTCAACAATGTTTTTCTTCATGGCGACTTAGCTGAAGAAATATATATGTCTCCACCGCCAGGGCTTCGGCGACAGTGGGATGAAAACTTGGTGTGCCACCTTCATAAGTCATTGTACGGTTTGAAACAAGCATCTCGCCAGTGGTTCTCCAAGTTCTCAGAAGCTATTCTCTCCGCTGGTTATGTACAATCTCGAGCTGATTATTCTCTGTTCACCAGAAAACAAGGCAAGTCCTTTACTGCTCTCTTGATATATGTTGATGATATTCTGACTACTGGAAATGATCCTGTTAGCATTGCTGCAACTAAAAAATTTATGCGTAGTCATTTTCATCTAAAAGATCTTGGTGATTTGAAATACTTTCTTGGTATTGAGGTTTCTGCTTCTAAGAACGGGGATTTTTTATCCCAAAGTATGCATTAGAAATCATTGGGGATGCAGGGTTGTTGGGCGCATCCCCTGTCGATACTCCTATGGAACGAGGCTTGAAATTATCGGAAAAGAGGGACCTGCTCAAAGATCCTGGTCGGTATAGAAGATTAGTCGGCAGATTAATTTACTTGAGTGTTTCGAGGCCAGATATAACATATGCTGTACATGTCTTGAGTAGATTTATGCACCAACCCTGAAGACTTCATATGGAGGCAGCTCTCCGGGTTGTCCGATATCTAAAAGGTGCACCTGGCCAAGGCCTATTCTTCTCTTCGAATAGTAATTTCAAGTTGAGGGCTTACTATGACTCAGATTGGGCAGGTTGCCCACTCACTAGGAGATCTACTACGGGTTATTGTGTCTTTCTTGGACATTCATTAATATCTTGGAGGTCGAAGCGACAAAAAATAGTTTCACTCTCTTCCGTCGAGGCGGAATACCGTGCAATGACGGGAGCCTGCTGTGAGTTGACATGGCTCCGATATCTATTGAGGGACTTGGGACTTTCGCATCACGAATCAGCCTTGCTATATTGCTATAACAAGGCTGCCTTACACATTGCAGCAAACCCAGTTTTTCATGAGCGAACTAGGCACATTGAGATGGATTGCCATTACATTAGAGACAAGATCCAAGATGGTTCCGTGACTATAAGATATGTAAATTCTGCACATCAGCTAGCAGACGTCTTGACCAATCCCTTTGGGAAAGAGATCTTTGTTCCTATGGTTCACAAGTTGGGATTGCAGGATATCCACTCTCCAACTTGAGGGGGAGTGTTAGGAAGTCAAACTTCCATATCTTCCAGATCTTCCATATCTTCCATACTAAGAATAGAATATTTGTGTATATTAGTTTTCCTATTGTAATACCTAACTAGAATAATCTATAATGTAGTATAAATACATGATTGAGTATCAATAATATCCATTCCAGTAAATTCAATCTTTCTCTCATCTTTACAAAGAACACAGAGAAAGAGAGGGAGTTGATTCTTGAAACAGCTTTGTTGGCTTTGTGTCTCACGTTTCATAGGGATTAGTTGGGCGAATGGCAAGAGATTATATACGGACCGTTGCAGCAGATGTGGCTACATCGATGTAGAGGCGAGAGACGGGAAGATGATGTAGAGGGTGTTGAGGATGCAAAACCTCCCAGACGGCTTGACCAAAAGAACATTACCAAAATTTCTTCCAACTGAAAGGGTTCATTGTTATGTACTGCCAGACAATCTATATAACAAATGCATACTTATGACTGTCGACAGATGTTTCCTGGATTAGCAAAGATATGAATGCAGACATTGTCAATATTCTTCTTGATTCACAACATCAAAGTATTTGTACAGGCAGTAAAACTGTCCAGGCAGGAGGCGTGGAGGAGGCCGAAAAGAGGGTCATCTTCAGAGGACTCCAGTTAGCTGAACAGTATGGCACTAACAATTTTTTTGGCATAACTTATAACAACAATTGCGTCAAATACCTCAACAATCAGGATCCAAGATGTACATGGGAAGCTGACTGCATTTTGGATACTATCCTTCAGGAGAAGCAGTGTTTCTCAAAGGTGGAATTCATGCGTATTCCTAGAGATTGTAACTTTGTTGCTTGTAGCCCGTAGGCTTGCGTCAGTTGGGAGGTCTATTAATGTCTGTAAATATGGGTTTGAATTTCCAGATTGAGTAATCCAAGTGGTGAACAAATGCTGCTGTAATTTTTTGTGTTATACCGTATTTTTGTGCTATATATTCATATCCTAAAAGCAATCTCTGTATGACCTTAATAGTATGCAACTTCATAGTAACTTGTTGTAACTCAATTCATGCTTAACGCATACACACACAAAAACGTGACAAAAATAATTATGAATAAAGTTCTCTGAGTGCCGCGGCAATTAAATGACAGAGTCTGTACCCCAAGAATCAATCTTCATCTAAGAAAAGAAGAGTAGCAATTGGTGGCAGTAAGTGGTCAGAACTTCTGCCGGAACTTTTGCAGAATAGTGTTGTTGATTACATCCGTTTTGGTGCCGTCTGTAAGCCATGGGGATCTGTCATTGTAGAGAAACCGAGGTGTCTACCTCCTCAAATTCCTCTCATCATGATTTTTTTTTTTTTTTTGCAGGGCAAGCTGGGGATAGGTACCACATGAACCTTCTATACAAACAAACAACAAATTACATCCTAATGTACTGCTTTCCTATGGCATCATCCTGCATATATATACAGAGAGCAGGTGGCCAATTGCTAGGAAGCAGTAAAATCTCACCATCTATATTACAATAAGAAGCTAAGAAGTCTGCACACTTATTAGCTTCTCTAAACACATGGATAATAGTGAAGCTTTCAAGCTTAGATATGAAAGATTGAATGGTCTGAAGCAGAATATAGCAGTCCCAGGGGGGAGTCTTGTTGTCTCTAATGTAGGCCAACATTTGCATGGGGTCTGTCTCACAAATCACTTTCTCCACTCCTCTCTCCAGCCCCAACTAAAGACCTCGTTTAATGGTAAACATCTCCTGGTAGGTAACAGTGTGGGCATCACCCTTCCCGCTGTAGCTGAACAAGCATTGGCTTCTACTATCTCTTGCAATGCCTCCATAGCCCCTCTATCTCCAATGACTGAGCCATCAGTATTGATCTTTATTGTTCCTGCCTGTGGGGAGTCCACCTGCATAATCTGAAATTAGGGAGTGTAAATGTTGGGTGTACATCCCAACATGATATCTTCCCCAAAGTCCTCATATTTCTCTCAAGCCAAGGTGACGGTCACAAGTGAGCGTGACGTTGCGGTCCAAACAAATTCTTCTTGCTTCTATAGTCTCGATAGTAAAAACCATTATCGGCGTGAGCGTGAGGTTACTGTCACAAGTGTATTTGGATATTATTATTACCAAAATTACCGTGGTCATGGCCTTGGCTGGATGGCAACTGTGGGTTACAGTCACAATGGTATCTCAAGATTTTTAACAGTTTCTTTAGTAAATCCAATTACTGGAGACGAAATCCTTCTTCCCTTGCTCAATGGGTTAAACATTACTTATGCTACGTTATCTTCAAATCCCACTTTGACTAGTGACAGTGAAAATCATTGCTTAGTAATGGCCTTGCTCACTGTCGACTTTTCCTCTGAAAGTATAGTGTTTTGCAAACCAGGAGATGATAATTGGACTGTTATTGAAAACGTGAAGGGGCATCGTAATGATCTCGCATATTGTAACGGCGTATTATACTGCTTAAATTCTATCAAGAGCGTATTCGTCTGCGATATTGGTACTTCTTCTGTGGTTGAGCAAATTGATCTTCCAAACTCTTTTGAGAAACGTGGCAGATGCCATTTACACTTCTGCACTGACTAAAAAACAATATGTCCATGAATTAATTCAGGGTCCTGCCACCAATATGTACAATATGATGAGGATAGACCCTGATTCTTTTAGATCCCTTGTGGCTCACTTTAGGGATACTGGGTTATTTAAAGATAGCATGCATATAGATGTTGAGGAGAAGCTAGCTATTTTCATGCATATCATTGCTCACAAGATGTCAAACCGAGCTACAAATTCTAGGTTTCAGCATTCAACTGCTACTACGAGCAAGATATTTTATGAAGTTCTTGATGCTATGATGATATTCCAAAAGGAAATGATTGTGCCTCCTAAATTTGATCAACTACCTGGACCTATTACACATCATAAAACATTGAGGAAGGGGCCTTTCAAAGGAGTTGTAGGGGAAATTGATGGCACACTTACTAGTACAAGCATTGCAGAGAATGACAAAACTCCTTATAGGGGAAAAGGTGGAGGGGAATACTTCCAAAATGTGATGGCCATATGTGATTTTAACATGATGTTCACATATGTAGTAGCTGGATGGGAAGGAGTGGCTCATGATGCTAGGGTTTTAAGTGAAACATTGGTAAATCTAGCCAATAATTTCTCAATGCCTCTCTCACGTGGTAAACTCATTTTCTCATCTTAAAGATACTTCTAGTTTTTAGTTTTGATTTGAATAACAAAACTTATAAATTCTATTTTGGGCATTGTAGATATATACTACTTATGTGATGCTGCATACGCCCAAACTAGAGGCTTTATGTGCCCAGTCTGGGGTGTGAGGTATTGGTTGAATGATTATAGGCATGGATGTCGGCCAAAAAAGCAACAAGAACACTTTAATCATGCCCATGCTCAACTGCGGAATGAACCTTTGGAGTATTGAAAGTAAGATTCCCAATTTTGAAAGCAATGCCTTCTTATGACTTTTCAACCCAGAGGGACATTGTTATAGCATGCATGGCAATCTACAACTATTTGAGAAGGGTGGCTCGGAATGATGTTCTCTTTCGTCAGTTTTGAAAATGCAGATATTGGGGGGGGGACAACAATGAAGATGTTGATGAGGAGTTGTTTCCTAATGTTATCTTATTTGGAGCAGCTGAACGGGAAGCATCTATTATTCTGAGAGACATGATTGCACCCGAGTTAGCTTTAGCTCATAATGCCCAAAATGTTAATAATGTTCCAAATTAATTAGTAATCTTATGTTAGGACATCCTTTAATTTGTTTTGTTAGCTAGGTCATGTTTTACGAGCAATGTGGCACATGCAATAACATTATTTTTAAGATTCAAGTTGGGATTGAGTGTAATTATTTGATATATTATGTAATTGTAATTGTATAGATATGTTGCTGGTTTTGTGTTTTAATATCTTGTGATATATATTTTAATAGAAACAAGAAGGTTTACCTTTTATTTGCTTAGGAAGAACATGTTATGTCAGGCTCTTTAAGTAAAATTATGTGCCGGATAATACTGGTCCTTGGATCCCATTCATTCATTGCCATAGTCTTTGAAATAAGATGATAACTGGACGTGACTCGATTTTGATCAAAGAAACTTGCAGTATATCTTATTTTCTTGAGGTGCCTTCAATGTTATAGAATCTTTGAGGGAATTAAATAAAAGTTAACTGAATTGATAAGTCTATCGAAATCAGCAAAGTTAAATTTGTAGCGGGGATTATCTTTACTGTCTTCTAATTTCTTAATTATTGTCTTGTCTTGCAATTGTATTTGAAGTTTGTAATCAATAACAGTTAGAACCTCGGAGCTTAGGAAAGAAATATAGAAATTTTGCAAATGCAAAATAAAATTCTCTTGTAGAAATCTTTGGAATTTTGCCAAATAGTTTCAATTTGATCTCCTTGCAAAAATTTCAAATTAAAAAAATTATTTGAATTAATGCATAAGCTATCAGTGATGTAAATAATATGTATAACTATAGTAGTTGACGAAGGTGGAGTTCTGATGGTAGGAGAGATACGATCGTTAATGGTAGTTGGTTAATGATGGTTGGAGAAGTTTGAGCTTCACCGGAGGAGCATTTTGTACTGGCAGATAATGAGCAATGGGATTTTAAAGAGCCCCGTGCATAGGGCGCAAACCAATTCAGAGAAGGAGACGATGAGTTTGGTTATCTTCTACTCACTTTACTATAATGGCGAAATAGAACCCGCTGCTGCGCTGATCAGCGAGACTACACCAAGGTTGTATAGAAAAGTGACCGTACATGAAATACTTATCCTACACATCAACGGTTGATAAATGACTTTCACGTTACTACTTTCATCTTAATCTTGTGTTTGTCTCTATCCATCCATGCCAGTCCCTTTATCAACCGTTGATTATCTAGAAATCCAACGCTTTGAGAAGATTGCTGTGAATTATTACTGTACCGACCCATTTATTATATAGAGATAAAGTCCATCTTCATCTATGAAAAGAAAGAGTAACAATGGGTGGTAGTAATTGGTCAGAACTTCAGCCGGAACTTTTGCACGCGATTCGATCACGGGTTCTGGGGAATAGCGTTGTTGATTACATCCGTTTTGGTGCCGTCTGTAAGTCATGGGGATCTGTCATTGTAGAGAAACCGAGGTGTCTACCTCCTCAAATTCCTCTCATCATGATATCTTCCGAGCCTAACATCAAAACATATTCTTCTTTCTTCTATAGTCACGATAGTAAGAACCATTATCAGCCTGAGCGTGAGCGTAAGTCCAATTCCGGGAGATTTACTGTGGGTCATGACCATGGCTGGATGGTTGCTTTGGGTCATGACCATGGCTGGATGATTACTATGGGTCACAATGACCTTGGATTATATTCAGCTTCATTAGTAAATCCAATTACGGGAGATGAAATCCTTCTTCCCTCGCTGGATGGGTTAATCATTACTTATGCTATGTTATCTTCGCATCCCACTTTGACTAGGGACAGTGAAAATCATTGCTTAGTAATGGCCTTGGACAAGGTCAAGTTTTTCTCTCAAAGGTTAGTGCTTTGCAAACCAGGAGATGATAAATGGACTGTTATTGAAAACGTGAAGGAGTGTGAAGATCTCGCATATTGTAACGGCATATTATACTGCTTAAGTTCTAGGAAGAGAGCAGTAATAGTCTGCGATATTGCTACTTCTTCTATGGTTGAGCAAATTGGTTTTCCAACCCCTTGTGAGAAACATGTCAGATCCCATTTGATAGAATCATTTGGGGAGATTTTGTTACTTAGAGCATATTTTGGTCAGCCCTATGCATCAGGAGATGATAGAGTTGTGAGGTTTGCTGTTTTTCGGCTTGATCAGAGTAGCCGAAAGTGGTCTGAAGTTAAGAGCATAGGTGACAGGACAATTTTTTTAAGCAAACTAAGTAAGATCTCTCTCTTGGCTTCCAATCATCCCGGAATCAAACCAAATTGCATTTTGTTCCTGCTTGGTATGAAGCGTTACACGGTCTTCAGTTTGGAAGATAATAGCACTGAGGAGTTTCCTTTTGATGCTATACTAAACGATGAAGATTCACGGCTACGGCGAAAGGTATGGTTTACACCTTCGCTGTGGTAGAGAGGCGTGGAGCGATCGTTTTCATTTTCTATGCTTTAATAAATTTTTGTATTGGGCTTCACTACTTAAATTTATCAATTTTTTTCGATTAAGATCTGCTTCTGCCGACGGGAACACTGACTGAGCACTAACTGAGCTAGTTGTTCATGTATCTGTCTGAATTTTTCTTTCAGGTTTTGTACCTGCAAAACAACCCCACCAAGCAATGCCGTGATTTAACAGGAAAAGTTTTTTCACGTCTTAAAAAATTTCGAATACCAGAATTTCTCTTGATCAATTGTCGTAGAGTGTTGTCACCTTAAATTTTTCGTAACGTTTCTTGCTATATTAACTAAGTGCACTCTAGAAGGAAAAAAAGACATGAATGAGTATACACTCGTTTCAGCTAGACCTCAAGATCTCGTTTCTTATGGCCAAGCGAGTTTAGTAAGTGTGTAATGTCAAAGACACTATCCAAGTCATTCTCCAATGCATACACCAGATCTTCCCGCAGGAGTAACGACAGTTTATCAACCACCGACATTAGAAGAAAGCAGTTGTATAATCGAGATCAAAACCCCAAAAATCTGTATGGGGAAGCTCCTCAAGCTTCATCTTCTTAGATTTCGGCATCCCAAGTTGTTCAGTCACCTGGATTGCTCCTCTCGGGTTAGGGCAAGAACTCCTGGACACCAGCGAATAAACACAAATCTTATTACTGCACACAGGCCTTTCACGCTGCATTGATATTGAAAAGCTTTCCATGACACTGTCCATGATTTGTTCACCTTAGTTCAAATTATAGAGTCTACGATTACCATCAGAATCCATAGTTAACGTCTTCTTCACCCCTAAACCAATGTCCGTGCATTTAATTTAAGTTTGTTACTGGATAAAAATTGGCCCTCTTCGTCAAGGACCGCAGGTTGGCTACTATTGTAATTTGTTCAACCGTTCTGATATAATTAATAATACGAACTCTAACAGTAAAGGCTAGATATCTCAGGTCCATCATATATTACTCTCAGCGAATTATCACTATTGAAATAGAAACTATATAACCTCTTGAATATGTTCCTTTTGAGATAACGGATATCAGTCTCTTGTTCTTAGTTCTTACTGATAGTTTGTAAAGGCAGAAGTGTATCAGTAGACGAGTCGAAGCTCTGCCATAAAAGTGTACCTTTAGAACCCCTTAGAACAAAGTTTCCAGTGTTAGAGGAGCTCAGGTCACTGGAAATCTGTTTTTGTAGTGTTCATAGACCAAACTATCGTGCCATCGACGTCACTTGAGCATGGTGCCATCCTTACGCAGTTTCTAGACCCTTGCCTTTTCACCGGCTGGTCTTGGTTAGCCATCCATACAATTGTTTTATCTAGAAGGCGAGATGAGGTGAGGTTAGAAGGTTTGAATTATCTTCAACGGATGGAGATGAACCTCTATTTAAGAAACTTTGGAGTGCTGAGGATGCAAAAGAAGAGTGAAAGTAGATGAGGACGGTGAGAACAAAGAACACAGAGATAGAGAAAGAGAGGGAGTTGATTCTTGAAACAGCTTTGTTGGCTTTGTGTCTCACGTTTCATAGGGATTAGTTGGGCGAATGGCAAGAGATTATATACGGACCGTTGCAGCAGATGTGGCTGCATCGATGTAGAGGCAGAGAGACGGGAAGATGATGTAGAGGGTGTTGAGGATGCAAAACCTCCCAGACGGCTTGAGCAAAATAACATTGCCAAAATTTCTTCCAACAGAAAGGGTTCATTGTTATGTACCGCCAGACAATCTATATAACAAATGCATACTTATGACTGTCGACAGATGTTTCCTGGATTAGCAAAGATATGAATGCAGGCATTGTCAATGTTCTTCTTGATTCACAACATCAAAGTATTTGTACAGGCAGTAAAACTGTCCAGGCAGGAGACGTGGAGGAGGCCGAAGAGAGGGTCATCTTCAGAGGACTCCAGTTAGCTGAACAGTGTGGCACTAACAATTTTTTGGGCATAACTTATAACAACAATTGCGTTAAATACCTCAACAATCAGGATCCAAGATGTACATGGGAAGCTGACTGCATTTTGGATACTATCCTTCAGGAGAAGCAGTGTTTCTCAAAGGTGGAATTCATGCGTATTCCTAGAGATTGTAACTTTGTTGCTTGTAGCCCGTAGGCTTGCATCAGTTGGGAGGTCTATTAATGTCTGTAAATATGGGTCTGAATTTCCAGATTGGGTAATCCAAGTGGTGAACAAATGCTGCTGTAATTTTTTGTGTTATGAATGAAATACCGTATATTTGCGTTGAAAAAGCCCAGAAAGGTTTCTTCTGTAAAAGGGCATATATTCATATCCTAAAAACAATCTCTTGAATCTTTTCTGTATGACCTTAATAGTATGCAACTTCTTAGTAACTTGTTGTAACTCAATTCATGCTTAACGCATACACACACACAAAAACGTGACAAAAATAATTATGTATAAAGTTCTCTGAGTGCTGTGACAATTAAATGAGACTGTAATCAAACCATACTAATTTCAACTACTTTCCATTGATTCAACTTGCTATGATTTAGGACATTGAAAACAGCCTCTCCATGAAAAGCTTCAGCATTAGTTTTCGAGAAGATCCAATAATCAAGCATTGTAAAGCTGTGAGCAGATAATGGTTGTATTCTATGCATTCACTGGACTGCCATAGAGCCATGTTTCAAAGTTCTCTGATGAAAAACAAATTTGTTATAAAACTGTGTGAATTTGCATATGAAGGCTGTAAAGAAGAATATAACGGACGGAACAACACCAGCAGGAACCCTGGGCAGCGGGAGTCCCATTGCCTCACCCCAAGGTAATGGAACCAACATGTTCAAGTCGGTCGGGGTCCGATCAGGACGATCATTAGATGTCGAGGCTGAGATGACCAACATGGACCAGGGAGGTCTAGTGTTTGGAACAAGAGAAGAACAACGAGACAACGGGGGTCTACAAAACGTTCATGATTTACTCACTGGACCGTGATAATCATGCGGTAAGGCCAAGTTATGGTCACCCGGGTCCAGTTTTCCGGCGTGGTATAACTTCATATTCTGTAATCTCTTACTCCTGGTATATCTAGGAATACAAGCAGACTGCGGTGAAACTCAAGGGAGGCGTATTATATACATTAAACACTTTTAACAATTAGTTGATAGAACATTTTTGTTGCCATTATATCTTTGTTGATGTCCAATTTTTAATCCACAACGACGTCAAGTTTGTAAAATCTCAATTTCTACACCAGTGGGGTGATGTATTGTTTAGGTGTGATAGAAACTAAGTGTTGGAAGTAATTAATAAAAAGAAAGACAACTACTTTTGATTGAATTAAACTGAAAAGAAAATACTTAACTAATCCTTTTCTCTCAAAACTTAACCTAACAATATAGAACTAGGAGTCCCTCACCTTCTAAAACACTACCCTTCAAAATAGGAGGGTCTCCGTAGAGGCCGGCTCCTAAGGGGATGCCCTAGGACCATGACCAAACATGGTTATGATTCCTATCAAGATGAATTGTTCTTTCTAAATAGATTTGGACTCCAAATAGGTTTACTTTCTAAATATATTTGGATACTAATTAGGATTACTTGTACAACAAGGCTTCTCATGTTTACTCCCTATTTATATAAAGACAGAGTCTGTAGCCCAAGAATCCATCTTCATCTAAGAAAAGAAGAATAACAATGGGTGGCAGTAAGTGGTCAGAACTTCTGCCGGAACTTTTGCTGGTGATTCGATCACGGGTTCTGAAGAATAGTGTTGATGATTACATCCGTTTTGGTGCCGTCTGTAAGCCATGGGGATCTGTCATTGTAGAGAAACCGAGGTGTCTACCTCCTCAAATTCCTCTCATCATGAAATCTTCCAAGACATACTCGAAAACAATTTCTTCTTGCTTCTATAGTCTCGAAAGTAAAAGCCATTATCTGCGTGAGAGTAAGGTTGGTGGGTACCAAAATTACCGTGGTTATGGCCATGGTTGGATGGTTACTGAGCATTACGGTGACGATGGTATCATAAGAGTTTCTTTAGTAAATCCAATTACAGGGGAAGTCCTTCTTCCCCTGCCCACTGAGTTAACCATTATTCACGCAACCTTATCTTCACATCCCACTTTGACAAGGGACAGTGAAGATCAATTTGTAGTAATGGCCTTGGTTGGTGATAATTGGGACTATGCAAGGTTAGCGTTTTGCAAACCAGGAGATGATAATTGGACTATTATACAAGGTGCGGAGGATTGTACCGATCTCTCGTACTGTAACGGCCTATTATACTGCTTGAATTCTTGCAAGAAACTAGTAATAGTCTGCGATATCGGTACTTCTTCGGTAGTTACGCAAATTGACCTACCAGAGTCTTGTGGGGAATACTGCCACCTCTATTTGAGAGAATCATCTGAGGAGCTTTTGTTACTTAAGGCACGCATGAAAAATAATAGACTAGTGGGGTTTGATGTTTTCCGGCTTGATCAGAGTAGCAGCAAGTGGTATGAAGTTAAAAGCCTAGGTGACCGGACAATTTTCTTAAGCTATCTAGGTTCGATCTCTCTCTTGGCTTCCAATCATCCCGGAACCAAGCCAAATTGCATTTATTTCCTACCTGTGCATTTTAAGGAATATTACGGGGTCTTCAGTTTGGAAGATGATGGCATTGAGAACTTTCCTCTTGATGCTAAACTTTACGGTGAATATTCATGGCAACAAATATGGTTTGCACCTTCACTGTGGTAGAGATGTTTGTAAAGAGCTATTTCTTCTTCTTCTATATTATGTTAAATCTTTTGTATTGGGCTTCACTACTTAAATTTATCGAATTTGTCATTTAAATATGATTTTACGGACTTGCATGATCCTATTATGTGTGTTTCCTTGTGCCGAACCTAAGTAGAAACTAAACTTTATCCCTGTGGCAAACTACCATCAGGATAAAACTGAGTGAATTTGTTGTCACCAAAACTGAGTAAATTTAATCCTTGAAGATTTTTTTCACAACGATATACTTTACAATCATAATTCACTACAACAGTTATGGTTTACACCTTCATTGTGGTAGAAATGTGTGTAGCCAGCGCTTTTTTCTTCTTCTTCTATGTTTTGTTAAATATTTTGTATTGGGTTTCACTAATTAAATTTATTGATTTTGCCATTTCGATACGATTTTACAGACTTATATGACCCTATTATGCGTGTTGAACCTCTGAAGTGAAACTAAACGTTCTCGCATTAGACTGCTTTTCTAAGAAACAATACCGAGAATGAATTTGTTGTCAAGAAATTGCAACATTTTCCTGTGACTATGCCTTTGTTGAGTCCGCAAACCTGGACCCACAAACTCCAAGTCGATTTGGGTTAGCAATTAACAAACACAAACAAAGAAACACAACACCAAGATTATAGTGGTTCGGCAAATTGCATACGTCCACTTTCAAGAGAGAGAGAGTTTATTTAATGTCTCAATTACAATCACTCAAGCCTAATTTTGGATTTTTCACTCAAGAAATCCCCCAAATGTTTTGTCAAAGTGTGGCTCACAAATGAGTTAGGTTTCCTTTTATATACTAGAGGAAACCTTTTACAATCGCTCAAATCTCGAGGCAAACAAGAGATTCAAAAACCATCAAAAAAATTAAGTTACTAGATTTCGTTCGAACAAAACTTTGCGTCTAGGCCAAAATTTCAGGGGGATACAAAAGTCGTTCGAACGGATTCAAGGGTCGTTCGAACGACCTGGGCTCTTGGGCCAAAATTCTAGGAAGATACAAGAGTCGTGAACGGATTCAAGGGTCGTTCGAACGACCTGGGCCCAAAACCAAAAAACATAATTTCTCCACCGCTTTTTCAAGCAATTTTGAGGTAGCAACATAAAGCACAAGCCAAAAACTACACCGTTAAAGTAAGAAAAACTCATATTAGTTGCACATTCATATCCAGCAAAAATCTGGTACAAAGACTCTAAATATGACAAAGGATGATTTCTCCAACGACATCAACAAGTTCATCAATATCTATACTAGTGGATGATGAATTTGTGTAGATGATTTTTTTTTTCTTGAGCTTTTGTACATATATTTTTTGTGAGAGTTTCAACATATTAACGTATTTATTCAACCATACAAATAGATTTGGACTCCAAGTAGGTTTAGATACTTTCTAAATAGATTTGGATTCTAAATAGGTTTACTTGCACAGCAAGTTTATTTTTAAAATTAACTTCGAAGTATTCTATAAATAAGAAGTAGTAGTCTGCACTAAAAGAATCCCATCCAAGTTGTTAATTATCTATGGAGCAATATTGACACGGCCCTAGCCGGGACCGACTCTACAGTGCCCGGAGTGCAGCGGAATAAGGGACCGTGCGGCGTACACGGACGCGAGGTCGGCGTGTACCAGCCATCTTCACTGGCGCGGCGCGCCAGTGGCATACAACCCACGGATGCTAGAGCGACATCCGGATTATCCTGGATACTCGTGAGGGGTCATCGAATATGTATTCAGTAAAGGCAACAACGCTGAAGGTTCCCTCAATAATCCCTACAGCGTAATCTCTCACGACGCGCGCGAGATACGGAAGCACACCTGTCCTGTAGCGGATCAGGGTAGCTCAATATGCCGGTTTCCACCTTAGGGACTCATATCTCAAGGGGCGACGAGCCTGGACTAATTATACTGTCCATCTGAAAGGGGCGGTGCATCTCGGATAGCCCGCGGGGCATAGCGGCGCCATATGAAGCCCTCTAATGAAAATCGGCCCGCATTGCGAGGCAATGTCCCCTAGCCTACCCTAGGCCTAGGAGAACTCATAACTATCCCTTGTAGATAGTCCATGAGCCGGGGTCCTTGATGACCAAGCATTAAAGCTCTTTTAGTCATGGGGAGGATCGGACCAAGGTTCCTCCTTAATATAGCTACTAAGTAAATAGTCAACTTCCAAAAGGAAACGTTAAAACATGAGACGAAGCGTACTGGACCTTTTCGTCCCCTTAACTGAATCCGATTGCGACGAAACTTGGCGTGCTGCTATATTAGGGCATAGAGAACAAATACATTCGGACAGAACTCAAAACGCTCGGGTAGATTTGGCCGGCGTTCGGTAGGTCGTCACAAATATTATCCTTCATCTAAGAAAAGAAAACTTTCAATGGTTGATAGTAAGTGGTCAGAGCTTCTACTGGAACTCTTACAAGGGATTCGATCACGGGTTCTAAAGAACAGTATTGCTGATTACATCTGTTTTGGCGCCGTCTGTAAATCATGGGGATCCGTCATAGTAGAGAAACTGAGATGCCTACCTCCACAAGTTCCTCTTATCATGACACTCTCAAACACGAAAACAATTTCTTCTTGCTTCTACAGTCATGAAAGTAAGAAATATCGTCGGTGTGAGCGCAAGATTGGTGGGAACCAAACTTTCATTGGTTATGGTCATGGTTGGATGGTGACTGAGGCGAACAAAACAGCTTCTTTAGTAAATCCAATTACGGGAGACAAAATTCATCTTCCCTTGCTCACTAGGTTACTCATTGATCGTGCTAAGTTATCTTCACATCCAACTTTGACGAGGGACAATTGTGTAGTGATGGCCTTGGTCACTAATTATTCATACGAAAAAACGTTAGCGTTTTGCAAACCAGGAGATAATAATTGGACTGTAATGGTTTATTATACTGCTTGAATTTTATCAAGAGTGATCTGTGATATCCGTACTTCTTCGGTGGTTCAACAAATTCACCTACCAGATTCTCGTGGGGAACATTGTCGCTTCTATTTGGTAGAATCATCTGAGGAGCTTTTGTTATTTGCGGGACATGTCACGCCCCCAAAATTGGCTTCTTAATAAACTATTAAGAACGCAAATTCTGAGTGTAACGTCGGGCATCCTAAAGATGAACCCCCAAAAGACGTACTACAATTTAAAACAAATCGTAAATACATCTACAACACTAAGAAACTACGCAGCGGAAGAAAATCTAAAAGAGATAGAAATGATAAATAATACCACAAGGATTGCCAGAATTCCAAAATATGCAAGTCCAGCTTGCTCCAACTACTAGTATCGCTACCGCAACAATTCACCTGAAAAAGTATATATGCGCAAAGCATCAGCAAGCAACGCCCAGCAAGTACAAATATCCAGGGTCAAAAGACATGATAAACCAAGATAAGCACAAAAAAGAGACATGAAGATTCTAATGGGAGTTTAGGAGAATATCAACCAAGCTACGAGTTCTAAGGAGGCAGTCTAAGTAAAACTAATATCCTACCAAGATATCAACGATAGCCTAAACTTAGATCTAACTACTACAACCTAAGAAGTACGGTTAATGAGGAAAGAGAATTTGGAAGTCACGTACACAAAGTCACTTTTAATTCAGTGGGACCATACTCTCGTACCCTTCAGTCCTCAACAGAAGCGTATCCCTTATTGGCGAGCAAGGGATTGGCGGATTCCTTTTTAATGAGCCAGGAATTAGCGGGTAATCCACCTGATCAGGGTGTTCAAGGAATTTCAACCTATAGGTCTAAAGCCTGATTTATTTTCAACTTTTAGGGATCTGCCCACAGGATGCTCGCGAAGCATACAACCGAGAAGTAACCGGGAAAGAATTTAGGGACTTGCAACCCGGGAACACTAATAAACAATTACCTCATATTTGGTTTAGGGACTCGAACCCAAGGACCGTAACAGCATAGCCCTACTGTGTACATTAACTCGAAGTTATACTAACATAATGGAAAAGAAGAAGTTTGAATCCTATAAGAATCAAATGATTTGTCTGCCCCTGCCTAATCAACATCTGGGACTATATCCAAAGACCTACTGCTCTTACGACCAGATGATCTATCTACTCTCACTTTAATAACAAGTGGAGACTCTATCAAATGGAGTAAAGCTCCAACGTCCAATGCTATCTGTCGTAGCATGCCCAATAAGTGTGACTATATCAAAAAGAAACCCTAAGCGTCAAAGCGAATCTAAGTCGCGTACTACTAAATCATGGAAAATCCATTCTCTTAAATGGTTGTCACAAAAGACAAACTAAGAGATTACCTAAGATGTTCTAGAATCACAGACTCGCTCCTAATATCCATTTAGTACAAAGTTCTTATCACCAGCACAATATCTTGCGATGATTATTGAACCACACTCATACAACCATCATATAGATCAACCTCATAAATAGTATAGGAATCCACTATTTCTAAGTCTCAAAAGTCTATTTAAAATCATCTACTAGATGTCTAGGCATACTAAAGGATCTCATCTAAACGAACCAAATTAATGAAAGAAACTACTATGATATCAACCAACTGAAATGGCCAACATTAAATAGATAACCAACGAAATCATCTAATAATGATGGTTATGCCACACTAAGATCTAACCATCTCCTTCACACATACTATAACCAGAATATAACACATCGAATGCCTAGTTCCAACAAATATCAAGCCAAGTTATTCACGCCCATATCACCCAATAAAGTTTCTCACAGCTAAACCATAGTTAAGCACCGTCATTGGATATTACATCATCAATCAACAATTATTTAAACCCACCAATAAGCACTACCTCAAACCAACTAG
The DNA here is from genome assembly GCA_014058105.1 of Kingdonia uniflora. Lineage (NCBI taxonomy): Eukaryota > Viridiplantae > Streptophyta > Magnoliopsida > Ranunculales > Circaeasteraceae > Kingdonia > Kingdonia uniflora. The sequence continues at coordinate 323,688 of JACGCM010001501.1, forward strand.
TGTTCAAAACCATTTCATATGATATCCTATAAGTAAGATAATAACTACCGTTATATCTTAACTAAACAACATGACCATTTAATCAGCCCCAATACAATTAAGTCATAACTGCCATAAACCATATACATGATATTCAACAAAGAACCCCAACAAAGCTTAGCCAGAGTTACCACAGAATACCAACAAACCCATCATACCTATAATAAGACCTTTATAAATCCACTGTACCTTTAATACCCAAGCAATTCTCTAACCCAAATAAAAATTAGACTATTAGTATACTAACCTATTAAGAACCAAAGCCTAACACAGAGAGATCAACAGTTGTATGCCTACAAAAACCTAATGCAATAACCCACGATAGGATACATGACTGCCTACACAGTACTGAAATGTATAATTGATCCAGGAGGATCTAGGGAATTCCTACATCTCCAGCTTTGGCTTGAACGGGAGCTCAAGCCTCCTAAATGGGGAAGCCATGATCCAAGAGGATCTAGGAGAAACTGAAGTTTTTACCAAAGTTGTTCGAACGAGGTTGAGTGTCGTTCGAACGACTTGAACCCTTGGGCCAAATTTCCAGGGGAGGTGTTCGGTCGTTCGAACGACCTATGGGTTCGTTCGAACGACTATCGTAATTCCAGTTCTAGTAAGAGTTTTAAATACCTTTTAGAGTTTGATTAGAGTTGGATTTTGAGTTGGATTGTAACTAGGACTTGTAACCTCTATAAAAGGGCAAGCTTAGGCTAGAGTTAATTATCTAGACGTAGATCATTGTTTTAGAGTTTCTTTTAGATCTGAGGGATTTGTAGCTAGGGTTTGTAACCTTCTATGAAGGGCAAGACTAGGCAAGGTTAGATCTATGTTAAACTCATTTTTTTAAGCAATTGAAGCCTATTATTCTTATCGAATTTGTGTTCTTCAGATTCTCTACTAACACAGGCTTCTCAATCGTATTGTGCACAATACGATGAAGAAGCTCTAGTTAGCTGAAAAGTCTGAAGAACACAAATTCGATGGGAAAAATAAGCTTTAATTGGTTAAAAAATTGAGTTTAACCTAGATCTAACCTTGCCTAGTCTTGCCCTTCATAGAAGGTTACAAACCCTAATTACAAATCTCTCTTATCTAAAAGAAACTCTAAAACAATGATCTACGCCTAGATAATTAAATCTAGTCTAGGCTTGCCCTTTTATAAAGGTTACAAGTCATAGTTTCAATCCAACTCGAAAGCCAACTCTAATTCAACTCTAAAAGGTATTTAAAACTCATACTAGAACTGGAATTACGATAGTCGTTCAAACGAACCCATAGGTCGCTCGAACGACCAAACACCTCCCCTGAAACTTTGGCCCAAGGGTTCAAGTCGTTCGAACAACTTTGGTAAAAACTTTAGTTTCTCCTAGATCCTCCTGGATCAATAATATAGATTTGATGCAATGATAAGAGCAAAATTTAGAGAACGATAAAATCAGTACCGATTTATACCTAGGAGATATTTTGTATAAAGAAGATTGGAACAGCTGAAATACAATGACTTACTCATATCAATCAAAGAAAATGAGATTAGATAGATGCACTTGCATGAGGTTAAAATAATGATGAAGAACGAAAGCCGAGTAGTGCGGAGCAATGCGGAGTTGTAAGTCGCAGAAAGCTTTAGCAAATACATCTCTCTTTCTTCCCCTCTCTCTCTCTAAAACCAAAATTAGTTAAAGGAAGAGTTGTGCCCTAGAATTGATTTGGAGAATAAGGAGGAGGAGTTGGAGAAGAATTGGAGAAATTCGGTGAAGGTTTGAATGGGTTGGTGTTGTTAAAATTTTGGGGAAACATGAGCTATGATAACATGCTACAGGTGCAACTTATAAACCATAACTACGACTACAAGAAGTTATACCAAGAAAAATGCGGGGCACTACAATGGTTACTGAGGCGCACAAAACAGCTTCTTTAGTAAATCCAATTACGGGAGACAAAATTCATCTTCCCTTACTCACTAGGTTAGTCATTGATCGTGCTAAGTTATCTTCACATCCGACTTTGACGAGGGACAATTGTGTAGTGATGGCCTTAGTCATTAATTATTCATATGAACAAACATTAGCGTTTCGCAAACCAGGAGATAATAATTGGACTGTAATGGCCTATTATACTGCTTGAATTTTATCAAGAGTGATCTGTGATATTCGTACTTCTTCGATGGTTCAACAAATTCACCTACCAGATTCTCGTGGGGAACATTGTTGCTTCTATTTGGTAGAATCATCTAAGGAGCTTTTGTTATTTGCGGGACATTTATGTCCCAACTCTTAAGAAGTAATGGGGTTCAATGCTTTCAAGCTTGATCAGAGTAAGCAAAAGTGGTCTGAAGTTAAAAACTTAGGTGGCCAGACAGCTTTCTTAAGCGAACTAAGTTCGATCTCTCGCTTGGCTTCCAATCATCCCAGAACCAAACCAAATTGCATATATTTCCTACCTTCGCGTGTCAAGAAACATTATAAGGTCTTCAGTTTGGAAGATGATAGCATTGAAGACTTTCCTCTTGATGCTAAACTTTACGGTGAATATTCATGGCAACACATATGGTTTACACCTTCATATTGGTAGAGATGTTTGTAAAGAACTATTTCTTCTTCTATATTTTGTTAAATCTTTTGTATTGGGCTTCACTACTTACATTTATCCAAAACTGCCTGACGGAATGGCAAAATGTGAATAATTAGGTTTACTTGCAGAACAAGGCTTCACATGTAATGGGTCCGGATCTGTGGACAACAATAATTGACAACTAAAATAACGATCCACTCAAAGCGTTGGATTTCTAGATGATCAACGGTTGACAAAGGGACTCACATGGATGTGAGAGAAAAAAATTGTTGCCACATTATCTACTTTGACCACCATACTAGTCATCCTCTCTCCTCCTTTCCTTTCATTTCCCTACTTTCACCTCAATTTAGGGTTTGTCTCTTTCCTACTTTCACCTCAATTTTTATTTGCATTCAAAACTGCTTGATGGAACGGCAAAAAGCCTATTTTACTGACTTTTAACCAATACTATTTTACTTCCTTTGTTTAAAGTAGGAAAGAGACAAAACTTAGATTGAGGTGAAAGTAGTAAGATGAAAGCCATTTATCAACCGTTGATCATCTAGAAATCCAACATTAAGTAGATTGTTATTTTAGTTGTCAATTATTGTTTAATACCCATTAATTGTATAGAGATAGAGTCAATACCCCAAGAATCCATCTTCATCTATGAAAAGAAGAGTAACAATTGTAGCGCCCCGCTTTTTTTTTTCTCGTTATATAACTGTGTTCTAGAGCTGTTGTAGTTTAGTAAGTTATATGGTGGAGTATATTATCATAGCTCTTTTATTCTTTCTTCAAACCCATTCAACCTCCATCGTATCCCTCCCTGATTCTCCTCCATCTCCTCTTCCCAAATCCTCCACAATCCCCTTCTTCTCCTCAACTTAAACAACAACACCTTAAACCCATCTCTTCTCTTTGTAACCTAGAGAGAGAGGTGCACCCTAAATCCCTAATTCAAAAACCCAACCCTAATTCCTAAACCCCAAAGCCAAATTCCTAATTCGAAAACCCTCAATCCCTCTCCTAACTCAACTTCACCATTGCTAGCCGTTTTGAACCAGAAAATCAGATTGTTGGAGCATTGAGAGCAGAGTTCTCCTTTCGTATTAAACTACAGATTTGTCGATTTAAGGCAAGTACCATTATCATCGAGCACTGAGCGTTGATTGATTGTGATAATTTTCAATTTCAATGTTAGTATAATCGTATGCATATGCAATATTAGTTTAATCAACATTAGTGCAAATCAGTAGATGGTTATCTAATTTCATTGATGATCTGAATTGTTCCTGTATTAGTAACCTATTATAGCTCATACTTAAGGTATAATACTTTATGTTATTGGCATTAAGTGATTTGAAATGATTACAACATATCACATGAGTTCACAAGATTAAGGGTAAACCTTGTATAAGATTATCAGTAATATAGTTGATATTAGTTGGGTTAGTAGTTCTCCTGTTAAACAATCTATAGTATTTGTCAATCATAGTTAACCGCCTGCCTCTTATAGCTCACATGTTCATGCACCACCTGATGTTACAGAAATATTTAGGGAGTATGGTTTGAAATTGTAGTCAGACTATAACTATATATGTTTTCTACTTAATTGGGTGCTCTTAGTATTGTTGGAGTATGTAAATACACATGGTCTAGATAATAGTATTATTTAAGGCGTGAGAGCATTAGAAGTGAATATTATAGTTAGTTTCCTTGTAGTTCGTTCTTACCAGATGTACTTTTAGTATATTAGACTAAGTGTACAGATGTTTACCAATAAATAAAGATATTCAGTTAGCGGCATAACTTAGCCACGATTATAGGACTTTACTGATATAACCTTTATTAACTTAAGGTAGAAGGATCATTGATAGTTAATGTATAATATCATCGACTGAGACCCCACTCCTATATTTGTGAGGGTAGAAAGATCATTGAGCTTAAGATCGCCAATCATATGATATAGTCTCATTGCCTATAGAGCAAGGACAGATAGGTCATTTTGATTGAGTGTCGGTCTCTTAAATCATTCATGCATAGGATAACTTAGAGTCGTGTACACAGTAGGGCTATGATGTCAGGGTCTTTGGGTTCGATTCCCTAAACAAAAGATTAGGTGACTGTTTATCAGTGTTCCAGGGTTGCAAGCCCCTAAAACTCTTCCCTAGTTACATATCGGCTTTGTTATTCTTTGTGAATACTCCCCGTGGGCATAGATCCCTGAAAGTAAAAAATAAATCAGGCTTTAGACCTGTAGATTGAAACTCCTTGAGCACCTTGATCCGGTGATTTCCCCGCTAATTCCTAGCTCACTAAAAAGGAATCCGCCAATCCCTGGCTCGACAATAAGGGATACGCTTCTGTTGAGGACAGAAGGGTGCGAGAGTGTGGTCCCACTGAATTAAAAGTGACCATGTGTACATCGTGTGTTAGTTATCTCCCACACCTAATAATACCTTATAACTATTTTATAATACTAGTTGGCGCCGACGCTTAAAAACAACATTTATAATTGAACCTCATTTCCTCAATGCATTGCATCATTTTCATATATATAATATTATATCACGCTAGTACTTTTGTATAATAGATCGGCCTGTCATGTTCAGTGACCGGTAATAATTGTGTTTGTTTGACGTCCTGTGCGCTATATTTTTCAGGAGGTCAAGCACAGTAGGTTTTGGCTTAGTGAGGCTTGGTTGATCATTTTCGGAATTCTTTGGAGTTATTTGGATCGCTGAGCTGTCATAGGGTATTTATGGTTTTTACTTCAGATTTCATTGTCGCAATCTATTTTATTGTTAGTATAATTTGTTGAGAATATTATTTATTTTATTCGATAATTGAGTTATTTTTCCGCTGCGTTTCTTTGATAAGTAGATATAGTTAATTTCTTTAGAAATATATTACATCTGTGGGGTTTCATTCGTGGGATGCCGACTTGTCAAGCCTTAGAATGTACTTTATGATCTATTATCAGAAAGTGGATTTTGGGGCGTGACAGCAATGGGTGGTAGTAAGTGGTCAGAACTTGTGCCGGAGCTTTTACAGGCGATTCGATCACGGGTTCTGAGGAATAGCGATGTTGATTACATCCGTTTTGGTACCGTTTGTAAGTCATGGGAATCTGTCATTGTAGAGAAACCCAGGTGTCTACCTCCTCAAAATCCTCTCATCATGATATCTTCCAAGCCTAACATCAAAACATATTCTTCTTGCTTCTATAGTCTCGATAGTAAGAACCATTATCGGCGTGAGCGTAAGTTTATTTCTAAAATTAACTTCAAAGTATTTTATAAATAAGTAGTCTGCACTAAAAGAATCCCATCCAAGTTGTTATCTATGGAGCAATATTATCCTTCATCTAAGAAAAGAAAACTTTCAATGGTTGATAGTAAGTGGTCGGAGCTTATACCGGATCTCTTACAAGGGATTCGATCAAGGGTTCTAAAGAACAGTATTGTGATTACATCTGTTTTGGCGTCGTCTGTAAGTCATGGGGATCCGTCATAGTAGAGAAACCGAGATGTTTACCTCCACGAGTTCCTCTCATCATGACACTCTCAAACACGAAAACAATTTCTTCTTGCTTCTGAAATTCTATTTTGCTCGTATTTAATGTATTTCGATAAATTAGGTCAGAACTATTTCTATCAATCAATGATCTAGGATTAAATAGAAACAATCAAAAGTAAAGACAAAGAATTAAAAGACACATGCAATTGTTCACCGTGTAGAAACTTCTTACACTGGAGAAAAACCACAGGTTGTTTTCGATGAAATTGACAACTAAAAATCTACTAATCAGAAATAGTTTAATCTGAATTACACTTACAGACTTTATAACCTAGTCTCAAGATTATCTCTCTTCTAAATAAAGCTTCACACCAAATCTTCTTCTGTTTTCGCAACAACCATTTTTGATCTCTCACCAAAAATCTTCTTCTGTTCTCGCAGCAACCCTTCTTAATCTCACACCAAGAATCGTTTTTCAACAATATGTAGAAAATATTGTAAAACTAACTCAACATCAATCTCAGGATTAGAAGATGCTTGATTGATCTTGAATTCACTCTCTGATAAAGAGTTTTGAGTTTTTCGAAAAAATAAAGGTTTTTCAAAAACAAAAGACCGGGAGAGAAAAGGAAACAAGGTTTGCTTAAATAGTAACCCAATTTCTCTTGAGAGTCGTTCGAACGATACCTAATCTCTTTCGAACGACTTATATCTAATTTGGTTTAAAACCCTAGAAAGTTGACAGTTGTTCGAACAACAAGAAGTCTCGCATGAACGAAAATTGTTTATGGGCCAAATTTCAGAGGACATGTCAATTCGTTCGAACGACAAGAAAACTCGTTCGAACGAAATTGTCTATGGGCCAAATTTTCAGGGGACATGTCAACTCGTTCGAACGAAAATTACCTATGGGCAAAATTTCTATGGGACATGTCAACTCGTTCGAACGACAATTAAATAAAAGCTCATTCATTTATCAGTGAGTTCTACTTACATTTTGTCTAGTGATCTTCATTTTGTCAGTGTCTTCGACTAAAACAACCACGAGACTCCACAAACACGAAATGAAACAAATAAAATCTTTCAGCTTCTACAGTCATGATAGTAAAGAAATATCCTCGGTGTGAGCGCAAGATTGGTGGGAACCAAAATTACATTGGTTATGGTCATGGTTGGATGGTTAATGAGGCGCACAAAATAGCTTCTTTAGTAAATCCAATTACCGGAGATAAAATCCATCTTCCCTTGCTCACTAGGTTAGTCATTGATCGTGCTAAGTTATCTTCACATCTGACTTTGATGAGGGACAATTGTGTAGTGATGACCTTGGTCATTAATTATTCATACGAACAAACATTAGCGTTTTGCAAACCAGGAGATAATAAATGGACTGTTATGGAAGACGTAGAGGATTGTGATGATCTCACGTACCGTAATGACCCTATTATACTGCTTGAATTCTTTTAAGAAAGTAGTAGTAATCTGTGATATCTGTACTTCTTCGGTGGTTCAACAAATTCACCTACCAGATTCTCGTGGGGAACATTGTCACTTCTATTTGGTAGAATCATCTGAGGAGCTTTTGTTATTTGCGGGACGTTTATGTCCCAACTTTAAAGAAATAATGGGGTTCAATGCTTTCCAGCTTGATCAGAGTAGCCGAAAGTGGTCTGAAGTTAAAAACTTAGGTGACTGGACAGTTATCTTAAGCAAACTAAGTTCGATCTCTCTCTTGGCTTCCAATCATCCCAGAACCAAACCAAATTGCATATATTTCCTACCACAGTGGTCTCCAGTTTGGAAGATGATAGCATTTAAGACTTTCCTCTTGATGCTAAACTTTACAGTGAAGGTGAATATTCATGGAAACAAATATGGTTTACACCTTCACTGTGGTAGAGATGTTTGTAAAGAGCTATTTCTTCTTCTTCTATATTCTGTTAAATCTTTTGTATTGGGCTTCACTACTTAAATTTATCGAATTTGTCGTTTAAATACGATTTCACGGACTCGCATGATCCTATTATGCGTGTTTCCTTGTGCCAAACCTAAGTAGAAACTAAACTTTATCCTAGTGACAAACAACCATCAGGATAAAACAGAGTAAATTTGTTGTCACGAAATTTGTAACATTTCCATAACTGTATTTTTAAAGGATCACGAGAGATATAGTCGGAGCAGAAAAGGGAGAAAACTAGGGTACTCAGATGATAGCATGGTTGCAAACATACGAGTACGAAGTGCATAGTAAGAAAACAATTAGAAGCACCAGTTCCATAATGTATCTTCATGAAGGGTTAAAAAAAATTCATATCAGCTGCACAACAAAATTCTGATACAACAGCACCTGAAAAGGCAGTAGGGCCGTGGAGGATAAATACTCTAAATATGACAAAGGGTGATCTCCACCAATCTATTAGATCTCTCCAACGACATCAACAAGTTCATCAATTTCACTCCTCAAAACTGTAAGTTTTTGCTGGAGTGCGGAAACTCGGTTCTCAAGTTCCCTTCCTCCTCCAGATTTCTTTTCGTAACTGTCCACCACCATCGAGATTTTTAACATTAGTTTCTCTTGGGTGTCTTTTTCTTTTGCAATCAACTCTTCCACCTACAAAATCACACAAAGAAGTTGTGAGACCAAGATTTAAAAGTTTGCTCACATTGTGATGAAATTAGTCTTGCAGGCCTCCTCCATATAAAACAAAAATTTCAATTTTGATATCCAACCTCATTTAGTTGTAAGAAGACACCGTCAACTTGAAAAAAAGACTCGTAAAAATGCAAAATAAACTTTCTAGGCCAAAAACAATTAGTTGGCGTAAGGCCGCCAATCTAATTGGATTCCACCTTGTTTCACACTCCAAATAACACTCGTCTCTCGAGAGGTACACATAAAGTACTATTTAAGCTAATTTCCTATATTTGCAAATATAGAGCCAATTTGGACCAAGCACCATTGCGCTGATCTCCCCCTATATTTGCAAATGTAAAGCACCAATTGCGACACTTTTAGTAGAAAGTAAAAGTACAAGGAACCTTTGGCCATATCTGAGCAGCTTGTGGAGAAGCCTGAATGAAATTGAGTAAGGGCTTCAAGTCTTTTGACAACTCTTTCAACAAAACATCCGCAGCTTTTCGAGTTGCTTTACAAGCTTGAACATCCCCTGTCCTAGAGAGATCATGTAATGAAATTTCAAGCTTATCATGGACTGATAAACATTGGTTAATAATGTTAAGGGTCTGCTGGATAGTTGCTTGTACCTGAAGAACAGCGATAAACAGCACTTAATAATGTCAAGGATAACGTTAAGGACCTACTGGAAAACAGTAATTCGTATTGTTAACAGCTAACACATATATATAGAACTTATTTGGCACATCCAAAAGAAAAAATGATTTTATCTGTTTTTTATAACTTTTGGTGTGAGAAGTACAAAGTTAGGACATGTTGAGTAGAGTTTGATAAGTTAATATAGTAAATTTGTAACTTTCGATTTTTTCTAGTACATAAATGAAGAAAGTTAACAATCTTCTCTAAGGAAAAAAAAAAAAAAAAAGTTCGAGACATAAGATTGGTGTATTTATTAATTAGAATTTCAGTATTGTGCTTCAAATTTTGTGTACCTCATCCCACTGCAGTTTTGCTAAATAAGAAGCAGATGACTTGGAGATTGACATATCAGCATGCATATAAATAATGCAAGTGACAAAAAGGAAGAGAAATCCAGAAATCAGCATCAATGGCTCTCTAAACAATGATAGGTTGTTGAATTTGTAATAGACCTGGAATAAAAAAAGTTGCATTAATCAAATCTTTCTTCAAGTCCCAATAGCAATGTCATACGTAAATGTAATTTGAGTCAGTACAATATGAACTACCTATCCCAATATATACAAGAAGGAAAATAAATGAAGTAAAGCGTACCAATCATTGTCAAAAGGAAAAACAGAAAATTAAACCAAGAAATAACAATGATAATAATATAGTTCCCAATTACATACTTCAAACGATTAAATAGTTGAAATAAATAACAACCAAATAAGAAAATTATGTTACTCGAAAGAGGTAAAGGACCTGAAAATGCTGATTATGCTCTGGAACAACATTACTCTTTTCTAGCACAACCACTGGTCTCCCAACAATATCCAGGTGGGAATATTTTACCTGCATTAGGTGGTAATACATACAGCTTCATTGATAAAGATGATATAGAGGTGGAAGAATTAAGTATGTTGGAACTAGAAAGAAACAGATTATGTACTGCATACCTCTTGCATTTGGTTCACGGGAAAAGGTACAGTAACAGAAATGTCTTTTGACCCTTCAGGTAGGACAACCTGATATCAAAAGTACCATGTTAACAAATAAATATGAAGTATCTTAATATTCAGAAAGAAGGATATAATACATCCAATAATATGCAATTATGTATGAGTAGATCTGCTTACCTTTACAATGAGATTGTCAATGACAATATCGCCCATTGGACAACCAAAAGATATGTTCACAAATCGGTTTCCCGCTGACTCAAATAAATATTCCTTGAGTGGTAGCCCATAGCCAATAGTAAAAGCAGTTCTCCAGCCACCAAACATCGGATATCTAGGTTCGATTTCTAATTCAGTCTGCAACACAAATAAGACGCGAATAAAAATCAGACAAAATAAAACTATACTTGTCAATACAGCTACTGCGTCTACGATATATCAAGGAAAATAAAAGAAACAACATCCACAATTTTTGTAGGTAAATAATTCTAACCTTTCTAGAATCACCAGATAAATGCGATGTTGATATATTGCCAATTTCATCTCTGTAATAGACCGAATGAGCTCTTGGTGGAAATCTTGCAACAAGACGTTTAAATGATGATGCACCTCTTACATGGGGTCGAGCTTGATAGTCGAGTCTGCCACAAACAAGACAATATTGGTTAAGATAAGTGTAACAAACTAGGTACAAATACTGCAGATATGTTGCTTAAATGGGCCTGTTCAAGAGCACGTCCAATATAAGTTGGGCAAAAAAAGAAGCTGTAACCTATCAATTTTTTCTATCACATTCAATGCAGAACTACTTGTTACCATAATTAACTCTCAGCTTCCAGCTTTGCTTTATCTTCCATAATTTACTCCATTTCATTCTAGATTTTCCTTTTCCTAATCCGCTCTCCATATCTTGTACCCGTAATTCTCTTGATTTTATTTCTAAGAATTTTCTTCGTTTTTAGCTGCTTTACTCTCTATGATATATTCTCCCCCAATAAATAATCTTTTTTGATTTTTTGTTCTTCTCAAAAGTTGCACATCAAGATTGTCTATCCACATTTACACTAGCTTCCTTGATATTCTTCAACTTATGCAAGATTATATTTTTCTAGATTATTTCTCCACAAATTCACATTATTTTTTCTATTTTTGCTCAAGAATTATCTCTACAGTTTTTCCTAATTGACTTTTGGTCTAGAAAAAAATTCTCAGTTCTTTCTATGTGTTTTCTCTTTCCCCGGCTTGTGAGTTTTCTTAGTGTGAAGGATTTACTGAAAATTCGAGTCAAGGGTTTGAGGAGGGGAGATCAACTTTCCAGTTTATGAAAAGGAAATTAGTCTTCTCCGTTTTCAACGGAATGCAGAACGTTAATTTATTTCCATGATTTTATTAATGCAAAAGAAACTAACATTCCTGATATTCATTTACTTTTCCTTCATTTTGGATGAAGCAAGCAAACGAAAAATTTAAAGAACAAGAAAAGCAAAGTAGAAGTAACCTGGAGAATCCTCCTTTGTTGTGAGCGCCTCCATGGACAAGTTTGTAATGCTCTGTAATCTGCACATTGCCCCAATGGGAAACCTCTATCTCTCGCACTAGCTCTTCAGCAACAGTAAAGGGTCTATTATTTTCATAGTGCACAACTATAGGTGTGTATGAGAAGGGATGAAGATCCTCATATGGACCATATTTAATCTCAGAACCTACAAGCTTTGTGTTCTCGAGTTTTGTATAAGTTTCAACTTTTGGATTCGGCAATTTAACACTTAGTAACTGAGCCTTGACTTGATATGGAGATAAATAGTAACTGCTGTCCCGAAATATAACTAGCTGAGTATCGGCTTGTGTGATTTCTTCGGGAAATGGTTGCAACGAATGGGTGAAGACGGCCAACACGTCCAACGTTACACTTTCACCCTTACCCAATCCCTTGATCAAAGATATCGCAAAGAAGCTCAATTCTGGAGGCATTCCTTCAGGATGAACTGCTTTGATGGGGAGATTGGTTGCCAAACCCTTTGATTTTCCTTTCCCTTCGTTATGTGTTGATATTAAATACACCAAATTTTTGGCCTGGTAATCAGGAAAGGCCAGTAACACCTCTGACACCGTATCAGAACCGTCATTCTCAACCTACAGATAAGATAAAAAAAATGGACTCAGATTCATTTTTTAATGAAAATTTCACTCAATCTCAAGATTTGCAAGCAGAGAACCATTAGAAGTAACTAAATAATACCTATGTGGTGATCAAATCCAGGAAAATTAGATATGTGTGAGACTAATTTTTACATCTAGCATGCAATCATATAATCTAAACCTAAAGTCCCATAAATTAAATTGAAAAAAAGAAATTGACATTTTATAATACCTTCAGAGTTGTAATGACCCGTACAATTTGAGATGTCAAATCAATCTGCAAAAAATCCAATTTGATCATATTAGACAATATTAATAATAATAACGAACTAACGACCAATAAGTAAAAATAAATAAATACTAAATCAAGCTACTTAATCTACGCATATATTTAAAATTATGCGGCATATATATTTAAGATCATATTAAATAGAAGGAAAAAAAAAAGTACCATAGTCCCTATAGTTACACATTACAACAACCCGATTTAGGCTCCACTTCGTATCTCAGTTACATTCCCAATGGCAAAACTTCAGCAGCTTCTATCCATTAAATTCAATAATGAGAGGAAAGTGTGGCTAATCCAATGATCAACAATTGTTGAATCAGTAAAAATTCCCCGGATCACAAATATTCCCGAGATACCAAGCAGAGCCACAACCTCAAAAGTAATGCCCCTACACTCACACTTCGACATTCCATCTAATAAAACTCACTCTTCTTCGACAATAAATATAAACATCTCATTCTCATAGCATTTCGCCCTCGTACGCAAATTTTAAAACCCATCTCCAAAATTAGTCCAATAGTGACTTGGGTATCCATGATTCATGACTGTCCCACACTAATAAACACAACTCACAAATATAGTGAGTTAGTGACTGGGGTTTATGTACACAAGTACAATTTCAACACTAAATACTACAACTAATCCAGCTCAATTACATTAGAGATCATAATCTCTCAAAAGCTTCAATCTTGCAAATGCAATCATACCCATTACACAAAACCAGATCATAAATTCACTCTAGCAAGAGATCTAATGTTCAAATTAAAGAATTTGCAGAGAAATTGAGTTAAAATACTTACTTTTCGATCAACCTTGGAGATTATCAGATCAGAATAAACAGGTACTGAGAGAACTGCAAGTAAAAATAGGGCAAAACCCAATTGGAATCTCATTTTCCCCTATTCGATCAATCACTCAATTTCGATTTCGAACCCTAATTTAAGATGTTTTGGGTTTAATTTGGAGGACTCCCTCGTATCTCCAATAGTGGTGCTGTTCTTAGAGTGATCAAGTTTGTGTGTTAATTTAAGATGTTGTTTTCACTTACACTGAAGTTGTTTTTGGTGATATGTTGAGTTGATGAAAAATGACAAGTAATCCGGCGTTAACAGTTTTCCGAAAATTTAACCATATGATTCGCCGTTTTAAAGTAGCGTTTTCGTGTTTACGAACCTCTAATTTGTCAGTAAAACCTTCTTAGATAAAAACTGCACTATCAGGAAAAATAGTACAATACGCATGTGTCTACGTCAGGCTGTGACTACTCCCCCTGACGTCGATCTCCCCCGAGATGTATCTCCCTGAGATATTGATAAATAAATCTTCTGCATACCGGTTCCGTGTACTAGTTGCTTGACGTAAGTGGTGCAAGAGTCTTCGTGAATAGGTTTGCAAAGATGTCTTCTGAAATATCTTGAATAACGTTAATCTTATTCGCCTTTTATAATTCATAAGGATGGAATGGCTTATGTAAAATATGTTTCGTTCTGTCGTCATTGATAAATCGTCATTGACTTGAATGATGTAAGTTGAATTGCCTTCATACATAATCGACGCTTTATCATGGATAGAATGTGCCACAACTTCAGTTAATGCACTTGGAGCATAACCATCATTCTCTGCCAGCTTCATGAAGTGTAAGAATATTCTTGTGGTTTGAGGATTTAGCTACCGCTGTCTCTTTCATCGATCTCCAATAATCTTTATGTATCCCCGTATATAAACACATAATCCATTTAACAATGGCCTCTATGTGGGTTTGAGAAGTATTCTGTATCGATGTACTCTATACTTTTACGTTTACCATTTCAAGGGTAATATTGCTCTATAGAAAACAACTTGGATGAGACTCTTTGAGTGCAGAATACTTCTTATTTATAGAATAATTTGAAAGTATGCAAACCTACTTGGACTCCAAATCTATTTAGAAAGTATATAAACCTACTTGGACTCCAAATATATATAACATGTACAAAAGCTATTGATTGTTTCATGGTTTATGTACACAAGTACAATTTCAACACTAAATACTATACAACTAATCCAACTCAATTACATTAGAGATCATAATCTCTCAAAAGCTTCAATCTTGCAAATGCAATCATACCCATTACACAAAATCGGATCATAAATTCACTTTAGCAAAAGATCTAATGTTCAAATTATAGAATTTATAGAGAAATTGAGTCAAAAATACTTACTTTTTGATCAACCTTGGAGATTATCATATCAGAATAAATAGGTATTGAGAGAATTGCAAGCAAAAATAGGGCCAAACCCAATTGGAATCTCATTTTCCCCTATTCGATCAATCACTCAATTTCGATTTTGAACCCTAATTTAAGATGTTTTAGGTTTAATTTGGAGGACTCCCTCGCATATCCAATAGTGGTGTTGTTCTTAGAGTGATCAAGTTTGTGTGTTATTAAGATGTTGTTTTCACTCACACTAAAGTTGATTTTGGTGATATGTTGAGTTGATGAAAAAGGACAAATAATTTGGCGTTAACAGTTTTCCAAAAATTTAACCCTATGATTCGCCGTTTTAAAGTAGCGGTTTCGGTGTTTACGAACCTCCCATTTTCTCTAAAGATCGCGGTAGCGTAACAACTACCATGAGGTCAACAATTCAAATCTCTACAGTTCTTAGAGTGATCAAGTTTGTGTGCTAAAGCATCTCCAGCAGGGTTTGGGTTGGGTTTGTCAACTTACACCCAAACCCAAATGCCCCAAGTAGCAAAATTTTGAGTTTGGGTTTAAGGACGTGGACATCTCAGAACCAAAATGGGTTTGAGCTCCTCAAACTAAAAGAAAAAAAAAAGAGTTTGGCGGTCTTTTGAATACCGCGCGGTGTTCTTTTGAATATCGGGCGGTTAAAAGAACACCGCGCGGTATTCAAAAGACCACTTATCTATTTTGCTTGGCTAAGCTCTCCCTGGCTATTTCTTCTCTCCCTAACCCAGTTGCATAGCAAATAATAGAACCTCTACGCAGTCCCCAAATGACAAACTCCGGCACTAACAGTAATAACTCAACATCGTCTACCCCATCCTCCCAAAACCCGCCTTCAACACCAATTTTCTCAACACCCATCATCACAATTTACTTTATAAGTCAACCACAACCAATCTCAAATCTAATCTCAAATCCAATCACAGACCCCACCTCCATTTACCATATCGTAAGGGGATACCTTCGGATGATAGTATTAAAATCCATTTACAATCTCTCAACCTCAACCTCAAACGTTTAGCCCGTGTTCCCAACCTTATCCGATCATTCAACCTTCAAATTACCTTTAGAACTACCTATTCTATGGTGAATCTACTCAGCACAATCAAAGTGGCACAAATATGCCAATACCTGCTGAAGTGGCGATGTCTGAGAAAGAAAAAGGAAAAGGAAGAAATAAAAGAGTACCCGCAAAACAAAGACAAAGCGTACAAGTGCCAGAAGATGTTGAGTTTTTGGACGAGACGGATGATGTTGGACTTCATTGGACAAATGCAGACTTCACGTGTCTCGCAAGGGCGTGGGTAATGGCTTCTGTCCAGACCATGGGCCGCTCAAAAGGTTTCACTTTCTATTAAAAGATCAACCCATGAGTTCCCCACACAATGACCATGTGGGTCGACCAAAGCTCAGTGGTATCCCCTTAATGCGTAATGTGTGGCATACAAGGGGGTAGTTGCTCAAGTACAATTTTGGCACGAGAGTGGGAAAATCGATGAAGATCAGGTACGTTTTAATTTTTGTCAACTCAATTTTTTTTTTGATATACACGTTATTTATTAATTTATATTTGGTAATTTCGCGAATTGTAGGAAAAAGATGTATACAAGATCTTTCAAGGTATGAATGGCGGCAATGACTTCAAACACCGTGAAGCATATAAGATTTTGACGTGAGAATTGCGATGGGCCTACCTAAGGGATGATGGGTTCAACCATGTGGGGAATGTACCAAGAAATGTAATATGGAGAACATCGCACAATTCTTCTCCGGGGAACTCGGTCCAATCAAGCAATCTACCAGAAGACCCCGACGACCTTCCTATACCTCAATCCGTTCCCCAAAATTTTGAATTAGATAGCTTGTTGTATGAGGATGGAACCAGGCCCATCGGCTAAAAATTCTTTAGAAAAAACCTTGCAACACAAAAGGCCTTGGATGAGGTTATTGCATCTAGTAGTGGTATCCAAATAATACTTACGGAGATGAGGTTGGAGAAGAGACAAGCGAAAGAAGAAAAGGAAAGAAGAAGAGCGGAAACAAATTAATAATGACAAGCCAAAATGGATTTGGAACAAGCAAAGGAAGATCATAAAATTATGGATAGAGACATGAGTAATCTTTTTGGACATGTATTGCAATACTATTTGCAAACGCAAGCTGAGGTCATAGAACGTCTGGCTAAGAGGGACGGACTAGCTACCAGTTCAGGTGATTAAATGTAATTTAACTTTACTGAAGAGAGAAGTTTTTTTTCGAAGAATGTAGTTTATCTTCCAATAATGTATTCAGGTAAATAATGTACAACGCTATTGAAGAATGTAATTTTTTTTTCAAAATATTTATTTCTGACAATATTGCGTTAAAACAAATACAAGATTAATGAAATATCAAAAACTTGTTCAATAAGCTTGTACCGCAAGAAGAATTAAATTACATCAAGAACACTTACATAATATTTGATTGCAACACTAAGAATAAAGATTTCTCTTTACGGCCCACAAATGCTCGATTAAATCATCATTTAGATCAAAGTGCAGTTCTTGATTTTGAATGCAGTACATTTTCGTTATAAAAGCTTCTATTGTTCCACATTCGCGTACAATATTGAATCGTTTACCTTCGATAGTTGAGAGATCGTCCAGATCGTAGCCTAAGTAAGATGGGAATAAACCTCGTTCCTCTTCAACAATCATATTGTGCATTATCACGCACGCCTTCATGACATTGTTCAAAACCTCGGGTTTCCAATATTTAACCAGATTTTTGACAATATTGAACCGTGATTGTAAAATCCTAAACTCCCGTTCTACGTCTTTTCAACAACTTTCTTGTTGTTGAGCAAAAAAAAATTGTTTTGCTGTAACCGGATTGGATATGATTTGGACAATTGTTCCCCATTTGGGGTATATGCCATCCGCTAGGTAATAACCCATATCATAAGCTTTTTCGGCAATTGTATAATTGCAAGCAGAACGATTCCATCGGCTAGGTCGGTGAAAAGATGTAATTGTTGCAGGATATTGATATCATTGTTAGACCCTGGTAACCCAAAAAAATATATGCCAAAACCAAAGGTCGTGTGAAGCTACCGCTTCAAAAAACAGTGTTGCCTTGGGGTAATAACTAATAAATTTGCCGTGCCAAGCTATGAGATAATTTTTCTATATCAAATACATGCAATCAAGGCTTCCTAACATACCAAGAAATTCCCGTGAATCTCCTATCGTTTTTAACCTTTCGACGTCAGCCGTATTTAGTGCTCGAAGATATTCCTCGCCCAAAATGTGTATAACTGCAACACAAAACTTTTTCAAACTTAACAAGGTTGTACTTTCTCTTATTCTCAAATACATGTCAAAAAATCTGCCATGACACCGTAGCTTAGGAAATGTAGTGTCGCGATTACCTTTTGATACGGTGATAACCTAATAGTTTTTGCGTTGTTGGGTTTTTGGACAAAGTAATAATCATGTGCAACTACTGCATCAAATATACGCATAAATATTTCTCTACTCAGACGCAAATGTCACCGAAATATCTCCGGCTCATATGTGCACCCTGGGTTGAAGTAGTCCCCATAATACTGTAACGCCCCAATTCATAATCTCACTTTTTTTTTATCCTTACGGCTCATGACACTCCTGCGGTGACTCAAAGTTGCATCATGTACTACTAGGTTCATTACATTTTGGTGCATAACGGCCATTGTAGTCGCATAATCAAACATAAGATTGTCAAAGGAGGAAGATACACATGGAGAATCATCAATGGATGAAAAGGATTACGAGGAAGACATTTAAGGCTTTGGAGTTAAAAAAATTATGTTAAAGGTGAAGGATAAACAAATAGAGAGAAGATGGCCATCAAGGTTTTACAGCAGGTAGAGATTGATGCGCCTTCACATTGGCCAGAAAGTTCTGTACTAAAGGGGGTATCATCTACCGGTATGACAACTGGTGATGAACCATTAGTTCATGTTCTAAATGATGAAGACACAGACGATGGTGAAACATTTGGTAGTACGGATGAAGAGATTATGGTTGTGGAGTCAATTGCAACTAGTAAACCAAAGTGGAACGTGGGTACACCGAAATGGCATACAAAGGACATGGTACTTCCAAAGGCGAAGGCTGTGGTAGCCTATGTACTACCGGTCGTTGAAGATGATGTTCCTTCTACAACTAAACATTAGGAAGGAGCAATGAAGGAAGAGATGTATTCTCTTCGCGAGAATGAAATTTGGCAACTTTCAAAGTTGCATAAGGAAAAAAGGGTGATTAGTGGTAAATGGGTCTACAAAGGGAAGCAAGGATCTCAAAATGGTGTTTCGCTTCAAGGTAAGACTAGTGGTAAAATAATTCTCCAGTTGTATCCTTTTGGCTTTGGTAGCGAATTTGAATTGGAATTGTAACATCCCGATGTTAAGACGGTGTTCTTACATAGGAAGTTGAAGGAAGAGATCAGTATGACTCAGCCGAGTGGGTTTACTATTGCTAGAAATGAAGATGTGTGTCAATTGATGAAAAGATCGTTGTACAGTTTGAAGAGGTCTCCAAGACAATGGTACAAAATTACTTTTGGTATGGAAATTCATAGAGATAGAGAGAAGGGAACGGTGCATCTCTTTCCTGTAGATTGATTTGGCCCCTCATGGGGATTGGTGATAACTATGGGTGACTTAATCCACGGTACGTAGGCAACCATTGATTTGGTACAGTCGATTTTGATTCCTTAGGATGTTCCTTTGGTTTGGATTTGGTCATTTGGGATGTTTGGTTCATTTTGGTTCCTTAGGGAATTTAGTTGGTTTGGTCCTTTGGGACGCTTGGTTCGATTGGGCATTTTGGGACGTTTGGTTTGATTGGGTCCTTTAGGACGTTTGGTTCAATTTTGGCCATTTAGGGACATTTGGTTGATTTGGTCCTTATGGACGTTTGGTTAGATTTGGTTGATTTTGGTAATTTGGGATGTTTGTTTGTTTGGTTTCCTTGGGCCATTTGTGTGCTTGGGTCCTTGGAGACATTTGGTGGCAAAGAGGGTTGTTTTAGGGTCGTTTGGACAGTGGCTATGTTCAGCTCAAATTTCAGTTGAGGAAATCTTCACCGAGGTAGAGAATTGTCTTGTCAGGCTGTTCTGCTTTATATTCGAATAGACTTTGGGTTTGTTCGAACATAATAAAATATGTTCGAACAGAACAAAGTTTGTTCGAACAGACTTTGGGTCTATTCGAATAGAACCACCTCGAACCTTGATAGCTCGAATAGACATGGTTTTTTGTTCGTATAAAATGGATTTGTTCGAACAAACATCGATAAATCTTAAATTTGAGATTTGTTTGGAACACTTGACTCGAAATCTGAGCGATTGTAAATAGTTTCCCAAGTATATAAGGGGAACTTCGGTTTCTTTCCCTTGGTGAGATCAATTTGAGAGGAAATCCTTGAGAGAGATGTCTAATTGTTTTAAGTGATTGTAACCTTGAATCTTGAATAAACTTTTTTTCTCTTGTACGGTGGATGTAGGCAATTGCCAAACCACCTTAAACTTTGTGTTTGTGTATTCCTTTAGATTATTGCTTGTTTTGTTGCTAACCAAATCGAGTTGGAGTTTCGGCTTCTGTGACTTGCGACTCAACACGTGTGAGATCAACTAGCATTAATATGACCCTTTTGCAGGATTTCGTTTCAATTCTTGCTCCCGTTTATTGAAATATTGAGTGGGCTAAAATGTGATTCCAACCCGACGATGTAGCTTTATAAATATACTTATTAAAATTGTCTATTGTGTACAGCGGATTCTTCAAATGGATGGAGTAATCTTATGCGATCCTTCAGATGAACTTTTAGAGCTAATTATAATATTGGGTTTCAAAGACTTGATCATGTATTCCTATCTGTCCTTCATATAATGTTTATTTCTTCTTGTTGAAGGCATATGAAGTTTGATTTGCACAAATGTTTGTTATTTTTACCTGAACTCAGTTGCAAATTGTTGCACGTCGAGCGGGTTAAACCCTTTTAACCATAGACCCAACACGGTCAGCAATAATTGAGATTGAATGAAAAAAAAATCCAAATCCTATAAACTTTGATTGCTGATACATTTAATTAGTTTAAACCAAACTCTAAGATATTTGTAATATTCAAAACTTGGTCTCGACAAATAATAAAAATTAAGAGCATGCAAATGTTGCAAAATCATCTTAACAAGGTATTATAATCCTTGAAGACTAGATCAACATTATATTCAAAGTAGCCGAATGATTGGGCATGCAAGCCAAAACATGCCAAATGATATGGCATTTTCAGAAAAAATCCATCCTATTCGAATAAGTCGGATGATTTGGCATTTCCGAAAAAAATATCATCTAATTCAAACTAGCCGAATGATTTGGCATTTCCATAGAAAATCCATTTACCGGAGAAAATCATTTTGTTCAAACAAGCCGAATGATTTGGCTTTTAAAACATAACAAGCCTAATGATTTAGCATTTTCAACAAAAATCTGAAACTAGCCAAACGATTTGGCATTTGGGAAAAAATATCATTTAATTAAAATTAGCCGAATGACTTGGCATTTCGGAAAAAATATCATTTAATTTAAACTAGTTGAATGATTTGGCTTTTAAATTAAAATTAGCCAAATGATTTGGCTTGTACGTTAATACTAGCCAAACGATTTGGCATTTCGGAAAAATATCATTTAATTCAAACAAACTGAATGAGCCTTTAAAGCATAACAAGCCTAATGATTTGGCATTTTGGGAGAATATCAATTTATTCAAACTAGCCGAATGACTTGGCTTATAATGAAATATTAGCCAAATGATTTGGTATTCAATAGGAAAACTATTTTGTTCAAACTAGCCGAATGATTTAGCTTTTATATCATAACAAGTCTAATTATTTGGCATTTCCAATATAAATCTAAAACTAGCCAAACGATTTGTCATTTCTGAAAAAATATCATTTTATTCAAACTTGCTGAATGAATAGGCTTATAATTAAATACTAACCAAACGATTTGGCATTTCCGCAAAAATATCATTTTATTCAAACTAGCCAAATGAATTGGCATATAATAAAATACTAGCCAAATGATTTGGCATTCCGGAGGAAAACCATTTTGGTCAAACTAGCCGAATGATTTGGCTCTTAAAGCATAACAAGGCTAATGATTTGGCATTTCTGATAAAAATCTCAAAATAGCCAAACGATTTGGCATTTTCAAAAAAATATCATTTAATTTAAATAGCCGAATGATTTGGCATTTCGGGAGAAAATCCATTTATTCAAACTAGCCAAATGATTTAGCATTTCGGAAGGAAAGCCAATTTGTTCAATAACCTAATGATTTGGCATGTAATTTTGAACTTGCCAAACGATATGGTATTTCCTCGGAAAACATTCCTTTGAAACTCGCTGAATGATTTGTCTTTTAAATCTAACAGGCAAAAAAACGATTTTGTTCAAACTAGCCGAATAAATTCCTTTTTAAGCTAAAACTTGTCAAAAGATTTGGCGCTTCTGATAGATTAAAAATAATAATAAAATAATTAATTCAAACATTTTTCATCGTTCTTTGAAGACTGATTTAAAGTGGGAGGTCGCGTCTCTTATAGCCGATCACAAACAATAGAAGTAGCATAGATGCACTTAGATGGGCATTCGAACATTTGATCAAGACCGGTGGTCATGTAAACCTCCTTCATGTTCGGACCCCGAGATCAATAGCCAGTAAATAATATTGCTCCACAATGCTCTAAATTATCATATTTGTTAATTACACTCCATATTAATAAGATAAATATTAGTGATGTGATGACTTTGCAGGGTCTTTTGAAATAACATATGAAGCCTATCAAGAACCAGTTCACGACGAGGTGTGAGTACGTTTCATTGTTTGCCGAAGTATTTGTAAACGTAAACAGGCGCATCACCTATTCGCCTAATGGTCAAGAATTTATATTGGAATAATGTCCAATGTATGCCTCAGGGCATTATTCCACTGCTTTCAGGCATGTTGCTCGCAATTACTAATTTTTCTCCGTTACAAGAGAAAACGTTTAAGATTTGGCATGACCGTTTCGGGAATCCTGGACAACGGATGATGAGGAAAATTATAAATAGTACCTCTGGATATTCACTCACATGAGAGAAGATCCGAGTTTTGCAAGATTGCATGTGTAACGACTGCTCTTAGGGAAATCTTATAGTCCAACCTAGTAAGACCAAAGTGGAGTTAGAGTCTTCAGTCTTTTTCTAACGTATCCATGTAGACATATATGGACATATCCATCTGCATAGTAGTTTGTTCAAATACTATATGGTCTTAATTGACGTATCCGCAAGATTGTCAGATGTTTGCCTATTATCATAAAGAAATATAGCGCTTCCACAGTTGCCTTCCCAGATTATCCGATTGGGAGATCATTTCCCGGATCACCCGATCAAATCTATGAGATTTGACGGCGCTGACGAGTTTACCTCAAAGGCTTTTGATGATTATTATACCGCTAATGGGATAGATGTCGAGCATTCAGTACCCCATGTCCATACCCAGAAGGGGATGGCGTAGAATTTAATCAAGCGATTACAGTTAATCGCTAAACTACTACTATTACGATCTCAGCTTTCGGTCATTGCGTGGGGTCATGTATTTATGCATGCTGCCACCCTGATAAGAATTTGTCCAACAACATATAATTAATATTCCTCATTGTAACTGGGTCGGAGCCCGATGTCGCCGATTTACGAACATTTAGATGTTTCGTATAGGTACAAATCACACTACCACAACGTACGAATATGGAACCCCAACGCCGGTGCGGTATCTATATGGGTTACGATTCATCATCTATTATTCGATATTTGGAACCCACTACCGGCGATATATTCACTGCGAGATTCTAAGATTGCCACTTTGATGAAACGATTTTCCCAATATTTGATGAGACGATATGACAGTTAATGCTGAGAACGTTTCCAAGATTAGTTAAAAAATACTATCGTTGTCTCATCTAGATCCCCTAACCAACCACGGTGACAAAGAAGTACAGCGGATTCTAAACTTACAACAGATCGCTAATAAATTATCGGATGCATTCAAAGATGCTGCTAAAGTAACCAAGGCCATGTACCTGCAAGTAATGTACATACATGACTAAACGTTCAGGGAACTAGTGTGCGACCCGCAAATTAATCCAATCCCCGCGTCACTTGAGGATTTCCCGCTGCAAAGAAGGACGTTGAGCCAGGGGCTAAAAAGTAGCGTATGAGGATTAAAAGACTAATGGTGTAGTCGGTTCATCGGGGATGGAACCTCTGATTGACAGAGCTATAGTAGCTACGTATCCACGTGAATTATTAGGAAACAAGCCCGACGTGGCACATGTACATGATAATCGAGAGATCTTAATTAACTTTGTTTCTAATGGCACCACGTGGGATCGTTCAGAAGTAGTAGTTGATGAATTATTTTCTTTTGCTGCTGAGCTCACCATCGAGAATGATAATCGAGAACTACTCACTGTAGAAGAATGGCAAAGTCATACAGATTGGTCAAAATGGGAGGCCGCGATCAATATAGGGTTCCGCTCACTAACTAATTGCGAAGTGTTTGGACCAATAATCTCTAGGCAAGGTGCCATCAAGCCTGCCGGTTATAAATGGGTATTCGTACGGAAACGTAATAAACTAGGAAATATAGTTAGGTATAAGGCAAGACTAGTTGCCCAGGGCTTTTCTCAAAGACCTGACATCGATTGCGATGAAACCTACTCTCCATTCATGGACGCTATAATGTTTGGTTACTTGATCAGTCTGTCAATCGTTGAGAACGAACATGACATACGTCTTATGGATGTAGTTACTGCGTATCTATATGGGAAATTAGATATGGAGATCTACATGAAGCTACTTGAAGGGTTTAAACTTCCGGAAGCGACAATGCCCAGTGCATGGGGTACCTACGTAATAAAATTAGATAAGTCATTGTATTGTCTAAAATAATTAGGGCTCATGTGGCACAACAAGCTGATTGAATATTTGAAACCCAAGAGTTTTACAAATAGCCTTCTTTGCCCATGTTTTTTTATCAAGAACCAAATGTTGGTTTCGCCATCATTGCTGCATACCTAGACGATTTAAATATCATCAAAACTTTACGGGAGATTGTGAAAGCCGCCGAATACCTTGAGAAGGAAGTCAGAATAAAAGACTTTGAGAAGACCAAATTTTGTCTCGGTTTGCAGATCAAACATCTTGGTGACATCATAATTGTACATCAGGCGACGTATATCGAAATGATCATAAAATGTTTTGGTTTACCTATGCATGTCCATTCATTGGATGTGAACAAGGATATCTATCGCCCTCCATACGAGGGGGATAAACTCTTAGGGCCTGAGGTTCCATATCTAGGTGTTGTGGGTGCTTTACTATACTCAGCAAGGTGTACTCAACCTGAAATCTCATTCGTAATAAACTGTTTGGCTCACCATAGTTTTATTCCTACCCAAAAGTACTGGAAATGGGTCAAACACATTATGAGGTATCTCATCGGCACGAAAGACCGGGACCTGTTATATCCGAAAAATGGCAAACAAGAAATTATAGGATACGCCGATGCAGGATACTTGTCAGACCCACATAAAGGCTGATCACAATCGGGTTATGTGTTATTGTATGAAGATACGTCGATTTCATGGAGATCGGTGAAGCAGACGATGGTTGCTACATCCTCAAACCACGTGGAGATTCTTGCATATGAAGCTGGCATAGATCTTTTTGGTTGCGGTCCATAATTAATCACATCAACAGAAGTTGCGGTCTAAGTTTTATCCAAGATAAACTGGCGACTCTATATGAAGTCAACGCAACTTGCATTATTTAAGTGAAAGGCGGCTGAACGAAACACATTTCACCCAAATTTTTCCATATACACAAGTTGTATAAGACAAATGAGATTGGCGTCGTTTAAGTCTGTTCAGAAGATAATTTAGTTGATCTATTCACGAAAGCTCTTGTACATCATACGTTCAAGAGATTGGAATCGGTATACGAAATTTACATGATTTATTATCTCAGGGAGATTGACGTTAGGAGGAGTAATCCCATCCTGACGTGGATACATGCATGTCGTACTATTTTTCATTTCTTTTCTGATAGTGCAGTTTTTATCATAGGATGTTTTACTTACTAGAGGTTTTGATGAGGCAATATATACGCGTCCACAATCTATACATGACATAGAATTGTACTATTTCTTTGCACAACTTTTTGCCCAAAGGGGTTTTACAAGGTAGAGGTTTTGACGAAACAAATCATCTTGGTATGGAACACCCCAAGAGGGAGTGTTAGGAGTTGGTTCCGGTCCAAGAAGAAAACTTAACTGGGTTGGGGTGTCCTACTGGGCTCCTAACTCCTAAAAGACCCATATATACTTGGGTTTATGGGATGAGTTTTAGAGAAAGTATTTAACCCCCAAAAGGGTTCAGTATTGTAACACATAAGAACCTATCAATAATAAGCTCTTTATTATACTCTCACAAGTCATATCTATGTGTGTGTACGATTGCTTAATAAAATAATTTATTATCCAACAACTTTTACTTTAATTTTCTTGATCTCTTAATTTATCATTAGAAATATATATATCTATTTTTTGCTATCACATTTCAAAGTCTTCTTAACCACCCCATATAACTGACTTTATACTTTGCCCAACATAACATGCATTGCTATATTTGTAAAACCCAACGTCACCCTTAATTAAACGAAATTGAAGGTCTAGATTGTAACTTGAAAGTATACACTGAGCTAGGATATGATGGGTGCGCCATGCACTAGTTATGAACATAACAAGTCAAGCCCAAAGAAGGACATGTGATCAAACTTATTTGATTCTTTCTTTGGTAAGACTTCGCATGATGAGACCTTTGTTGAATCCTTATTTTTATCTCTTTTTTTCAGTATGTCAATAAGAGCAGAATATATATCTCAATCAACTAGCAATATCTCTTCTTGAATCCTTATTTTTATCTCTTACTACTTCTACAATCAATCAACTATGGCTGATGCACTTGTTTCCATTGTGGTGAAAGAATTGGCGTCCTTCCTCCTCGAAAATCTCAAAGAGGAGGTGGGGCTTGTGGCTGGTGCCCGTGGAGAGGTTGAAAAGCTCGCTGCCACGTTTAAAAAGGTCCATGTTGTATTAAATGATGCGGAGAACCAGCAAGTGAAGGACGAGTCTGTGAAGGTGTGGTTAGGAGAGCTCAAAGATGTAGCATACGAGATTGAGGACTTGTTAGAGGAATGGCACATGAGAATCCTAAAGTCGCAGATGGATGGGGTTGGTGACAATGCTGGCTCTAGTAGTAGCAAGAAAAAGGTATCGTCCTACTTTTTATCTCCTTGCTCTTGTTTCAATAAACTTAGCTTGCACCATGACATAGGCCGTAAGATGAAAGAGTTAAGAGAAAGGCTAGACATGATCGCAAGTGAGAAAGATAAATATGGTCTTAATCCGGTTATAAGAATAGAGGATCCGATTATAAGACTAGATACTATCTCTATGATCAATAGATCAGAGATATGCGGTCGGAGTCTGGATACAAAACTATTATTAGCAAGTTATTGAGCAAAATTGTCAAGAACAAGTGGGTGTCCCCGTCATTTCTATCGTAGGAATGGGGGGGCTTATGAAGACAGCTCTTGCACAACTTGTTTTCAATGATGCTAAGGTGACGAATCACTTTGAGAAGAAAATATGGGTGTGTGTATCCGATCCCTTTGACGTTAGAAAGCTTGCCGAAAAAATAATTGAAGCTCTTGGTGACAGTGTCCTAACTGGTACTCAATGGGAAACTTTGCATCAACAATTGTGCAGATCTATCCAAGGCAAGAAATTTCTTCTTGTCTTGGATGATGTGTGGACTGAGGATAAAAAGATTTGGGACCAAATAAAATGTGCACTTGATCTTGGTGCAAAAGGAAGTCGAGTCGTAGTTACTACACGCAGTGATGTTGTTGTTGTGACCGTAGGCTCAACCTACAAACATGATCTGGCAAAATTAGATGATCATGATTGTTGGTTGCTTTTTAGACATCTAGCTTTTTTCGGAAGGGGAGAAGAAGATTGCCAAAGGTTGGAAAGTATAGGTAAAAAAATCTCAAATAAGTGCAAAGGTGTGCCTCTGTTTGCAAAGACTTTGGGAAGTCTCATGCCGGATAAAAGAACCATGAAGGATTGGCAAGATGTCTTGGCAAGCTACTTATGGGAATTGCCCAAGGTCAGCAAAGATGTCTTACCACCTCTGTTGCTAAGTTACAATGCATTACCCTCGCAGCTAAAGCGTTGTTTTACATACTGTGTCGTCTATGTAAAAGATCATATGTTAAGCAAGGATGTCCTTGTGAAGCAGTGGATGTCACAAGGTTTTATCCTATCCTCCACAACAAGGGACATGGAGATAATTGGCGGAGAGTATTTTGATGATTTGGCGTTGCGTTCATTCTTCCAAGACCTGGCAATAGATCGGGATGGCTATGTTTCTTGTAAGATGCACGATCTTATGCACGATTTTGCAAAATTTATTGCAAGCAATGAGTGCTCGATTGTGGAGAGCGTGGACACCAAATTTGACTATTCCAAAACCCGCCATTTAACTCTTGATATCACGGAATCTAATGACTTTCATTCCTCCCCCTATTTTGAACGCAAAGAATTTGCGAACTTTCTTTATAGGGATACACTATCCAAGTAGACCCAACCTAGATCTAAAGTTGAAAAGTAAAGAACACCTCCGTCTTCTAGGATTGTACTTTGTCAATGATTATGACGATGTTAGTGCAATTGAGTTATTTGAACCACATGCAAACTTGGAGGAGTTGATAGTGTGGGACTACGGTGGTTCCAAGTTCCCTAATTGGATGGAGTTCCAATCCTCATCCATTATGTTGCGTCGATAAAAAATCGGTGAGTGCAGAAATTTGGAGGTTCTACCACATTTGTCAATGTTGGAATCGCTTCAATATCTCTTTCTTCAAGATTTAGATTCATTGTCACCCAAGGGACTCTTTAATGGTTTGGAGGCGTCATCAAGGACACTAGCTTACCCAAACTTGAAGGAACTTATTATAAATGACATGAAGCATTGGGAGGAGACCTCGAGTGAAGATATTAACGTTATGCCTCTTCTTCAAAGAGTGGATATTTATAATTGCCCTATGCTAAAGTCAGTGCCGCATCAACAAATTTTATTTCAATCAGTACGGAAACTGTTCATTAAAAATTGCCAAGAATTGACAATCTCATGACTTCTTCCGCTCCTTGAGGAGTTGATTTTAGATGGGGATGCAGGTTCTCTTTCAAGACCAGCCTCAAAGTTATACACTTCCATAAGGCTTATTACAACTCAAGGCACTCCAAACTTTGAAAGTATTCGACTGCAATTCCTTAACGTGTATTTCCAGGTAGTAGGAGAGGACTGGAGCATCATATCCCACATCCCAAACATTTACATTTATGGATGAGAATGGGAAGAATTATCAGTTTCAGACGATTTATAGCCGCTATTGTGAGGTAAAAGATTTAAGTCAATTAGAACTTTTAATTTTCATGTTTTAATTATAGCAATTTGTACTACTTCTTGCAGTAACGATCATCTGTTACTGAACCAATTTGTCCCATTTCATAGACTGAACCAAAACTTATCAGGTAAAACTTAAATGGACTCTTTTCATACTAGAACATCCTTATGTTCATGCTACCTCTTCGTCTGCATTTACTAACTATGTTTTATCAAATGATTATTTGCAGGAGGGACAGATTTGACTGCTGCTTTGTTGTGTGATGGAAGTAGGCGACGGCATTGGCATCATATCCCGCACCCCCAACTTTGAGACTACTGTTAGACAAGGATACAATGAGGTCAATTGCATACGAAGATTCACAGACCCCTTTATTTTGTGAGGTAAAATAACTAGTTCATAAATTTTGATTTAAAGTGTGGACATCCTTTGGGTTGTCTTGTGGGCCTTCGGGTTTTGTATCTCTTCGGAGACTTCACCCTTCGGGGCTTGTGGTTGCCTTCGGGAGCCCTTCGGGGCTTGGTTACTCTGTGGTTACGGATCCCTAAAACCGGCTTACCTTCCAATTTTTTTACTTTTTTTTTTCTTCGAAACTTCGATTTAAAGTGTTCTTTGTTTCTTATCAATATAGGTCCCTACTTACTCTTATCGCAGTAACGTCTTCCTGTGAGTTTGTAAGACGGACCAAAATTTACAAGGCAAACATTTAAGTTGATCCCATTTCTGAATTTGGTTTGAGTTGCATATGACAATTATAGTGAAGACTGAAATCGACCATATTGTTGATTCTTGTAAGGTGCATAATGAACACTTCAAATTGGGTTAACTGAAATGATTGTCAACCTTTATTCTTTCTTGGTTACAGGTCATACATATTCAAAAAGGTGTTGGTGTTTTGATATGCGTTTACTCATGGAATTAAGTTACGAGCCGGAAGAGATCAATATTTTTACGGAAGCTGGAAATCCTGATCGGACATGATGAAGAAGTATGCATCTTCTGCCTAAACTCTTTCAACTGGTAGAAGGCTTCTTGTATCGCTTCAACTACATAATCAGGCTAAAACATCTTAGCTTATGCACGTCTCAGTGCATGCCTCGGCTATCACCTTAGCTACAGAAAGAACGGAATGAAGTCCAACCTAGCGCAGCATTACAGCTGCACATGTAAATGCATTAAGCACCGCATCTTCTTACTTTCAGCTGAAGCATCTTCTCTATATGCAACAACATTTGGTACGCAAGAAATAAGTGGCGCTCAGATGGACTCAAGATTACAATCCAGAAAATCACGCTGAACATCCTAACGGATATCGCAGATGCTGCCCACCTCTCTCAACATACGATGAACAACACGGTTCATGACCTGAAGATCATAAAGGCGCTAAATGTCCAATGCAAACCACGAAAATGCAACAACATTGAGAGCTGCAGATGGTTGCTCCATGAAGCGAACGAGGTTAAAATCTGCTGTGATGGATCAGCTATGGGTAATCCAGGACCGGCGGGGATTGGTATAATGTACAGAAATAACACCAGGGAGGTCTTGGGAACTTTCAACAAATCAATTGGTCAAGCTACAAACTATATAGCAGAGATCACTGCAATCATATCGGGCGTTCACGTGCTATAGCACATGGCTGAAGAAGAGTTTGGGTTGTCTCCGATTCAGCTGCAGCTATTAAAGCTTTCCTCAAAGATAGTATACCATGGTTTCTCAGAACAACGTGGACTCTGATCACTCCTTTCCTTCAGAACATCCGGTTCAGTCATGTATGGAGAGAATGCAACTTCTCTGCAGATCACCTCACACGGAGAGGCTAAGGCCCAAACCAACCGCTGGAAGAATGGACAGATGGCAAACCAGAATACCTAGAGATAATCGAAGACCAGGGTATGGAGTACTATAGAGTGAGGAAAATCGTTCGAACGAGATAGAAGGCCGTTCGAACGAAATAGCAAAATTTTCAAACTTGTCGATTCATACGACATTATGAAGACAATTTTCAATAGGTCATTCAAATTGACTTGGAATTCGTTCGAACGACTTACATGCTAACCCCAAGACCGGGATTCTTAAATTGTCGAGAAAGACGGCATTTTGAAGGATTTTCATATTTTCGTTTGAACAAAATTGGAAGTCGTTCGAACGACTCTGGTTTCGTTTGAACAACTAGCCCTGATGCATGAGTTTATGGTTTTTACTTATGTATATATTTACCTTCGTAGAGAGCCCTATACATTTGCCCTAGTGTATGTACTAGGGTGAGGAATGGATGGCTTTCCCTCCTATTGTAAATTTGTTTTTGATTATATCTACTAAACTTCTTGCAAAAATAAATAAATAAAAGATGACTCAAAGCCAAATAGAATGGAACAATATATAGGGACAACAGGGCACTGTAATATCACCGTGTTTTAAGACAACTAATGGCCTTGTATCACAAACAGAAATCCATTGACTTGAGTTGTGCTTGGTTCGCCGAAAGGGGATTGCACTTACTTGC
The DNA here is from genome assembly GCA_014058105.1 of Kingdonia uniflora. Classification (NCBI taxonomy): domain Eukaryota; kingdom Viridiplantae; phylum Streptophyta; class Magnoliopsida; order Ranunculales; family Circaeasteraceae; genus Kingdonia; species Kingdonia uniflora. The sequence continues at coordinate 355,831 of JACGCM010001501.1, forward strand.
AATGCACCATGCTAAGGGTGATTGGTTCGTATCCGCAACCGCAAGCATGTGCTAACAGTTCCTCATTAGTTTATTTGCCTTTGTCAATGAAATTTACAATAATTTTTTTTTGTCTGAAATCTGTTTCCGTACCACCTTAAACGACAACGTCGGCATCATGATTGAGAGAGAGAGAGAGTTCTGAAATTGAAATATGAGATTTGAGTTTGATCTATTGAGATTAGAGAGGATGCAAGCCGTTGTAGTGTAATTTCATCTGCACCCAATGCAATTATTTACTTGTCATGCGGTGGGATTTATCCAATAAAACCATTTCCTATCATGAATTTTGAGTTCTAAGTGCAATATCTAGATAATGGTTATATCGGGTATCTCAAAATCAAGGCCTCCTCGTCGAGTATTCCTCTAGGATTTCCACTCATCGAAGAGACTATAAGTTTTCTGATGGCCTAAAATCAGGACAAGAGTAAGCAGTGGTTTGAAATCCGTGTTCAAGACCTCCTTGGTGGGATCTTCAATAGTCGTCTTAACGGGCCAAGCCGCTAACAAGTTCATTTTTGGTAACCAAATGTTATCTACAGCCACTATATTTGGAAAATATTGTATCTTTGAAGTTGAACGTAGTAGACGCAAGCTTATGATGAACTTTCTGAAACCGGAAATCATTCAAAAAGTCATAATAGAGATGGACTCGATAGTGAAAAAGTATTTACTAAAGGTATATTGAACTTAGTTTACAGATTAAATTCGCAAGCCAAGATACGAGTTCATGTCTTGTGTGCCTCTTCTTCCAATACCTTGGTAGAGACACCAATGTGTATAACAAGGTCCTTGAACGTAAGTACCATAAATATTAGGTAGCTGATTCATGTCTTCAGTTTCCTTTATTTCCTTAGATTTTTCACTTAGCTTCCAATAGTATTTTTGAATGATGAAGATCACTCGTTTTCAATCATATAGAACATAAGGAGGTTGCTAAGACAATGGTAGAGAGCGACGGAAAGCTTAAGTGGGGCGAAATGCAATCAATGAAGTATACGGGGAGAGCGGTACAAGAGCTCATGAGACTAAAACCACTACTTTCTGGCAACTTCAGATATGTTACAAGAGATATTAGCTTTGGTGGATATGATATTCGGAAAGGTTGGCGGGTAAGTTGTGTGATTTTATATCTAATTTTGATTAGAAGTTTAAGCAAAGTTTGATTTACAACTTGATTGAAGATATTATGGGTGCTTTTTCCTGCACATATGGATCCTGAAATCTTCGACAAGCCAGAGAAGTTCCAACCATCACGGTTCGAGGGCCCTTCAAAATCAGTTCCTCCATATACATACATTCCCTTTGGAGCAGGATCTCGTATTTGCCCTGGAAGCAAGTTTCCACGTATAGATGCGTTATTGATTATTCATCACTTGGTTACAAATTATGGATGGACACCCTTGATCCCAGACGAACCACTAATACATGATCCTATACCTTATCCCGCTAAGGGCCTTCCTGTCAGGCTTCATCCTATGTTGGACCGAGAGAACACTGCTTAAACATGACACTGAGCTTGTATCAGTTTAGTTTGCAGCTCTATAGAAATCAAGACAGTACACAAGGGGAATGATGAATAAGGAGAAGAAATGGATGTGGTATTCGCCTACTTTCGAAATGAATAAGAACACTGAAACACGATTAATGAAACTCGATATAATTCATGTATCATTATCGTCTTCATATTAGATGGTTTCGCACACAAAAAAGAGAGCATAATCACCATGAATCATGACATAGACTAATAAAGATTCGCTGGTTTAATGTAGAGATGTCGGCAGTCACAAAATAAAATTATTTATCTTTCATATATTTGCATACATATCTAACTCTAGCTTTTTACCGAGTCCAGATTCTAAGCGTTACCCTTAAGGCAATATTTTACATCCTTGTTAGGCCCAAATACAGATTCGAAGTGTTGGCCTTAAGCCAAACTACCGCACCTTCCTTTAATTATCTAGAGTTGGTTTCCTCAACATGTAGGTCTCTTATACATAGACTATAATTAGTAACTAACTAAAGCAACGCAAGTAAAAATAGGAAACTTATATAGTTTGGCTTACAAGTCAAGCCAAGTCTATATCTACTATAAATAAGAGAGTTCTCTCCCTCTCTCTCTTAATTAGGATCTAGGGATGGAGGGACTCTGATGGTGTTCTTGGAGTTGAGGCTGTTGTTGCTTCAACTTCAAATTCAACCACACCACCGTGCATGTTCATCGATCTCTCGTATTTTCTCTTCAGCTAACGTTGATCTCTAAAGATGAAGCAATGTCGTTGGATGCAATATACATAAGAAAGAACGCATAATCTATCTGATTCTTAATGATGATAGATTGATTATGAGTTCTTTCTTAGGTTTAAGGCATCTAGCTAGTTCAGTCGACTTCAAAGATTGCACAAAAGTAAGTGAATCTGTTATTTTTATAATTGTATGTATAATCATAAGATATCTTATGTTTATGCTGAAATAATCTTTGATGCAATGATAACTTTAGTTTACGTTACGACTTAAAAGATAGCTTTTACGGACATCAAATAAATCAACTTGAGATTAAAACTTTCTACTAATCAAGAAAGTAGATAAATTTATAATATCTTACATGCAAGTTACGTTATTTGTTTAATAAAATCTCAACCAAGATCAATAACTATATGTATCAGCCACGGTTTGATTTTGGGTTTTATTCCGAAATTATGTCATCATGATACTTTAAATTTTGTTCATAAAATTTTAATGAATTCCAGTGAGATTTTTATGGTTCTTAAATTGCCGATAAAGTCCATGAATGTGTGCATGTAGTAGCAGTGAATTCCTACAACTAGAATAAAATCCTTAAAGTGCTGATAAAGTCCATAATTTGTCGATAATAACTGAGGAACAACTTCTGCTCTAGTTTTTATTGTTTTGCAAAATATGAAATTCGGTATTAACTAGAATATGTCTTCGGTCTGTCGACGAAATAGAATGGCCGGTCTTATGGACCATATAACTTAACTGCAATCTTAGTCTGTAATAGATTTATGTGTTGAGCCGCATGCCCGGAAGCCACAAACTCCAATCGATTTGGGTTAGTCACAAACAAACACAAACAAAGAAACACACTACACTAAGTTTATAGTGGTTCGGCAAGTTGCCTACATCCACTTTCAAGAGAGAGAGAGTTTATTCAATGTCCCAATTACAATCACTCAAGCCCAATTTTGGATTTCTCACTCAAGAAATCTCCCAAAGTTATTCACCAAAGGAATGTCAAAAGGGTGGTTTACAAATGGCTTAGGTTTCCCTTTATATACTAGGGAAAACCTATTGCAATCGCTCAAATCTCGAGGTAAACAAGAGGTTCGAAAACCATCAAAAAAACCAAGTTACGATATTTCGTCCGAACGACATAGGGAGTCGTTCGAACGAAACTTTGCGTCTCGGCCAAACTTCCAGGAAGATACAAGAGTCGTTCGAACGGATTCAAGAGTCGTTCGAACGACCTTGGCCCAAAACCAAAAAAAACATAAATATCTCCACAATTCTCCACCTCGGCGAAGATTTCCCAAACCAAACAAACAAACCGAAATCTGAGCCGAACTTCGCCAATCATCCAAACGAACTCAAATAAACACTCTCCTCTATCAAGTGTCCCCAAATACCCAAACATACAAACGGCCCAAAGAAACTAACCAAAACCAAGCGTCCCCCAAAAGAGAACCAAATACAAACCAAGTGCCCCAATGAACCAATCAAACCAAGCGTCCCAAAAGGACTAAATCCAAACCAAATGTCTCAAGGAACCAAACAACCAAATGTCCCAATAGACCAAATTGTTCCCAAAGAACCAAATCGACTGCACCAAATCAATGGTTGCCTACGTACCTCTGCGGATCAAGTCGTTCGTAGTTCACACAATCCCCATGAGGGGCCAAATTAATCCATTGGAAAGAGATCATTCTCTCTATCTCTATGAATCCTCATATCAAGAGCCCGTTTGCACCGTTGTCTTGGAGACCTCTTCGAACCGTACAACGATCTCTTCTTCAATTGACACATATAATCATTTCTTGCAACAGTAAACCCACTCGGCTGAGTTACATTGATATATTCCTTCAACTTCTTATGTAAGAACGCCGTCTTAACATCGAGATATTGCAATTCCAATTCTAATTCGCTACCATGGCCAATAGGATCCAACTGGAGAACTGTTTTACCACTAGTCTTGCCTTGAAGCGAAACACCATTTCGAGATCCTTGCTTTTTTTTGTAGACCCATTTACCACCAATCGTCATCTTGCGAAGATAATACATCTCTTCCATCTTTGCTCCCTCCCAATGTTTAGCCGTAGAAGGAACACCTTCGACAATCGGTAGTGCATAGGCTACCATGGCCTTTGCCTTTGTAAGCCATTCCAGCTTACCCACATTCCTCTTTGATTTACAAGTTGCAATTGACTCCGCCACCAGAATCTCTTCATCCGTACTACCAAATGCTCCACCTTCAACCGTGTCTTCACCATTTGGAACATGTACTAATGGTTCATCACCCGTTGTCACACCGGTAGATGACCCCCATCTAAGTACGAAACTCTTTGGCCAATGTGAAGATGCAATAATCTCCACCCGTTGCAATACCCCGCTGGTTGTCTGCTCGGTGTGCTCAAAGCCATGCGACTTCATCATAGAAGCCTCATCAAAAGTGACATCTTTGCTCAGAATAATCTTTTGGTCTCTCGTATCCCACAACTTGTAGCATTTTACACCCTTCTTCTTTCCCAAAAAATAGCCTTCCTTGCTCGTGGGTCCAACTTACAATCCTTCACATGATAGTATGTCGGCCCACCATTAAACCCTCCCCCAAACCATACGCACGTCCCGACCCAGACGCTTCGGATCAACACAAAAGAGGGTCGGTCTTCGACACCGAGCCCTTCCCAGACACCGGGCCTGCTCCTCTCCGTGTCACGGGCTGCCACACCGTCGACACCGGTGCCCCCCCTACACAATCCCAACCAACGCCAAAATGGTAAGTTGAGCTCATCAACCACATCAAACAAAACCCCGACTTCAGTAGCGCCGTCCACAGCCTACCTCTATGCGCTTCAGGCGTTAAAATTTGACTCGGCTAACCCAAATTCTTGGCTCCGTAACAACATATTTCGTACACGGTGCATCGCAAAGGGAAGACTTTGTGAAGTAATCCTTGATTGTGGGTCTACAGAGAATTTAGTTGCTGCCGAGTTAGTGGAGAAGCTTAAGTTAGAAACTTACCCAAGTACTGAATCGTTTGACCTCACTTGGCTCTCTTCGGGACAAGGAAAGTGTTCTGAAAACGAGTGCATTTTGACATTCACGATGGGTGACACTTATGAGGATACCATCCACGCCTCAGTAGTTGATATAAATATTTGTCATATCCTACTTGGGAGGCCTTTGATGTTTGACAGGAAAATCCGTTATGATGGGGAGACAAATACCTTTAGTTTCTTATGGGGAAAGGGGAAAGTCGCCCTAGAGCCGATGCCTTCTCCGATACTTGTCGCAGTCCTAAGACAGGAGCGTGCCAGTTTCATCACCGATGCGCGATCACACGGTAGGGCATATGCCCTTGTTAGTACGCATTCTTCACCCCCTACACCTGTCCCTTCTTGTTTACAATCCATTATTACAAATTTTAGTAATGTTTGTGAGAAAAACACGGATAATGCATTACCTCCCCTACCTGATATACAACATGCTATTAATTTTGTTTTGGGGTCCCCACTCCCGAACTTACCTAACTACCGGATGGCACCCGCAGAGCATACAGAATTATAGAAACAGGTCTTTGAGTTATGTAACAAGGGCCTAATTAGAGAGAGCATGTCACCATGTACAATACCAACCCTTCTGACTCCTAAGAAAGATGGCAGCCGGCGGATGTGTATTGATAGTAAAGTTATCAACAAGATAATGGTTAAGTACTGTTTCCCAATTCCACGGTTAGAGGATATGATTGACAGCTTACACGAAGCCTAATTGTTTTCCAAACTTGACCTTCACACTGGGTAACCACCAGATTCGTATGAGGCCAGGTGATGAGTGGAAGACAACATTCAAAACAAAGGATGGTCTATTCGAGTGGATGGTCATGCCTTTCGCCCTATCTAATGCCTCGTCGACATTTATGAGGTTGATGACTTAGGCATTGTGCAAGTACATCAGCAATTTTGTTGCTGTATACTTCGATGATATTCAGATCGACAGTAAGACGGATGAAGAATACTTAGAGTACGTCACCACTATTCTTGGAGTCCTCCGGGTCAACAAGATATTCCTTCAGCTGAAGAAATGTTCTTTCATGGTTGACTCAGTACAATTTTTGTGGTTTGTGGTGTCAGCTGATGGCATACGGGTTGACTACAGCAAGGTTCAAGCTATCAGGGATTGGGCGGTTCCTACATCGATTTTGTAGATTCGGAGTTTCCATGGGTTAACTGTGTTTATAGGAGATTTATTCAAGGTTTTAGTACGATCATGACACCACTGACTGATTTGATGAAAGACGTCCCATTCGTCTGGGGGCCAAAGGCAGCTACGGCTTTTACAATGATTAAATATAGCTTGACGTCAGCTCCTGTTCTTGCGGTACTCTACTTTACACAGTTGTTCCATGTACACACAGATGCGTGCAAAACTGGTATTGAGGCAGTTCTTTCTCAAGGAGGGAAGCCAGTTGCGTATTTTGCTAAGAAGCTATCGAGTCCACAATTGCGTTATTCCACATATGTCATTGAACTTCTAGCAGTTGTCCGCTCACTAACTCATTGGAGGCACTATTTGGCACACGGGGAGTTTATTCTCCACACAGACCATGATGCGTTACGCCATATACATAGTCAGCAGCGGGTCACTTCTGATAGACAGGCGAACTGGTTCAACTTTCTCCAAGACTATACGTTCCACACTCAGCATGTCAAGGGAAAGGAGAACACGGTCGCAGATGGTCTGAGTAGACGCAATGAGGTTCTGGTTACTCTCCGAGCTTCAATATTTGGGTTTGAGGCATTACGTGATCTATATGTTATTGATGAGTTCTTCGGTCCTATTTTTGGCGATTGTCCTGCATAGGAGGGAGTGAGGAGTAGTGAATACTCTATACATGATAAGTATTTGCTCCGTGAGTCTACTCTATGCATCCTTACGTCGTCAGTTCGAGATTTTGTCATAGCTCAAATACATAGCGAGGGACTTGGTGGTCATTTTGGAGTGGCCAAGATGATGTTGTCTATGCGAGAGAAATATTTTTTTAAAGCAACCAGAGGTCTTACTGTCCCCTTTCCTTTTTGTCCTTTATAAATTTTTATCTAGAACGATTCCTAAAGCGAAAGATCAAAATCTTATTCATGGTGTCTCTATAGCTTGGGGGGCACCTCCAGTTTCTCATTGCTTCTTTGTAGATGATAGTTTTATCTTCTATAGAGCTAACCTTGTTGAGGCAGTGAGGTTAGTTACATTCAAGATATTACCACTATAACAAATCAAAGATATATTTTAGTTAGAATTTAGCTAATAGAGACTGTGTACCATCATTAGGAAAATGCTTCATTTTAAAAAGTTCACTTTTAAATTTAAATATTTAGGTACCCCTATTCAAATTACTAGGAAAAAATATCAAGATTTTCAGTTTTTGCTCTCTTCAATTACTAAAAGATTGGAAGGCTGGAAAATTAAATGCTTAACTCAAGCTGGTAGATCCACATTAGTTAAGTCTGTGGTTACCTCCATCCCTGTATGTCAAATGTTTTCATTTCTTCTTTCTAATGTTATTCATAAACAAATGGATTCCTTATGCAATAATTTCTGGTGGGATAACAAGTCTTGGGGATGTAAAATTCATTTAACCAAATGGATTCCTTATCTTTCAACAGCACTTTAATTCCAAACTTAGTCTCAGATTAGGAAGGTATGTGATGAAGTTCCTAAATAAAATAGGAGTTTTAGTGAGTTGGGAAGTAATTCTAATATGGGGGAACTTGTTGCACAAGGCAACTTGGGAAATTAGAAACAACTTCTATTTCGAATCGAACTCTGATCTCTAGGGTTGCTAGCTCTATATAAGTTGGTGTTTCCCCACAACATCTTTCATACAATTTTCTAGTTCTTAAGATCTATTTCTACTCTCTTTGTCTTGTGAGCGACTTTTGTTCTTCACATTCGATATGTCGATTTTCTGTTTTCTCAAAGGTTCTGACTCCATGTGTACCAATTACGTCTTGGATGATAAGGGGTTTCCTCCCCTCCCGTGTTTAGAGATCGAAAAGACTCTCAAAAACTCTCTAGTGGCGTTCATTGAGGAGCAACTCCAAAAGCCAAAATAGAGGAGTTCTCTAGAGTCTACTCCTGCCTTCGATGGGTTGCATTGTTTCGAGACAATAGTTTCTTCTCCAAATAACGGTATTACTGAGAATAAGACGGTGGGGAATGTTAGAAAAGTGGCGGAGGAATCAGCAGGGCAGGATCAGGGGAGTTTGAAGTTCGCTCCTGGGTTGCACTTGCATGAAGATATTGTTTCTCAGTAATTTTACAATCTGACTTTTTTTGTAGTTAAGGAGATATTAGTCTGGATTGTTATGTTTGTGTTGTTCGAGTTTATTTGAATAAAACATCGTATCGTTAGATTATGTTTTGGGAGTTTATTTGTTTCAGAGCAACCCCGTTTGGCTTGCCACGCTAATATGCCGTGAATCAGAATATGTAAATAGTATAAGAAACTCTAGCAAACTGAGAATAATTTGAAGTTAATTTTAGAAATAAACTTGTTGTGCAAGTAAACCTATTAGGCATCCAAATCTATGTAGAAAGTATGTAAACCTACTTGGATTCCAAATCTATTTGTATGGTTGAATAAATACATCATCCACGGGTATAGATATTGAACGTTGCAAGGTTTCACAAACTTGACGTTGTGGATTAAAATTTGACATCAACACAGATATAACGGCAAGAAAATATATATTCTAACAACTAATTGTTAAATGTGTACCATGTATAACTGGCCTTACCGCATGTTTATCATGGTTCAGTGAGTAAGTCATGAACGTTTTGTTGACCCCTGTTGTCTCGTCCATGTTGGTCATCTCAGCTTCGACATCTGATGATCGTCCTGATCGGACCCAGAAAAACTTGAACATGTTGGTTCAGTTACCTTGGGGTGATGCAATTGGGCTCCTGCTCGGGGTTCTTGGGTGACGTCTCCCATACACCATACACCGAACGATCTACCTGTAGACACCGTGACAACATCAGCTTCAAGCTGCTCTTGGAAGTCATCACACGACATCTTTAGTCTCCAACCAGCAAAACCTGCCAGAAAGTATAAAATGAGAAAGAATTGCTTATTAGAACTCCTGTACGACAGTTGCGGAAATGAATTATGCTAGAAGAAATTCGTACCACTCTCCTTTTGGTGAGTCCATCCCAATGGCAAGCTTCCTCCACTTCACGCATTTGTTCCACTTGATCCATTCATTTTCTGGAGTGAGTCCCTCGGTCGAAGGATCCTGAGAAAACACAAAAAACGGAATGAGAAAACAAGCCACATATCTCTAGTAATCCAAAATTTTTGTTAGCAGGTTATTAACCACTGTAATCTAATGAAATTCACTTTCCATCTTTGAATACTCTATCTTATGGGTAAATATTCACCCAATATACTTCTACCAGCAACAAAATACATCGATTTCTATACGGAGTCGTTGGATTACTGTACAACAAATTATTTCTTTGCTTAACATTAATTTATGTGGTTTCACGTGCATGTATAACAGAGGCTTGAATCATTCCAGTGCAAAGTTATTCAATGGTTTCAGAATTTACCAACAATTAGAAAATATATAAGAGAATTGCAAAAAAGTTAAGTTTGCTTAAGATATTCTTGTAATAGGAAAATTTTTCCTTGAAGGATAAAAATATTAATTAAAATGGTAATTAAACAGCTAATTAGCTTGGGTTAAGAGGTTGGGTTAAAGAGGGGCAAGCAAGTTGCTTATTTTGCTCAGAAGCTATCGAGTCCACAATTGCGTTATTCCACATATGACATTGAGCTTCTAGCAATTGTCCGCTCACTAACTCATTGGAGGCACTATTTGGTGCACATGGAGTTTATTCTCCACAAAGACCATGATGCGTTAGGTCATATACACAGTCAGTCGCGGGTCACTTCTGATAGACAGGCGAAGTGGTTCAACTTTCTCCAAGACTATACGTTCCACACTCAGCATGTCAAGGGAAAGGAGAACACGGTCGCAGATGGTCTGAGTAGACGCAATGAGTTTCTGGTTACTCTCCGAGCTTCAATATTTGGGTTTGAAGCATTACGTGATCTATATGTTATTGATGAGTTCTTCGGTCCTATTTTTGGCGATTGTTTGCATAGGAGGGAGTGAGGAATGGTGAATACTCTATACATGATAAGTATTTGTTCCGTGAGTCTACTTTATGCATCCTTACGTCGTCAGTTCGATATTTTGTCATTGCTAAGATACATAGCGAGAGACTTGGTGATAATTTTGGAGTGGCCAAGATGATGTTGGCTATGAGAGAGAAATATTTTTTTAAAACAACTAGAGGTCTTAGGCAAGGGGACCCACTATCTCCTTTCCTTTTTGTCCTTTATGACTTTTTATCTAGAACAATTCCTAAAGGGGAAGATCAAAATCTTATTCATGGTGTCTCCATAGCTTGAGGGGCACCTCCAATTTCTCATTGCTTCTTTGTAGATAATAGCTTTATCTTTTGTAGAGCTAACCTTGTTGAGGCTGGTTACATTCAAGATATCACCACTATAACAAATCAAAGATATATTTTAGTTAGAATTTAGCTACTAGAGACTGTGTACCATCATTAGGAAAATGCTTCATTTTAAAAAGTTCACTTTTAAATCTAAATATTTAGGTACCCCCATTCAAATTACTAAATCAATAGCATTGAATTAGAACAATCCAAGAAGGATAAGATGAAAAACTCCTCTGTCATCCATTCTTATGAAACATTTTCATCTCCACCCCAAAAATTAACCAATGCCGAGGCACCCAAGCAACGCGGAAGAAACACCGACAACACTAGAAGAAGAGACGGTAGGCCAGACAGACCTGTCCCAGTTCTACCTCCAATGACAACAACTCTCTCCGCTATCTTACCAACGATAAATGGAGATGAGTTCTATCGGGTAGCACAAACAATTCTTGATATCCTCAACAAATCTTTATGTTAGTACCACAACGTGCATAGTCACGAGACTGACAACTGTTGCTCTCTCATTCAAATTTTTCATCGCATTCTATTAGCTGGAAGACTTCATAATTATGTAGTTAACATTCAAAAGTTCTTCAAAGAAGAAACTTAAAATAAAGACGTTGACCAATAGCAAGGCCAAGGGAAAACTCGAAATCTTTACATGATCGAGATTGAGAAAAGAGAGAAAATAAAACAAGACGATCGATTTACATCTTGTTGCAAAATGACATCCTAAGACAAATCAGCAAAACTTTTCCCCAGCTCGAGCAAATCAAAGTGTTCGTACCATATTACCTTCGAGGACTGTAACACTAGCCATGTCAAGTACCCTCATAATGTCTTTTTGGTCATTATGCTCAAAGTAGGACAATACTACCTATACATGCTATTCGTCGATACAGGAAGCACCACAGATATTCTGCTTAGAAGGCCAATTGAAGTTCTGGGAGTTAAAGACTTAGTGAAAGCTTTGACAGCCACCATCGCAGGTTTTAACGGTTCAAAAGAATTGGCCACAAGAGAAATCACCCTGCCAGTCCAAGCGAGATCGGAAACTACTTTCATTAAATTCGTGGTCATCGATGCGGAGTCCAAGTATTTGGGAATTTTAGGGCGGAGTTGGCTACATTCGATCAAGGTAGTATCTTCGACATATCATCTGGCATTAAAATTTCCAATAAATCACAAAGTCTACGAAATCAAAGGTAGCCAAGCAGTTGCACGTATGTGCGAGAATACCATAACCAACACTCACACGACAAAACTTCTAAAGGCATAACAACTACAGCAAGAAGCACAACCCACATTCGAGCAGCATGATACTGAGGTAGCAGATTCCATTGAACTCGATGGGCCCAGGTGTAATGCCTTCATCGGCTCCATGCTGTCATCCGACGAAAAAGAAACCATGATTCAACTCCGAAAGAAAAACGTTGACATCTTTGCATGGTCTTTCCAAGAGATGCCCGACATCGATCCCTCAATCGTATGCCACAAGCTCAATCTCCTTCTAGACAGCAAGACAGTTGTGCATAAGCGTCGCAATCTAGCTCCCCGCCTTCGCGAAGTCGTAAATTAAGAAATTTATAAACTCCTTCGTGTAAGATTTATTCGAGAAGCAAAATATCCAAAATGGGTTTCTAACATAGTGGCGGTCCCAAAGAAGAATGAGATAAAATGAGAGTTTGTGCTGATTTCACAGAACCCAACGAATTTATACTTAAAGATAACTTTCCTCTCCCCCTGATCCCACAACTCCTTGACTCTGAAGCAGGGTACAAACTTCTTTTAATAATGGATGCAACCACTGGTTACAATCAGGTTCCTCTCGCCGAAGAAGATTATGAAAAAATAACTTTTATTGCAGAAAGATGTCTTTACTGTTACACAGTGATGCTTTTTGGATTAAAAAATGCAGGAGCCACTTACCACCAGCGGCTTGTCACTAAAATATTCAAAGAAGGTAAAATCATGGAAGTATACACCAATAATGTAAGAAGCATGAAAATCCTTAATCTCAATGGATTCCAATAAACATAGAAATTCCTAATCTCGTAATAATCCTCACATAGATTTACAAGAGATAGAAGAAACATAAGAGATCCATCAAGAATTCAAAGATTACCTCAACAAAGACCATGTTGCATACCTTCTTTTTGAAACCCTTCAATATTCTCTCTTTCTTAATTTCTCATCTTAGCAACCAAGAGGTACTTCCCCTCTCACCATCAAATCCAAAGAGCACAACACCCTCCACCTTCTTCCTTGTAAAGACCAACTCTTTACAAGGTCTACCACAGAGGCTACATCTCTTCTAGATTTCAAGTTTCTCGCACAAAGGCTTTTAACTCACACACTGTATATAGGCTTTGGACTCACACTCTATATTTATAGACTCTCTATCAGGTCATCTCTGAAATACGCATCACGAGATAAACCATCGCTTTGGGATAAATTCCCTTCAGAACGAACTTAAAAACAAACAAACATAGCATTTTTCGTTCGAACGACTTCATGACTCGTTCAAACGACTTTAACGTAAACTCTGCCGTTCGAACGACTTCCCCACTCGTTCGAACGACTTCCCTTGTTTTGAGCCGTAACCTAATAGTTTAGGCAAAGTTTGATTAACAACTTGATTGCAAATATTATGGGTGGCTTTTCCTACACATATGGACCTGAAATCTTCGACGAGCCAGAGAAGTTCCAACCATCACGGTTCGAGGGCCCTTCAAAATCAGTCCCTCCATATACATGCATTCCCTTTGGAGCAGGATCTCGTATTTGCCCTGGAAGCAAGTTTCCACGTATAGATGCGTTATTGATTATTCATCACTTGGTTACAAATTATGGATGGACATCCTTGATCCCAGACGAACCACTAATACATGATCCTATACCTTATCCTGCTAAGGGCCTTCCTGTCAGGCTTCATCCTATGTTGGACGGAGAGAACACTACTTAAACATGACACTGAGCTTGTATCAGTTTAGTTTGCAGCTCTATAGAAATCAAGACAGTACACAAGGGGAATGATGAATAAGGGGAAGAAATGGATGAGGTATTCGCCCACTTTCGAAATGAATAAGAACACTGAAACACGATTAATGAAACTCGATATAATTCATGTATCATTATCGTCTTCATATTAGATGGTTTCGCACACAAAAAAAGAGCATAATCACCATGAATCATGACATAGACTAATAAAGATTTGTTGGTTTATGTCGGTCAAGCCTTTTAAGGCCACGCTTTTTATCTATATAACAAGAATTACAAATATCTTGAGGTTTCGAATTAGGAAAGTTAGGCTCAAATACAGATTCGAAGTGTTGGCCTTAAGCCAAACTACCGCACCTTCCTTTAATTATCTAGAGTTGGTTTCCTCAACATGTAGGTCTCTTATACATAGACTATAATTAGAAACTAACTAAAGCAACGCAAGTGAAAATAGGAAACTTATATAGTTTGGCTTACAAGTCAAGCCAAGTCTATATCTACTATAAATAAGAGAATTCTCTCCCTCTCTCTCTTAATTAGGATCTAGGGATGGAGGGACTCTGATGGTGTTCTTGGAGTTGAGGCTGTTGTTGCTTCAACTTCAAATTCAACCACACCACCGTGCATGTTCATCGATCTCTAATATTTTCTCTTCAGCTAGCGTTGATCTCTAAAGGTGAAGCAATGTCGTTGGATGCAATATACATAAGAAAGAACGCATAATCTATCTGATTCTTAATGATGATAGATTGATTATGAGTTCTTTCTTAGGTTTATGGCATCTAGCTAGTTCAGTCGACTTCAAAGATTGCACAAAAGTAAGAGAATCTGTTATTTTTATAATTGTATGTATAATCATAAGATATCTTATGTTTATGCTGAAATAATCTTTGATGCAATGATAAGTTTAGTTTACGTTACGACTTAAAAGATAGCTTTTACGGACATCAAATAAATCAACTTGAGATTAAAACTTTCTACTAATCAAGAAAGTTGATCAATTTATAATATCTTACATGCAAGTTACGTTATTTGTTTAATAAAATCTCAACCAAGATCAATAACTATATGTATCAGCCACGGTTTGATTTTGGGTTTATTCCGAAATTATGTCATCACGATATTTTAAATTTTGTTCATAAAATTTTAATGAATTCCAGTGAGATTTTTATGGTTCTTAAATTGCCGATAAAGTCCATGAATGTGTACATGTAGTAGCAGTGAATTCCTACAACTAGAATAAAATCCTTAAAGTGCTGATAAAGTCCATAATTTGTCGATAATAACAGAGGAACAACTTCTGCTCTAGTTTTTATTGTTTTGCAAAATATGAAATTCGGTATTAACTAGAATATGTCTTCTTTCGACGAAATAGAATGGCCGGTCTTATGGACCATATAACTTAACTGCAATCTTAGTCTGAAATGGATCTATGTGTAGAGCCGCAAGCCCGGAAGCCACAAACTCCAATCGATTTGGGTCAGTCACAAATAAACACAAACAAAGAAACACACTACACTAAGTTTATAGTGGTTCGGCAAGATGCCTACATCCACTTTCAAGAGAGAGAGAGTTTATTCAATGTCCCAATTACAATCACTCAAGCCCAATTTTGGATTTCTCACTCAAGAAATCTCCCAAAGTTATTCACCAAAGGATTGTCAAAAAGGTGGTTCACAAATGGCTTAGGTTTCCCTTTATATACTAGGGAAAACCTATTACAATCGCTCAAATCTCGAGGTAAACAAGAGGTTCGAAAACCATCAAAAAAACCAAGTTACGATATTTCGTCCGAACGACATAGGGAGTCGTTCGAACGAAACTTTGCGTCTCGGCCAAACTTCCAGGAGGATACAAGAGTCGTTTGAACGACCTGGGCCCAAAACCAAAAAAAACATAAATATCTTCACAATTCTCCACCTCGGCGAAGATTTCCCAAACCATACAAACAAACCGAAATCTGAGCCGAACTTCGCCAATCATCCAAACGAACTCAAATAAACACTCTCCTCTATCAAGTGTCCCCAAAGACCCAAACATACAAACGGCCCAAAGAAACTAACCAAAACCAAGCGTCCCCCAAAAGAGAACCAAATACAAACCAAGTGCCCCAATGAACCAATCAAACCAACCGTCCCAAAAGGACCAAATCCAAAACCAAGCGTCCCAAAGGACCAAATCCAAACCAAATGTCTCAAGGAACCAAACAACCAAATGTCCCAATAGACCAAATTGTTCCCAAAGAACCAAATCGACTGCACCAAATCAATGGTTGCCTACGTACCTCTGCGGATCAAGTCGTCTGTAGTTCACACAATCTCCGTGAGGGGCCAAATTAATCCATAGGAAAGAGATCATTCTCTCTATCTCTATGAATCCTCATATCAAGAGCCCGTTTGCACCGTTGTCTTGGAGACCTCTTCGAACCGTACAACGATCTCTTCTTCAATTGACACATATCATCATTTCTTGCAACAGTAAACCCACTCGGCTGAGTTACATTGATCTATTCCTTCAACTTCTCATGTAAGAGCGCCGTCTTAACATCAAGATGTTGCAATTCCAATTCTAATTCGCTACCATGGCCAATAAGATCCAACTGGAGAACTGTTTTACCACTAGTCTTGCCTTGAAGCGAAACACCATTTCGAGATCCTTGCTTCCTTTTGTAGACCCATTTACCACCAATCACCCTCTTGCGAAGATAATACATCTCATCCATCTTTGCTCCCTCCCAATGTTTAGCCGCAGAAGGAACACCTTCGACAATCGGTAGTGCATAGGCTACCATGGCCTTTGCCTTTGTAAGCCATTCCAGCTTACCCACATTCCTCTTTGGTTTACAAGTTGTAATTGACTCCGCCACCGGAATCTCTTCATCCGTACTACCAAATGCTCCACCTTCAACCGTGTCTTCACCATTTGGAATATGTACTAATGGTTCATCACCCATTGTCACACCGGTAGATGATCCCCATCTAAGTACGAAACTTTTTGGCCAATGTGAAGATGCATCAATCTCTACCCGCTGCAATACCTCGTTGGTTGTCTGCTCGGTGTGCTCAGCGCCATGCGACTTCGTCATAGAAGCCTCATCAAAAGTGACATCTCTGCTCAGAATGACCTTTTGGTCTCTCGTATCCCACAACTTGTAGCATTTTACACCCTTCTTCTTACCCCAAAAAATAGCCTTCCTTGCTCGTGGGTCCAACTTACCATCCTTCACATGATAGTATGTCGGCCCACAATTAAACCCTCCCCCAAACCATACGCACGTCCCGACCCAGACGCTTCGGATCAACACAAAAGAGGGCCGGTCTTCGACACCGAGCCCCTCTCTGACACCGAGCTTGCTCCTCTCCGTGTCACGGGCTGCCACACCGTCGACACCGGTGCCCCCTACATAATCCCAACCAACGCCAAAATGGTAGGTTGAGCTCATTAACACCATCAAACAAAACCCCGACTTCAGTAGCGCCGTCCACAGCCTACCTCTATGCGCTTCAGGCGTTAAAATTTGACTCGGCTAACCCAAATTCTTGGCTCTGTAACAATATATTACGTACACGGTGCATCGCAAAGGGAAGACTTTGTGAAGTAATCCTTGATTGTGGGTCTACGAAGAATTTAGTTGCTGCCGAGTTAGTGGAGAAGCTAAAGTTAGAAACTTTCCCAAGTACTGAATCGTTTGATCTCACTTGGCTCTCTTCGGGACAAGGAAAGTGTTCAGAAAACGAGTGCATTTTGACATTCACGATGGTTGACACTTATGAGGATACCATCCACGCCTCAGTAGTTGATATAAATATTTGTCATATCCTACTTGGGAAGCCTTTGATGCTTGACAGGAAAATTCGTTATGATGGGGAGACAAATACCTTTAGTTTCTTATGGGGAAAGGGGAAAGTC
Organism: Kingdonia uniflora; assembly: GCA_014058105.1. NCBI lineage: Eukaryota > Viridiplantae > Streptophyta > Magnoliopsida > Ranunculales > Circaeasteraceae > Kingdonia > Kingdonia uniflora. The sequence goes on from JACGCM010001501.1 coordinate 373,543, forward strand.
GTCCTAGAGCCGATGCCTTCTCCGATACTTGTCGCAGTCCTACGACAGGAGCGTGCCAGTTTCATCACCGATGCGCGATCAAACGGTAGGGCATATGCCCTTGTTAGTACGCATTCTTCACCCCCTACACCTGTCCCTTCTTGTTTACAATCCATTATTGCAGATTTTAGTAATGTTTGTGAGGAAAACACGGATAATGCATTACCTCCCCTACCTGATATACAACATACTATTAATTTTGTTTTGGGGTCCCCGCTCCCGAACTTACCTAACTACCGGATGGCACCCGCTGAGCATACAGAGTTATAGAAACAGGTCTTTGAGTTATGTAACAAGGGCCTAATTAGAGAGAGCATGTCACCATGTACAATACCAACCCCTCTGACTCCTAAGAAAGATGGCAGCTGGCAGATGTATATTGATAGTAAAGTTATCAACAAGATAATGGTTAAGTACTGTTTCCCAATTCTACGGTTAGAGGATATGATTGACAGCTTACACGAAGCCTAATTGTTCTCCAAACTTGACCTTCACACTGGGTTAGAGGATATGATTGACAGCTTACACGAAGCCTAATTGTTCTCCAAACTTGAACTTTACACTGGGTACCACCAGATTCGTATGAGGCCAGGTGATGAGTGGAAGACAACATTCAAAACAAAGGATGGTCTATTCGAGTGGATGGTCATGCCTTTCGGCCTATCTAATGCCTCGTCGACATTTATGAGGTTGATGACTTAGGCATTGTGCAAGTACATCAGCAAGTTTGTTGTTGTATACTTCGATGATATTCAGATCGACAGTAAGGCGGATGAAGAATACTTAGAGTACGTTACCACTATTCTTGGAGTCCTCCGGGTCAACAAGCTATTCCTTCAGCTGAAGAAATGTTCTTTCATGGTTGACTCAGTACAATTTTTGTGGTTTGTGGTGTCAGCTGATGGCATACGGGTTGACGACAGCAAGGTTCAAGCTATCAGGGATTGGGCGGTTCCTACATCGATTTTGTAGATTCGGAGTTTCCACGGGTTAACTACGTTTATAGAAGATTTATTCAAGGTTTTAGTACGATCATGACACCACTGACTGATTTGATGAGAGACGTCCCATTCGTCTGGGGCCAAAGGCAGCTACGGCTTTTACAATGATTAAATATAGCTTGACGTCAGCTCCTGTTCTTGCGGTACTCTATTTTACACAGTTGTTCCATGTACACACAGATGCGTGCAAAACTGGTATTGAGGCAATTCTTTCTCAAGGGGGGAAGCTAGTTGCGTATTTTGCAAAGAAGCTATCGAGTCCACAATTGCATTATTCCACATATGACATTGAACTTCTAGCAGTTGTCCGCTCACTAACTCATTGGAGGCACTATTTGGCACGCGGGGAGTTTATTCTCCACACAGACCATGATGCGTTACGCCATATACATAGTCAACAGCGGGTCACTTCTGATAGACAGGGAAGTGGTTCAACTTTATCCAAGACTATACGTTCCACACTCAGCATGTCAAGGGAAAGGAGAACACGGTCGCAGATGGTCTGAGTAGACGCAATCAGGTTCTGATTACTCTCCGAGCTTCAATATTTGGGTTTGAGGCATTACGTGATCTATATGTTATAGATGAGTTCTTCGGTCCTGTTTTTGGCGATTGTCTTGCATAGGAGGGAGTGAGGAGTGGTGAATACTCTATATAGGATAAGTATTTGTTCCGTGAGTCTACTCTATGCATCCTTACGTCGTCAGTTCGAGATTTTGTCATAGCTCAGATACATAGCGAGGGACTTGGTGGTCATTTTGGAGTGGCCAAGATGATGTCGTCTATCCGAGAGAAATATTTTTTTAAAGCAACTAGAGGTCTTACTGTCCCCTTTCCTTTTTGTCCTTTATGAATTTTTATCTAGAACTATTCCTAAAGCGAAAGATCAAAATCTTATTCATGGTGTCTCTATAGCTTGAGGGACACCTCCAGTTTCTCATTGCTTCTTTGTAGATGATAGCTTTATCTTCTATGGAACTAACCTTGTTGAGGCAGTGAGGTTAGTTACATTCAAGATATTACCACTATAACAAATCAAAGATATATTTTAGTTAGAATTTAGCTAATAGAGACTGTGTACCATCATTAGGAAAATGCTTCATTTTAAATAGTTCACTTTTAAATCTAAATATTTAGGTACCCCCATTCAAATTACTAGGAAAAAATATCAAGATTTTCAGTTTTTGCTCTCTTCAATCACTAAAAGATTGGAAGGCTGGAAAATTAAATGCTTAACTCAAGCTGGTATATCAAATGTTTTCATTTCTTCTCTCTAATGTCATTCATAAACAAATGGATTCCTTATGTAATAATTTCTGGTGGGGTAACAAGTCTGGGGGACGTAAAATTCATTTAACCAAATGGATTCCTTATCTTTCAACAGCACTTTAATTCCAAACTTAGTCTCAGATTAGGAAGGTATGTGATGAAGTTCCTAAATAAAATAGGAGTTTTAGTGAGTTGGGAAGTAATTCAAATATGGGGGAACTTGTTGCACAAGGCAACTTGGGAAATTAGAAACAACTTCTATTTCGAATTGAACTCTGATCTCTAGGGTTGCTAGCTCTATATAAGTTGGTGTTTCCCCACAACATCTTTCATACAATTTTCTAGTTCTTAAGATCTATTTCTACTCTCTTTGTCTTGCGAGCGACTTTTGTTCTTCACATTTGATATGTCGATTTTTAGTTTTCTCAAAGGTTCTGACTCCATGTGTACCAATTACGTCTTGGATGATAAGGGGTTTCCTCCCCTCCCGTGTTTAGAGATCGAAAAGACTCTCAAAAACTCTCTAGTGGCGTTCATTGAGGAACAACTCCAAAAGCCAAAACAGAGGAGCTCTCTAGAGTCTACTCCTGCCTTCGATGGGTTGCATTGTTTCGAGACAATAGTTTCTTCTCCAAATAACGGTATTACTGAGAATAAGACGGTGGGGAATGTTAGAAAAGTGGCGGAGGAATCAGCAGGGCAGGATCAGGGGAGTTTGAAGTTCGCTCCAGGGTTGCACTTGAATGAAGATATTGTTTCTCAGTAATTTTACAATCTGACTTTTTTTGTAGTTAGGAGATATTAGTCTGGATTGTTATGTTTGTGTTGTTCGAGTTTATTTGAATAAAACATCGTATCGTTAGCATATGTTTTGGGAGTTTATTTGTTTCAGAGCAACACCGTTTGGCTGGCCACGCTAATATGCCGTGAATCAGAATATGTAAATAGTATAAGAAACTCTAGCAAACTGAGAATAATTTGAAGTTAATTTTAGAAATAAACTTGTTGTGCAAGTAAACCTATTAGGCATCCAAATCTATGTAGAAAGTATGTAAACCTACTTGGATTCCAAATCTATTTGTATGGTTGAATAAATACATCATCCACGGGTATAGATATTGAACGTTGCAAGGTTTCACAAACTTGACGTTGTGGATTAAAATTTGACATCAACACAGATATAACGGCAAGAAAATATATATTCTAACAACTAATTGTTAAATGTGTACCATGTATAACTGGCCTTACCGCATGTTTATCATGGTTCAGTGAGTAAGTCATGAACGTTTTGTTGACCCCTGTTGTCTCGTCCATGTTGGTCATCTCAGCTTCGACATCTGATGATCGTCCTGATCGGACCCAGACAAACTTGAACATGTTGGTTCAGTTACCTTGGGGTGACGCAATTGGGCTCCTGCTCGGGGTTCTTGGGTGATGTCTCCCATACACCATACACCGAACGATCTACCTGTAGACACCGTGACAACATCAGCTTCAAGCTGCTCTTGGAAGTCATCACACGACATCTTTAGTCTCCAACCAGCAAAACCTGCCAGAAAGTATAAAATGAAAAAGAATTGCTTATTAGAACTCCTGTACGACAGTTGCGGAAATGAATTATGCTAGAAGAAATTCGTACCACTCTCCTTTTGGTGAGTCCATCCCAATGGCAAGCTTCCTCCACTTCACGCATTTGTTCCACTTGATCCATTCATTTTCTGGAGTGAGTCCCTCGGTCGAAGGATCCTGAGAAAACACAAAAAACGGAATGAGAAAACAAGCCACATATCTCTAGTAATCCAAAATTTTTGTTAGCAGGTTATTAACCACTGTAATCTAATGAAATTCACTTTCCATCTTTGAATACTCTATCTTATGGGTAAATATTCACCCAATATACTTCTACCAGCAACAAAATACATCGATTTCTATACGGAGTCGTTGGATTACTGTACAACAAATTATTTCTTTGCTTAACATTAATTTATGTGGTTTCACGTGCATGTATAACAGAGGCTTGAATCATTCCAGTGCAAAGTTATTCAATGGTTTCAGAATTTACCAACAATTAGAAAATATATAAGAGAATTGCAAAAAAGTTAAGTTTGCTTAAGATATTCTTGTAATAGGAAAATTTTTCCTTGAAGGATAAAAATATTAATTAAAATGGTAATTAAACAGCTAATTAATTTGGGTTAAGAGGTTGGGTTTAAGAGGGGCAAGCAAGTTGCGTATTTTGCTCAGAAGCTATCGAGTCCACAATTGCGTTATTCCACATATGACATTGAGCTTCTAGCAATTGTCCGCTCACTAACTCATTGGAGGCACTATTTGGTGCACATGGAGTTTATTCTCCACAAAGACCATGATGCGTTAGGTCATATACACAGTCAGTCGCGGGTCACTTCTGATAGACAGGCGAAGTGGTTCAACTTTCTCCAAGACTATACGTTCAACACTCAGCATGTCAAGGGAAAGGAGAACACGGTCGCAGATGGTCTGAGTAGACGCAATGAGTTTCTGGTTACTCTCCGAGCTTCAATATTTGGGTTTGAAGCATTACGTGATCTATATGTTATTGATGAGTTCTTCGGTCCTATTTTTGGCGATTGTCTTGCATAGGAGGGAGTGAGGAATGGTGAATACTCTATACATGATAAGTATTTGTTCCGTGAGTCTACTTTATGCATCCTTACGTCGTCAGTTCGATATTTTGTCATTGCTAAGATACATAGCGAGAGACTTGGTGATAATTTTGGAGTGGCCAAGATGATGTTGGCTATGAGAGAGAAATATTTTTTTAAAACAACTAGAGGTCTTAGGCAAGGGGACCCACTATCTCCTTTCCTTTTTGTCCTTTATGACTTTTTATCTAGAACAATTCCTAAAGGGGAAGATCAAAATCTTATTCATGGTGTCTCCATAGCTTGAGGGGCACCTCCAATTTCTCATTGCTTCTTTGTAGATAATAGCTTTATCTTTTGTAGAGCTAACCTTGTTGAGGCTGGTTACATTCAAGATATCACCACTATAACAAATCAAAGATATATTTTAGTTAGAATTTAGCTACTAGAGACTGTGTACCATCATTAGGAAAATACTTCATTTTAAAAAGTTCACTTTTAAATCTAAATATTTAGGTACCCCCATTCAAATTACTAAATCAATAGCATCGAATTAGAACAATCCAAGAAGGATAAGATGAAAAACTCCTCTGTCATCCATTTTTATGAAACATTTTCATCTCCACCCCAAAAATTAACCAATGCCGAGGCACCCAAGCAACGCGGAAGAAACACCGACAACACTAGAAGAAGAGACGGTAGGCCAGACAGACCTGTCCCAGTTCTACCTCCAATGACAACAACTCTCTCCGCTATCTTACCAACGATAAATGGAGATGAGTTCTATCGGGTAGCACAAACAATTCTTGATATCCTCAACAAATCTTTATGTTAGTACCACAACGTGCATAGTCACGAGACTGACAACTGTTGCTCTCTCATTCAAATTTTTCATCGCATTCTATTAGCTGGAAGACTTCATAATTATGTAGTTAACATTCAAAAGTTCCTCAAAGAAGAAACTAAAAATAAAGACGTTGACCAATAGCAAGGCCAAGGGAAAACTCGAAATCTTTATATGATCGAGATTGAGAAAAGAGAGAAAATAAAACAAGACGATCGATTTACATCTTGTTGCAAAATGACATCCTAAGACAAATCAGCAAAACTTTTCCTCAGCTCGAGCAAATCAAAGTGTTCGTACCATATTACCTTCGAGGACTGTAACACTAGCCATGTCAAGTACCCTCATAATGTCCTTTTGGTCATTATGCTCAAAGTAGGACAATACTACCTATACACGCTATTCGTCGATACAGGAAGCACCACAGATATTCTGCTTAGAAGGCCAATTGAAGTTCTGGGAGTTAAAGACTTAGTGAAAGCTTTGACAGCCACCATCGCAGGTTTTAACGGTTCAAAAGAATTGGCCACAAGAGAAATCACCCTGCCAGTCCAAGCGAGATCGGAAACTACTTTCATTAAATTCGTGGTCATCGATGCGGAGTCCAAGTATTTGGGAATTTTAGGGCGGAGTTGGCTACATTCGATCAAGGTAGTATCTTCGACATATCATCTGGCATTAAAATTTCCAATAGATCACAAAGTCTACGAAATCAAAGGTAGCCAAGCAGTTGCACGTATGTGCGAGAATACCATAACCAACACTCACACGGCAAAACTTCTAAAGGCATAACAACTACAGCAAGAAGCACAACCCACATTCGAGCAGCATGATACTGAGGTAGCAGATTCCATTGAACTCGATGGGCCCAGGTGTAATGCCTTCATCGGCTCCATGCTGTCATCCGACGAAAAAGAAACCATGATTCAACTCCGAAAGAAAAACGTTGACATCTTTGCATGGTCTTTCCAAGAGATGCCCGACATCGATCCCTCAATCGTATGCCACAAGCTCAATCTCCTTCTAGACAGCAAGACAGTTGTGCATAAGCGTCGCAATCTAGCTCCCCGCCTTCGCGAAGTCGTAAATTAAGAAATTTATAAACTCCTTCGTGTAAGATTTATTCGAGAAGCAAAATATCCAAAATGGGTTTCTAACATAGTGGCGGTCCCAAAGAAGAATGAGATAAAATGAGAGTTTGTGCTGATTTCACAGAACCCAACGAATTTATACTTAAAGATAACTTTCCTCTCCCCCTGATCCCACAACTCCTTGACTCTGCAGCAGGGTACAAACTTCTTTTAATAATGGATGCAACCACTGGTTACAATCAGGTTCCTCTGGCCGAAGAAGATTATGAAAAAATAACTTTTATTGCAGAAAGATGTCTTTACTGTTACACAGTGATGCCTTTTGGATTAAAAAATGCAAGAGCCACTTACCACCAGCGGCTTGTCACTAAAATGTTCAAAGAAGGTAAAATCATGGAAGTATACACCAATAATGTAAGAAGCATGAAAATCCCTAATCTCAATGGATTCCAATAAACATAGAAATTCCTAATCTCGTAATAATCCTCACATAGATTTACAAGAGATAGATGAAACATAAGAGATCCATCAAGAATTCAAAGATTACCTCAACAAAGACCATGTTGCATACCTTCTTTTTGAAACCCTTCAATATTCTCTCTTTCTTAATTTCTTATCTTAGCAACCAAGAGGTACTTCCCCTCTCACCATCAAATCCAAAGAGCACAACACCCTCCACCTTCTTCCTTGTAAAGACCAACTCTTTACAAGGTCTACCACAGAGGCTACATCTCTTCTAGATTTCAAGTTTCTCGCACAAAGGCTTTTAACTCACACACTGTATATAGGCTTTGGACTCACACTCTATATTTATAGACTCTCTATCAGGTCATCTCTGAAATACGCATCACGAGATAAACCATCGCTTTGGGATAAATTCCCTTCAGAACGAACTTAAAAACAAACAAACATAGCATTTTTCGATCGAACGACTTCATGACTCGTTCAAACGACTTTAACGTAAACTCTGCCGTTCGAACGACTTCCCCACTCGTTCGAACGACTTTCCTTGTTTTGAGCCGTAACCTAATAGTTTAGGCAAAGTTTGATTAACAACTTGATTGCAAATATTATGGGTGGCTTTTCCTACACATATGGATCCTGAAATCTTCGACGAGCCAGAGAAGTTCCAACCATCACGGTTCGAGGGCCCTTCAAAATCAGTCCCTCCATATACATGCATTCCCTTTGGAGCAGGATCTCGTATTTGCCCTGGAAGCAAGTTTCCACGTATAGATGCGTTATTGATTATTCATCACTTGGTTACAAATTATGGATGGACATCCTTGATCCCAGACGAACCACTAATACATGATCCTATACCTTATCCTGCTAAGGGCCTTCCTGTCAGGCTTCATCCTATGTTGGACGGAGAGAACACTACTTAAACATGACACTGAGCTTGTATCAGTTTAGTTTGCAGCTCTATAGAAATCAAGACAGTACACAAGGGGAATGATGAATAAGGGGAAGAAATGGATGAGGTATTCGCCCACTTTCGAAATGAATAAGAACACTGAAACACGATTAATGAAACTCGATATAATTCATGTATCATTATCGTCTTCATATTAGATGGTTTCGCACACAAAAAAAGAGCATAATCACCATGAATCATGACATAGATTAATAAAGATTTGTTGGTTTATGTCGGTCAAGCCTTTTAAGGCCACGCTTTTTATCTATATAACAAGAATTACAAATATCTTGAGGTTTCGAATTAGGAAAGTTAGGCTCAAATACAGATTCGAAGTGTTGGCCTTAAGCCAAACTACCGCACCTTCCTTTAATTATCTAGAGTTGGTTTCCTCAACATGTAGGTCTCTTATACATAGACTATAATTAGTAACTAACTAAAGCAACGCAAGTAAAAATAGGAAACTTATATAGTTTGGCTTACAAGTCAAGCCAAGCTTATATCTACTATAAATAAGAGAGTTCTCTCCCTCTCTCTCTTAATTAGGATCCAGGGATGGAGGGACTCTGATGGTGTTCTTGGAGTTGAGGCTGTTGTTGCTTCAACTTCAAATTCAACCACACCACCGCGCATGTTCATCGATCTCTAGTGTTTTCTCTTCGGCTAGCGTTGATCTCTAAAGGTGAAGCAATGTCTAGGTTTATGGCATCTAGCTAGTTCAGTCGACTTCAAAGATTGCACAAAAGTAAGTGAATCTGTTACTTTTATAATTGTATGTATAATCATAAGATATCTTATGTTTATGCTGAAATAATATTTGATGCAATGATAAGTTTAGTTTACGTTACGACTTAAAAGATAGCTTTTACGGACATCAAATAAATCAACTTGAGATTAAAACTTTCTACTAATCAAGAAAGTAGATAAATTTATAATATCTTACATGCAAGTTACGTTATTTGTTTAATAAAATCTCAACCAAGATCAATAACTATATGTATCAGCCACGGTTTGATTTTGGGTTTTATTCCGAAATTATGTCATCACGATATTTTAAATTTCGTTCATAAAATTTTAATGAATTCCAGTGAGATTTTTATGGTTCTTAAATTGCCGATAAAGTCCATGAATGTGTACATGTAGTAGCATTGAATTCCTACAACTAGAATAAAATCCTTAAAGTGCTGATAAAGTCCATAATTTGTCGATAATAACTGAGGAACAACTTCTGCTCTAGTTTTTATTGTTTTGCAAAATATGAAATTCGGTATTAACTAGAATATGTCTTCGGTCTGTCGACGAAATAGAATGACCGGTCTTATGGACCATATAACTTAACTGCAATCTTAGTCTGAAATGGATCTATGTGTTGAGCCGCAAGCCCGGAAGCCACAAACTCCAATCAATTTGGGTTAGTCACAAACAAACGCAAACAAAGAAACACACTACACCAAGTTTATAGTGGTTCGGCAAGTTGTCTACATCCACTTTCAAAAGAGAGAGAGTTTATTCAATGTCCCAATTACAATCACTCAAACCCAATTTTGGATTTCTCACTCAAGAAATCTCCCAAAGTTACTCGCCAAAGGATTGTCAAAAGGGTGGTTCACAAATGACTTAGGTTTCCCTTTATATACTAGGGAAAACCTATTACAATCGCTCAAATCTAGAGATAAACAAGAGGTTCGAAAACCATAAAAAAAAACAAGTTACGATATTTCGTCCGAACGACATAGGGAGTCGTTCGAACGAAACTTTGCGTCTCGGCCAAACTTCCAGGAGGATACAAGAGTCGTTCGAACGGATTCAAGAGTCGTTCGAACGACCTTTGCCCAAAACCAAAAAAAACATAAATATCTCCACAATTCTCCACCTCGGCGAAGATTTCCCAAACCACACAAACAAACCGAAATCTTAGCCGAACTTCGCCAATCATCCAAACGAACTCAAATAAACACTCTCCTCTATCAAGTGTCCCCAAAGACCCAAACATACAAACGGCCCAAAGAAACTAACCAAAACCAAGCGTCCCCCAAAAGAGAACCAAATACAAACCAAGTGCCCCAATGAACCAATCAAACCAACCGTCCCAAAAGGACCAAATCCAAAACCAAGCGTCCCAAAAGACCAAATCCAAACCAAATGTCTCAAGGAACCAAACAACTAAATGTCTCAATAGACCAAATTGCTCCCAAAGAACCAAATCGACTGCACCAAATCAATGGTTGCCTACGTACCTCCGCGGATCAACTCGCCCGTAGTTCACACAATCCCCGTGAGGGGCCAAATTAATCCATAGGAAAAGGATCATTCTCTCTATCTCTATGAATCCACATATTAAGAGCCCGTTTGCACCGTTGTCTTGAAAACCTCTTAGAACCGTACAACGATCTCTTCTTCAATTGACACATATCATCATTTCTAGCAACAGTAAACCCACTCGGCTGAGCTACATTGATCTATTCCTTCAACTTCTCATGTAAGAGCGCCGTCTTAACATCAAGATGTTGCAATTCCAATTCTAATTCGCTACCATGGCCAATAGGATCCAACTGGAGAACTGTTTTACCAGTAGTCTTGCCTTGAAGCGAACCACCATTTCGAGATCCTTGCTTCTTTTTGTAGACCCATTTACCACCAATCGCCCTCTTGCGAAGATAATACATCTCTTCCATCTTTGCTCCCTCTCAATGTTTAGCCGTAGAAGGAACACCTTCGACAATCGGTAGTGCATAGGCTACCATGGCCTTCGCCTTTGTAAGCCATTCCAGCTTACCCACATTCCTCTTTGGTTTACAAGTTGCAATTGACTCTGCCACCGGAATCTCTTCATCCGTACTACCAAATGCTCCACCTTCAACCGTGTCTTCACCATTTGGAACATGTACTAATGGTTCATCACCCGTTGTCACGCCGGTAGATGACCCCCATCTAAGTACGAAACTCTTTGGCCAATGTGAAGATGCATCAATCTCCACCCCTGCAATACCCCGCTGGTTGTATGCTCGGTGTGCTCAGAGTCATGCGACTTCATCATAGAAGTCTCATCAAAAGTGACATCTCTGCTCAGAATGATCTTTTGGTCTCTCGTATCCCACAACTTGTAGCATTTTACACCCTTCTTCTTACCCAGAAAAATGGCCTTCCTTGCTCGTGGGTCCAACTTACCATCCTTCACATGATAGTATGTCGGCCCACCATTAAACCCTCCCTCAAACCATACGCACGTCCTAACCCAGACGCTTCGGATCAACACAAAAGAGGGCCGGTCTTCGACACCGAGCCCCTCTCTGACACCGAGCCTGCTCATCTCCGTGTCACGGGCTGCCACACCGTCGACACCGGTGCCCCCCCTACACAATCCCAACCAACGCCAAAATGGTAGGTTGAGCTCATCAACCACATCAAACAAAACCCCGACTTCAGTAGCGTCGTCCACAGCCTACCTCTATGCGCTTTAGGCGTTAAAATTTGACTCGGCTAACCCAAATTCTTGGCTCCGTAACAACAGATTTCGTACACGGTGCATCGCAAAGGGAAGACTTTGTGAAGTAATCCTTGATTGTGGCTCTACAGAGAATTTAGTTGCTGCCGAGTTAGTGGAGAAGCTAAAGTTAGAAACTTTCCCAAGTACTGAATCGTTTGATCTCACTTGGCTCTCTTCGGGACAAGGAAAGTGTTCCGAAAACGAGTACATTTTGACATTCACGATGGGTGACACTTATGAGGATACCATCCACGCCTTAATAGTTGATATAAATATTTGCCATATCCTACTTGGGAGGCCTTTGATGTTTGACAGGAAAATCCGTTATGATGGGGAGACAAATACCTTTAGTTTCTTATGGGGAAAGAAGAAAGTCGTCTTAGAGCCGATGCCTTCTCCGATACTTGTCGCAGTCCTACGACGGGAGCGTGCCAGTTTCATCGCCGATGCGCGATCACACGGTAGGGCATATGCCCTTGTTAGTACGCATTCTTCACCCCCTACACCTGTCCCTTTTTGTTTACAATCCATTATTGAAGATTTTAGTAATGTTTGTGAGGAAAACACAGATAATGCATTACCTCCCCTACCTGATATACAACATGCTATTGATTTTGTTTTGGGGTCCCCACTCCCAAACTTACATAACTACCGGATGGCACCCGCAGAGCATACAGAGTTATAGAAACAGGTCTTTGAATTATGTAACAAGGGCCTAATTAGAGAGAGCATGTCACCAAGTACAATACCAACCCTTCTGACTCCTAAGAAAGATGGCAGCTGGCGGATGTGTATTGATAGTAAAGTTATCAAAAAGATAACGGTTAAGTACTGTTTCCCAATTCCACGGTTAGAGGATATGATTGGCAGCTTGCACGGAGCCTAATTGTTCTCCAAACTTGACCTTCACACTGGGTACCACCAGATTCGTATGAGGTCAGGTGATGAGTGGAAGACAACATTCAAAACAAAGGATGGTCTATTCGAGTGGATGGTCATGCTTTTCGGCCTATCTAATGCCTCGTCGACATTTATGAGGTTGATGACTTAGGCATTGTGCAAGTACATCTGCAAGTTTGTTGCTGTATACTTCGATGATATTCAGATCTACAGTAAGACGGATGAAGAATACTTAGAGTACGTCACCACTATTCTTGGAGTCCTCCGGGTCAACAAGCTATTCCTGTCACGCCCCAAAATTCGGTAATCGGTAGCTTGACCAATTACTAGATTCTAAGTAGTGCAGGTCGGGGAATTCACAGATTCTACCCCACAAATAGCCAAGCCGTAGACAAATTCTGGCTCAGCTATTCACATATAGCAATAATCATCAGAGTAAATAAATAACATACAACAATAAAACGCGGAATCAAAAGATATATATATATATACATCAGAAGATAATGTAATACAATATCTCAAAATAAAACTCAGTGACATATGCTGAGAACACCTACAGAAGTCTAGAACTAAAAGAAATCTGCAGCGGCAAGATCTCTCTCTGAACACGGTCGCAGATGGTCTGAGTAGACGCAATGAGTTTCTGGTTACTCTCCGAGCTTCAATATTTGGGTTTGAGGCATTACGTGATCTATATGTTATAGATGAGTTCTTCGGTCCTGTTTTTGGCGATTGTCTTGCATAGGAGGGAGTGAGGAGTGGTGAATACTCTATATAGGATAAGTATTTGTTCCGCGAGTCTACTCTAGGCATCCTTACGTCGTCAGTTCGAGATTTTTTCATAGCTCAGATACATTGCGAGGGACTTGGTGGTCAGTTTGGAGTGGCCAAGATGATGTCGTCTATCCGAGAGAAATATTTTTTTAAAGCAACTAGAGGTCTTACTGTCCCCTTTCCTTTTTGTCCTTTATGAATTTTTATCTAGAACGATTCCTAAAGCGGAAGATCAAAATCTTATTCATGGTGTCTCTATAGCTTGAGGGACACCTCCAGTTTCGCATTGCTTCTTTGTAGATGATAGCTTTATCTTCTATAGCGCTAACCTTGTTGAGGCAGTGAGGTTAGTTACATTCAAGATATTACCACTATAACAAATCAAAGATATATTTTAGTTAGAATTTAGCTAATAGAGACTGTGTACCATCATTAGGAAAATGCTTCATTTTAAAAAGTTCACTTTTAAATCTAAATATTTAGGTACCCCCATTCAAATTACTAGGAAAAAATATCAAGATTTTCAGTTTTTGCTCTCTTCAATCACTAAAAGATTGGAAGGCTGGAAAATTAAATGCTTAACTCAAGCTGGTAGATCCACCTTAGTTAAGTCTGTGGTTACCTCCATCCCTGTATGTCAAATGTTTTCATTTCTTCTTTCTAATGTCATTCATAAACAAATGGATTCCTTATGTAATAATTTCTGGTGGGATGATAACAAGTCTGGGGGACGTAAAATTCATTTAACCAAATGGATTCCTTATCTTTCAACAGCACTTTAATTCCAAACTTAGTCTCAGATTAGGAAGGTATGTGATGAAGTTCCTAAATAAAATAGGAGTTTTAGTGAGTTGGGAAGTAATTCTAATATGGGGGAACTTGTTGCACAAGGCAACTTGGGAAATTAGAAACAACTTCTATTTCGAATTGAACTCTGATCTCTAGGGTTGCTAGCTCTATATAAGTTGGTGTTTCCCCACAACATCTTTCATACAATTTTCTAGTTCTTAAGATCTATTTCTACTCTCTTTGTCTTGCGAGCGACTTTTGTTCTTCACATTCGATATGTCGATTTTCAGTTTTCTCAAAGGTTCTGACTCCATGTGTACCAATTACGTCTTGGATGATAAGGGGTTTCCTCCCCTCCCTTGTTTAGAGATCGAAAAGACTCTCAAAAACTCTCTAGTGGCGTTCATTGAGGAACAACTCCAAAAGCCAAAACAGAGGAGCTCTCTAGAGTCTACTCCTGCCTTCGATGGGTTGCATTGTTTCGAGACAATAGTTTCTTCTCCAAATAACGGTATTACTGAGAATAAGACGGTGGGGAATGTTAGAAAAGTGGCGGAGGAATCAGCAGGGCAGGATCAGGGGAGTTTGAAGTTCGCTCCAGGGTTGCACTTGCATGAAGATATTGTTTCTCAGTAATTTTACAATCTGACTTTTTTTGTAGTTAAGGAGATATTAGTCTGGATTGTTATGTTTGTGTTGTTCGAGTTTATTTGAATAAAACATCGTATCGTTAGATTATGTTTTGGGAGTTTATTTGTTTCAGAGCAACCCCGTTTGGCTTGCCACGCTAATATGCCGTGAATCAGAATATGTAAATAGTATAAGAAACTCTAGCAAACTGAGAATAATTTGAAGTTAATTTTAGAAATAAACTTGTTGTGCAAGTAAACCTATTAGGCATCCAAATCTATGTAGAAAGTATGTAAACCTACTTGGATTCCAAATCTATTTGTATGGTTGAATAAATACATCATCCACGGGTATAGATATTGAACGTTGCAAGGTTTCACAAACTTGACGTTGTGGATTAAAATTTGACATCAACACAGATATAACGGCAAGAAAATATATATTCTAACAACTAATTGTTAAATGTGTACCATGTATAACTGGCCTTACCGCATGTTTATCATGGTTCAGTGAGTAAGTCATGAACGTTTTGTTGACCCCTGTTGTCTCGTCCATGTTGGTCATCTCAGCTTCGACATCTGATGATCGTCCTGATCGGACCCAGAAAAACTTGAACATGTTGGTTCAGTTACCTTGGGGTGATGCAATTGGGCTCCTGCTCGGGGTTCTTGGGTGACGTCTCCCATACACCATACACCGAACGATCTACCTGTAGACACCGTGACAACATCAGCTTCAAGCTGCTCTTGGAAGTCATCACACGACATCTTTAGTCTCCAACCAGCAAAACCTGCCAGAAAGTATAAAATGAAAAAGAATTGCTTATTAGAACTCCTATACGACAGTTGCGGAAATGAATTATGCTAGAAGAAATTCGTACCACTCTCCTTTTGGTGCGTCCATCCCAATGGCAAGCTTCCTCCACTTCTCGCATTTGTTCCACTTGATCCGGTCGAAGGATCCTGAGAAAACACAAAAAACGGAATGAGAAAACAAGCCACATATCTCTAGCAAAACAGAAGATTAATAGATTTAAGTAAACCAATCAAAAAGAAGAATACCACATGAACTGGATCAAATTGATCGCAGAACCTATCTATCTCAAATCCCATCCACTCCAGCAGCAATACACTCCTCAGATTGGACGAAGTCCGTTTTGTTCAATAGGGGGACAAGACAAGTTTCAGCTGTGAGACCTCAATAAGAGCGTTGCTAGGAGGACCCTACGGTCGTAAAGCATAGTGACCACGAATGAGAAAGTGCCACATATCTTTTGTGTAACCCGGAAATTTTGTTAGCAGGTTATTAACAACGGCAATCTAATGAAATTCACTTTCCATCTTTGAATACTCTATCTTATGGGTAAATATTTACCCAATATACTTCTACCAACAACAAAATACATCGATTTCTATACGGGGTCGTTGGATTACTCTACAACAAATTATTTCTTTGCTTAACATTAATTTATGTGGTTTCACGTGCATGTATAACAAAGGCTTGAATCATTCCAGTGCAAAGTTCTTCAATGGTTTCAGGATTTACCAACCATTAGAAAATATATAAGAGAAGTGCAAAAAAGTAAAGTTTGCTTAAGATATTCTTGTAATAGGTATAATTTTCCTTGAAGGATAAAAATATTAATTAAAATGGTAATTAAACAGCTAATTAACTTGGGTTAAGAGGTTGGGTTAAAGAGGACACATTTTTTGATGGAGAAACACTTACAACTATGCTTGATCCTAAGCGCCAAGGACAATTTTTTTTTCTCCTTAATCAGTCTTCCATGCTGAACATAGAGACTCCCGTGTTACCACGTTTAGCCTCTTCATCGTATTTTCCTATTGTTAGCTTGGCAGCTCCCGCCGCAATCTCTCCATTCACAATGGCCATCGCAGTTAGAGAATCCTTCAAGTTTTTTACCACCACCTGATGAAGAAAAAATAAAATTTAAGGTTTTAGTTTCACTCAAACCAACAGTTTAACAAAAAAAATAAAAAGAAGAGGACGGCAATCACCAATGACTTTTGCAGATAAATCCGCATTCTGGCATCTGAAAATAGAACTTTCAAGTACGAACGAAGAGACATTTCATAAGGTAATTCAAGGTTTGTGATGGAGATTTTCAATAGAATACATAGTCCACCAATTGTGAAGATTCCAGATGATTATTATTGTTCCCGGACGTCCGTCAAGCATATTAAAATGTTTTTCAACAGCATGAAATGGTAACAATGCATTTATCTTGCTAATTGTTGCCTGTGCTTCAGCCTCAGGCTGGACAGAGGCGTCTAGCACCAAGTTATTTTTCTTCCTGGGGTATTTAACAATGCATCTTTCATGTTTTCTCTTAGAGAAAGCAAGCTCTTTATCTCTAAATGAGATATTCCATGACCATTATCGATTAATATGATCACAGGTAATGAAGCCAGATCCTCATTTTTTTGTAAGTTCTTGATGGTAATTTTTCAACCGGGAAAATTGCATCTTCATATATTAGAAGTCATTTCCAAAACGGCTGAAGCTGTGCAGTAATAAAAACTAAGGCTGAATACCATATGCCACGGTCAATAGATTAAATTCGAAACGGAGTAGTACAGATCAGAATCAGCTCCAAGCTTGGTTTATAGCACATCTAGCTTCCTATGTACCATATAAGTAGGACTCCATCCCGACAATATGGTGGTGAAATCCAAAATTGATTGAAATTATAATTTCATAAAAGTTTCAAAATGTGCATATACTTTTAAAAAAATTACAGATAGATACTATAATAAAACTTATTAAAAATTGATTCATTTGCATTGAGCTGTTGTATGTCGAATTTTTCTGCCACATTTTGTTCAAATAATAGATACATAACAAGCAAATAAACTCGGAAATTAATCTGTTTAATGGGTTGCCTTGGCATTTCTGGCGTTTTCGACAAGTTCTGCAATTGCAGAAAATACCCCATCGTGAACAGAACTTAATGTTTCACCTCTTATCATATTTTTTAGAACCCAGAAGCAAGATTACCTCGAAGTTTGAAAGCAAGATAAGCGCAAAATTAAGTGTTGCTCGCGCTATTAATCACTACAATTAGATGTTGCTATACCCTTATGTCAATTAGATGCAACCAAAGAACAATAAGGGGCCCGAGATTAATTACAATTTTAGTTTACTCCAACATCCCAAAACAGAAACACCAACTTGTTTTAGCATGTTGAAGGGTGATAAAAAGAAAACAACTATCATTGAAACGAGAATTTGTATATAGCATTCTATTATATCTGGAAAAAAAAAAATGAGAACTCATATAACACAATTTATTCATGAAAGTGTTGTGAGGAGGGTTCCATAACACATGCCATAACTAATTATATACACAATTTATTCATGATACCATCGTCACTGTAATGCTCAGTAACCATCCATGTCCATAACCACAATAATTTTACTTCACACCAATGTTACGCTCACGCCGATGACGCTTCTTACTATCGAGACTATAGAAGCAAGAAGAAATTGTTTTCGAGTTTGTCTAGGAAGATATCACGATGAGAGGAATTGTAGGAGGTGGACACCTTGGTTTCTCTACAATGACAGATCCCCATGGATTTCATACGGCACCAAAACGGATGTAATCAACAATACTATTGTCAATGACCTGTGATCGAATCACATGCAAAAGTTCCGGTAGAAGTTCTGACCACTTACTACCACCCATTGACACTTTTCTTTTCTTAGATAACGACTTGGATGGGATTCTTGGCGTGCAGACTCTATATAAATAGGGAGCAAATATATCATCCCACTGGTATAAATATTGAATGTTCCATGGTTTTACAAACTTGTCACTGTGGATTACAAATTTGATATCAACAAAGATATAAAAGGTAACAAAAAATTATTCTAACTAATTGTTAAATGTGTCCCATGTATAAAATAAGCTCTTCCTTGAGTTTCACCACATCTGTATTCCTAGATATACCAGGAGTAAGAGATTAAAGAATATGAAGTTATACCATTTCAACAAAAAACCCTGGGTGGCCATAACTTGGCCTTACCGCATGATTATCATGGTCCCGTGAGTAAGTCATGAACATTTTGTAGACCACCGTTGTCTCGTTGTTGTTCTCTTGTTCCAAACACTAGACCTCCCTGGTCCATGTTGGTCATCTCAGCTTCAACATCTGATGATCGTCCTAATCGGACCCCGACCGACTTAAACATGTTGGTTCCATTACCTTGGGGTGAGGCCATGGGACTACCGCCCAGGGTTTTTGCTGGTGTTGTTCCGTCTGTTGTTTTCTTCTTTACAGCCTTCATATGCCAATTCTTGAGTGCCTTGGATGTCTGGTCATCGAATATTGATCTCTTCATGGTTGAACCCATCTGCAAATTCCCACAGTTACATGATAAAATTTGTTTTTCATCAATGAACTTTGAGAGTAATAAATTTGCGTATATCATACCCCATGCGATAAGCACGAGATCTCACCTGTGTTACAAGTGCATACAAGGGGAGTGTAATGTAGCTGCACAAAACTTGGACTAATACCCTGCACCAACAGTAAACGTGTATCGATAATTAACTAAATCTTCCTAAGAAAATAGCAAACCATGAAATGTTTTGCAAACCTACAGTTCTTATGGAGATTTTTTTTACTACAAAAAGATTCACGCGGTTACAATAACTTGATGCCTTATGAAGGTAAGAATTAATGGAACTAAAACTTACCCCATGGCAACTCTGATTATTATAAGAGTAAAATTTTCGTGGAAACAGGATTTTAGCCCGAACTCATACTGCAAAAGCAAAATATATTTGCATCAAGAAACATAATTAAAACAGAATCATGGTGAAACTAAGAATGTAAGTATTAGTGGTGATGATGAGATGATATTTGATTACCCATATCCAGAAGAAATACGTTATCTGGAACGCATTCTGCACAACAACAGAAGCAAACGAAATCGTATTAAAATTGTGAGACGAAATCGTATTAGGCCTATAACATCTCAATCAAATTTCAAGTTTTCTGAAGATCGTTTTTATTTTCTAGCTATCTAGGAAACGTTATCATGTATCTTACTATCTTAGTTTAACAACCATTCAAAAATAGATTTACGCTTCGATCATATAAATGGGTGTCTTAAGCCAAAGTACATATCTAGTTCGTAAAGCCAAAGTTAAAATTTTATAGCGGGCATAAATAAAAACAGTACCTGAAACAGTGTGAAATGGATGAGGTGCAAAACCAATGGAGGCCAACCAAACCAAAAATGTCTGTCGCTGACTTGCACAAGAGGGATCCCTTGAACAACGGCATGTCTTTCTTGAATCTCAAGAGCCATTTGTGTTATAATTGATTGCAGTTTTGTCCCAACTAATAAGATAATCTTTAATAAAAAAAATTATCAGAAATTTGTAATCATTTTGAGCTCTAGAAATGAAAATAGTGATCTGACTTACAAGCAATGGAACTATAGATTCCCAAAATAATGCCTGCCATCCTGAAAAGAACAAGTTGAAACCATGAACAAGAATTTGTTTTAGTTCAAATCGGAAAATGTATAAAAATTACTTGAAATCAAGCACTTAAGAGTTAACCCACCATCGACGTTAAGAAGCAAGAAGACCACAACTGAACCCCATAAAAGAGGACTACGGACAACACGTAAGAAAATAGAGGTTATACTTCAGAACAAGACGTCAAATTATGGGGTCGGAAAACAGATATTATAATACCTGATTCCCACGACTACCTTGAAGTCATCTTCTAACGACCGTTTAATATACTTCTGGAAGTCGAACTTGCTTCCTGAAGCTAAATGAACCTATAACATTAAAGCAATCAACAAATCATTATTGAACACAGAGAAGGGGCACGACGAATAACTAAGCAAACTTACGGTGATGAATCCGTGACGCATGGTTAAGTAGTCGGCCTTCCGAACAGACCGGAAAAATTGCCTAAAGAAGCAAACCTGCAAAAGTATTACTTATTTAAAGAAGTAAGAGACCTATAAAATTATATAGTATACTTCTTTGTTTGTAAGAAAGCGTATGTCTAGTATCAAACTGAAATGAGAAGTTTTCTTACAACATAGAAGAAGAAAGGGGTCCTAGTCCAGAAACTGTTATGTGATTTCACGAAAGACGTCTCATGAGTGAGCCTAAATCTTGATGGATCTGCACGAGAAACACAGTTAAGCTAAAGAGATCAGCAGTAATTATGGCTTGAGGATGGGGTAACCATAATTAGTCCATAACAAATATACAAAACAAAAGATATTTCTTATGAACGGCGTACCGTAGTCACGAGATATAGTCTCCTGCTCCCAAACCTTCCAACCACGAATCTGCAAGGTAGAGCAATTTTCACCATGTAACTTATACGCTAAGATTCCATCTTGAGCCTTTAAACTTCAAATATTTTCATGCAAGGCTCACCTTTAGTCTTCCAAGGAGCATCGTTACTGCACTATACATTACATGAAAGACGGCTAAGAAGAATATGAAGATGTGCAATTGATGCAATCCATTTAGAGATATAAGCGGCTCGTATCCCTGGTGACAAAAAAAGGGGGGATCCATGAAAAAACTGGTGAATATGCATCATATCAATTACAAGTCTCGCACTCATGAAATTTATACAATAGCCATGGTTGATCCAAGCCCCAATTTAACGACTCTTTCAATAACTAGAAACTCTACCATTAGAAGGCAATTATTTCACTTACAGCTTTACATTTAGTAGTATCTGAACCAGCAGATAAGAATCTACGCTGATTCCACAAAAGCCTCCGATGATGTTCAACCAGCTCATTATCTGGCTCATGCGTTATGACGTGATCTGCCCCATGGTCTGCCCCAGTAGTAGTCTCTACCTCATGGTTCCCCCGAAAGGTGCACGGCAACATGGAATCAGCAGCCTTTAGAGGAATACAAATACGAGCAATGTAGTTCTGCCCAAAGGTCAAGAGTAAGGAAATGAAACCAAGAACCATCAGCTCTGCCAAAAACAATGGAAAATAAATTAGTATTTTCTCATTTCCACAGAATAAAGAAGTGTAATAACCTTAAAATTGCATAATTGAAACTACAGAATAAAGATGTGCTGTTTACCTCCTTTAACCTTCTCAAGAGCTTCATAAAGAGCCATCTTTTTTCTATTTGTAAAATACTGAAATACAAAACAAAGTATGCTAGATTAACCAAAATCGTGTTAAGAACCGAATATTAGCAAAACCTAATCCATAATTTTAAATTAATTTTCCTACTACCAAGTGTAAAATTACGCGCAAATAAGGTTCAATGTCCCGTAAGTCCAGTATGAAAGGTCACTCTAAAATATCAAACCAACAAAATTCCAACACTCTAAAATATCAAACCAACAAAATTCCAACACCCAGCAATGGTGTCGAACAATTCAATTAAAAGGCAACTCAAAAGAAAATAAAAAAACCCTAAATTTCCACAACAAATGATGTTGTCATAGAAATAAAATTACGAAAAAATATTTTATAAAAAAATGTTCAAAATAAATATTATTTTCACAGGTCCATTTATATTGAATAACATGAAATCCTAAATCAACAAAAATTTCTATCTTCCAAACCCCATTCCACAAATTAAAAAAGAAGAAGAAGAAAAAAGACCTATATCAACAAAAAAATGAGCACCAAGAAAAATATAAAATGAATTGGATTAAGCATTACCTCTCCAACCTTGTGAAGGACTTTCTCCAAAATGATTGACAAAATAATAATAACAGCGCAAACCGTAGCGACAGCCCATGTTGGTGTTTGATCAAGTTCTCTTGAATGAGAATTACTGCCTCCCTCTTCCACCATTTTCACCAAATCTAACTTCAAAAAATTACCTTTTTTTTACTTTTACCTCACCCCACAAAATACCACATTCATGTAAAAATGTTTCTACACAAGAAGATATCAAAAACCAAAACCCCAAATAAATCAAAAATAAAACTAAATCTCCAAAACAAATCTCTCTCTCTTCGAGAATATTTTTTGACGTTGAGAAGAAAGGAAAGCGGTTTCAAAGGGAACTTCTCCGTTTTTATATGAAATCCAAACTCCTATACGTGACATCTTTTGCATGGCACGACCTGTCATCATACTGCAAAAACCTACTTATTCGTATCTCAAGGCAGATAAACAATTTTGTTATCGGTTTGGTCTCACGTTAAGCCTGTTTTTATTTTATTTTTTTATTCCATGGGTAGGTCGTTCTTCAGAGGCCCCTTGGCTAACGTGAGGAATGCAATGTGCCTGGTAAGTAAGGCCTGTGAAAACAACCCTTTAGCCCTTGCCCCGGCCCAACACTGCCATTACAAATTAGGGCTTCAGCGCTTTAAAGGCCTAATTTAAACATCTAAGGGCTGGGCTGACTCGTCCCTTGCAATTAGGGGTCAGGGTCTAATGTTTGCAGCCCTTAGCCCAGCTCGCCCTAACCCTGCCATTACAAATTAGGGCTTCGGCTCTTTAAAAACCTACTTTGAACATCTAAGGGTTGGGCTGACTCGTCCCTTGCAATTAGGGGTCAGAGTCTAATGTTTGCAGTCCTTATCCCAACCATTTCACACTTAATCTAGCCCTCGTTAAAACCCGCCCACAATAAGCCTTGCAACACTTTAGAGAAGTAAGGCATATGTCCCCCTCTCATGTTTTTCATTATTTATAATAAACTGATTAGTATTTTTGTCAAAAGATATTGATAATATTCTAAAATTTTAATATGATGCCTATTTATTGTATTAAATTTTATTTTTATTAATAGACATTAAAGTCGGCCAAATGGGGCCCAACACTAAGCCGAGCCTTTAGCCCGGCTCTGAGCCCTTTTTAGGCTTAGAAATAGTGGATGGAAAATATTGTCTACAACCTCATATTCTAAAGAGTATCCAACAATTTTATAGTGAAATCAAGGATAAAAACCAATTACAAAGATTTTTAGGTTGCTTAACATATGCCAAAACATATATCCACAAACTGGCAGAAATGAGGAAACCTCTCCAAGCTAAACTCAAAAATGATGTTCCATGGAATTGGACACTAGCAAACACAATCTATATAGAAAAAGTCAAAAGACAAATAAAGGACTTACCAGACCTTTATCATCCTTCGCCCAATGATAAAATGGTGATTGAGACAGATACATCCAATGAATATTGGGGTGCTGTGCTCAAAGCCCAGATTATCACTATTAATGGAATTACAAAAGAATACCTATGTAAGCATACTTCTGGTTATTTTCAAGCTGCTGAATTAAATTATCACTCCAATGAAAAAGAATGTTTAGCAGTTAAAAAGGCTATTAAAAAATTTGCAATATATATTTTATCTCAAAGATTTAGCAGAAGTGATAATAAGAACTTTGGTTATTTTTTGAGAACCAATATTGCAGAAGACTACAAACAAGGAAGGTTGTTGTGATGACAACAATGGTTTAATTATTATCAATTTGATGTAGACAGGGACAAAGAATTGCCTAGCAGATGCTCTTACCAGAGAATTAATTAATCTTTTAATATTCATGTTTTCAGGAACACTTATGGGGATAAATACAAAAATGGAACAAGACTTGGATAATGAGATCCAAGAATTAGAACTACAAATAATGTAAAAAAGGATGAAAATCATTTAGCTCAAACAAAAGCGAAAGCTTACATCTTCAATTACTGAAGAAGAAGAAGAAGAAGAAGACCCGAGAGGATCATATTACCAAGAAATGTTCAACATTTCAAACAGTCTAGAACGTCATAGTTCTTTAGGATAATCAAACCCTCCACAAGAGTGTCACAACTCAAAATAGGATTTCAACTCCTCAACAGGATGTAATGAGAAATCATCTAACTCAATATGATATGAGGATTCGCATACCTCAAAGCAGTTTTCACGGGCTTTAGAAAGCATTAAAGCTCAAAAATATTATGTTATTTTTAACACTAGCAATGCAGGGATCTACACATCCTGGGCCGAAACCAGTACGAAAGTGATTGGAATAAAAGGTGCTATACACCAAAAATTCAAAACATGGCAAAGGGCAGACCAGGCTTTCAAAAGTTACACTAAAAAAAATGAGAATCCTCCAGCCCATCCAACACCAACAATACTAAAGGAAGAACCCACGAGGCCAGTGGACTTAGTTGACAAGTTCGCTAGTAAGAAATGGGCTAATATTGTCAAATGGGATAACGTCGTTACCCAAACCAATATCCCAAGAAAACTAGCCATCATAGTCCCTGAAAACCATATTCTTTACCTCCTACGCCTGTTCCTTCTTGTTTACAATCCATTAGTACAAAATTTAGTGATGTTTGTGATGAAAACACAAATACCGCATTACCTCCCTTACGTGCAGATATACAACATGTTATTGATTTTGTTATGGGGCCTCCACTCCCAAACTTACCTCTCTACTGGATGGCACCCGTAGAGCATGCAGAGTTAAGAAACAAGTTCCTGAGTTATGTACCAAAGACTTCGTTAGAGAGAGCATGTCACCATGTGTAGTACCCGCCCTTCTGAATCCTAAGAAAGATGGTAGTTGGCAAATGTGTGTTGATAGTAGAGCTATCAACAAGATAATGGCTAAGTATCATTTCTCAGTTTTTTGGTTAGAGGATATGATTGACAGCTTGCACGGCGCCAAGGTGTTCTTCAAACTCAATCTTTGTAGTGGGTACTACCAGATTCGTATGAGACTAGGTGATGAATGGAAAATGTCGTTCAAAACAAAGGATAGTTTATTCGAGTGGATAGTTATGCCTTTCGGCCTATCTAATGCCCCATCGACGTTTATGAGGTTGATGACAGAGGCATTGTGCAAGTATATTAATAAGTTTGTTATTGTCTACTTTGATGATATCTTGATCTACAATAAGATAGAGGAAGAACACTTAGAGTACATCGCCACCATGCTTGAGGAAGAACATGTATTGAGTACATCGAGTTGCGTATCCCAAAAATACGCAACTAGCTTCCACTCCTAGAACATGTATTGAGTACATCGCCACCATGATTGTTTGCTATTTCTTCAACATAAGAAGTGTTCTTTCATGGTTGACTCAATACAGTTTTTGGGATTTATGGTATCAGCTGACGGCATTCGGGTTGACGACAACAAGGTTCAAGCTATCAGGGATTGACCGATCCTACATCAACCTCACAGATTCAAAGTTTCTACAGGTTAGCTACATTTTACATGAGGTTTATTCAGGGTTTTAGTATTATCATGACACCACTGATAGATTTGATGAGAGACATCCCATTTTTCTAGGGGCCAGAGGCAGTTGTAACTTTTGTAATGATTAAGGATAGGTTGACGTTAGCTCCCATTCTAGCGCTATAGATGTGTGTAAAACTGGTATTGGGACAATTCTTTCTCAAGGGTGGAAGCTAGTTGCGTATTTTTCTCATAAACTTTCGGGTCTACAGTTACGTTATTCCACTTATGACATTTAGCTTCTAGGAGTTGTCCGCTCACTAACTCATTGGAGGTACTGCTTGGTACACAAGGAGTTTATTCTCCATATAGATCATGATGCGTTATGCCATATGCACAATCAGTAGCGGGTCACTTCTGATAGACATGCGAAGTGGTTAAAATTTCTCCAGGACTATACGTTCAATACTCAACACGTTAAG
Organism: Kingdonia uniflora; assembly: GCA_014058105.1. NCBI lineage: Eukaryota > Viridiplantae > Streptophyta > Magnoliopsida > Ranunculales > Circaeasteraceae > Kingdonia > Kingdonia uniflora. The sequence continues at coordinate 400,066 of JACGCM010001501.1, forward strand.
GGAAAGGAGAACATGGTCGCATATGGTATAAGTAGACGCAAAGAGGCTCTGGTTACTCTTTGAGCTTCAGTATTTGGGTTTGAGACATTATGTGATCTCTATGCTACAGATGAGTTCTTCGGTCATGTTTTTAGCGATTGTCTAGCACCAGAGGGTATGAGAAGTGGTGAGTAATCTATACAGGATGGGTATTTGTTCTGCGAGTCTACACTATGCATCCCTACGTCGTTAGTTCGAGATAGTTTCATAGCTGAGATACATAGTGGAGGGATTGGTGGACATTTTGGGGTGGCCAAGACGATGCCGTCAATGAGAAACAAATATTTTTGGCCTAGTATGCGGCGTGATGTCAACCAGTTTATTCTACGATGCTATACATGTCAGATAGCTAAGGGGACTCACTAAAACACCATCCCATATACACCCTTATCCATTCCTGAGGCGCCATGGCGAGACGATTATATGGATTTTGTGACAGGTTTACTAGTAATAGTGAATGGCCTTGATTTAGTTTTTGTTGTCGTCGACAGGTTCTCCAAGATGGCACATTTTATTCTATGTTTTTGAACAAATGACGCTTCTCATGGTTCTTACCTATACTTTCGGGAGATTGTTCATTTACATGGTATTCCACTTTCCATCACATCAGACAGAGATGTCAGGTTCACGGATCATTTTTGGCAGTCATTGTGGGGCTATTTATGTTAAAAATTATAGTTTTCCATAACATTTTATCCTTAGACCGATGGACAGACGTTGGTCGTTAGCAAAGGTTTGGGTAACCTATTACGAGCCACGATTGGGGATAGTATAAAGGATTGAGTGTTTGCCCTTAGTTAGGCAGAGTTCGCCTTTAACAACTTTGTTAACAGGTCTACGAGATTATCTCCATTTATGATTATCCAGGGGCGATCGTCAAATACAATTCTAGATTTCGCATTTATACCCTCAACGATCCTAGTTTTGTCCTCTATTGTAGAATTTGCTACTTTAATACAATGTATCTATGATAGCGTACGCACACATTTAGCAGATACATATGCCTCTTATAAGGCACAGGTAGATACACGTCGCCGATAGGTCAGTTTTCAACCAAGTGATTTGTTTATGTTGTATATCGAGAAGGAACGTCGTTCCGGAAAGGGTTCCAAATTAGCCCTTCGGCGAACGGGTCATTTCCATATTGTTCAGCGTATTGGAGAGAAGGCTTACGAGCTTGACCTCCCACGGCATATGCGACGATCTCACGTTGTTAATGTGAGTCTCATTTCTCCTTTTGTTAGTGATTTCGTGTTGCCTATTATTTTACCGATTCCTCTTCCGCAGCAACACAAGTTTGATTGTATTGACACTGTCTTAGAGAGGAGTACAAATGAGATGCCAAGGAGAGATGTCTATCATATGTACAAGGTACATTGGGTGGGCAAGCCTGATTAAGAGGATTCATGGATATCGGAGGCATATTTTCAATGGAGGGACCCAGCTTTATTTTTTGATTACACCGACCGGTTCAATTCGTGGTTGAATTCTTCCGCAGAGGAAGGGTTTGATGTAGCGCATCCCTAAATATGGTGTGCCCCACAGTAGTTGGTCTTTCTCTCTTTAGTTCTATAAAGAGAGGCTTTCTTTACTTTTTCTAGTAGTATAGTTTCTGCTAAAAGAAAAATCTAGTAAAATAAAATTAGGGTTCCTCAAGAACCCAATTTCTTCCCCCAATTGAATGTGTTAAGTGTTCTTCTTGATTATTAAGTTTTCGTGTAATCAATTTACATTAGTTTTCCTCTCCCAATTTGGATTCAAAACTATAGGTCAGGTTACAGGATGAGCTTACGACTCACATGGCCTCCAAACAATAGGTGACGTCACTCCCTTTGTCTTCTTCATGTAACCTTCCCCTTCGAGGTCTGACCTTTTTTCGAAATGGGCATGTGTCGTTTTAGTCTTTGGGTCGGGCCTGCCTTTGGCTCGCCCTACTTGACAGGCCTCCCTTTTATCTTGGTTATTATGTCTTTGGGCCCTATTTTTTCAAGTATTTACCTATTCTGTGTGGATCCATCCCTTAGGTCTTAGTAAGGTATTTGGGCCTTGGCCACATCTGTAACTAGGTATCCGAAACATCCGCCCGGACCATAAATTCTCTAATATATCCTCTAGAGCTCTTGTAATAGCCTGCAAACCACATGAACCGGCAAGCTGACACAAATTCGACGAGCTTATACCAACCCGAACCCTTGACCCTATGGTAATTGTTACAGAACCATCACCACTAGACCACAATGTAGTTTTTTTTTTTTTTTTTGAATGTTTAAGTTAAATTGGCAGCTTGATTTCTTAAGTATTATCCAACGACCGTATGGAGTGTTTTCGCACTACTCGACTCGATGGATATGGAGCCGAGCGGTATGGATTTACGAATCAGGACTTCAGTGGATATGGATACGGATACGGATACGGATACGGATACGGATATGGATCACACAAAACAAACTATGGATATAAATACACCCTGATCCGCTCGAACCCGGCCCATTTTATGCCTTTATTGTTTCCCTCTCTTAATTTCTGATTCGAAACTATTAGAGAGACGATAGAGAGTGATAGAAATGGATTTCGATTTTGGTAAGTATCGAAACAAAAGGAGAAGGATATCTTGCCCTAATTTATTTAGGGTTTCGCCTAAATCTCTAATTAGGGTTTCAGCCGAAGCCGATCTTGGACATGGTGTTTCCCCAATTTCCTCCCCTAATGGACTTGGGGTTTCTTCAAACTCTTCCTCTGAGGTTAGACTTGGGGCGTCACCAACACAGACCCACATTCCGATACCGTGGACGGCATCATTGCCTCCGCGAGCCCCGCGACACAAGAATCTCGGTAAGTAGCATTCATTGAGAAATCTTCTTGTTAATGTTTCCTTCAAATCTAAAATAATGGGTTTGATTTGATATGTTATAGGGAACATGGAGGGCAGCATTCTGAATTTCATGGCGTCTCTAAAATAATCTGGGGTTTGGTTTTCTTTATTTTCTTGTTTTAATAGTTTTTTTTTTTTTTTTGTAGTCATCTTTAGAATAATTTTAATGTATATTCTTATTTCTATTGCAGTAGTTCGCAAGAATATCTATTTTTTTAGAATATGATTATATGCTCTATGCTGCGGTGAAGGTCTATTTTGAATTATTTTGTGTGTGTTTCAGTTTTTATTTATTTCAATAACAATGTAAACCGTGGTGTTTAGCGTTCTTCTGTTAGTAATCTTGAATGCGAATAGGAAAGTGGCACATTTAGGACATGGTGGAGAGGTCTACTCCAAAAAAGAACAATTTTTATTTTATTTTTGTTAGTTGCATATTTTTGTTTTTTGTAAAGAGATATTTTGCTTTTATATCAATAACGATGTAAACCTTGGTGTTTAACCTTGTACTGTTAGTAATCTTGTATAAGAATAGCAAAGTGTATATTTCTCTAAGTTGAGGAAAAAGCTATATAATATTCTGGCTTTTGATGACACCATGATACGATTCAAACTAGAATTACACTTAAACAATATTTTGACCTTAGAGGAGAATTGCAATTTTCAGAGTTATAAGTTTAATTTCTATTAAATAGTGCCCTCTCCTAATCTTCCTTTGAAGTGGGTGGGAGGGACTTGCACGTAAGTTACTGAGAATCGTAGATATAACTTGCTAAGTCACCTAGACTACTGCCAGTGTTGACAGAAATAGGGCTATAATGCAGATTGAAGAAACAAAGTGCACTGGTTTGATGCTTTCCCTTTTTTCAATTGTTCTTTTTGTTATGTAGATATCTTTAGAATAATTTTAATGTGTTTTATGTATATTTCTATTACAGGAGTAGTTTGCAAGAATATCTGTTTTCTTAGTATATGATTATATGCTCTATGCTGCGGTGAAGATTGATTTTGAAAACGAACAAAAACAGGTGAGTTTCGTATGTTGTTTATTCAATTATTTTGTTGTTATTGTGCCTTAATGTTAATAACAATGTAAACCCTGGTGTTTAGCGTTGTACTGTTAGTAATCTTGAATAAGAATAGCAAATTGTATAGGTGCTCCAAGTTGAGGAAAAAACAACATAGTATTCAAACTAGAATTACTCATCAAATAGGTACCTTGCGCATAGTTTAGACTTTATAAATATGGATTTTGGATGCTTATTTTTGTGCTTTTATGTCAATAACGATGTAAAACTCAGCGTTTAGTATTGTAGTATTAGTCAACTTGAATAAAATTATCAAAGTCTAGAGATGCTCTGTAATTACAAGTACTGAAAACACTAGACGTGACTTCTACAACAAGTTAGTTCTCAAAATATCCAAACTATGTTTCGAAGTAGTAACTGAGTTTTAAAATGTTTATTCTTATCTTTTCTTAATCTGCTTATTATTTTTATAGATTGTTTCATCATAATTGCCTACTAATCATTTACTGTTTTTCTTTTTCCTTCAGTACACCGACATACTGCAACTATGCTTATTATATTTAGAGTAGAGAATGTTGAATGCCCATAAGGTTTTGACTCTAAGGTATGTTCTTTCTGTTTTTGTATGTTTCTTAAGACTTCTTTTTTATAATAAGTATGCCAACTAAATATATTTATTCAAAGAGGGATATTGGTCAATACTCCATAATGACGTAAATTGTGGTCTCTATTTGCAGTGTTAATTATTTTGAAGTATTCTTCCAATATTTCTTGTTTTAATGTGTCTATTAGTTTAGTTTGCATTGGTACTTTTTATTGAACAAAAATAAAAAAACTCTAAAGATGCTCTAACTTGAGGAAGAATTTTGAAGTATCCTTTTTCAATTGTTCTTTTAGTTTTGTAGATATCTTTAGAATAATTTTAATTTGTTTTATTTATATTTCTATTACATGAGTAAGTGGCACAGTATTTATGACATGGTGGAGAGAAGGTCCACTGCAAATAAAGAACAAAAACTTGTTCTTTTTGCTAGTTGCGTATTTGTTCGTCTTTCTTTTTGTTTTTTGTAAAGAGATATTTTGGTTTGTTGTTTTTGTGCTTTTATGTCAATAACGATGTAAACCTTGTGGTTTAGCGTTGTGCTGTTAGTAATCTTGAATAAGAATAGCAAAGTGTATCAATGCTCTAAGTTGAGAAACAAGTGACATAGTATTCTGGCTTTTGATGACACCATGATACGAATCAAACTAGATTTACACTTAAGAATATTTTGACTTAAGGGGAGAATTGCAATTTCAGAGTTATAAGTCTAATTTCTATTAAATAGTGCCCTCTCCTAATCTTCCTTTGAAGTGGGTGGGACGGACTTATACGCTAGTTACTGAGACTTGTAGACATGACTTGTTCAGTCTCCCAAGTCACCTAAACTATGGATAGTGTTGACACAAATAGGGCAATAGTGCAGATTGAAGAAACTAAGTGGACTAGTCTGATTCTTTCTGGACTAAGCCTGCTGTTTAGGTCAATGCCAGTAAAAAATTTCATAAGGTGGAAGAAAGAGTACTAGAATCACTTCGCAAACAGGGTCTAAGGAGGTTGTTGATGATGCTGCATGATCATGAAGAAGTTAATGAGTATTTGCAAGGTGTACTAGGATTACCTCACAAAACAATGTCTATAAGGCTGTTCCTTCAATATTTGTAAAGTGTAGAGCTTGATTGTGAAAGCATAGGTAGAATTCGATTCGGTTACCAGTTTATGAGTCTCAATTACGTGGAAAGTGAAAAGATAAGTATAGGTAATTGATTTAATCCCTAGTGCACACTTGGACAGATGTGATACATAATACATTACATCACACTAGACAGATTGTCCTTGGAATTCAGATCTTTTAATAATACAGTAACTTGGATAGTAGATTGGATTCATCTCTTAAAATTGTCGATTGTCTATTTTGATTAGCACCATTAATCACTGGAAATGCTGTTTTTTGGGGCTATACATGCGGATATTACCACCTCAGGCATAAACAAAAAGTAGAGTATTGAAGTCCATGGATCGGTTGTTTTTTGGGGCTATGCATGCGGATATTACCACCTCAGGCATAAACAAAAAAGTAGAGTATTGAAGTCCATAGATCGGTTGTTTCCACTGCGTGAAAGTTGGATACTCCCAGGAACTATGTCGAAAAAAGAACTTGCGGTAGAGAACAAAATAAAATGAAATCCGTCTCACCCTTCTCCATCTAGTGCATGGGACCATTCTTAGTGCTATGACATCCAACATAGTTTGGTCTCTGATTGCAATTTACCTATGGAAGAAAATAATTCAAATGGAGCGGCCGCAGTTCACAATGCATATTCACTGTATTTTATCTTAGTTTTGCTTTATAAATAAGATATTTGTATTGATTGTGATACAGATGGCTTAGACGCTTACTAGGGAAGCAGGTGGCTATAGAATTTGATATCTTTCGAATTATTTTTAAAAGAAATTATGTCATAGAAAGGACGAGCTATAACTGAAGGAGGATGAAGCTAGATTGTGCAAATTTTTTGAGTAATGTAAGACAACAAAGTAAATGTTCACGCTTTCTCTGATATTTGATTGACCACAATGAATATGGGAGAGCCTTGCATTTATGATACTGGGTTCGAGAAGTTTCTGATTAGATGTTGTGATTAACATCTCTAAGTGCATCAAATTGCTTTATATGAAAAAAGAATACATTTAAAAAAAACCGTGATGAAACAACCCCTTAGTCAGGTTTATGTTTTAGATGTTGTTCGTCTCATCATAACATTTATGTTTTGTTGGGTTGCTACATATAGGGTATCTGGTCTGCATACTGTTGGCATCGTCTTTTCGTTGTGACTTGTGAATACCATGATTTATCGATAAGCACTTAATACATGGCCAAGTCCAGTTGAGTCAATTTAAGATGGTAGGAAAGTGGTCTTTAGTAACACTTTAGCTAATATGCTAGTGTACTATACGACTGCCTCTATTCGGAAAAAGAAAGTGCTTGATATTATTATTAAACCCAGACAAGTAAGAACTTAAATAAACATAAAACTTAAGCTGTCTTCACTGTCATAAACATATATTTATACTAATAATTTACTAAATGTAATAATAAGTTCATAGATAGAACCTTAGAATACAGTCTCTGAGTAAGAAATCAGATTTGTATGAGAATCCAGGGTTTTGGCAAATAAAACGTACGGTATTAAACAGTCGGTGTGGGGGGTATTTGGCGAAAAAGAGAGAAAAAGCTACATGACATGTAAGCAAAGAAAAGAAACCCCAGCACTTTTAATTCTTTACCAAGCCAAATACCCTAATTTTTATTTATCCAAAGACTCTTTTCAAGTGTCCCAAACTCAAACTGCTCTTACATTTTTTTAATATTTTTTCTCAATTTGGGCAAATATTGTTTATGTTTTATCCATATTGTATGTTTTTTTGTTCTTCCAAGGGGTCAGTATCAATGTATTATGACTCTTTTTTCTGATTAATCTGGAAAAGATCCTGATAAATTTTCTCTGTTATGAAATATAATGTTTTGTCGTCAAACATCTCCTGCTTTATTGGATCCCACCGAAGCTTCTCTCCCCTTTTTTAGTATCTATCATGTAGTGAGACTAGCTCTGTATTCATCTCTTTTATTTTCCTTCCCTTGAGTAGCTCTGTTGTGAGAGTCTTGTAGTGAGAGTTTGCTCGTCAAATACCTTGCATTTATAAATAGGGATCTTGGTTTATTATTTGGTGCTTTTATGTCAATAACAATGCAAAACCCAGCATTTAGTGTTGTAGTGTTATCAAAGTCTAGAGATGCTTTACCCTTAAAGTTAGTTGCAGTGCAACAAGTATCAAAAAACTAGACGTGACTTCTGCAGCAAGTTAGTTCTCAAAATATCCAAACTATGTTTCGAAGTAGTAACTGAGTTCCGTTATCTTTTCTTAATCTGTTTATTATTATTATTATAGATTGTTTCATTATAATTGCCAACTAATCAGTTACTGTTTTTTTTTCCTTGTTCAGTACACCGACATACTGCAACTATGTTTATTATATTTAGAATAGAGATTGCTGAATGCCCAGAAGGTTCTGACTCTAAGGTAAGTTCTTTCTGTTTTTGAATGTGTTTTAAGACTTATTTTTATAACAAGTATGTCAACTAAATTTGTTTATTCAAAGAAGGATATTGGTCAATACTTAAGAATGATGTAAATTGAGTCGTCTCTTACAATATTTCTTGTTTTAATATGTCTACTAACTTACTTTGCTATTGGTAATTTTTATTGAACAAAACTAAAAAACTCTAGAGCTGCTCTAACTTGAGGAAGAAAGTGATATACCAAAGTATGCGACAATTGGACAATCATCGGTCAAATGTAGAGAGAGGGGGGGGGGGGGGGGGGGGGGGGGGGGAATTCTGGTTTTATCCGCATTATATTTGATCGAAACTAGAATTATACCTTACTTTGATCCTAATGGCCAGAATTGAGGGTTAGGAAGAAAGTTAATTTATTTTCCAAAGTTAGAAGTCTAATTTCTATTGTTTATTAGCAGGCAAAGTCAAACTATCCCTCTAGGGAAAAACTCCCAGTATTGTATCCCTAGATTTGAGTTGCCCAACCCAGTGACTCAGGCTCATAGACATTACTTGCACAACAAGTTTGGCAAGTCATTTTGGCGCAGATTGACTATACCAAATTATATTGTTCTGCAAACTTCCCAATTGATGTTGAGATGTACTTTTATTTTGGATTACACTAGAAAAGCACACTGGAAATCACTATCCTTTTATTAATGTGAAACTTTTGACTTGGATATCTCTTGTTAAAGTGATGGCAGCTTCCAGACTTCCCCTTTTCTTCTCACACAGAATCGTGTGAAGGAATTAAACCAGAGATGACATGTAAAATGCGTTGCAAATTAGGCACGAAAAGCTGCATTAATAGTGTATTTGTAATTATTCTGCATACCAAGTAGGTAGGTCATGCATAGAATAAAGAGGTTACCCTCTTTGATTTAAATGTGTAAATTTGGGTTAGTGGATTTACTTGGTGAGTTTACTCGTTTAAGATAGGTGGCACACTGTTGATTAAAACAGGGTCTCAGTGCTGGTCTGATTTTTCTAGACTTGGCCTGGTATTGAGGACCGATCCAACCAATAGGTCATTTACGTGGGCGCCTAAGGACCACTTTTGAGATCACTCTTCTCATAATAAGGGAAGAAACAATATTAGCACCCATCAAAAAAAGAAACTTGTAAAAGAATAAAAAATTATAGTGTTCATTTGCATATGGGATGAAAGAGTATTAGGACCACCTTACAAAATCGTCTCAATAAAAGCGGAAGATGATGATGTGCGAATAATAAAGAAGTATGGGACGCTTGTTGAAAACGCCTTGACAAGAGTTTCGAGCCGCATTAGATGACCTGGAGCCTGGTTGAGAAAGTAATAAGGGAAATGTGGGATACCATTTAGGCAGGAGCGAGTTTAGATTATGTGGAAAACAACAGGACCCATATAGATAACTGATTTAGGAAACGATTTCTTTCATCTTCTGGTTACAGAATGAGAAGGTATAATAAAGCTTTATATGGTGGTGTACATGGACAATATTAGGGCATCACCTCAGACTAAATAAGTAGTCCCTGGATTTAGACTACTGTTTCTGTAACTAGGTAGCAGTTTAGATTCCTCTTCTCAAATTATTGTCAGTTGACTACTTTTATAGGACCTTTGAAAGTTGTAAATATTTTGGGGGGGCTTTTCATGTTGCTATTACCACTTCAAACGTTAGTTGAGGCAGATTTTCTTAAACCTGTATGAGTTTTGATTTTAAACCCCTTACCTTACAGCTACAATGACAACTTTTCGTTCCCTTCAATATTCCTTCAGTGAAAAGGAACGAGTATACTTTGAAGGTCTGATAAAAAAACTTGTTTTGCTTCATGTTCTAGGAACTCTATAAAAAAACTTGAGGAAAAGGACAAGAACCAACTTAATATCTTTTTCCATCTAGTGCACGTGACGATTCTTTTCCGTTCTAGAAATGGCCACTACTGGTATATGTGCGCAAGAGGTTGAGTTGAACCTCTTTGTGCTTTGAGTTCCATAAATGGCATAGCAAAAGGGTACATGCTAGATTTGCACCATGCATTTCTCACATTAAAGCTTGGCGAGTTCCTTGGATATTTGATTCCTTCTATTTATTTCTTGTAGGGCAAAGATATCATGAACATTTTATATCAAATAAGTATTTATGTTGGACTATTATCTAAGAGGAGAGTTGACAGATTAGGACTTATTAATACCTGATCTTGAAAGAGTTGGAAGTTCCAAACAGGGTATTGTAAAATGAGAGAGATTCTAGTGGTGAAACGGACTCCAGCAATAGATCTTTTTAAGATTATGTGGGTTGCCTGCCAATATTAATGATTAACTTCTTGGGAGACCCCATGCCAACTTTAGTGTCAGTTAGTATGACTTTCCATGTGGGTAAGTGTTGATTTATAGGCTGCAGGAGTTCCTTTTGATGTCTTGAAGTAACCAGCCGTAGAACCATTTACTGTCCTGGAAAAGAGGCAGAAGATTACATTTCCTTGCCCACCTCTCCATTTATCTCCAAAATCTGCCTTAGTCCGCAGATATACAAGACAGTCCCATGTTACATGGTCGTACTCCATACCCAGCATACAGGCAACACATGGCTCACACAGTGTAATGCATAGGTCAACACTCACATTAGCCATTAACCCTATAGCGAGGATCTGTCGACCTAGAACAACGCACCCTACTCTCCAATATTACCAAAGGAAAGAACTTAATTCATCAAACATGTTAAATGTAAGAAGACTTAGCCTGAATGGGACAACCATCGTGTATTACTTCGAGTTGCAGAAATCTCTTATTTAAGTAAAATCCACTAGTGATGAGCCTCAGCCAAATGTGATAAAAAGCACAGAGAAAATTTTCCGATGTTGGCAAGCGAGGGAGGGATGGAGGCAGTGAGTTGAAATCCTTGCACACCTTTTATGTTACAACAGGTGTCCTGTGGATTTTATTCATAATAGGTAGGAAATCCACCACTACTGTAATTGCCAATTTTGTATATGAAAAATCTAGTAGGGTGGGAGGATATCATGAAATTCACCGTAATTATTGTGTATGGAACTTTTGACCTCCGGAGTCCGGAAATGAGCCACACTATACCCAAATCAAAAGGAGTGAATAATTTTGATTTTATGAATCCTTTGATTCGTGCTCTTGTTAATTTTGTATAATGTTAAGTGAAGAATTATGCCTATCTTTGGTTTAAATAATAGAAGATATTAATTCTAGACTTGTTTCCGTTCTTCTTATCTTTCAGCTGATCCAAGATTTTTCATTACATTGACTATTTGTTTTGTTTAGTTTTCAGGGGTTTTCCATAGCATTGAGGAATACCTGATGGAGTCAGCATTGATCATATGGAGCAGATTCATCAAGCTGCTATTACGTACTACTACTCTGAGATCCTTATTTCAGAGGATGTGGTTGCAGATACTTTTATGTTGGAGAGTGTATCATACTTTTATGTTGCAGAGGATATGGAGCAGATAATGCTTTGTTAGCAGTTTCTCTAACTTTTGAGGAGTTATTGGATGTTTTATGGAGTATACCCATGAATTTATCTCCTGCAGATGCTTTATTGGATTTAATGGCGCATCTTCAGCTAATTTTTTTACAGCATATGTTCAGTAGTTTATAAGATTTTTACCAAAATGATTGCTTCTGCTGAAAGGTGTGCTCTGGTGTGGGGCAACATATGTTTGAGGTTTTTGACAGCATAAATTGAGAATTTTAATTTAAAAGCTAGATCTTGCTGGGTTTGGCTTCTTCGAGAGAGGATATCTGGATCGGCAATTTGTAGTCCCCATTTCTTAAGTTATTCTGCGTGGAGTAGATCTATTACTCGTTTGGATATCTAATTTAAGTAAGCTAGGTTATCTTTTAGTTTATTAATGATTCTGGTTTCAGGATCTCTAATAAATTCAAAAATAACTTTTTAACCTTAGAATGTACAAAATATCCATTTCTGATCAATTTTATGCAAAGGCATAAGAAGATTTAGAAATTGGGTGCCCAGTATGACTTTTTGTTGTAGATTTCTGACTAAAAGAAAAGTAGATGGAATATATGTTACCTTTATTGCAGATAAAAACTTCTGAAAGTTTGTACTGGATATTCGTCCTGTTACCACTAGCAAATGTAAGAGATTGGACTGTTTTTTCAAAATATTTGGTAGGAACTAAGCCTTCTTGAATACAGTTCAGGTCAGTTTCACTATCTCCTAGGGCTATAGCATCTTTAATGGTATATTCATTTTTTATTATCAGGGTAACTTTGATATACCATTTTTGAGAAGTAATTTATTGGAGAAGATGAAGATAGGGATTATCTTTCTTCTCAGGGCTTTCATCATTAGATTCACTATCTTGAATCTTGTGTTTGTTCTTTTGACAAAGCTACAGATGATTGATTTTATCATTCTGTGCTTGAACAAAGATTTTTAATTGTTTAATTTCATATTTTAAGAGATTAATTTCCTTACGAAGGTCCTAGATAGTGATAGGTTTATCATGTTCCATGCGTTTTAGGATATCCTGGAAATTATAGTATCTATTTCACACTTCCAACAGTTCTGGTTATATTGTAGGCTTTGAGCTATGTTGAAGCATCTATTGAAGATAAATACTGATAAATTTAGCTCTTGTTTCTCGGTCAGGAATTTTATCCGCAATAGATAAAAATTTACTTTGATTAGTAGTTAGAGTATTAATATTTAAGCCATTCATTTTAACAATGGCTTTCCAGTAATCCTGAGGATTGGATTCTGAACACTTATTGCAAGGAGTTCCTTCTCCAGCAGAGGAGGGGTCACTTTGGTCGATTTCATTGACTTCCTCGTTGCTGTTAGAAGAACTTTATTCAAAAGTGGTGTTAAGTAATAATTTACTTAATTAAAGTTTTAGTCCTTTATCCAGTTGAAGTTTTTGCAATTTCCTCTTAGTGGAACCCTTGTTTGCCAAGTGCCCCTTTTTACCGCACTTGTAATAAGTGCAGGTTTCAAATTTTTTGGAAGAGCTGGTATCAGATTTATCTCTCATATGTCTCTTTCTTCTATGTTGATAATAAGAATCATTGGATCATTATCTCTTTTTACTTATTTTTCGGAAGTGAGAAGAATGTTTTGCACTCTTTTAATGCTTTTTAGGATAAGTGACAGGAAGGTCGTAAGCAAACTGGTGACAAAACTCACCAATCTTCTTTTTACCTGTTAAATTATATTGTTAAGTTGGTACTGTTTCATATCATTACAGATACTAAGACCAACCTGAGTACAAATACTGATAAGATGGCCATAAGTATGCTCCTGGTAGGGTATAGAATTGCCATCATGCTGGTCTTTAAGTTTTTGACAAACCTTTTCGGCAAATAAAGGTGGAAGACCATCAATGAATTTGGTTTTCCAATGTTCCGCATTGGCGCCACTTTGCAAATATAAACATCATTGTACCATCTAAAATGGGTTAGAGAAGGACATCTAAGATTATGTAACAGTTTTTTACTTCTCTCTTATCTCTGGGGTGAGAACCCTACAAAGTGTATAGAAGTATTACTAGTTCCTTCAATTTTGATTGTCGCAAGGATCTCTTGTTTTTGATAAGAAGTAATAACATTATCCCACTAGCCTTTAAGACTTCCTGTGAAACCGTTGGCAATAAATTTTGCCAAGTTGTCATCATCATTACCAGCAGCCTTGCAGATAGAGGCATACATAAGTATTTTATGAATAACTTCATAAATTTGATATTCAGATATTCCATCTATATTCCATTCATAGATGGTTCTTCCGTTATAGGAATTTTGATTCTCGAAAGAATCTTCTTCAAATAAAAGATCCTGAGGGGTAGGTCTTTTATAATAAGTTTTTAATTGGGATGGTTCATATTCTATCTTATGAAGGCTAGCCTCAATGGCTTGGATTTGATTTTCTGATTCGCTATCAGAGAACTCAGAGGTGTTTTCTGATGTGGAGTTCTTATCCATAGTGTTGACACTAAGCTTTTTGAGACGTTCAATAAGAAGGTCAACAAATTTAGAATCCTGAGAATCGGAAAGCTTAAAGTCATTGACAAGAAGGGCTGGTTGAATATCAGCTTTGTACATGCTAGATGATGTACTTGGTATATTGTCAGAATAATTTTGACTATTATTTCTTTGGACCTGGTCTTCGATACAATTTAACTGATTACCAATCGTTTGAAGACTCAAATTTGTCCAATTATTTTGTTTGATAACTGGATTAACATCAGTTATCTAGTTGTTAGGATGAGTAAAGGTGTCGGCTTCCGAAGCCTTGGATCCAGGGGTCTCTTTGGCTAACTGGAGAAATTCAGGGGAAGAGTGAACAAATTGGACTTCTGTACCATATGTTTTTACCCATTTCTTAGTAAACCTTACATATTACTGAAAAGGTACAATTGGTGAGGGTACCATCCTGTGAACCATTCACAAAATAATATTACCTTTTGGCTTTTTTCAATCTCAAGGTAGTATAATTTCTTGATTAAAGCCAATTCTTCTCTACTAAATGTTTAGAAATACCATGTCCTAAACTCTTCATGACTGGAAGACATGAATTCCCTACTGATAAGCTGGCAAATAAATGAATTAGGGCTTAAATCCATAAATACCTAAACATAAAAGCTTGCCTCAAATGCAGGAGATGTAGGTTTTTCTCTTTCTACTTCTGGTCTGGTGCTGGTGAAGTGATCAGTATAGACTCCATGGGGAATCTATTGATCAGACACCCTAATGCCTTTAAGGATAGGTTAAGATGTGGAGTTTCTAGACAGAGAGGGCCGAGAAGAAAGGCAATAAACCTGGTAAGGAATATTTTCTTCTCTTGCCATTCTGCAAGACATACTCCTATCAAGAGAGAGGTTGATTGGAGTAGAAGCAAATGTCACTTCAACATCTCCATCAGGAGTTTGGGTGATTTGACTAACCTGGTTGTTAAACCTAGGTCCTAGAATCACTGCCTTAGACAGTGTCCATTCTGTTGGGATAATAAGCTCATCCCAATTTATAAGTCTGTTGACAGCAATATTAGTCGTTAAATAGTTACTGTGTACAGTTACAGTTTTACCTGGTTCACTTTTGAGGATAGCTCTATGGCATAAAATATTCATAATCTTATAGTGAATTTGGTAAATAACTGCTATAACTTCTCCTCCAGGGATAAAATTGTATCCCTGTGTTTGAATTCGTAGACTCACATCATCAAACATAGACTTATTCGTGAAGGACAAAGTTTATTCGTGAAGGATAAAGTTAAATTAGGATAAACATCAAAATAAACTGGTCCATGACATAGAGTAGTTTGATCAATTCCCATAAGAGATGATTTAAACTCTATACTTCTCTAATCCCTGAGGTATGCAAGAATAATATAATTAATTTCTAGGAGAGTTAAATGTTTGAATGCAACTTGGATACATCCAATATGCAGATAATTATATTTTTTAAAATACATTTCCACATATGTAAGGTTAAGTAATTTCAAGGTATGACATTCATTGTCAAGAGCTATTGATTGCTCCATAATTTTGATATTATCTTGACTGATAAAGTCAAACATACATTTTTTGTAAATTAATTTGAACTTGATAGATGGTACAGTCTATTGATTCATTTGTTGAGTTTGTTCAAACCCAACTAATTTTAAGTTTTTTACAGATGATTGGTCTTTATGAGACCTATTTATTTCTTCCACATGTAAAAGATGGATCACATAGATATAAAAATGCCATATAAGGACGTCGGTATGGTTACTGTTTATCATCTTCCTTGATAAATATGCTTAAGAAATATATAATTTGATTCAAAGTGTCAGGTACACGTCTGTCAAAAGTCCACTTTCAGGACAATCACGCCATACGCGACTTAGGTGATGTCCCATACCTTCATCTTCAGATCAGACATACTGTGAAACATGTTTGTCGAAAGAAAAGAAGATAAACAGTATGCCTACTTAGTTCTTATATAAAATTAAACATATTTATGTGACATAAATGTTTAGCCACACATGGCTCTGATACCAATGAAAAGTGTTGATCAATATATATATATATATATATATATATATTGTGTAACGTATCCCGGGTTGCTACTAATTTCAAATGACACCCTACTTACATAAACAAGCTGAGCATGATCATCCACCAAACACTTGTTCAACTTTAAGATGTCGTTGAACTGACGACTAATTGTTTCCCAGGGGTGATGGAATCGCACCTCTAGAACCCTATGCCTTACATTGTGACCCATCAGATGTAAGAACCTCATCATTACCTCGTCCACCTTACAGTTTTAACTATCTTGCATCAAACCTTTATCTCGAACTAATTAACAAAGTCGGTTAAAAGGTTGTATTCCCATACGTAAGTTAGCATGACATAACTCCTCACTAGTCAAGATATCCTCCATGTACTTCTCCCTTTCATAATCTTTATTGGTGTAAGGATCCATTGGTATATTCAACAATAAACTTGCAGCATAAGCTACAACAGCTGCACCAGCGATCGCTACTTCATTTATTTTCATCGTCTATGCTATCCATTGATAAATGATATCCCAACTATGATTTTGAAGAACACTAGCAATTATACAACTAACACCAATTAGCGAAAGAACACCAACAATTATAAATGATATCCTTAGATAAATGAGACTTCTTAACTAATACCGATTTCCAACTGATACTTATTTTACTAAATCGAAACATAATGTAATTTTATTAAGTACCCAACAAAGTCTAGGCAATCAAAACAAGTACTTCAACTCACTCAACCAATTCAATTTTTTGGTGATGAGATAAGCTATAGGGTATTCTATTTTTCATTTAAATAATACCAATCACAATCAAAACCTTAAAAAAATTAAATCAATACCTCATAGAAACCCAATTATTAAATCATGGGAACTAATAAAAATAAATAACAAAGAAAAGGGAAGAACGACCTATATCCAAACTGTAAAGTCCCATTTTCTCTAACACACTAACCCCATTGGATCCCTCAGATAAAATTCCAAGCACTAGATACCCATTACCTAATTTCCTTCAATAGATCAAAATTCATAATCAAAACTCTTCAATTTAGGGATAAAAAATAACTCACTCTAGTAGAACTTGAACATAGATAAAGCAGCTCTAACTCCTTAATCCTTCAAATGAAATCGAATGGTGTCTGATTTTGCAAACTGGAGAAATTGAATTAAGGATTAAACATAAAATCTAGAGCTAGGGTTTTGGAGAGATAGAGAGAGAGAGAGAGAGAGACTTACCTTTGCTACTCTGCGATTAGGGCGAGAAATTGATATATCTCGTTTGTTTGATGGAGATCTTCGAGGGAAAAGAAGGCAATTTTTTTGTTGCGAAAAAAGTCGGAGCTCGAGAGAGGATTTTGGGAATTGCTTGCGAAAGTTTTCCCTCCACTTTTGTTACAGTCGTATTTTTAGCGAAATTGGATACATCTCCGACTTTTGGGAACTGTGGGGCCCTACCAATCAACAACAACTTGAAATTTTGGGGATACAAACGAAAATTTCAATATGTGGAGCTTTTTCCCGATAAACCAAGCTCTGCTTGGTATCCCGTTTTTTTCATAACGATTCCACATATAAAAACATTGTTTTTATTTTCTATGGTAATGTTTATGAAATTATTAATTGCAAGTGCTTGGCATATGGGGAATATATGCGATGTTTATATTAACGATGACATTTTTACATGTTTAGCATACGGGGAATATATGCGATGATTTTTTTTTATAAAATGTCGTTTCATACAATGAACCGTGATATTTTTGTACACCATGAATATTTAGCATTTAAACGTTATTCGCACTACATGTAACTTGCACAATAAGTTACGAAGACTAGGTTGATTTTTCCGCCGTCTTTTTAATTATTGATGTGTTTTTTCTTTTTCTTTCTCTATTCGCCTCTTAATTATCACTACTTAATCCTAATTTTATTTGGCTTCCATAATTGATACATTATAAACAGTACAAGTTATGTGGAATAGCTAAATTTGTCTCAATCAGTCAGTTGTTTCCCACTGTTAGGGCTATACTAGCATACTTGGTCGACAAGTTTTGTCTCCTTTTTATTAGTGTTGTAGGTTAAACTTAATACACAAGTCAAGATTCTATATTCCGAAAGAAAATGCCTTGTAAACGGCCTTTCAGTGATAGGGAATTCTGATTGTGTGATTCCGTTAGCTATATAGGTTTTCCTATCTTCTAGTCGAAACATAGGTCAAGGTTCTTAATTATCAATATGTATTTCTAATTTTACTTGGTTACCTTTAGACAAGCTAATATTTAATTCTAATATTTAATTAATTGGACATGTGGAGTAAGTCGGTTGTTTGGCTATACTAGAATACTTGGTTGATAAGTTTTCTCTCCTCTTTATGAGGGTCAGGCTTCTATATAAATAGGGTAGATCTGAGGGTTGATCAAAATTAAGAAAACGGAGAAAGAAAGTTTCTGCCTCTATTGACAACTTTTGAGTATTCCCAACTTAGCTTCTATGTATCACGTCTTGCATGACTCGTCTTTGGAACGATTTGAAATTTTGAATGCTGACCTTAGTTATAGCGGAGAAGAAGAAGCTTTGCAAATTCTTCTTCTTCAAAAGCAGAGAATAGGGTCAGCGTTTAAAATTTCATGTCGTTCCCAACGACGAAAAAGCTTTGAACTGAGTGTATCCGCTCCGATAACGGTATAGTATGGGGTTTCTTCATTCCCTTTTTATTTTGTTTATTTGAATTTGAAGTTTAGATATTTATATTCGTGTCTTGCTTGATTATTCTGCCTTTATCCTATTATTTTGTGTATTGTTTTAGTTCTTCTTTTTTTTTTTTTTTTTCATAAAGAGGGATTTTGGTGCTTTGATTTGTGAATTTATGTCAATAAAGATGTAAACCCCGGTGTGATGCTCTATTTTCCGCGTTTAATGTGGAGATGTTGTGTAGCGCCCCGTTTTTATTTCCTCTTTTTGTTTCACAGTTTCTATTTTCCTAACTTAACTTGGGTGTACCATAACATGTTTAGTTAGCTTTTGAATTTGGGAAACTTGGTCAAAACCTCCATCGTATCCCTCCTGATTATTCTCCATCTCTTTCTCTACCTCCTCCATTAACCCATAACTTTAAGAGACTTTAAGTTGTGATAATTATTCCCCTTACTTCAGTTCTCTATCGTGCCCGTTTTTGGAGAGGGTTGGGTTTTGTTTTTGTCGAGCATTGCAAGTCGTTCCTCGCTCCTCGTTCCTCGTTCCTCGATTTCTACCAAATTATAAATCAAGGCAAGTTTCATTATCACCGAGGATTTAACATTGTTTGATTGCTATAATTTCGGATTCAAATTGAGTATAATCAATGAATGTCATGTTAGTCTTACTCGCTATTTTCGAATACTTTGTAGAGATTTAGGTTGTTAGTGTTGATCAGACTATGCCCATGATCACCTGTTATAGATTGTAAATCAATTGATACTTCATGTTCTAGACACTAGGTGAAGTAGGTCCTGGAGGTTGCATTAGTATCCAATTAAGGTTGAATATCATGCAACAGTAGCTTAACTTGAGATTTTATAATGGGGTTATATTATACAGTTCTCCCTTTTCAG
Organism: Kingdonia uniflora; assembly: GCA_014058105.1. Lineage (NCBI taxonomy): Eukaryota > Viridiplantae > Streptophyta > Magnoliopsida > Ranunculales > Circaeasteraceae > Kingdonia > Kingdonia uniflora. The sequence goes on from JACGCM010001501.1 coordinate 419,767, forward strand.
AACAACCTCTATTTATAGGTTAATTAATACATGATTACCAAGCTTTTTAATGCATTAGTGATACATATGAGTTTATGTAAGGAGTGTAGTATATTTGTGAGGAGTCAGGTTCGTGCTTGACTTAACCGGGACTTCCTAGTTGATTATAAGATGTGTTTAGGTTGCATCATGGTTTAACTTAAGCATCTGTTAAGTCACATCCCTTGAAATACTACTGTGAAGAAATATAGTTAAGAACATTAGACTAGTATCACCTTATGTTAGTGTTTTGTTAGAGGATAACTCTCGTTGACAATCGAAATCTAGTATAGACTTGGCAAGTAATTATTTATGACTTGAAATACTACTGTGCAGCTTAACTTAACTACGATTATAGGGCTTCAATTGATATAACCTTGTTAACTTAAAGTAGAAAGATCATTAATAGTCAGAGTATAATATCAGCGACTGAGACCCACTCCTATATATGTGAGGGTAGAAAGGTCATTGAGCTTAAGATCGCCAATCATATGATATAGTCTAATTGCCTATATAACAATGACAGATAGGTCATTTTGATTGAGTGTCGGTCTCTTAAATCATTCATGCATATGATAACTTAGAGTCGTGTACACAGTAGGGCTATGATGTCAGGGTCCTTGGGTTCGATTCCCTAAACAAAAGATTAGGTAACTGTTTATCACTGTTCTAGGGTTGCAAGCCCCTAAAACTCTTCCCCAGTTACATATCGGCATTGTTATTCTTTGTGAATACTCCCCGTGGGCATAAATCCCTAAAAGTGAAAATAAATTAGGCTTTAGACCTGTAGGTTGAAACTCCTTGACCACCTTGATCCGGTGATTTCCCCGCTAATTCCTGGCTCACTAAAAAGGAATCCGCCAATCCCTGACTCGACAATAAGGGATACGCTTCTGTTGAGGACAGAATGGTGCGAGAGTGTTGTCCCACTGAATTAAAAGTGACCATGTGTACATCGTCTGTTAGTTATCTCCCACACCTAATAATACTTTATAACTATTTTATAATACCGGTTGGCGCCGACGCTTAAAAACAACATTAATAATTGAGCCTCATTTCCTCAATGCATTGCATCATTTATATATATATATTTATAGGATATTATATCACACTAGTACTTTTGTATAATAGATCGGTCTGTCATGTTCAGTGACTGGTAATAATTGTGCTTGCTTGACGCCCTGTGCGTTATATTTTTCAGGAGGTCGAGCACAGTAGGTTTTGCTTAGTGAGGCTTGGTTGATCATTTTTGGGATTCTTTGGATTGCTGAGCTGTCATAGGGTATTTATGATTTTTACTTAAGATTTCATTGTCGTAGTTTTATTCTCGTTTTTAGAGTTAGTAGAGATTTTATTCACTTTAATCCATTTATTCATTTAATTTATATTGAGTTATTTTTCGCTGCGTTTCTTTGGTAAGTAGATGTACTTTCTGTTGAAATATAATACATCTGTGGGGTTTCATCCGTGGGATGCCCGACTTGTTATGCCTTAGAATGTGCTTTATGATTTATTATCAGAAAGCGGATTTTGGGGCGTGATATGTTGTTATGGCAATGGTTATATTTAGTTAATTTTCAATGAGAACACGCAAACTGTAGAGGTACACCTCTAAAAAGCTTGAACCCTAGTAGAGGTTCACTCCTAAACGTTACTTGGGAGACTACAAGTACTGAAGCCGTAGACTGAACTTGAACAGCAAGTGCAAGCCTGATAAGTCACGAAGAATCTTATACAACATGAAGTAAGGTATATTAATCACATTAAGGTTTCCTATCTTCTCAGTCCTAACACAGGTCAGGTTGTCGGGGTTATCTTTAGAATCACATGAAGTAAGCTATATTAAGTATTTTTTTGTAAATTTGTAGAAGTCCAAACAAGGTAGGGGCAACGTTCAAAACATCATGACATGGCCAGGACGATGGTTTTTGACAACATCGCTCTATGACTAAGATGGGGTCTTTTATGAGGATGCCGGTAGGGCTAATTCTACGCAGGTAATTAAGTTCAAGTAGACTTGGTAGACAAGTCAAGTGAAGTAGTTTAATCTGTGTCAATCAGTTCTGTTGATAAGGGGTCTACTAGCATACTTGGTCAACAAGTTTTCTATCCTTTTATTTAATGTCGTAGATTATAAGCCTAATTCGCTTGTTAAGTTCTTATATTCATCCTCCTATGTATCACGCCTCGAATTGCATGACTTGTTACTGAAACGATTTGAAACTTTGAGTAATGACCTTAGTTAATAATGCTGAGATATTTATATTCTGAGATATTTATATTTGTGTCTTGCTTCTATGGGGATTTTGGATGTTTTGGTGCACCTATGTTAATAATGCTGTCGTAGACAGACGAGGTGAGATGCCTTATTTTCCCTGCATTTTCTTATGAAGATCCTTTTATTTCAATTGTTATATTTAGTTAATTCGATTGAGAATATGCAAACTATAGATGTACTCTTTCACAACATGAATCAATATAAATCAAGAAACAGGTGCGCCCCTTAATAATATCCGCTCTTGTAGGTATAGTTTCATCACAACATCTGTGTTTTACTGGATAGTGACTTGTCGGGTATCTTGATCAGAATTTAGTGTTGCAGACATTCTGTAAAAAAAAAAAATTATGTCAACCTAACCATGCAAACAAGAGGTTAATGGAGTCTGATAAATAATTCTACAGGCAAGGCTAGCTCTGTGATTAGATTAACAAGGAAGCTGGAATAAAAATCATCTCAATACGTATACGTGAAGTTTGCCATTTTCACTCTCTCAATACAGCATCTCACCGATCACAATTGGGGAGAACCTATCTCCCTAAATCACTCTGTTTATACTCAAAGATCACGAAACAAAAGCGAAAAACATGTAATGAACCGGCTAAATCTTTTCCTCTGGATTGAAATTCAGAGACTGACCATATGAGCTCCTTTATATCATCTTCACTTAAAGATGATTGTTCAAAATCAAAGTAGAAAGGTGATGGGCAAGTGTGCTCTTCATTGACCTCATGCAGACTGACTAAGTATGGATGATTCAATGCTTCATCAACTGCAAACAAGTATATCATGTAAACAATGTCAGATACAGAAAGAGAAAAATATAATGCAACAGAAAAAAATAAAGTCCGGAAGTTGAAACTTTAAAGTGCTAACAGGATATATACCTGTAATGCGTTTGTCTGGATCGAAAACAAGCATTCTCTCTGCAAGATCGATGGCAATGGGGGAGGCATTTGGAAATTTCTCAGAGAATGGTTGCTTTGGGAAATGAGGAAGCCGCTCTACATACTTCCGCGCATTTTCGCTACCAAGGAAACCAAGGTCTGACTCTTCTGGTGATCCTAATAGCTGTTTTCATTAATAATAATAAATAAATTTCAGAAAAGGCAACTAAAAAGCCGCTTCATAACCACTCAGCTTGTAACTCTTTCATCTTTAGAATCTTATTAAGTATAATGTAAACTATTATGATAACCATTTCTATGAAAGAATTAATTAGAATAAGAAAAGTTCATTCTGGAATATAATTTTGGTGAGCTCCAACAAGTTTTAGCAACTTAGCAGGATTCCGGGAAACTCCTGTGTGCAGCGTGCTCATGTAAATCTCAAAGGAGAATCTTGAGAGAGCAAAAAACTTTTCACCATGTCTCTTTAAATAGCTCAATTTTATTTCTAAAATTTTCCATTTCACAATTTATAGTCTCGCAGACTGTAGTGAACACCTAACACTCAAAATATGCGCATGCCTAACAATCAAACTACATTATGCAAGCAAGAACTGATACCAGTTCCAAAATACATTACAAAATGGTTATCGAACAGCCCTACTATCCTAAATGATAGGATGCGCACATGTATTGATATTCCAGTTTTGCACTGAAATTAGACTAAACAAAGCAGAGAATATTTAAAAGAGGAAAAGGATAGATGGATAAAAACCTCGGTTATAAATCTCAACTGCTGAACGTAGTCTTTACCAGGAAAGAGTGGCTCCCTTTTAATAACTTCCATGAAAATGCAACCAATTGACCAAATATCAATGGAGGTAGTATATTCTGAACAGTTGAGAAGTAGCTCAGGAGCTCTGTACCAACGAGTCACAATATACTCTGTCATAAAATCAGACTCCGATGTGGTCCTGGCTAGCCCAAAGTCACAAATCTTAAGGTCACAGTTCGAGTTGAGAAGTAAATTACTCGGTTTAAGATCTCTGTGCAAAACGTTTGCAGAGTGTATGTACTTCAAGCCTTGCAGTAATTGGTACAGAAAATACTGCCAAAAGACAGTAGAAAAAATTAGTTCTTACTAATTTTGGGAATAGAATACTAATCAGAACAAGTATGAACAAAAGGGTCCACCAATTAATTTTTCTTTAGAGTTAGCTTTGGTATACTGGATATATTCCTACAATATCTATAATATCTAACTTATTGCAGAAATTTTAGTACTAATTGGGAAATATGGTAAGCACATTCTAAAAATGAAAATTTTGATAATGAGACGATCTTATCGAAGAAAACCAACAAAGGTACTTTCACATGTCATGCACCATAATGAACTGTCCAAATTATGATGTATTCCATATTTTTGGGGTTGTATGAATATCCTACAACGTATAGGACTCTCCAGGTCTAGAGTAATAGGTATGTATACCATAGCTTGATTTGTAGTTGTGACTCAAGAATAGCTCTTTACATATTTATGGGGGAGGTGTGTTATTTAAAGTCACTGGGTATGTGTAACGTGGCTCCATCATTGCCATTCTTGTATTCTTCAATGTATTACATTCTCAGTTCTAGGCAGTCCCTTATACTGGTTGGTTCTCTTGAGTGTCTTACTGAGAGGATGTGATCCCTAAGCAAAAAAAAAATACTATGTGAAGGTGATTACTTTTAAGTTTTGCAGAAGTCTAAGGATGAACTAAAACTAGAGATTAACCAAGGGGACACTTTATTATGGCAGTAGGCACAGGTTTTAGACCCGACGGAGAAAAACATTATCCAAAGTTTCTTGTGTTTCATTTTTCTATGCTATCTCCAACACGTTTTCTGGACCTTATTACCGCTTCAATTGTGATTTCCAGTTAAAGTAGAACTTGAAACCAGTAAGTAAGAAAAGTGAAACTCAGCTGATATAGAATAAACATTTTATTGTTCTAGGAAATAAATATAGGATAAAGCAATTGTTGGAGTATATGTGTGGATACACACATACTACTTTAGTCCGACATGGGTACTAAGTATTGCTATTTTAGTTGTCCCCTATTATATAAATGGAGGTTTGATGTAATCTAAACATAAATTCAAGAATAATATATCTTCTTCTTTTTTTAAGCAAGTAGATGGCCCCATATATTACAAAGCAGCAGTAGCAGAATTTACAAGAGAGTTGGCCTCCAACGGCTCAAAAATTGAAATAACAGGAAAAAAAGGCCCTTTAGCGGCTAGAGCGTGAGCCTCAAAATTTAGAGATCTACTAATGTATCTGAAACGAAAATCAGTGAAACTGGAAGCAAGACCCAGCATATCCGGAGCCAGCGTAAGGGCTCCCCATGATAGGTCATCAGATCCCAACTCAAAAGCACGAACAAGACGTCTACAGTCCGTGAGCAAAATCACCCTCTCTAAACCAACTGAACGGGCCGCCCTCATGCCACGGATCCCTGAGATCGCCTCTGCCTTTTCAGCGGCCGCCGCTCTGGATGAAGCGTGCCCTGCACCAATAATAGAAAGGTTGTAAGTCTTAATTACAAAACCCGGTCCCCCCTTTGAAACAGGACTGGACCAAGCCCCATCCACCATAACAATATGCCAACCCTCTTCGACAAGCGAAGTGGGTTGGATAGACTGGCTGATCACTGGCTGCTCAAGGAGGGAGGGGGTAAAAGTGAAAGATTTAGCTCTGTGAAGAAGGGAGGATGGGTCTTGGGTAGCGTTATTGAAAACAAAGTCGTTTCGGCTCTCCCAAATGACGAATAGAATAGCGCAAATCAAGGCCCAGGAGGGGGCCGTGAATGTCGCTTGTCTGTTGGTAAGCGTCTGAATAATATGTAGGAGAGAATCAGAATAAGGCCAGTTATTAAAATCGAGAGAAGAGTCAAAAGCATACCAGATTTCTCGTACTTTCTTACAAAAGAAAATGGCATGAGTGGTGGTCTCCACTTCTTCGAGACACCTGGGGCAAGATGCCACTCTGTTGTTATCCATAAACCTGAGTTTGTGTTTGGTGGGGATCTCGTCCTGCAAAGCTTTCCAAACAAAAAATTGAATGCGAAAGGGGGTATTTAAACGCCACAAGTTCGCCCACTTAAAGTAGGGGGAAGACGGCTCGATTTGGTTAAAATTAAGGCTGGAACGGTAAACCGATTTAGTAGAAAGAATGTCGTTAATCTCCGGACGCCACCTAAGAGTATTCTTGGAAGGGAAAGAACTGAGCGGGATACTAAGAATAGCTTTAGCGATATCTTGATGGAAGATGGTCCGGACCAGGGAAGCCTTCCAGCGCCGCTGGGTATTGCAGATGAGTTTGCTAACCTTGGAGATAGGTCTATGGCAGGGCAGGGGGACGGATGGGCGACCGAAGGGGATATTAGGGATCCAGGGTTCCAGCCAGCAGTCGATATCTTTTCCGTCGCCGATATGCCAGATAAAATTGCTCCAGATTCGGTTTCGGGCGGCGATAATGCCCTTCCAAATCTAGGAATCCGACGGCTTAATCAGGACAGTCATAATAGATTCCTTAGGGGAGAATTGTTTAACCAGGTTATTTGCCCAAAGCTTATTCGACTCTTTTATAACTCTCCAGAAGAGTTTTGCCAGTAAAGCATGATTATGGGATAGCGTTGTCCGTATGCCCAAACCTCCCCATTCGAGGGGACGGCAGATGTACTTCCATCCAATGAGAGTGGCTTTCCTGTTGCCGTTAACATTAGTGCCCCAAAGAAATCTAGAGTTAATCAAGTCCAGCTTTTTACAAGTTTGAACAGGGAAGGGGAAAATCGACATATAGTAAGAAAGGATTGCTGAGTTAACAGCTTTAATAAGGGTAATGCGTCCCGCTTGAAAGAGGTTTTTTGCTTTCCAGCCCTCAATCCGATTGGAGACACGATTGATGATATCTTGGAAGTTCAGGCTTTTTTTGCGGTCAAATTCCAGGGGGGCGCCCAGGTATTTGTCGCCTCCACTGTCTTTCTTGATGTGAAGAATATGCTGGATGAGTTTCGCATGGCGATTGTGTCAATTCCTGTTGAAGAGAATACAGGACTATCGAAGTTAATCTCTTGGCCTGACACCGTTTTAAAAGTGGCGAGTGCTTCCGACAAGGTGCCCGCTTCCGAGGGGGTGGCCTTGCAGAAGATAAAGCAGTCGTCAGCGAACAAAAGATGTGAGATTGGGCTGCACCCTCTCGCAGTCTTAATACCATGCAGCTCTCCCTCCTTCTCATACTTTAAGATGATACGTGAAAGGACCTCAGAATAAATGAGGAAAAGGAAAGGGGAGAGGGGGTCTCCTTGACTAAGTCCCCTCTCGGGTTTAAAAAAGCCGAAGGGGGAACCATTCAGGTTGAAAGAGAAAGTGGGAGTAGAAATACACTGGCGAATCCAGGAACACCATTTGTCGCAGAAACCCATAGCTTTCATCGTGTCGATGAGGAAATCCCATTCCACTCGGTCGAAAGCTTTGCTCAAATCCAGTTTGATCGCCATATTCCCTTTAGGCCTTTTTTCTTCTTCTTAAGGGATCTAAGGATCTCCTAGGCCATGATAATGTTATCATAGATTTGCCACCCAGGAACGAAAGCATTCTGGGAGGGGTAGATGATTTTATCTAAGAGGGGATTAAGACGGGTAGTCAGAATCTTCGTGATGATCTTAAATTTGACATTACAAAGGCTAATCGGACGGTAATGATCCGGGGAGGTAGAATTCTTCTTTTTAGGGATGAGGGTAATGTTTGTGTGGTTGAATTCCGGAAGGAGGCGGCCATCCTGGAAGAAATGGAGGATAACTTTGAACAGGTCATCCTTGATGATATCCCAGGAATTCTGATAGAAGAGCGGGGTGAAACCATCTGGGTCGGGGGCTTTATTAGGGTTCATGGAAAGAAGGGCTTCCCGAACTTTTTCCATAGTGGGGATGCGGGTGATCAAGTCATTTTTGCCCCGAGAGATGACCTTATCGAAAAGATTCAGGGAGGCTACGTGGAGAGAGGGCTTCGCAGAGGAGAAGAGATTTTTATAGAAGTCCAGAAACGTAATACCAATGCTAGTTCTGTCTTGAGCCCATGAGCCGTCCGGTTTGCGAATAGTGTTGATGGTGTTTCTCCTCCTGCGGCAGATGGTAGAGATATGGAAAAACCTGGTGTTGCGGTCACCCTCTTTGAGCCATGTCTCACGAGACTTGTCTCTCCAGATGGCCTCTTCTTGAGAGAGGCTTTGATCGAGAGAGTTTAGAAGTTGACGTTCGAGAATATCATTCCGCTCAGAGTGTTGCTCTTTATGAATTTGCCCAATGTGCCCCCGAAGCTGTTGAATATCCCCCGGTTTGGAAAGGAAAGTCTGATGATTCCAGTTGGTGAGAGATGCTTTGGTATGGCGTAGCTTCTTGCAAAGCCTAAGGGGGCGTGAGCCCGCTTGGTTGACATCCCAGGCTTCCTTAATCACCGAGTAAAAATCTGTGTTTAGTCCAGAATGATTGGAAATGAAATTGTTTGGGAAGCTGACGGTTGAAATTTGTGGTGTTAAGGATGATGGGACCGTGGTCAGACCCAATAATGGGCAAGTTAATGACAGCCGCATCCGGGAAGCTCGTTCTCCAGGTATCATTGACAACAGCTCTGTCGAGGCGGAGCTTTGTCAGCTCCGTCCTTTTTCGCTTGTTGGACCAAGTGAAAGGGATACCCGTGAACCCAAGGTCAATCATAGAGGAGTTGAAAATGAAATCGGCCACGGGATTCGCGGCCATCTGATCGAAGGGGATCCTACCAAACTTTTCCTCACGAGAGATGATACCGTTGAGGTCACCTATAACAATCCAGGGGATATGGATGGAGTGTGCCAGGTTGGTGATAGAGTCCCAGTATGGGCCCCTTTGCGTATGCTCTAGCGGCCTGTAGGTAAAGGAGCTCATCCAATGAAGAGGCTGGGGGTCGGAATCGGGGTAAGAAGTGGTGGTAGTAAAAAGGGTGTTGATCCTTCGCTGAGAGGAGGCAAGGATCGTGAGATCAATGTCTTTATGCCAGCCCAGCCAGAGGCCTCCTCCCTGACTGGCACTAGCAGGGACGCAATAAGAATGGTCAAGACCCAGAGAAACAAATTTCCTGGATAGGTTCGGGTCCGAACTTTTAGTCTCGGAGAGAAAGATGACGTCTGGATTGTGCTTCTTTTGGATGTTACGGAGCTCACGAAGGGTGGACGACCTGCCACTCCCTCTATAATTCCAGGAGAGAACAATCATTGGAAACTAAGGGCCGGTGTCGGGCCCGCTTTCGAGAGAGGAGTGAACGATTGTCTATCTGGGTTGGTCTGTTTAAAACACCTATGGTGTGTGCGACCGGGGAGAGATTCTCAGTTTTTGTCGGCTAAGTTTAGCATCTGTTTGACCCAAAGTGAAAAGGGTCTACGCCCAGAGCTAACCACGGGTTGTCTACAAGAGAGCCCGTGAGCCTTTGGAAAATCTCCTTGGGATAGGGGGAGAAAACGATGTCGAGTCCTGAAAAAAAGTTTCCGGAGCTTCCGACACCTATATTGGGGAGGAAAAGAGGGGCCTGTCTCACGAAACCAGGCGTAGGCCTGAAATAAATGAAGATGATTGGTGTCAAAATACTTGTAGAATTTCCTAAACGTCTCCATGTTGCCTCAAGGTGTATTTCTGTTAGCTCTTCTCGAAAGGAGAGCGCAATAAAGTTCTTTTCTTCGCTCGGGTTTGACAGGTTTAAGAGCTCTGTCAAGGCGTGAGAGTTTCTCGACAACCCAAGAGGCCGTTCTAGGTAAACACTTTTTATGTCTAACATCTTTAAAGGTACGAAGGTCATAGTCATTACATAGTTTAGTAGCATTTTTAGATTTAAATCTTTTTTTCTCAAACACAAAGAATTTTTTAAAACATAACTGTGGTAAAGTAGCAACACGCAAGTAATCATGCATGCAAGGTATCGTGACAATGTGTTTTTGTGTGGAATAAAACGGTCATCGTACCTTAGAAGTCTCACCGGTCTCCTCAAGAGTGACGTTGTTGCTAATGTTTGTTCGCTGCCTTTTAGCGGTTGTATTCTCGAGTTGTGAAGTTTGCTCATCACTTCTAAGCGAACTCTCGGTATCCCCATCTTCGGTGATCACAAGTTCCCGGCAACGTTTTTGGTTGATGGAGACCCTCGTCTGAGAATAAGATTCTGAACTTTGTGCCGCATTGCCCTCCGAAGGGAAGAGGTCGAGGTGTGAGGGTGTGACCCATCCGGAGCTCTCGGAGGATGAGTAGCCCACCTCGAGCGGTTCGGTCTCGTCTGAAGATAAATGCACCTTGGGTGACGGAAGAGGGGGGTTCGCGATGATGGGGAAGATGTAATGCGTGTTGACTGGCCGGCGTTTGGAACCCGGAGGTCGGGTCGGTGTTGGTTTGGAGGGAGGCGGTGGAAGTTTCTTGTTGGGTGAAACTGAGTTGTTCAGGGATGGGCTATTTTTCATAATTGGCAAAGATGGGTTCGATTTGGTTGGGCTGTCCAGAAAAAGGAGGGTGCGAGGCTTTAAGTCCGGGCTTCGAGTAAAGGAGGGCCCAGCCCTGCATGGGTTACTAAATTCTGATTGGGCTCTTAAGGCAAAAGGGGCCTTGTTTTGGGTGTCGTTTCCCAGCTGTTGAAAAAGTTGTGATTATGCATGTAGTATGGGAGGCCGGAACCCAGAGAGTTTGCCACAACCACGTTGGAGTCAGCCGGAATTTCTGGCTGCATGGCTTCGGGGTTATCCATGTATGCTTCTGAATGTTGTCTAGTATGGTTCACTTGTATATGCCTGCCGAAGGGGAGGATGAGCTCATCTGTAATTCCGAGCCGGTTTCTCTCCATGAGTAGTCTTTTGTATTTTTTGTATGTTGCGAGTGGGTAGTCGAGAACTCCGCAAATCTGACAATACCCTTCCAACCTTTCATACTTTATAATAATCACTGCGTCACCATGATTGTCGGGGCGGGGGATAGAAATGGTTGGCACCAGAGGCCGGTAAGTAAGCAGGTTAACTTGGATCCGAATGAAACCAGCTTTACTAAACTCGGTGCCCTCCGGTTTGAGGTCGTTGCGGACGAAGAATCCGATCTTGTTGCCGATGCTAATGAGCATATTACGGTCAATCAAATAACAAGGCATGCCGGAGATTTGCACCCAACAAAGGTAGGTGGTAAACGACATTTCAGCCTGATGAATAATATATCTAATTCTACAGCAATGGCCTAGAACCCAACTTAGCTTCTTAAGTAATAATCTATGAAAGTTTGAATTTGTCCAATGCATAAGAAATGTGTCAAAAACGGTAAAATTTGAAGGCCAAGGCAACAAACTCCACATTGCGCTGCAGAAATTATGCACATTAGTCGTGCGGGTGTAGTGTATGGATCGAATCCTTTAGCACTTCTCCTTCTTAGATGGACTTCAAATTAAGGTTAAAAAGAGCGAATTCTCCTTTTTTTGCTCCATGGAAAAATTGATCACCATGGCTTTCTCTCCCTTTATTGGAATTTTAGTGCCTCCAAATATCGTTTTTCTTGAGTATGGCTCAAATCAGCAAGTACCACTTATTTTAAGCATATACTTTTTTTATTTTTGGAAGGTAAGCAGGGTTGGAGGGACCCCTCCTATAAAATAAAAAAGAAAAATCGGCAAGATGGGGACAACTACCCCAACCTCCAGCAGAACAAACTGGGAGGGGGAAAGAGCCTAACATTTGGACGCCAAGCCACAAGGACTACATACTAAACTAAGAACACCAAAAGCTCCTTAGAGGCAACAAAATGAACAACGCAACATAAATACCCACGGGTAAAAATAAACCAAAAAGGCCCAAAGAACTAAGTGTGAGAGAAAATAGTCATATCTTTTGCAAGTTGCTCTTTCTATTCTTTCTCCATAGCCTCCTTAGCCCTTTGCCTCTCTAGTGTTGTAGCTTCCTTAGCCTTCTCATTAAGTCCATAATATGCTCTAGTCGAATTAGAGCATGAATCCAACTTATTAAAGCTAACAGATCTGGCCAAATCCCCTTGTTTGATGTTGCTAACAAGAGGGTTTTCTTTCATCTCTTAAATCTCCTCAGTGAGGTCAACCGGAATAAAAGTAGTAATAACAACATTGTTAGTACTAGCACTTTTCTTTGCGGTGTATTTGGGATAATCCCAACCATCTTTCTTCTCAACTCCTTTGCCTTTTTGATGCTCATTGTTCTTGGAAATCACTCTTCTTGTTACCAACTTGAAAGCCTTCTTTGTTCTCGGCCTCAATTCTCATTTTCTTGTTTTCCTCATCCTTTGCCTTTTTAGCTTGAAACTCAACTGCCTTTATGAGGCATGTTATAGGGCTATGACCAAAGACATTACAATCAATGCATTTAACTGGTACCTAGTTGTACTCAAGAATTACATTGATGATAAAATTATCGTCAATAAACAAGGGCAAAGATCTAGGTAAGATGTTACTAACCTCAACCTCAACACATACTCTAATAAAAAATTTATGCTTCCTCTCTTCACTTGCTCTATCAAGACACAAAGGTTTCCCAACTATACTTGCAATCAATCCAATTCCTTCAGCATTCATAAACTGATTCGGTACATCTTTCAGTATCACCCATATCGGAATAGAAGAGACCTCGGTAGGTTCAAACTCAATAAAAGGCCTCCATGGCCTAATAATAAATATTCTACTTGCAAGACGGAAAGAACCCATCTCTAAAACTCTTTCTCTATCCTCACCGTTCCCAAATCTAAAAAAGTAATTGTTGATCATCTTTAAAGTCATCTCAAAGTCACTCTTGAGGCCCCAAACCTTAGATAGAGAGTCTTTGAGGTACTTGTAAGGAAGTCTCTTACCAATGAAATTTTCTACAACAATCGATTCACTGTTCTTAATGTTATCCTCAAAGTTGCTAGAATTCATCTTAGCGGTACCAATTCCTCTAATTAAAGTGGGTGGAGTGTAAATTAACTTAGCTTTTCCTCTTGATGCGGATGGGGTACCCAACATCTGAGCCCAACTAGGCTTTGAAGAAGTATAATTGTTCTCAGAAGTTTTGTTGGTAGAAGGAAGAACAAGAAATTCTTCAACACTAAAGCAACTAACCTGTCCATGAATTGCAGGTTCCCTTGCACTTAACTCTTCATTTGCACTCACAGCTGCACTATCCAACTCATCAACACAATCATCTCCCAAATCTTTTAGAGGGCAATCTTCTATCTGAGCATCTTTCACAACTCCTTCTTCAGTTATACTAGGTGTTACACCCTCAGTACAACTCCCATCATCAACATTAATGGGTACAGGTTCCTCATTACCATCATCATAAAGGGTCATAGCACCTGAATTGATGTTTGTTTCTTCCACATTGGCCTCCTCATAAGCCTCAAAATATTGGTTGTCTCTGCCAATATATTGATCCATTTCTATCATACAAAGACGAACCTCAGGAGATGCAGAGGCTTGAGTAATTGCTTCTAACTCTAACAAATGCCCATCAGCTCCATCATTATTTCTCCTCTTTGTAGCAACTGCAGCTCCATCGTCTTGATACCACTTAGTCAGAGTTCTTGCTCTTGTAGATCTATGAATTTCCCCGTCCCTCACTGCTCCTATGTTGTTTTTCTTCTTCTTAGTTTCTCCGGCCATGGCTGGAGAGGAGGGATGAAACTATTTTTCTGAGATTGGAGCATCGTTTCTCTTCAGACTATCACCCCCTGCTTCCATCAGTGGTTCTCTCCTAGCTTCCATCGCTGCTGCTTGTTGGTCTCTGAAAGTAGAGTGGTGGAGCTTTTTAACCGGTGGGGGCGAAAAGAATTGTTGTTTGATGAGATCACGAAAGATTTCTTGAGCCTGTGGATCAAGAGCTTTGAATTTTTTTATCAAAGATGATCCTGTAGATTCCCATTTCATCTTCAAACAAATCAGCTCCCTTCTTGTTGCTCTTTTCACCTTGAGAAAGCTTGTAAAGCTCCATAATTGAGAGATCAGCTCCATAACTCGATTTGCTGAGTTCTTGAACTCCTCCAACACTAGAAGAATCTTCACTAAGAGACGAAGATGGATGTGGGGCCATGGATGTAATTTTGGGAACCAAAAAGCTAAAAAAGGAAAGAGCCTTGAAACCCTAATTCTCGATTTGGGGGAAATTAGGATTCGATTTCTGAAATCGGCATCCAGATCTAACCCATTTCAATCAAAAACGAAAGATTAGAGAGGAATTCAACTATAACTACATACGAAGATTTCAACTCTATAGTTTTCAACTTTTTCTACATAGTAAGTTTCCACTGAACTCTTCTAAAATATCACTTTGCATAGCTACCTTAGAAAAATATAGATATCATTAGAGGCCGAGGTGTTAAATACTTAAATATAAGGAACACCAAAGTGGTCTTAGTAGGTGTGATTACCTTTATCCGTCTTCTCTCCTTCAAGAACGATCTTGAAGCCTTCTGATGATCGGTAGTTGTGGTGAACGCTGAATCAATTGCATGCAGTCTTCTATGTCTTCCTTCACTGATTGATAAGAGAAGATATTGTGTGGAACCACTTTTAACTTCGGGCACTTGGAAAGTCTCAAATAATCGAGGCATGGCGTAATAAAACTGACATCCTATTCATCTCCTATCCAACTCGGCATCATCATCTCCCATTCTTCCAACTCTCTCACATACAAGATTTCAAGTTTCTTCAACTTTGGGAATATAATTAATGGTAGTGATTCTCCAATGCTTGATCTACTTGTACTAGTAACATCGCCTTTAGAGATTCCAAAGAACTCGGGGCCAATGCGTTTCACTGAATCCAATCCACATATATACAGTTCTGCCAGGGATTCCAATTTCCAAACATCTGGCAACTTCTCCAATTTCCAACTCAGCCTTCTTAAGTTCGTAATCTTTTGGAAATGTGGCACAATATGTAAAACAAGGTTTCCAAGCTGAGGGCAAATCATAATAACTCAAACTTTTGTAATCTCCATGTCTCACTATCCAACACCGCTTGCCAATCCAGTATGTTCCTTTTGGATCGCAAGAGACTTCCTATAGTCTGTATGAAGAGAGGCACACCTTTGCACTTATTTGTAATTGCCTTTCCAATTTCTTCCAACAATTCAGTCTTTCTTTTCCGTTCTCATTGAGGCAGCAAAACTAAATAATGACCAACTATCTTCTTCAGTCAACCCCATCAACTTATGAGTGTAGGTCGAGTTCATCATAGATGCCACTCCTTCATTACGTGTGGTGACTAGAATTCTACTTCCTAGTGCACCACCATTAAAAGAAAGTTTTAACGCCCCCATTCGTTGCATTCCTCCGTCCATACTGTTAAGATCGGTGGATCAAAGTTAGTCCCACATCGGGTAGAAGATGTACAGACTATTAAATTGCACAGAGGCCTTTTAAAAATAAATTAAACCCCACACCTAGCCAAACCCATCTAGGTGGTAAAGATGGGGACAATATCGGTGTAACGGGGGACAAGCAAAAACCGTTTGTCTTTGAGAGTGTAAGACAAAAGACAATGTAAGGTGTTGTTCCATTCAATATTTGCTGGAACCTTTGCACCGATAGCTTCAATGATTGCTTTGGCAAGCCTTGTCAAGTCAAAAGGTTGGGATACACACTCACATCATCTTTTCGAAGTGCTTCACGATATTTTTGTCATGTAAAACCAACTGGACGAGGGTAGTCTTGCCAAGTTCGCCCATCCCGACTATGGAGATGACGGGGACCCCAATTTCATTGTGACTATTTTCGTTTGACATCTTGCTAACAATGATATCTCTATCTATTTCACAACCATAAGCCTCTATTACATTAACCCCAGAACTTGTCTTTTGTCGTAGTAATGATACCTCGGCCGCGATACCATTTGCAAGGCCATAGTTATCCTTATTACGAGCAATGGAATCAAGTTTTCTCCTTATTCTCTTAATCTCTCGTTCCACTTTATGACGCAAAAGAACACTATCTTTAAAACAAAAGCAAGGGTAGAACAAGTGGGAACATACCTTGTTATCTTTCGAGTGCATTTTGACCTGAGATTTTAGAAGTTTGGAATTCCACTTGTCCAATACGTCCTCGACTTCATAAATTACAGTTACTGCTACTACTTACGATTGGAAAAGAAAAAGAAAACAAACTTATCTTTCATTGCGAATTTGTGGCCATGACAGTTGCTATTTCACCTTTGAGTTGAGATTAGCCGAGAAGTTTGATGAATTGTCAATGACATCCAGTTCCAGTCTCAGTCTCAGTGTCAGTCTGTTACTACATAGCCGCAGCACTTTACGCATTTCCAGCGCAACCCGAACAATGGGAGATGGGGATGTTGCCCGTGACAGTTACATAACATATGTGAACGAATATATATTGATATACTCCAAAAACTGATGAGAATATCAACTGTAGCTCATGAAGCGGCTAATGCCCCGTCTCCTTCTTAATTCATCAGTTCTATAGGCATGTTAACCCTGAGACTATCATTCCGGGATTGAGCTACAGAAGCTCAATTTTTTAAATGGCATGATCTGTAATACTTCTTTCAAATGGCAACACCCACTCCTCCAACTCCCACATTCTCTTTACAGATTGGATATGAACCATGAGAACCCTTCGATAGAGAACGTGAATCCATAAGAAAAAAAGTTAGACTCTCAAATACACGTCAGTTGGTCGAAAAATTCAATTGCACGTCTCCCTCAAGTAAAACAAATTTCACACTTTCCAGTATGAGGTCTAAGTGAAGAGAAGGCAAAATTTTAAGAATGTGTGATCTGTTTAGGTCAGTTGGTTTAGAAGAGACCCGGATGTATGTAGCAAAATGTGTGATCTGTTTGCTTCCCCCCTCTTCCCTTCTCTTAACATAGCAAGACTAAGGAAACATGCCATCTCCTGTATCCAAGAGGGCATATTACAGATGATATACATAACTTGCATACCACTAAAGTTGTAACACCCCGGTTGAGCGGGTATTGCAAAGGCTCCTCGCCCAATAGCGGTGCAGAGTGAGCGGGTATTGGAAATGCACCTAGCCAATAGCAATGATGATTGCACCAATGGGTTAGCCTGCAAGGTGTATGGTACTTGAGTTCTTTATATTTATAAGAGGCTAACTCTGTTCTTAATAGAACCCTATGGAGGTAGGCTTACACACGGTGGAGACCAAATCCTACCATTGGGTGGACGACCATTAATTTGCATTACATCTGACATATGATGAATTTATCCAAACTAGCCCATTGTTGTAAAGTAACTTTTACGTTTCAGAGTTCAACTGAAATGCAACCCCCATCTTGCTTGCACTAAAATGGGTAAATAATCTTACTAAACTCCTATTTACTGTGTAACTTCTAGCAACTACAAATACAAAATGTAGGAACTAACAGTTACTATAACAACATGCATCATAATTTAGCTCTATTTGGAAGAAAAAAAATCACTAAACATTTAACCAAAATTACTCGCCAGTCTGGCTACAGACGCTAGGCCTATGGGCTACAATTTTTGTTTAACTTGGTTTGATTCCCCGCCAGTCTGGCTACAGACGCCTCTCTAGGGCGATGGGACGTCTTTTGTAACTCCTTTTGCTTATTAATCTATGGTTTACCAATCCAAAAAAAAAAAAAAAAAACCAAAATTACTCGCAAGTCGCGGCAACATCCAAATTAAACAAGAAATAAAAAACTCTAAATTATTTGTTATAACTCGCACTTGTGCTTTGGTTTTGATTCGGATTTAACATCTTATCTCATTCTCTAAGTGGTTAATGTGGGAAAATTTTGTCTCAGCTCTAATAGAAGCAATGCATGGCCGGCATACTATTTTCACGGTCTCCAGCTCGAAAGCTGCAGTGATTATCAAGTCCAGATGCTTACTCGGAGGTTGGATTATTCGGCGTGCGCTAAAACCGCAACTAGAGTGCAAATTGGCACGAAGGACTATTTAAATTCTCTTCAGTTGTCCAGTTAAAAATCACCGCAAGGTCCGCAACCAAACCATTAAACTTAAGAGTGGCTTTTATGAGCTTGGCATCTGATTTAAAACTTGCTTCCATTTCCTTTAGTGATTTGCGAGTCTCTTTAGCAAATTCACGTAATACATTGTAGAAGCCATATGGCTAGATTAACAACAGAAACATCAAAGAAGAATACCATCAAAATTAAGAGATTAGCAGAAAAGAAAGTCAAGACAAACTGTTTACTTGGATCTAACCTCATTTCGAACATCAGTTGGTTTGTATCCAGAAACCAATACAGAAGACCGGTTCTAACCCGTTTCACCCTTCTTGGGTTCCACTCTCATAGCATTTCCTTGAACAGGCTTCACACTTCACCATCCTAATTCCTAAGCATCATTGATCCCTAGGAGCACGCAACATGACATTTTCAAGAGCAGATAACAGGCAAAATATTCTTTCGTCATTTAGGTAGTACTTCCAAGTTCCAACAGCCGGAGATATGGACTGAGCTCATTACTCTTCTGATTCAGAATGTCTATGACCTCTCTCATATCATGCGGCCTCAACTCAGGGTAATCTTGAAGGCACGATAGAGCCGCATAAACTAAACAAATTGCTTCTCTCTCATCCACTCCTTCACTCTCCACAAGTCTCTTATCAATAAGGTCCATTATTTTACACTGTCTTAATCTTTTCCACATAAAAGCATGAAAGATTCTTTGTTCCCGTTCCGAATTACCACCTTCAGAAATATCGATGCCCTCCTGGTTCAAACAAACATAACATTTGCCAAAAAATATATCCAGAAGTACCTTACCATAACTATAGATATCACATTTTGCTGAGATCCCATAGTCCTCCCACCTAGGGTCAATGTACCCACGGGTCCCTCTGATGGTTGAAAAAACTGGACCCACATCGTTTTGCATCAACCTAGAAAGCCCAAAATCAGATAAAACTCCTCGAAGATTGTTATCAAGTAGTATATTGTCGGGTTTAACATCAAGATGCAATATCTGCGGGCTGCAATCATGATGAAGGTATGCAAGCACCTCAGCAACATCAACCGCAATTCTGTATCTTGATTTCCAAGGTAAGCATCGATCGGTGGGACTACCCGTCCTTGAGAAAATCCAATCGCCCAGTGACCCATTAGGTAAAAGATCGTAGACGATTAAGAAATACCTCCCCATTTCCATCATGTGAATACAATATCCACGAAGGGTTATAAGATGAACATGTTTTACATTTGCAAGTGCAGACACTTCTGCAGCATAAATCCGCTCCAGCATCTGCTCCCCCAGTTTCACATGTTGAACTCTTTTTACAGCCACCAGTGTCCCGTCTTTCAAGACACCCCTGAAAACAGAACCTGACCCGCCACTACCAAGCTTATCTTGGAAGTTTTTTGTTGCCATTTTGAGGTCTTCAAAACGAAAAACTGTGGAAACTCCAGCTAGCTCTCCCAGGTTCTTGGACTTGTTTTGAGTTTTAACCTGTTGAAAATCCATTAACTTGTAAGCACTTTTGTTAGAATCTATCGAGAGAATTGGCTTTGAAAATTTGCTAACAACCTGAATATCGGGATCTCGTTTTCCATTATTGAAAATCTCCTCAACCTCAAAGAATTCTTCCCCTGTCTGATCCTCGTCTTCATTTATCGCATTGAAGTCTGAAAAGAGTACCTGGCCCGCAGATAATTTATGCATTCAAGTCTTTCATAACCAAAGACAAAGAAACCCAAAAAAGAAAGACCCGATCAGATACCTCTGCTTTGAATTCCTTCGGTAATTGAACCTTATAATCCCATAGGACATCAATCTCTTCACGGCCGAGCATCAAAACATTTGATTGTATAAGTGTTGTGTTAAACATAATCCTGAACATCATTTCCTCATGGACCAAATCATCATCAAAATGAATGCATTCAAGTACCACATCCCCTTGAACAAGACACGAAATATCGATTTTTTGCATTGATGTATGCTCCGCCTGCAGTTACAATTCACAAGGTTTCATTCTTCAAACATCCTTAACAGATTTCAATATCTATAATACACTCTGAACCATAATTACAAGTTTCTTCAAATTCTCGGGAAAAAGAGAGAAAAACCCGGTGAATTTGCTAAACAAGGTTAGTACCAAATATTTTCACGACTATCATTTGTGATTTCACTATATCTGACATTTTTTAAATTTAACTGAATATATAAAACAAACCCCTTGCCAAATAATAGCGTTGTTTTCAATTTTTTAAAGCATTACCTTTGTGTAGCGGCGAACATGTTTCTTTGTCTTTGGAGTTGAAAATAAAATTTTCGAACTTCTGCTACCTACTGCTGAAGGGTCCTGACCGTAAACACGAACAATGGGCATGCAACTTCTTTCTCCATTTATCAGTGGTAGGAATCTAAGGATAAGTATATCCAAACTCAAAGGTGTATCTGATGGGGCCCAATCTGAATCGAGGTTTCTTCTAGAGATGTACTGGAGATATCTCAGTTGTGATGGTTTTGGGTTCAAAGGAGACAATAGATGGAGTAGTTCTATAGGAGCTTGCTTGTAGACCATTTCCAAAGTTTTGAGCTCCTCCGTGAACTGTTTTCTATATAAAAGGAAACCTGCAAGCATGAAAGCAAGCATGGGCCAACCTCCTCTCTCGCAGTGCATTAGCAACACATTTTGTTGTCCTTCTAATAACAACCAGTCCTCGCTAGATTTCAAGAAGTGATTAATCATCTCCAACGGTAGCACAGGACACCTCTCGTATTGTGTAGGGTAATCCATAACAGTAATATTGTGTTCAAATAATAAATCTGAAATTTCGCTCCTTCTTTCTCCCTCTCTGAAGTTAAAAACCCTGAAAGACGAATCTGGGAAGTAATCTTGTAGCTGCGCCACAATCCCATCCATGTAACTCTTAGATTCACCTTCTTCCAAAATGTCCGTGGAGAAGCAAGAATCAAACACTGCAACGGTCAAATCCCAATAGTACATATTAGAGATTCCATATTCTTAGCTTTAAACCAAGACATGAAACCTCAAACATGATACAATAAAGAAAGACATGAAATGATTAAGAGTTTTTGCTTTTCCAATATAAAGGCGAAATCAAAGACCTCATTTCTCTTAATAAACTCATCTAGAAATCAAATATCGTGCATATATATCATTTTCAATTGTGAAGCATACCCGTGAATAGAAAACATGGCAGTTGTGAACTTTACGGATATTTTCCCTTCCACAACTCTTAAAAATAATTACAGAAGATAACCTTTTTCATTTAAAATTTTGATACACTAGATAAAACTTTTAAACATAAATACGCGGTTATGGGTATTTTAAGTGAGAGATAAGCATTGCTGCAAAGTAACAGTAATTTTTACTTTGCCTTGTTCGACTGAGATGCAAACCCTGAAATATCCATATTTGGAGTTTGTTTCATTCCGTGTTTAGTTTAGATGTCAGCACTATCTCGCGGTTATCTGTCGTCAGAGAGTGCACGTGGAACGACTACAGTTGGACTGACACTGAACAGGTAAGTGGGTTTCTATCTCCTTGCTTAAATATCAAGCCTGAGAATTTTACAGAGAATGAAAAGTAAGAAAAATGTATCTTTAAGGAAAACAGAATTTTTGTTTGAACATTTTTGAACTGTTCATTTTTGTTCGAACATTTTTGGTTTTGTTCGAACATTTTCGAACGGTTGGATTTTTATTTTTTTTGAACTGTTGATTTTTGTTCGAACATAATTTATTTTGTTCGAACATTTTGAAACAGTGGAAAAATATTCAAACAAAATAGAATTTGTTCAAACAGAGATCGTAAATTCAGTTGTCCTATAAAATACAGTTTTCCTTTTGTCATAACTAATTCATCCAAAAACCAAAAAACCTAGGGCTTGTATTTTTGAGGGATGAGAGATTTTCTTTGAGAGATTCAAGAGAGAACAACAACTCAACCTTGAATCAATCAATGATTTAGAAACCCTAACTTTGATTTGAAGAACTTGTGGGATTTGAGATTAAAAGCTTCGACGAGATATTGGAGCGAGGCGTTGCGAGAACGTGGGAAGTTGCGAGAACGGGAAATTGATTGCGGGGAGTTCGATTAGAAGAGTGGTAACGATGGGAGGTGTTTATCGAGTTTGTAAGTAATTAAATACTTGTAATTCTTTTTCAATATTGGATTGTTTTAGCTGTCGGGCGATTCGGCAGCAACCTGTAGGTTTTGAGGACCCAAATTTGAGGACTTGTATTCTCAAGCTCACGCCAAGTGTGTCAAACTTGGTAAACTTAACAAAGTTTTGAAAGACCAAGTTAATACACTTACGTGCGAACTTCAAAACAAGACTGAGAGTACAAGTCACAAGATAAAGGTACTTGAGAATGAGAAAGAAGACCTTGACAAAATTGCGTTTTTAGTAAAAGAAGTTAATGATGCAAATGAGAAAATAAAATCAACTTTAGACGAACTTCATTCGGCCAAACTTGATGTAGTTTTATCTCAGTAGAAACTTGAGAAGTTCAGTCATGGGGCCAAGAACATTGATAAAATGTTATGTATGGGCAAGACGGATAGTGACAAAAGAGGTATAGGATATGAGGAACCTTTTCCAAATGCCAAGACTCCTCAAGTCACAAAATTTGTGAATTGCCCAACATAATATAATATTTTCTACTCATAATCAAGTCAAAAGGTCCTCTTACTCTCAGATTTATTATTGTGGAAGATGTGGTCGAAAGGGCCATATTGCGTCTTATTGTAGATTTATTGGACCCTGTCAACCACATGCTCGACCATCCATTGGACAAATATATAAATTAAATGTGATTTCTACTAATGTGAAAAAAGAGAATTTGTCTAGATGGTTTACACATGAACGTTAGCTCAAAAGATTTTTCTAATCATTTGGGTGCGGAAGAGTGATTTGGCACCTCAGTTAAAATGTAATATTGCACTGGAAGCTATACAATCTATTTGGGTGCGAAAAGATTATCTCTCACCACAGAGGAGGTGCAATGTTGCTTTGAGAGGTAATGAATCTAAACTGAGGCGAGCATGTAATGTATGCTCTCGTAATTAGGTACTTTTTTTACCCTCTGTTCTATTATGTTATTATCTTGATCTTTTTATAAAAGTAGGGTATAGCGCTGGCTTTATTTACACTTGGCACTTTAGAGGCTTTTGTCTGTGAAATATTCATGCTAGACTTAGACTATGTTATAATTCATTCATGAGATAATTATTTGGTAAGATCGTAAATCACAATAGTCAGTAGTTTTTCTTGTTTAAACTAAAAGCTTATCGTGAATAGAACCACGTGAGGATACATGTAGAGACTTCATACCTAATGTTTTGTGAGGATCTAGCCTTTTAATAAGCTTCAAGTGTTAAGATATTTATTCTTCTGTTGATCTTGTTGCTTTTGATCTCATTTCGTTTCCTTACTCAATTGTCAATGGTAACATCAAAGTCAAGTTAAACTAATATAACATTTTCTATTCTTGATTCGAGACGAAAAAATACTATGTGAGACCGAAGAGATGATAATAGGCTTTTTATTGCTACACATTTTTTGGCCTTCGTTATTTCTAACCCTATTTTTTATCCACTTGCAACCTTTTGTGCCTTAAAATATGTTTTTTCACTTCTACCAAAATTCTTTGTTTTTTACCCATTTGTTATGAGACTGTTCAGTGAGAAAAAAAAGATTGAGAAAAAAAAGGGGAGAAAAAGAAGAAAAAGAAAAAGGAGAAAAAAAAAGGAAAAGAAATATATGAGTAATTTTTTGGGGGAAGATGCAGAGAAGAATAAACTGAGTTCCCTAATGCCATTTTATTATCTCAATTTAAAAATTAAAAAGGGAATGTGAAGAGGTATGTTTATATGTGTACTCTATAAAAAGGAAGAATGTTAATTGGTGAATTATTTTGGAAGAAAGGGAGATAGTGTAACTGTAGTCTCATAATGCCAGTAAAACACCTACTCCATCATTTGCCTACCCATGCATACATTATAACATTTTCAAGACCTGTTTGATCTTGAGTTTAGCACAGTTAGTTTAGTGGAGATGAGAGATAGGGAATCTATATTAGTTTGAACTTGACACCATTAATGACAAATGAGGTTCCTTTTCATGAGATCTTCCAGCTCACAGTACGCCGTTTTTTGACGAAATATGAGTTTTTATTTGCATATTATTCATATTCATATTTCACACAGAGTGTTTGCTAGTCAATTCTCAGTGTTTTTGAGTGACCAACCATGAAAAGCCTAAGTTGAAACAACTTTCCAACATCGTATTTTAACTACCGCTGAGTAATAAGTTGAAAACCGGGTATCTATCTGACTATGCACACACACACACCAAGTAATTCATTTAGTGATTGTTTTATAACACATAGGCATTGTCTCGGTCTATATAAGATATTTTAGATTCATTTTCTTTCTATCCTGCCTTGTGTTTAGGGGGAGTGTAGTCTTCTTTTGGTTTATTATTTCATATACACTCCCCATGTGCACTCCCTCTTATTTAATATTACGGGTTTTACCATTTTTTGAGGGGGAGATGCTTTTAATCTTGGAATTTTGGTGTTTTAGTATTATTTTCTGAACTATATTTTGTTCTACTGGTCTGTCGCTCCTTTTATTTATTATTAACCCTTTGTTTATCTGTACCAAAAAGGGGAAGAGATGTTCCTGACAGGTAAGTCATAAGTAATGTTTGTCCTCTGAATCTCTTATTTTGAATGTGAACGGTTACATGATGTATCTTGTTTAGTGTGCAGGGATTCCGGAGTATATGCTATAAGATGAAAGTGGAGCTCTGAGTATGGATGTTCAATGAGTCAGTCAGTCCATCGAGTTGTATTTTTATTTCTTATAGCTTTTGTTTTGACACGAAATGAACCAAAGGAGGAGATTGAAACATCCATATTTGGAGTTTGTTTCATTCTGTGTCTAGTTTAGATGTCAGCACTATCTCGTGGTTATCCATCGTCAGAGAGTGCACGTGGAACGACTACAGCTGGACTGACACTGAACAGGTAAATGGGTTTCTATCTCCTTGCTCAAATATCAAGCGTGAGTATTTTACAGAGAATGAAAAGTTAGAAAAATGTATCTTTAAGGAAAACATAATTTTTGTTCGAACATTTTTTTATCTTGTTCGAACAATTTTAAACTATTCATTTTTGTTCGAACATTTTTGGTTTTGTTCCAACATTTTCGAACTGTTGGATTTTATTCTTTTTTGAATATTTTTGAACTGTTGATTTTTGTTCAAACATTTTGAAATAGTGGAAAAATATTCGAACAAAATAGAATTTGTTCGAACAGAGATCGTAAATTCAGTTTTCCTATAAAAGACAGTTTTCCTTTTGTCATAACTAACTCTTCCAAAAACCGAAAAACCTAGGGCTTGTATTTTTTAGAGACGAGAGATTTTATTTGAGAGATTCAAGAGAGAACAACAACTCAACCTTGAATCAATCAATGATTTAGAAGCTTTAACTTTGATTTGAAGAACTTGTGGGATTCGAGATTAAAAGCTTCGACGAGATATTGTAGCGAGGCGTTGCGAGAACGTGGGAAGTTGCGAGAACGGGGAATTGATTGCGGGGAGTTCGATTAGAAGAACGGTAACGACGGAGGTGTTTATCGAGTTTGTAAGTAATTGAATACTTGTAATTCTTTTTTAATATTGGATTGTTTTAGCTATCGGGCGATTCGGCAGCGACCTGTGGGTTTTTCTCATGAGAAAGGTTTCCCACATGGTTAAAAATATTTGCCCTTGTTCTTTAATTTCCAATTGCCTATCGACATTAGATAATTAAATCGATTTGAACTAGGTTAAGGTTATAACATTAATTCAATGGAATTCAGACCTAATTTTTCTGAAATCGACTAGTCTCATGCGTCTAGGATTTTCAAACCCATCTTGCTTGCACAGATAAGCCTGCTTAAAAAATCCGTTATCACACAAAATAAAAGAACATGGTCAGGTCCAATTTTTTAAAATCAGTTTGGTTTATCACAAAAACTAAATTCATCTCAAATTCTCACAATACATTCCTAAATAAATACTTCAGCTTGACCACTATACAATAAGAGATTCTTCTGTCCACCATGGTGGATATAATCTCATTACACTAAATAATTGTAAGCAAATCCACTACTTAAAATAACTTTTCACAAAATTAACCAAAAGAAGTTGTAAATACGCACCATAAACTCTTTCAGAGATCTCCAAAAGCCGATCCGGCGGTTTCTGATTGAATAATCGTCTAAACATCGCCATTTTTCCAGTGCTGCTGATTTTGAAAGACGATAAGAATCACAAATAAAACATTTTTGTTAGAGGTAAGCAAAACAAAACAAAAAAAAAACCATAAATAGAGGAGCTGCTAATAAATAAAAATGATGATAATAGAGGAGCTGCTGCTAATAAAAAAAACAACGTGTGTTTACCTTTCTCCAACATCTCTCCTTCTGATGATTTGATTTGGCAAAGTACGTTGATTCAAATCAACTATCTTTTCCTCCACCGTTTGATAAGAGAAGATGTTGTATGGAACCACCTTTAGCTTCTCACAGTTGTTAAGTAACAATTCCTTGAGGCATGGCATAATGAAACTGACATCTTCTCTCCAACTCGGCATCAGTATCTCCCATTCTTCCAACTCTGATATCACCCAGAATTCGAGTTTCTTCAACTTTGGGAATACAATTATTGGTACTGATTCTCCACTTGTACCCTTCATAACAACATCATCATCTGAAATTCCAAAGAATTCGGGGCCTATACGCTTGAGTGAATGTAATTCTCTTATAGTCAGCTCTTCCAGCGATTCTAGTCTTCCAAGAGCAGGCAGCACCTTCAATTTGGGGGCCCAGCAAATCTCTAGTATACGGAGACGTGGCATGATCTGTAATGTATCACTTCTTTCAAATGGCAACACCCACTCTTCCAACTCATTCATACCTATTATATACAGTTGAATTAACTTTGGGAAAACTAATAATTTTTCTCTGCAGATACCTTCAGTAGTAGCATCATCTTCCTCTTCAATATCTGAAATCCCCAGAAAATCCAGACCTAATCGCTTTACAAATTTCATTTTATGTAATTTGAGAACCTCAAGAAACGGTAGTCTTCCCAGTGAAGTCAGTGTTGTACCCTGAGTTAAATGCGTTAGCTCTAATGTACGGAGTTTCGAAAACATTGGAGCTAAATCGCTCATCATCCAGCTTGGTAACTTGGAGCCACGGTATTCATTTATTTTCAGTTCCTCCAAGTTTGGATGTGGTTGGAGTCCTTCCAACACACGCTCCATCCTCTCTTTATATTCATTTATATCAACTTCGGACCCAAAATCCA
Organism: Kingdonia uniflora; assembly: GCA_014058105.1. Taxonomy (NCBI): domain Eukaryota; kingdom Viridiplantae; phylum Streptophyta; class Magnoliopsida; order Ranunculales; family Circaeasteraceae; genus Kingdonia; species Kingdonia uniflora. Next base: position 447,344 of record JACGCM010001501.1, read on the forward strand.
ACGTTAGAGCATGGATGCCTGGCTTATTTGCGAAATGTACTTCCTTAGCCTCGTACGCAGATTTCACTCTCCACAATCCACTTATTTCTATGCTCCCCTGGATCAAGTTTAAGCCTTTTAGATCTCCAAGATTACGTCCTTCGCTTACGATGAACTTACTTAATGAACGGAGGGAAGTTAACCGCTCTATTCCTTCAGGTAAGGATCTCAGACTCTCCGTCTTGTCAATTTCAAGATGCCTTAAGCTAATCATATTCCCCATACTTGCAGGCAGTTCACAAAGAAATTGACATCCGTTGAGTTTCAAGGTCTGCAGATTACACAGATTACTCAAACTATTCGGCAACTCCTCCACCCATGTCCTTGACAAGTCCAGATACCTTAGACCTATCAATCTCCCTATCTCATTAGGAAGTTCATAAAGATGGTTAAGGTTGCTCAAATCCAACGACCTAAGGCATGTCCAGAGCCGAAAGATCTTACCATCCAGCCCTTGAAATTTCAAATTAAGCGACCTAAGAGATGTCTTGTGAATGGAAGAAAGAGTAGCCCTTATATCATCCAAATTAAGCGACCTAAGAGATGTCTTGTGAATGGAAGAAAGAGTAGCCCTTATATCATCCAAATTTCGTGCATTTAGATGACGTAACTTGCTAGAGTTGACAATTATATCATTTCTCTCAACTATTAAAGTTTCGTTCTTCGTGAGAAATTGCACAAGGTCATGAACTAAATCATGCATCTTGCAAGAACGTACGTTGCCATCTTCATCTGTTTTTACATCTTGAAATAGTGAACGTGAAACTACACCATCGAAATACTCCTCACCAACTTTTTTCAATTCTCTTTTCTCAGTCGAGTAAAGAAAACCATGTGCCATCCACAACTTGATTAACTCATCCTTTTCAAGTATGTAATCTTTCGGGAATATAGCACAGTATGTAAAACATGGTTTCCAAGATGAAGGCAAATCATAATAGCTCAACAGCAGAGCAGGCTCTTTCACAAACTCTTGTAATTTCCATGTCTCACTTTCTAAGACTTCTTGCCAATCTTGTATGTTCCTTTTAAATCGCAACAGACTACCAACAGTTTTTATGAAGAGAGGTACACCTTTACATTTCTTTGTGATTGCTTTTCCAATTTCTTCAAACATCTCATAGTCTTTATCTTCCATACTCGTATGGGCGGCAGAACGAAACAATGACCAACTATTTTCATCTGTCAATCTCCCTAAATGATGTTTATAAGTCGAGTTCATCATAAAAGCAACTCCTTCCTTGCGTGTGGTGACCAAGATTCTACTCCCGGGTGCACCACCGTCGAGTGAAAGCTTAAATGGACTCCAATTGTTATCATCCTCTATCCAATCATTGTTTAGGACAAGCATAAATCGCTTATTTTTAACAGCTTTTGATAGATGACAATGCAAAGCATCCCATTCATGATCAGTTGGAACCATCTCCTCAATGGCTTCAATGATTGCCTTAGCAACCCTTATTCTATCAAAAGGTTCGGACACACACACCCAGAGTATCTTCTCAAAGTGCTTCACAACATTTTCATCGCTTGAAACCAGTTGGGCGAGGGCAGTCTTGCCAAGTCCACCCATTCCAACTATAGAGATGATGGGAACCCCAACTTGATCATTGTGACTACTCTCGCTCAACAACTTGCTAACTATAATATCTCTTTCAACATCACGGCCAATGATCTCTGATACATTGACCAAAGAGCTAGTTGTTTGTCGTGGTGGTGCTTGTGCTACCTCGGTCGGCATTCCGCTTGCGAGGCCATACTTATTCTTATCACGATCTATGAAGTCAAGTTTTTCCCTTAATCTTTTAAATTCGCTTGCGAGGATGCTTTTTTCAAAATCCACGAAATAGTTCAACAAGTGAAACAAGTAAGAATATACCTCCTTATCTTTGGACTGAGTTCTGATTTGAGACCTAAGAAATTTGGTGTTCCACTTGTCCACAGCATCCTCGATTTCGTAGACAACCTCCTTTAGGCTCTCCAACCACAACTTGACTCCTTCGTTTTGAACTTGCTTTTTCTCAGCGTCATGGAGCACATCTTGGATGGTTTTTAATGTGGTTTCGAGTTTTTTGATGTTTTCCACCATGATCACTTTTGTCCCGATCTTCACGAGTAAAGTCGCCAATTGGTCCAAGACCACAGAGACCATCATCTCAGTCATATCTGGGTAACTAGGAGGATGAAGGGAATCGGAAAATACAGACAGAAGTTGCAAACTTGCAGTGGGATTACTTCCCGAATGCCTGTGTTATATTATGTGTCACGCCCCAAAATTTACCTTCTGATAAAAATCATTAAGCAAATCCTAAGGCCTAACAAGTCGGGCATTCCACGGATGAAACCCCACAGATGTATTATTTCTAACGAAATTAACTACATCTACTTACCAAAGAAACGTAGCAGAAAATAACTCAATTATATTAAAATGAATGAAATGAATAAAATTCTCTACCAACTCTAAATACGAGAATTAGACTACGAGGATGAAATATAAAATAATTATTATAAATACCCTACGACAGCTCAGCGATCCAAAGAACTCCAAAGAATTCTGAAACTGAACAACCAAGACTTACTAAGCAAAATCCTACCGTGCTCGACCTCCTGAAAAATATAGCGCACAGGGCGTCAAACAAGCACAATTATTACCGGTCACTGAACATAACAGACCGATCTATTATACAAAAAGTACTAGTGTAATATAATACCCTGTAATTATATATAAATGATGCAAAGCATTGAGGAAATGAGGTTCAATTATTAAGGTTGTTTTTAAGCGTCGGCGCCAACTAGTATTATAAAATAATTATAAAGTATTATTAGGTATGGGAGATAACTAACAGACGATGTACACAGGGTTACTTTTAATTCAGTGGGACCACACTCTCGCACCTTTCTGTCCTCAACAGAAGTGTATCCCTTATTGGCGAGCCGGGGATTGGCGAATTCCTTTTTTAGTGAGCCAGGAATTAGCGGGTAAATCACCGGATCAAGGTGGTCAAGGATTTTCAACCTACAGGTCTAAAACCTGTTTTATTTTAACTTTCAGGGATCTAAGCCCACGGGATGCTCGCGTAGCATGCAGCCGAGAAGTAATAGGGAAAGAATTTTGGGACTTGCAACCCAGGAACGCTGATAAACAGCTACCTCATATTTTGTTTAGGGACTCGAACCCAAGGACCTTGACAACATAGCCCTACTGTGTACATGACTCTAAGTTATCTTATGCATGAATGATTTAAGAGACCGACACTCAATCAAAATGACCTATCCGTCCTTGTTCTATAGGCAATGAGACTATATCATATGATTGGCGATCTTAAGCTCAATGACCTTTTTACCCTCACAAATATAGGAGTAGAGTCTCAGTCGATGATTTTAAATAGGCTTATGCTAGTACCCCCTTGATTTAACATCAAGGTCCAACTTATCCATCTATAGTTTAAAGGGTTGAACACGAGGTACCAATTACTATTACTTACGTTATTGATATGGATATAATTAATATCATTACAAATTTCCTTATATACTAACCATATATATATTCTAAGTATACATTTAACCAATGTCTGCCCTAAACTATATATATGTCTACACAAAGTCTGCCCTACTGAACATATATGCATCATGTATATATACTATGAAAATCTGCCTTACTGAATATATATGCATCTTGTATATAGACTATGAAAATCTGCCTTACTGAATATATATATATATATATATATATGCATCCTGTATATATACTATGAAAATCTGCTTTACTGAATATATATGCATCCTGTATATAGACAATGAAAATCTGCCTTACTGAATATAAAAAGAATTATTATAGTATGGGTTTATAACTACAATAGAAATAATTAATAGTTAAATAATAGTATATCAAGCATACTTACTGTTATGATTTAGAAGCAACTCACAGAAGCAACTATTATACTCGTAAAAATCTAACAGTCCTACTGTTATGGGTTCCAAATAATTGTATAACAACTATGAAATTTCGATCAAAGAGCAGTGAAGAGCAATAATAGTACTTGCCTGAAGATTGAATGCTTAAGAAGAGCAATGCAATGATTCTACCCTAGAACAATCGATTATCACTCTCGATCTCCCGTTCAAGAATTTCCAGCCACAACAAGAGATGAATGATTTACAATTGTAAAAGAAGAAGAGATAGGTTAGGAATTCGGGGTTGGGGTTAAGCTACCCTCTCTCCTGATTTAAAAATAAAAGAGGGAAGAAAGGTTGAAGGAGGAGAAGAAGGAGAAGGATTTGGGAATTCGGTGGTGGGTCTCACCAAGTTTCCCCAAATTCAAAAGCTAAGAAACCATACTAATGTACACCCAAGTGCAAGTTAAGCAAAGCAGCCCAAAACATAAATAAATAAAAAAACGGGGCGCTACATTATGTCTACATTTCAAGGGAACCACACATTCCTTAATCTTACATTACAATAAATATCTTGACAGAAATTCAAGACTTAAGTCAAGTGTACCATTTACATGTAGTAGTTTCCTATGGTTTTAATCCATTTTCAACTTTCAAGTGTTGTTGAAATAGTTACTCAGGCGAAAAAAGACCAGAATTTTGAGTACTTCTCGTATGCTTTGATTCTTATAGTTGATGGAATATTTTGTGGTAGCAGTGAGTTTCTGTTGTTTTATTTATTTCTGTAGGTGAGCCTATTTTTTCGAGATGGTTAAACTCTAGTGAATTTTTTTCCATTTTTGAATAATCTTCAAAATATTCTATGAACCTCTAAAGAGGAGCTAGGGTGCCAGTTGGGGTCAGGTCATCCCACTCAAACAACAGACATTTTGTCTTTTCGGTGGAGTCTCTAGTTAAATTGTCAAAGAGAGCAGAAGTTTCTTCAACTCGCGTAAGGGCATGGGTAGCAGGATAGGTATCGCTATATTAGCTATCCAAATCTTGCAAAAATCAGTTTTTCAGGCTAGCTATCGCTCAAATTACGCAAACTTCGAGAAAGTCAGTGGCTATCTGTGGCGAGCCCAGTTTAGTCAGAAAAATTAAAAATATATATATATATATATATTATTAAAAAAATGGTTTGTTTATTTTTTTTAACTTTGTTGCGCCAATTGAATTGGCGTTGTGTATATTTTTTTAATATTTTTTAATATTATTTTTTATTTAAAAAAATATTAAAAACTAACATCCATTCCCACCATCCCCACCCTGAAAAAGAAGAAAAAAATAGCTCTAGCTACATGTCAGATTTTTCCTGAATTTATGCCTAAGTGGCTCGCTAAGTTAGCGAGGCTGCTGCCCATGCTCTAAGTAGAGAACTTCATTTACTTGATTGTAGGGAAACCAAGTTTTTCACCACAGGCTCGCTATTAGAGTACAACACTAACTTGTACTCGAAGAGCAACAGTCTGCAACGCCAGCAAATACTCTCACTCCAGATGACAGAACTTTATTTATCCGGGGTAACTCAGATGGCAATGGTGGACCATGCTCAAAGTTACAAGACTTTCTCTCTCTAGAATTATCCCTCTCTTTCTCTTCAAACAAATGAGTATTGTGGGAGGAAGAGAGACGGCTTTTATTACCACCCCTCGATTTGTGAAACGACAGTTCAAAATGACACGCGTCAGCATCTTCCGTAGCAGCAGGCACATCTTTTCGTTTGCCCTCATCATTATGGTTGGGATTACGTGCTTTGTTATCACGTCTGACCCTTGGGTCTATAACCGCCTCGTCTACACGCCTGTCTACCATAATTTTAGGCAAGGTTCACTGCCCAAGAAAATCACCAATAGTACGGTTATGTACGTACAACAACAAAGATTGAAACCACGCGACCTTGCCTCGCTATATATAGCTTGTGTTAAAACCCTAATACAATTATCACAGCTGTCACTCTGGATCTTCACAAGCAGAAAATCATGCATCAATATTGCATCCGATCAATTCGGGACAAGAGATTATCAAAGAAATCATTTTATTATGGTCGAGAATCCAACCCTACACAATTTACAAAGAATGATTTTCAACAATACTCTCATCCTCTACAATTCGTTTTTCCGGCATCATCTACCGAACTATCACTTCGTATGATTCAGCAACAAGACAGTGTTACTTCTTCTATCATACTTCACCCATTGCATCCGAGATCTCATCAGGATCACAGCCACTCCAGACAACTATGGAGATACCATTCCAACAGAACGGGTATATAGCACGAAGGGAGTATTATGCGTCATAACTTTTCAACAGATATGCCAACAATAAAGCTGCACAAGGAGCACGTATACAACTCGACACCAGCAATGATTCGACAATTCAGATGTCTATATCCTCAAGAATATTCTCTGACTCCGAAGAATACGAACTATGTACTAGCGACCTACTCTACAAGGGACTAGTTCGAAGAATACAAAAGAAATATTACCAACGACAAGTTTATTTCATATGAACAGTTCATATACAGTAAACAAGGCAGAAACATACTTCAGCAGACAAGATAGAAGAAAAGTCAACAATATGAAGTTTTCATTCAGTTCGAAATTTTTACAGACTGTTCGTTCTATTACAAGGCGATCTACTGTGTTCTTCAGAATATGACAGTGCAACACTTAAACCGAAGTTTACGTGCTGCCCCGTATCATCCAGCACAACAGTGGAGTACAGGAGCAGACAAGGCAGTGATTCCGATACAGCTGCCTCCGTATCAGATGACAGTGCAACACTTGAAAAGAATCAATGGAGGGCCCAGTAGAAAAACTCAAAGTTCAAGGATGGAAATTGGAATGAGGCAGAGGAAAAAATTAATCTCACCACTCCTCCATAACCCCTACCTCCGCTTCCAATGAAGGACCTCCCCCACCGTTACAATACCCAATCTGTCGCAGGGTATCGATAGTACTTCTCAGACGACTTCCCCGCCTTCTCGTCTTCCGCCAACACCGTATCTTCTGCAAGCATCCGCAGACAGAACCGACGGTGAGCAGCAAATAAAACCACATAATGGAATCGCCACAGCTGATAAAAATCATCCTCCGCCTCCTCTACTTCTTCCCATGTCATCCCATGGAAAGTTGGCAGAACAGGGATTGGAGTTGGCAACGAAAGGCTTTGGGTGCCAAAATAACGAGTTTGCAGACTCGCAATTTTTGCCTGAACCCTAACTTTATATGCTTGGCGTCGAGTTGTCACCATCACTGCTACTCAACTCAACATAAACAGCTGACAACGTTAACCAGGGTGAACAGTGATAGCAACTATTCACCATATTTTATACCCATAGCATTTAAATGCACATTACAACTTCCCATGAAATTTAAACTGCAGTACGCGCCTCAAGCCGACTTTTCATGAGCCCAACAGTCAAAGTCATTTTTTCTCCAGATTCTTAGAACCCGTTAATAAGGCATTTATGACGACTTTTCAGAATCTTCTCACCCAACAGCACTCGCAACACATGTACTTCCTGCTATTGGCTGAGAGGGGGCATATGTAATGGACTTATTTCTAAACCTTGTACTCAGTACGGTATCCGAACTGATATAGCTCGGATCAACAACAATCCAAGATCTAAGAACATACCTCACCTACAGTTCAGAGACTTTGAAGCATTTCCTAAACTCACACTGCAAAAGATACTCCTTTATTCATCAAATAACTCGCATACATGCGAACTCCACAAGAGATCGTATATTCTCCAAACGGTCTGAAGTGCAATTAAGAAGGCCGTTACAGATCAGCAAATATCAAATACCAAGACGCTACAGGAAATCTCATCAAAGCTCATCAAGTTCAGACGACCATAACGTCCATCATTAAATGTACCTAGCGGTCGTATTATAAAACCTATAAATAGTTACCTGGAAGAAGAAGCCAGGAAGATGGATGGCTAGTTCTTACGCATGACATACTTAGAGAAGATTACACTTGCATTTTTTGTAATCACCCCATTCTCTCTCTGTAATAACTAGTCAATCGTAATACAACACTCTCTCTTCCCAAAATCCTCACTAGAGGTCGTAGTTTTTAACCTATTGAAAGGTTTTCCACGCTAGATGTTGTGTCATTTACTCTCGTACTTGCATAACATCTATTCCTAACACTGGTGTAAGACGTGTTTTCGACTTTCTAGAAAACAGGTCATTACAGTATCTAGACGCCCTCATTGTTGGACTACTGTATATTCTCTCCGCGCACATCATCTATCCAACCAAAACCGCATATGGTTAATCAGTTTTGCCAAATGAAAGCACGGGGGGATGACGTTGCTCCCTGAAAGATGAGATAGATCATTTTCGGCCATAAATTGAAAGGATAGAGAGAGCTCTTCAACCATAAGAAAACACTATGTTAGACCATCAACAACTCAACAAGTGATGTCTTCAGATTGCAGTTGCGAAAAAGTGGATGACTGCCACAGACTGCAAGTCCTCCTGCTTCTTCAGCTGACAACTGCTTTGTCACAAGGCATGTAAGCGCTACAAAGCTCAAGCAATCATAAAAGGTAAAAATAATCATAGTGACCCTCGTCGAGTTTACTTGATCTGGCATTCACATTTCCACCATTTGAAATTACTATGTTAAAGATGAATCCAGTAAGTGCTCTGGCCACATGAGAAAAAAACATGAGAACTAAAAAATATTTATCTCGAACGAATGTCATTCTCTCAGGGATCTGAGAGTAAATGAACTCGGACCGCCCGACACCACTAAGCGCTTCCGCGATGCCCAAGATAAAAATTTGTGGTAATAGCCACATAGCTGACATTCCTGCAATGCCCTTAGCTGGTCTTGGTCTGAAAACGCTTCTCTAATAGCCATTCCCCGATGAAAATTTTCCACGATTGCAACAACTCCAATGCCCACACAAGAAAGTAGTAAACCAATTGTCATCTTTAGAGCAAACTGAGGTTTACTTGTGTCATCACCTTTAAAGAGCCGTACCTTGTCAGTAAAGTAGCAAAAAGCAAGCAAATGAAGGGGGAGTTCACGGATTTGAAAGTTTGAGGTTATATGACGATCCAGAGTCTCTGCTTGAGGGAATACATCTGCTAGAATTTGGAAAAACACCGCGTAAAGTAGGATTCCCGTTGATAAAATCAGGAAGATATTGATCAGAAATTTGCGTTCAACTGTGAAAAGTTCCTGTGATTCTGAAGCTTGATTGAAAACCTGCATCATAGCCACAAATAATGGAAATTAATTAGTTAATAAGGTATGGTTCGCACCTCGCATGCATAGATTCATTTTGATACTTGGACTAATGATGCAGTAAAATAATGTCAGGCATAACCATCTTTTCATGAATAGAGATCACATTCCTTAAGAGCATCAGGTGTACCCTAGCTAAAGTATAGCTTGCAAGATGAGTTGGAAAGTAATATTTGAAAAAGTCAAAAAAATCGACTCCGCAAAACTACTCTATGTCAAAAGAAAAATATGACGTGTAAACAAAAAATGTTAAAAAAAATAGTTTAAATTTTTCAAACACTTTGTAACTATTGATTTTAGTTTAAAAAGAGGTTTTTCACGTAATAAAGTTGTCATAGGTGGGCTGGAGAGAGAGTATTGAAACCTAAAATAACTACCCAATTGGGGAGGCTAAAAACATGGGTTTTAGCTATAGAGAGCCTACATTAGATGCTCTAAGTCACACATAAAACATAGTAAAATGTCTCTTAAAGGATTGTTTTCCAACCGTATATCCATATTAGCCCAAGTTATCGTTACTTATCTCTTCTCAATTTACTGTTGATTTAATATAGATATATAAACATAATTCTGTATTTCGAACAATTCATTACAAATTGTATGCCAGTGATACCGAATAATGTTAATCCTATCTATATTACTTCTTCCCATTTTGACACTCTGCCTAGAGTCACGGCCCGGCTCGGGGGCGATTCATCAGTGCTCGGAGCACAGCGGAATATGAGACCGTACGGTGTACATGCACGTGCGAACGGCATGCACAAGCCTTCTTCACTATGCGCGATGTGCCAGTGGAATATAGTCACGGATGCTAGAACGACATTCGGTTTATCCTGGATACTCGTGAGGGGTCATCGCATATGAGTGTGGAATAGGCAACAACGCTGAAGGTTCCCTCAATAATCCCTACAACGTAATCTCTCGTGGCTGAACACGAGGTATGGATAGTACGCCTGTCCTGGCAGCGGATCAGGGTAGCTCAATATGTCGGGTTCTAGGTATATGATATATATGAAGGGGCGACGAGCTTGGACTAGTTACATAGTCCTTTTATAAGGGGCGGTGCGTCTCGGATAGCTCGTGGGGCATAGCGGCGCCCTATAAAGCCCTATCTGGAAAAGGGACCCGCATTGCGAGGCAATGTCTCCTAGCCCTTCCTAGGCCAAGGAGAACTCATGAACATCCCTTGTGGATAGTCCATGAGCCGAGGTCCAAGATGACCAAGCATTAAAGCTCATTTTGTCATGGGGAGGTTCAGACCATCTTCCTCCTTAATATAGTTACTAAAGAAATAGCTTGTTTCCAAAATGAAACATCAAAAGTGGAGACGAATCGTACTGGCACTTCTCGCCCCCTTAACCAATTCCTCGCAAGTCACGACAACATCGAAATTAAACAAAAAACCCTAAATTATTTGTTATTACTAGCACTTATGTTTTGGTTTTGATTCGGATTTAACATCTTATCTCATTCTCTAAATGGTTAATGTGGGAAAATTTTGTCTCAGCTCTAATAGAAGCAATGTTGTAACCCCCCAGCTGAGCGGGTATTGGAAAGGCGCCTAGCTCATTAGAGGTGATGGTAGCACCAATGGTTTAGTCCCACATCGGTTAAGACCCTGTCAGGTGTATGGTTCTTAAAGTTAAGATTTCACTCTACATACCACCGAGGCCTCTTCTTAGGAAGAAAATCCCACACTACAGGAGATTCACAGAAGTCACGACAACATCCAAATTAAACAAGAAATAAAAAACCTTAAATTATTTGTTATAACTATCACTTGTGCTTTGGTAAATTTTGTCTCAGCTCTAATAGAAGCAATGTTGTAACACCCCGGATGAACGGGTATTGGAAAGGCGCCTAGCCCATTAGCGGTGATGGTAGTACCAATGGTTTAGTCCCACATCACTTAAGATCCTGCCAGGTGTATGGTCCTTAACGTTAAGATTTTACTCTACATACCACCGATGCCTTTTTTTAAGAAAAAAAATCCCACACTGCAGAAGATCCATTGTGGTTAAGTGGGAATAATATCGGTGCTCGTAGAGTAAGGTCGTGACAAATGCATGGCTTGCATAGTATTTTTAGGGTCTCCAGCTCGAAAGCTGCAATGATTATGAGTAATCCAGGCCAGGAGCATTGGAGAGCTGTGAAATAGATACTGAGGTATCTGAAGGGGACTCAAGATGTGGTATTATGTTATGGGGGTTCTCAAATATGCTTACAGGGTTTTGTTGTTTATGATATGGCGAGTGACATGGATAGGTGGAAGAGCATTAGTGGTTTTGCTTTTACATTGGGAAGTTGTGCAGTTACATGGGTTTCCTAGGCTACTGAAGATTGTATTTTTGTCTACGACGAAGGCGGAATATGTTACAGCTACAGAAGCATGCAAAGATATGGTTTGGCTCAAAAGGTTGATGAAAGAGCTTGGTAGAGAACAATTCTCTCCTAAGTTGTATAGTGATAGTCAAAGCGTTATACACTTAGCGAAGAATTCGGTTTTTCACTCTAGGACCAAGCACATTGATATTAGGTATCACTATATTCCCTCACTCCTCGAAGACGGTGTGTTGAAGCTTGTGAAGATTCACACTGATGTGAATCCGGCCGATATGTTTACGAATGTAGTGACTTTTCAGAAGTTGACGATATGTACAACTTCTATGGGTCTTCAAGATTGAAGGTCCGGTAGTACGAGCAATTCATTGGGAGATCTGGAGATGGGTTACGGGATTCGATTTTAAGTGGGAGATTGTTATGATATGAACTTGAATCGTGTTAGAGGAACTTCATCAAAGCTCGTGGGACGAGCGAGGATCGAAGACGGTTTGAAAAAAGACTTTTTTCAAAGTCCTATTCGAATAGACTTTTGTCTGTTCAAACAGAAGAGGTAGAGGAAAGTTTATTCGAATAGAAGTCATGTTTATTTGAATAGAAGTCATGTCTGTTCGAATAGACTTTTGTCTATTCGAACAGAAACGTTCAGAACCCATCTTATTTGAATAAATCCAGAGTCTATTCGAATAGACTTCGTAAGTCAATTTTTAGAAGATGTTTTTGGGACGTTGGTCTGCCTCGTGATCCGTACTTCGAGTCTATTCTTATGTAATGACTTCCTATGTTTATAAGGGGTTCTCGGGTTAGTAGTTATCCCATCTTTTGGTGAGAACCTTAGAGAGGCTAGGGTTTGAAGAGACTCCATTAAAGCTTGAGAAGCTTGAAAGATCATTGTAACCTATTTGATATGATAATGAATTGTTCGTGGGGAGTGGTTTTTCATCTACAAGGGTTTTCCAGTTCCCTCCGAGAAAATTCTTTGTGTCATTTTATATTGTTCTTGTTGATTTACTACTTGGTTGGTAATTTCCGCGTTCGTTCTTCGAAGGGAAGTGAGAGTAGCTACCTCAATTCTCAACACTACACTTAGGCGCTCAATCGCGACGTTAAAAGGAAAGGTTGAGTCTTGGATTAACACTACACTTAGGCGCTCAATCGCGACGCTAAAAAGCAAGGTTGAGTCTTGGATTCCAAGACTCAACCTTGCTTTTGGAGGGTGAAATCCAAGTCAGTGAGGCACTGTTGGATGAGGAAAATCCTAAGTGACACCTTGGATTTTAAGGTAGTGAGGCACTTAAGGAGATGCTCTAAGATTAGGGTTCACATCATAGTATGATAAACAAAATTCGTGTTGGCTGCTTATCTTGGTGAACAAAACAAATGAAATTAGGAGAAGAGGAAAATGCATTTGATGTTAGAGAGTCTAAGAGAGAAGAACTTTTGATGGGTATAAAGAGTTGAAGAGGGAAGATATTTAGAGAGTTGAAGAGGGAGGAACGTTTGATGTGTTGGAAAGGTAAAAACCCTAGATGAGGGTTTTAACGGACCTTATCATTTCAATGTGACAAAACGCACCTAAACTCCATCAGGACCATCCAAACTCGCATCGTTGCTCGCGTCGGTGAAATCAAACAGCTACTACCCAACCAATATGTTGGGCCTTTTTTTTCTTATTAAAGATAATTAGCATTTTTCTACTAACTTAAAGTAGTTCATGATAATAGAAAGGCCTTGAACCAACAGGAGCTTAAGAATAAACTAGGTGCTACCATAGCTCCCTTCTATGATCTTTCGAATTGGTCAAGACTCTCCCGTTTATGGCCGCATCTCTATGGTACCAGTTGTTGCTTCATTGAATTTGCTTCACTTATAGGCTCACGACTCAACTTTGATCGTTATGAATTGGTACCAAGATCAAAAAAAATTAAGAAAACCTACGTGACGTTTTATATCAAGAAATTTGAAAATCTATTTAATTAATCTCGAAGTAGATTTACAATTGCAATATAAGGTCTGATGTTAACCCGGTGTGTCTGATTGTTGATTGTACGTAAACTCGGTTCCGAAAATAGGAACTCTAGTCCATGTAGGAATGTAGGAACTCGGTTCCGAAAATAAGAACTCTAGTCCATGTAGGAAACAGAGCATATCAGACGCTATAAATATAGAAGGTTGTATTTGATCAGACTATCCAATATCACAAATCTTGTTGAGCAAGTTTCAGGAAGTTTTCTTTTTTTTTTAGCAAGATGGAAAAACTAGATGATCTAGCCCTCACAGACATCATCTCTCGAATTCCACCAAACGATTTACATCGAGCGAGATCCACTAACAAGAGATTACGAGCTTTGACCTCTGATCCTTATTTCGCGAAGAAATACGCACGACGTTATATTTCAAAGACTGTGGAAGGCCTATTCCATATTTGTACTGGGTACTTTCACAATAGCTCTTTTTACTTTCCTCTCGATGTTTCATGTGTGACAACGCATAAACCTCACACCTCTCTTGGCCTAATTCTGTCACGGGCTAACAATGGCCGTGAAGACAATATTAGAGTAATAGCGGACTGTAATGGCCTTGTTTTAACTAATTACTGTGGCAAGATGTTCGTTTCGAACCCAACAACCAATAGATGCTGTATTATTCCGCGCCCACTAATTAATATTCCCAGCCCCAGCCCCAGCCCCAGCCCACTAAAGCTCCCGCGAACTTATACTTACAATTCCAGGGGGAAGTCAGTAATTGTAATGTCTGGGCTAGTTGTTGATAATCAACCTACCATACTACCGTTCAATTTGTACAAGGTCGTCTCCGTGTCGCAACATTCTTATACCAATGCATACGAGTTTTTCGTATATTCATCGGAGACGGGATCTTGGAAAAAGTGCAAAGAAACTATACCCAATGGCCGTGATTCCATCCCTTCAAGTCCTTGTTGTGAAGGTTGTAGTACTGTTTATTTAGACGGAACACTGTTTTGGTTAAGAGAAATAGGCGATATTCTTGCTTTTAATGTCACAGAAGAATACGCTAGGACTATCCAGTTGCCGTTCAGGATTCAACAGAGAGGAGGAGAGTACCTCAATACATGGTTTGGAGTTGTCGAAGACAAGATCACTGTTGTTTCGATTTCTGAAGACCTATTAACTGTAAGAGTACTTATCGATATGAAAGATTGGGAAATCAGGAACTGTATTAAGACTGGTCGAGCTGGTTTTGAACGTGGAGTACCATTGTTTTTCGACGGGGAACAAGTTGTGCTGCGGTTTAACGACCATACGCCCGGAGTTGAAATGTTTTCTTATAGTATTCTTACGAAAGAATGGAAGAAAATTACGACTCTCGGGACTTGGTTAAATAAGTGTCGTAGATTCGTTCCTTATATTAGCAACGAATTAAGGATCTAAATGTGAACGTTTTAAAATGTAATTATATTCATATTTCCTTGTTATTGTAATTTTCATCGATTAATCTTTAACTTTCTTTGCCAAACCAATTAATGAAATAAAATTTAGCGAAGTCGATTTTTTTTAGCGATAATGAACAAATGCATTAGAGAACTGAAAAGTAAGAGCGTTTTAAATTAGTCTAGAAGAAACATTGTTTGTATGAGAATCACTAGGAACAAACACGGGAAGATTTCCTCTCCTTCCTGATCTACCTTGTTGATATTGGCTTGACGTGGAACCTCTACCTAAAATTGTGGACGCTGATGAACCCCTGTCCGATCCTTCGCTCGTAAGAGGACCACCGAAAAATATTGATTGACCTGTGTATAGAAGTTCTCTTCCGGCAACCTGTGAAGAAGATGATCCATTAGTCCAAGTAGCTGATACAAAACGGCCTGCTTCTTGATCCCAAAAGACGGATGAACTCGAGCTCTCTGCAGCACCCCCGTTGATTTTCTTGACTGGACTCCTCTCTAAATCACCGTGAGTAAAAATCTCGGCCCCGTCACTAGCTTTTATAGACCAAGGAGATTGATTGGCAGAAGCTTGATATACGGGGTTGAAGTGTTTCGTATTGGAAACTTGATGCTGGTCCAATGGAAAATGGTGGAATGCCAATGGAGATGGGGTGTGGTTGGTAGTGTAGTGAGGACTGGTGAGGTTACTGAAATTTTCCCTACTAGCACGACTCGGCGGGTATGAACTCTTAGGACTGCTTCTGACGCTTATATTTCCGCTTGATAAGTGATCAGGATGATAAGGGTGAGGGCGTGAATTTACAGGACGTAGCACAGAGGATGATGCTCTAGCTTTTGCACCAGCTTTTATGGCGTCAGTAGAATCCAATTTAGAGAGCTTCCATGCGCTAATTCGGACTGGGCGTTGGGGTAAGCTTTTCATTTTATCTGATGTCCCAACTGCATCTGGATCTACTGTTGATGGAACACGTCCTGCCCCGAGATGTGGGATAATTTCATCCTGTTCAACATGTAACATAGACAAGAAAACACATCTTTACTTTGTACAAGTGAAATAACTTAAAATCATCACAAAAACGTTAGGAGATTTGAAACCAATATTTAATCGTACCTGATGATCAACAAATATTCTTGGCGGTGTGCACCAAGCGCCTTTATATTGCAAACCTAAGCTGAGAGAACTTCTTCCGCTTATTGCAGTCATAATCGAGCTGGTTGGTGAAGACCGTAAACTTTGGTCTCCTCCTTCATCCACAGAAAGTGGTGGTTCGCTTTGTGCTCTCATGGCTACTACATATTCATATGTTGTAATACCCTGTTCGAAATATTCAATACTCGTATCAATCATTTCAAATGAAAGTGTAGAAATATGGGATACTTGTTTTGCCTATCATTCAAGAAGATTGAGGGTCGTATCATGGGCCAATAATCTATATCTCAAGATTCTCAACGATAATCTGAGCTAGATAGGGGTGAAGAGGTTACTGTTTTAAACTCCCATGACAGCTAAAATACCAAGACATTATACAAGTTCTTAGGAAGTAATAAATAATACCTTACGAATCAAAATCAAATGGAAAAAGAATAATTCTCCCAACGGAAACATGGCCAGAAAAGATAGAGCTGTACACAAAGCCTGAAAAAATAATGAAATAATTTTCAAAGCAAGATTTAGGAATACACATCTACTGTTTACTATTATTTTTTGCAACTGGAATTATGAGAACATAGTATATTAACATACTTGTACATTGTCCAAGGACTTAACCCCCATAGTGCCAGAATGGGTGGTAAGTCAAAATTTAAAACTGAGGCATGAATTTGATTTCACAATCCAATTGGGCCCAAGACAAAGGATCCTCAACTGTAAAAAGTCTTGGTACATTGGTTATGGAGGTCAACATATAAAAGTTAGCCATTTTGCCTTGAAGTCTTGGAGATTAAGAAAAACAGGTATGATAACCATTATCATGTTACTATAATGATAACTTTGTTGGGAATCTAAGTATGATGCTACAATCTTAATGAATCCATGAAAAGTATGAAATTATGTAAGTTCACAGAAAAGAAAATATACCACCACAGTGGCAAATGCAGGCCTAGAGAAGCCAACTCCAAGCCTCTCAATTATTTGACTTTCTGTAGCTTTTCTATCGGTGAAGCATCGAACCAGGACCGTAATACCGATCCCACATTCCAATGTAAGCTGGGAAAGGGAGAAAGGTTGTGTGACTACAACTTAAAGTGGTGAAAGATAATAACAGTAACCATATAAAAAAGATAGCATCGTATTCTTCTTACCCAAAGAAGACTGAGTGCCATTAGAGACACAAAAGTGACGTAATTCTTCCTCCCTACACAGTTGTTTAACCACTACACAGTAACACCACAAGGACAAAGTTTAGTAAGCCAAATTTATTTCAATGACAACAAAGAAGAATTAATTTAACAGATTAAAATACGTACGCGACAATGATGATCGAATTCCTCGACGCATTTGTCACAACTTCTGCAATGTTTGCTGAGCTTTCCCACCTGTAAAAAGAACAGTAGTACTATCACTGCTCGAATCTTTCGTTGCTCCTATTATTGTCATTATTATCAATATTAAACTATCAATATGATTACTTATCTTCTAATACACGAGACGAACTTGGAAGTCATCTATAAGACTTCACGGGACTCGAAGTAAAATAAAGTGGAGGACGGGATCTAACACTCTATGAGCAGTTAAATATGACAAGCTTTCAAAGTGGTAAAACATTATTTTATTATGCAGTTAAATACTTTAGGTTCGTAAGAATTGGTTGGAAATTGCACCTCAGCATTACACAAAGTGCAGAACAAAGCATCTTCTTCATCTGCTGGTTGCTGGATAGAATTTTCATCTCTACGGCAATCTTCTTTAACCAGAAAGCCACAGAATAACCATCTAATTTTGGAACAGAAACTCGAATTATGCAGAATAGGTGTTTCTTCATTTATAGATCCTATCTTTGTAGGCTCCCCATTCGATATATCTGCTTACACATGTGAAACTTGTTGAAGTGAAAAGAACGAAAAAGTTAAAGCGGATAGAATACTAAAAAATCGTTGGACAAAGAAGGAAGCAAATCTTCCTTCTTGTGGGACATATTCTGTAAGCCCGACCAATTTATCGAAACCTTTATATAAAGACAAGTATTTTTTGTGAGGCATTATATAATCGAAAGTAGACTTAAACCACCAAAAAAAATTAACTTTTGACTGATCGACCATTTCAGCACTTTTCCTTTCAAAACTTTGGAGGTATAAGTCTAATTTCTATCATACAATAAACTGTAAACTAGAAATTGAAAATTTAGGGTGTGTAAGACTAACTTCACTAAATAATATGAGTCACACTCAAAATACCCCTGTATAATAATTTACCACTCACCAGGCAAACTGGTTGTAGTTTGTAACTTATAGGACGATATGTTATCGCCACCAATAAGAATTCCAGGATCAGCAGGATCAATGGCTGTGCACCTGGCGTAGAAAATCAATACAGAAAGTGCCTGCAACAGATATTACGAATAAGTAAATACACGAGATGTCCTTACGTTCTGGAGTTCAAATTTCCCTCACTCAGGATAGTGTGCATACCGAGAATGAGTAGACACCTAGAGCCACGTACTCATAAATGACCTTTCCAAGAAATGGAGCAAAAAGGATATAAAATGCAACAGCTAGCAGCAAGAAAACAGATATCGCGATGACCTGCAAAGGATAGTTAAAATATTTATTACTATACAGCAACTATTTATTACTATACAGCAACTGTGAACTTTCCCGTGTCAGCCGACAAAGATTTTTGCACAATTTAATTATCCACTCAATCTAACAACACCTAATGGTATGTGAATACTCAGGTATATACATTGCAATAGAAGTGATTGATGTTTCAAACAAATCCAACTCTGGTGTTGGTTGCTTTCGAACCTAGCTCACTTGACTAACTCCCAACAGACTCTCTACAAACATCTTATATTTGAAAGTTGAAGACCAAAGATAGTATTTCTACATTAGCATCATCCATCACTAAATACGTACAAAATTACAGTCTTTTTAACCTTGATGACATCCCTTCTACAATTCGTTCTTTTGACAAATGGTTAGTCGCTGTTTCAATTCAAATTAAATGTTTAAAATTTTTAATGTTACTTCAATGGAAATTGCAAACTTCTTGTAGGAGCATAAAACTTGGACAAGGGTCCTATGATATGCATCTAATTATTCGGAGAATGTTCACATAATTCAGCTATGGCCTATATGTCAACCCCACAAGTTGCTTAGCTTAGTATCATGCCCCATGAGTTTGATCAGTGTCAAAATCAACATGTGTATCAAGTGACACTTGGTAATCAGTATAGTACGCGAGATTGCCCATGTTTGACACATCTGGCTATGCAATAACTAAGAACATATTCGGCCAAGTGAAGCCAAAAACCTTATGAACATGCCTAGAAGAATTGCATTAACAACTCGACAATATAGTGTATGCTGTTAGACTCTTAGGGGTTACGTAAGGGATCATCTAAAGGACCTATAACTGCGAGACCCAACTCTTCTACATTTCAATTCACCCCATGTAAAAAATCCCTAGTATATTCGCAAGTTGTAGACTTGAGTAAAACTCCGTCTCTCCAATGTCCACGGTCTTGATCATTCTCATTCAAGGTATCAACCATATATGGGGTCTACTCTAGACTCTCCTTAAAAGCACTAAAATCTCAAACTAGTGCAAATTTAGTTTATATGGTGCAACTAAAACTAAACTATCAGTAGTATAAGTAATTCCTGCAAAAAAAAAAATACACCTATTACCACCCAAGGTGCATAGCATTACAATTTCTCATTGCATCATATAGATAGCAATCATAAAAATTGAAAATTTTCGCCACTCAAACCAACCTAACTGTCACATCTCAAGAATCAAGCAAACTAGAACAAACCCCATCATTGCAAAACCTCTCAAAACCATTTCAGCAAAACCTCATCAAACCCAAAAAAAAATCAAAAATTTCCCCAAAACTCAAAAATCAAAGAACATTTAGAACAAACAATGTACCTGAAACGTGTGAAAAGGGAGGTGCCACCCATGACGCCTCACCATAACTAATCAATGATTCGAAACGTCGAAACCCAAACCAGTTTAAACTCAAACAACACTAGAATCAAACACTACTGATCTGTTCTTCTAAATTTCATCACTGAGAACACATGTTTTTAAGAGGTATTAAGACATTTCGACCTCGACCCATTTGTTGGAATCAGTTTTTAACACGACCCATGAACTTGGTTTTCAATTCTAGGGTTTCTGAAGATTGAATGTTGGATCGAGTAGCCATTAAAGTTGAAGAAAGAAGGTTTTTATTTTATTACTTTTTTATTAGTGAGATTTTACCATTTTTTCTTCTTTTGGAAATGTAGCCGTCAAGCCGGCAAGTTACTTTACTGAGCATTATTTTGGTGTTTCTATGTCCTATCTTTTTTTTCCTGTGTAGCTGGTTGAAAATTGGGACACCTAGAATCTACTCGCTTACGGCGAGGCGAGAGTACTATCAAACAGCCAAATCTCTTAGACAACACGATTTCGAGTATGTTCTTATAAGGTTAGGGATATATTATGCGGGTGGCTCGTCCCAGTTTGTTATTTATCTCCATTTCTCAGACAGGGGCGGGGCCAAAATTTTGGTCAGGGCGGGCAAACTTGTGGCATACTCTTGGAAATAGAAAATTGAGGTTAGGCAAAAGTCTTTTTTACCTAAGGTTGGCAACTGCCTAAACATATCAGAGGCTCAAAAGTTCAAGGTAGGCAACTGCCCACCCCCACGCCTTCTAAGGTTCGTCCCTGTTTCCTGCGGATACAAATATTGGGTAAGTGAAGGTAATTCCCTGCGAATAGTCAAATTGGTGGTTTCTCAAGATATCTCCCTTTTGAGGCATGGTGGTTGAATCCTCCTCATGCCTCAATATCCAGTGTTTTTTGTCCCCCATTATTAGTTTAACGGGGGAGTTTGAAAGAATATGCATTGTCCCCCATTATTAGCCTACTCCCCTATGCACTTGAACATATCTTGCGCTACCCGTGAAAAAGATTGGTCCCTAAATATTTACTTTTACATACAAAAATAATGTATTTTTGTTCAAGAAAAGAAGGTTTTGGCAAAGTAGATTATTGATTAAGTTAACCATGTTAAGATATATTTATCGAAAAGGCCTCAATTGACCTCAAAACTTTGATTTTCTTTTTGTCTTAAAGCTTGTGTATTTTATCATGAAACACCTTTCATGACAATTAAATAACTTAAGGGATCATCAATGAAACCTTACGCTTAAAATAATAACAATAATGCATATTAGTCAACAAAAGCTGATAAATAGCCTAATGGAAATCTTTATTCACGTTAAAGAGAGTATTATCATGTCTTCAAAATCGTGAAATATAAAATGAAATCTGCTGTGGCACTGAGTACTAATTTGTTATGATCATCATTTCTTATCATTTTTCGTTTGCCGGCTACTCCTCTCATTGCCAATTGGTTTTGAGATGTTTTTGTAATTTTTGATTTTTTGTGAGCAGTTTGGGGTAAAAAAAATAGACTCAGATCTCCCATTCAAATGGCTTATTGGATATGAGTGGAGAGGACAGTTTTAAGTGATTAAATATGAGTCTGACTTGAGTTAGTGCAAAAAACAAACACCTCTAAGTGCGACGAGTCAGTCCAAATCACTGACTTGAGTTAAACTATGGCCTCTGAGTCTGGCTTGGTGAAAAAACAAACGCCACCTAAAAATGACAGATATATAATAATTTGTTATTGCTAGTCAGGAATTGAATATGCAACTGGAGAGATGCTTGATCGTTAGATGGTTTAGGAATGTAAGAAAGTACAAACATCTTATATATAGTCATGAGTAATCTAAAGAACAGAAGTAAACTTTTTTGCTTCTTCTAGTTGTATTAGACTCGAAACTAATTATTTACTTTACAGAGAAACTGCAAATCCCTATCTCTCAGGTTTATCAAACGAAAAATCGTGGATATGAACATCTGTGTCTCTACTTGGATGGTAATGTCTCATCGGTTCATGGGACACAGGTGTTGGAGGCTCAGGTTCTGAGAAATCAGTTTCAGACTGGTAAGATCTTGGCGAATTAAGAATGCTTTCAATGTCTCCGGTATTGGACTTGTACTTATGGAGTAAATGTATGGGTGATGAGCCAATGTTAGGGGTACTCTCACCACTCATTGAAATATCTATTCCCTCGCCAGCTTTTCTCAGTTTTTTCCTATCTTTCGCTGCTTTCTGCCATTTCTTAAGAGCCATTGCTGTTTGTTCTTCGAAGATTGCTTGCTTCATGTGTGAACCCATCTGACAATTAAAGCAAGTATTTCCATCATTTGCAACAACAACAAAATACAGCGTTGCTACGTATGATTTTAGTAGTAGATAGACTCACTTGTGTTACCAACGCATAAAGAGGGAAGGTGATGTAGCTGAGCAAGATATGAATAGCTACCCCTAAGATAACCCTTATTAAAATGGCAGGCAAGTTCTCATGAAAACATGACTTGAGCCCAAATTCATACTGCATTAGAATGAAAAGCATAATCAAAATATATAAAGCAAATTATAAGTGAAGCAAAGGGAACGAAAAGGCAAGAAATAAAAGTAAATTTACATGACAATTTTCAATAAAAGAACCAGGGCATGCATGAGATAATATATAAGAAACTGTTAGAAGACGCTCTCTTACCGAAATCCATAAAAAATATGCCATTTGGAACGCATTCTGCAGAGAAAACGTAAACCATCTAAGAAAAGACAATTGATAATGTTTTCTACAAATCAAAACTTTATCTTTGTTAAGGGTCGTCCAATATAGGTTCAGTACAAGGAAGTTGATAAATCGGTCACACACTGCAGAAGTATACCTGGAATAAAGTAAAATGTAGCAAGAAAAGAATGGATTTGGGGCTATTGAACCAGAAGAGCTTGTTACTAGGCTCTACTACCGGAACTCCTTTGATTACACTATTACGTTCTTGAATTTGATCAGCCATCTCCATAATAATTACTTCAAGTTTCATTCCGATCAGAAGAAGTATCTGTAGAAGACGATTTCTTTCATAATGTTAAATTTGTCAATCATTTGATAAATTGGAAATTAATGTTTTCATATGTATGTCTTACTATGAGTGGAATAAAGGATAGCCATGAGAATGTGTACCATTCTGCAAAAATGAATAGGAGTAGAAACATGAGGGAGGATTATAGGGGGTTACACATATATGCATATGTATGATTTATCTCGAAATAGAGGGGAAAATTCTTACTATAGACATTCAGAAGCATAAAAATGATGACGAAGATCCACAAGGGCGTACTGTCGAGTGAACACAAAAATCCATCATTGGTACTATATATTATGTACGTAAAACCCGATAGTACCAACTACCAAGTACTTATAAATAACCGTCTCGAGTTACAATAGGTCTAGAACTAGTTATGACCCATTCGACCAGGTTGGTTACTAGATTCAGTATATACACGCACACAATAAGGTGGATACATAGATAAATACATATATAGGGATAGCGAGGAAAATACCTGATTCCCACGACTACTTTGAAATCATCTTCCATGGATCTCTTAATATACTTGTGGAAATCGAATTTGCTGTTTTGGGACAAATGAGCCTGCATTTGTACATTAGTTTAAGTCCAGCAATAGCTAAACCGATGAAGAATGTTATCGCTAGTATGAGTTTGAAACTCACATTAATGAATCCATGACGCATTGTTAAATAGTCCACTTTCGTCACTGATCCAAAGAATTGCCTAAAGAAAGCAACCTGCCCAACAATCACATAAATCAAATATCTTTGTCATGCTCAAAAAAGGGTCAATCGTAATAAAAGATGGCTAATCCTAAATAATGTTATCTTACAATCCATCTAAGCCCGGGTGCTCTTGAAAAGCCAGTGTGACGCCTCACGAATGAAGTCTGATTGGTAAACCTGAATCTTGCAGGATCTAGAATCACAAAAGATCAAAATTATTAAATTAAATTAGCGTAAATAAACAAAACCAAGCTAAATATATGAAGAAACTCGAATGAGATAAGTTACCATTAGTGAATTGGTATTCCAAAGAGCTTGACTCCAATTCCCATGATTTCCATTTCTTCATCTGATCGCAACAACAAACCCCATAGCTTTATCATAAAATGCCAGACATATTAAAAAGCGGGGCTAACTAAGAAAAAAATAATGTAAGAAGTTGTTTCTTACTTTCGCTTGTCCAAGAGCCATAGTGATAACACTATAGAGTACATGAAAAAAGGCGAGGACGAATATAAATATATGCAATTGGTGCACCGCAGTTTGCGAAATCAACGGAATCTTATTCTAATATGCGCAACAAACAATCAAAAGTTAGCACTATTGTCCATCAAATTAGAATGTGTATGTAGAGTCGTACACAGTTAAATGTGCTTGAACTCATTGTAGGTACCTTTCCAACACAATAGCCACCAGCTCCTGCATCTGCAGCCAATGCCCTACGCCAAACAACATCTTCTCCTAAGTACATTAATAGCTTTCTCCTATCGTTAACATTACTGTCACCACTGCTATACCCACCCTCGTCGTTTTTGACACCGTAGTAGTTCTTTTCCTTTTGACATGGAAGCATGTAGTCTCCATATTTGGTAGGCATGCATATCTTAGATATTGGTTGCGTACCAACTGTAAGTAGTAGTGATAAAAACCCCAGTAACATCAGCTCTGCAACATCAAATTAACCATAACTTTTATCATTAGCGTTCACTATCAAAATTACTTTATTTTACCATGAGATTCATGGCACTATGGCAATAAAAAATTTAAGATGTAGTAAAAAAGAAAGAAAGATAATGGGCACAAATTCAACTTGGATTATACAGTCAGGGTCATGACACTATAATGTACTATTGTACTATTATAATTCATGAACTTTGGAAGAACGTTGCGAAGACGATCTTAGCAACTAATACATGACGCATTATAGTTCCAATATTTATTTATAACGTGTCGCCATAACTTGAATAAAGAAATACAAGCAGTTAGATAGATACAATGAAAGTGAAGCCAAACATGCATAATATTTCTTATATCGATTGATTTTTTTATAGGGATTAGGCAGTTGGGCTTGCACAAGTAGTTAGGTGGCAAATACTTAGCTCACTAGCAAGAGTGTTCGGGTGAAAAACATTTCCTCGAAATAACGAACAATTTTTCCCCGATAGTCCGGTCATATTAGAACTGGAGGTTCCATCTCAAAACCAACGAGGGGAGTACCCATGATCTTATAATCTGAAGTGCAAGGCTTGGTTTACCCAATGTGGGACTATATATCTCAACACTGATGAATACATTTGATAGAAAAAGTGAGAGAAAGAGAGATTACATACCGGCTTTGATTTTTTCCAGAGCTTCAGTCATAGCCTTCTTCTTACGCTTTAGAAAAAACTGCCACATCAAAAGAAGAAATATGTCACTTTACGTCCACGAAAATATGTTTACAGAGGAGATACAGTAGAGTGCGCAAGGCAAGAGATAATAGTCTCACCTTTCCAAGGGAGTGAATTCCATATTCAATAAGCACTGAAAGGATAACAAATACTGCACAAACAACTGCCACAGCCCATGTTGGAGTCTCCTTCAATGACCGTTCTCCTCCTGATGCCGCCATAAATGCTCACTCCCCTGCAAATATCTCTCTACTAGTACTTCTCCGCTTTGTTGATGTCAAACAACACTATGGAAGAGGAAACTGAGAGCTGGGTTCATGCCAACAACTTGGGCAAAAATGAGAGAAGTTGATCTCAATAACAACAACAAAGTGAGGCTTAAAAGAACAAAAATATAGATAACGCATTCTTTGCTATAAATGGCACTTTGCTTTCGTTTCTTCTCTTATACATGGTCGGCCTTAATTTCTTCTTGTGACATACCATTTTAAATATTTGTTAAAATATGTCGCCGGCATAAAGCAAAAATTATGAGATCAACGAATTACAGGTTGAATTAGTCCACATTAGCAAAAAAAAACACTTAAGTTTTACCCAAAAAAAACTTGCAGAGTAAAGAAACAAGAGGAATGCTAAGAAGCATCTCATGTATGAATCACACGGTTCCTCTCCTCATAAACCACCACACCACACCACACCTTGTCATATATGGTCTAAATTCATGGAATTTTTAGATCATTGACGGGATATTTTTTTAAAAAGCGAGAAAGAAAGACAACAGAGATAATCGGTGGAATACATGACAACTTGTGTTGTGTAATTTTATCATCAATTTAGTTAGAGTTTAACGAAAGTTGTCCCTTATAACTTGAATACACATGATTCATGAGAGATATATAACTAACAATAGTGGACTTTTGCCCACAATTTAACTTCATTAAGATGTAAATTATGATGTATGATTCGAGTACCATGCCACATTATGATTGGTAGTTAGCTATAGCTATAAGGGGCGTTTGCCTCTCTTGTGTGACATGGACATACCCGATGATCTAACTAACATTTCTTTTACAAGATTGTGTTCTATGCCTAATTGTAAAAGACAGTCTTGCAGACGTTGGCAAAGAGAAGGGCAAGCAGAACATATGGGTTTGTAATATATACCGAGACAAAGCGCTTGCTGTATGGTACTTGGTGAATAAAATACTGCACAAAATGATCTAAATTAGGGGTACTCACCCTTGTGTTATACTATAGTTTCAGTTCGCCTCACTTTGTTAAGCGGAGGGAAGATCAAGCTTCTCGCTTTGCATTTTGCATGCTCAACTTTGTTAAGCGGAGCGAAGTTCCTTGTTACGGTTGATGGCATAGCGATAAAACAGATTGTTTCTTGTCAACTTATTTTAAGCCCATTTTGTTCATTCTGTATGTAGTTATCTATTATGTACATTTGACTTGATCCGTTGCCATTTTATTAAACTCCTCCGATCAACAATATTCTCCTTCCAAACAATAGATTATCTTCCAAACTCATTAAAAATTTAGAATCAGTATCTATTTTAGGGAACCATTGCTAATCGATTAAAACAAATCATGACATGCAGGCTTAAGGATAACGAACACAACTTAAAAGAGTAGCTATAGTGCAGAAGATTCGCAAAGACTATTATCAGAACAACTAATAAGATACAAATTTAAGAAATTATTAGGAATGATGGCATATTTATTGTGGAAGTTGTAGACTTTTTTTCCCTTCTATAGCTTTAAGCACGCATCAGGTCTGATCAGGATATCACTAGTATACCGCTAGACGGTAGGGTATCAACATTATGATTCGAGTACCATGCCACATTATGATTGTTAGTTAGCTATAGCTATAAGGGGCGTTTGCCTCTCTTGCTTGATATGGACATACGGGATGATCTAATCAACATTTCTTTTACAAGATTGTGCTCTATGCCTAATTGTAAAAGACAGCCTTGTAGACGTTGAGCAGAGGGAAGGTAATGCAGTGTGAAACCAATAAGAATTCTAAGGGTCAATCCTTAGTAGTTATAACACTTATGAGTCTTAATTATGGGTGTTTATTATGAGAGTTAGTTTTAGTAATTATAGTTATTAATTAAGAGTTATGTATTGAAGAGTCTTAGTTATGGGGTCAGTTATGAATCCGAAGCGTCACGATTTTGCCTACAAATAGCATTTTGTAAGAAGAGTTTATGGAGTTGATTTTGATGAATGAAAAGAGTCTTGGAATGTTTTCCAAAGATATCCCTTTGTTTGATTGATTGAGTTTATCTTCAAACTTTAGGAATGTCGAGTTAATCGTCAGCCGGATTCACCATTACTGTTAGTATTCTTATTCGTAAATTGGGAGACACGCTTCATTCTATAACGCGCTGCATCAGAAGGGCAAGGGGAACATAGACTGATGGGTTTGTAAAAGACAGGTATCGCTAACTTAGCCATCCAAATCCTTTAAAACGTCTTTTTCATGATCGCCGTTGCTCAAATTACATGCCTATTCATGCAAACAATCGCTATATGTGGTGATGAGCTACGAGTCAGAAGTTGGCGGAGGCCTCATTCTTTTTGTATTGTACACCACAACTTTTGAATTATTTAATATATTTTTTATTAATAAATATGAGTTGTGCCAATTGGCACAACGCCATTTGAAGTGGCACATAGTATATTTTTGTATTATTTATAATTTTAAACCAAAACAATCTACTTATTTAATATTTTTATTAATAAATATGAGTTGTGCGCCACTTCAAATGGCAGTGCCACTTAAAGTGGCCTATATGGATCCAGAGGCACGCCCTCTTGGAACACACTCCTAAATACACCATCGTTATGACACATTTAAAAATATTTTTAAAAGTTTTATCCTTGTGAATATGATCTTCTCATCATGTTCATCATACTTGTAAATTATTAGGTCATTTTGGCATTTCTATATCATAAAACATAACATCAATTTTTTTATAAAATAGACAACTAAAAACATGAAAAATATATCATATTTCAAAAAAAAATTAATGTTGATAAAATTGTTAAAATGACTTCATTTTTTGTAAAGATGATCTAACTGATGAGGATATCATATCCATACGAATAAAACATATTTAAACATCTTTAAATGGTGTCTTAGTGATGGTGTGTTTAGGGGTGTGTCCAGAAAGGGGGTGTACCTGGATCCATTCCATATATGCATACATATTGTAAAAAGTTTCGTTAATTTCCGTAGAGTTTAAGTTAGCATTTAGGGGGAGTACGTTTCGTCTCTAACTTTGATATTTCATTTTGGTTGTAAGCTATTTACTTAGTAGCTATATTGTAGAGGAAGTGAATCTTATACACCCGAGTTTGAACTAAAATCTTGTAATATTGTTGATAAGCTAATGAAAGCTAGTTTTCATTAAATTTTTGTACTATTGTATGTTGCCTTTGTTGAGAATCGAGGTAGCTAGTTTCTCTTCTACACCAAGAATGATACGCGGAATATGCAAATCAAGTAAACAATCAAACAAGAACAATAAAGAAGACAAGTATTTTCCAGATGAGGGAAATGGAAATCCCTTGCGGATGAAAAACCACTCCCCACGAACAATTCACTATGATCAAATAGGTTACACACACGATCTCTCAAAGCTTACTCAAGCCTTTTAATGGAGTTTCTCAAACCCTAATTCTCTAGAGTTAAAACTCACCGAAAGATAGATTAACAAATAATCTAAGTCCTCTTTATATACTAGAGGACTAATTACAAGTAGAACGGATCTCGAGGCGAACTCAATGTCTCAGATAACCTTCCAAGACAACCTAATCACATCTCGTTTGAACGAAACGCAAACTCGTTCGAACAACTTTGACTACTAAAGGTTCCAGCCCTATAAAATACACATGTCGTTCGAATGACTTCTTCGATTTTCAAGTTTCCACGAGAAAAACATACATCTCGTTCGAACGACTTCGACAATTTTGACTTCACACTTAACAGCTCAAACTTGGTCGAACAAAACCAGCTCAAATCTTCAGGTAACTTAACCAATTCGAACTTCAGGTAATAGAAACTAGTTCGAACTTCAGTCGATCAGAACTAATTCGAATCTGAACATTGAAAATCCCATTTTTAATCCGACTTCAATCCTTAAACTAAAATAACTCGAACTGAAACGACCTTGAACATAATTCGAGTTCATACCTTAATAATCTCCCACTTAAAATTGAATCTATTGGAACCCATCTCTAAATCTCCAAATGAATTGCTCACACTACCCGGACCTTCAATCATGAAGACCCACATAAGTTGTACATTCCGTCAACTTCTAAAAAGTAACCACCTTCGTAAATATATCGGCCGGATTCACATCAATATGAATCTTCACAAGCTTCAGCACACTGTCCTCGAGGAGCGAGCGAATATAATGATATCGAATATCAATGTGCTTAGTCCTAGAGTGAAAAGCCGAATTCTTTACTAATTATATAGCGTTTTGACTATCACTATACAACTTAAGAGAATGTTATTCTTTACCAAGCTCTTTCATCAACCCCTTAAGCCAAACCATATATGTGCATGCTTCTGTAGCCGCAACATATTTTGCCTCCATCGTAGACAAAGCTACAATCTTATGTAGCCTAGAAACCCATGTCCCCGTATATTTTATAAAACAACAGTGATCCGCATTGCACTTCGAATAACCATTTCTGGACATGAATTGCTCGAACTTCAAATACCACTGTCTCAGCGCTTGTTTCAAACCATATAAACTATTCGTGAGCCTACACACAAGATCTTTTTTCCCTTTAACTGAGTATCCTTCTGACTGCTTCATCTAAATCTCTTCATCAAGGTTGCCGTGAAGAAATGTTGTCTTGACATCAAGCTGCACAAGATACAAATCTTCAACTACAACTATATTCATCACAACCCGAATAGTAGACATCTTCACAACAGGAGCAAAGATCTCACCAAAATCAACTCCTTCTTTCTGCTGAAAGCCCTTCACCACAAGTCTAGCCTTAAATCTCCTTGAACCATCAGATTCATGCTTTAGTCTGTATACCCACTTGTTGTGCAATGCTCCCTTCCCTTTCGGTAACCGAAGTAAATCCCAAGTTTGATTTATAGATAATGACTGCATCTCATCATCCATAGCAAGCTCCCACTTACTCTTGGCTTCCACATCTAAAGCCTCCTTGTAACTTTTCGGTTCACCACCATCCGTAAGTAACAACTAATTTAGAGAGTTAACGCACCTAGCCAGAATTCTTGGAATTCTCGACTCCTTTTAAAGTGTTATTGGAATGTGTAGATCTTTAGGTTCCTCGCTTTGATCCGGTGCATCAGACTCAACCACGACTTCTTCATTAACCTCTCGAGAGAGTTCAAATTTAATATCGACACTTTCCACAGCTTCACTTCGATTTCTTTCACCAGGTACTTTGAAGTCTTTATACAAAACATTCTCCTTGAATCTAACATTACGGCTCCGGATGACTTTTCGATTCTTCGCATCCCAAAATCGGTACCCAAACTCATCACTACCATATCCAATGAATATGCACATCGTCGACTTTGCATTTAACTTTGTCCTTGTATCTGAATTATCAAGCACATATGAGGTTCAACCGAAAATACGTAAGTGAGAAAGGTTTACCTCTTTACTGGTCCATACTTCTTCAGGAAGTTCAAAGTCCAAAGCTGTTAAAAGCCCTCTGTTAATTAAGTACGCCGCCGTAATAATCGCATCCGCCCAAAAAAAAATTTGCAATCCAGCGTTGAGTCTCATACTCCTCGCTCTTTCGTTTATTGTTAGGTTCATGCATTCTGCAACACCATTTTGCTGTGGTGTTTCAGGAATAGTTTTCTGCCGCCTAATCCCGTTTGATGCGCAAAAGTCTTCAAACTCGTCACTACAGTATTCGCCCCCGTCATCCAACCTAAGACACTTTAGTTTCAAGCCAGTTTCATTTTCAACTAGAGCCCTCCACCTTTTGAATTTATCGAACACATCTGATTTGTTCTTCACAAAGTAGACCCACAATTTACGAGTAGCATCATCTATAAAAGTAACGTAATAATGAGAAGACACCTTTGTTGGCCCTCAAACATCTGTGTGTACAAGATCTAGCTTTCCAGGTTTCCTTGATCTTCTAGTTATATTGAAACTGACCTTCTTCTGCTTCGTAAGGACACACTCTTCACAAAAATTCAGATCAACCTCATCAAGATCCTCTAGCTTTCCCTTTGTTACCATCATCTTCATTCCCTTTTCACTCATGTGACCGAGCCGTTTGTGCCAAGTACTTGTTTCAATCCTCGGAGTGGCCGCACAAATAGTAAAAATTGTATTTTACGCTGTATACAACTTCCTTTGTCTTAAGCCTCGAGCTACTACCATAGCTCCCTTTGTAACCTTCCAGAAGGTTGCACCAAAGGTGCTTACACATCTTCCATCATCCGCCAATTTGTTAACTGATATAAGGTTATGCCTCAATTTGGGTACAAGTCGCACATTCTCTAAAGCCAACGTCGCCCCCAAAGGCAACATCAACCTAGCGTTTCCCTTTCCAGTAATATTGCGTGCACTCTTATCTGCAAGAAAGACCGTACCGAAGTCACATTTAACAATATTGGTTAGGAAACCTACGTTTACATTAGAATGGAAAGAGGCACCCGAATCAACTATTCAAGATTCATTAACATCGTCACACGAAAGTAGTAGAGCCTCATCAAAACTAACCTCCTCAGTAAGGTTCATTATTTCTTTCTCCTTATCATTAACTTTCTTAGAAGAAGAGTTACAATCTTGCCTGAAGTAACCCTTCTTTCCATAAGTCAAACACGCACCGGGAGGTTTAGACTTTCTTCTTGACAGTGATCGACCCCTTTCATATTTTAGCCCTTTTCAGTAAGACCTCCATCTTTCCTCGACGTTCAACGCATTCTCGTTTGAACTCGGAGAGGGTTCAGATGTTTTACGCCTATTCTCTTCACTCATAATCAAAGAGACTATAGTGCCAAATTTAATGTTTTCCTTCCTAGCTCTCGGGCATCTGCCCTAGAAGAACCCACGATCTGACCTCCTCGGTAAAAATAATTTTCATAGATTCAAGCTGAGCATGAATAGTATTAAACTCACTGATATTAGCATGCACACTACCGTTCTACTTCATTTTCAAAGTAAACAAGCACCGTAAAAGATGTACCTTATTTGTCCCAGACGGTTCCAAGTACATAGAGGACAAAGTCTCTATCAAACCCTTCCTTGTTGTAACTTTGGAGATCATGTATAGAATCTGAGATGACAGCGCTAACCTAACAGTTCCAAGTGCTTTGCGATCCAATCGCGCCCACTTAACAGTATCATAATCTGCTGGCTTCATCTCAACTCCACCTAGTGGTAAATCAAGATCCTTCTGATAGAGGTAATCTTCTATCTGCATCTTCCACTCCAAAATTAGAACCATTGAACTTCGTGATCTTCAAATTTTCTTGACCAGCCATCATTCTTCATCACGCAATCCCCACAACAAGTGCTCTGATACCAATTGTTGAGAATCGAGGTAGCTAGTCTCTCTTCTACGCCAAGAACGATACGCAGAATATGTCAATCAAGTAAGCAATCAAACAAGAACAATAAAGAAGACAAGTATTCTCCAGATGAGGGAAGTAAAAACCCTTGCAGATGAAAAACCACTCCCCACAAATAATTCACTATGATCAAATAGGTTACACACATGATCTCTCAAAGCTTACTCAAGCCTTTTAATGGAGTCTCTCAAACCCTAATTCTCTAGAGTTAAACTCCCTGAAAGATAGACTAACAAATAACCTAAGTCATCTTTATATACTAGAGGACTAATTACAAGTAGAACGGATCTCGAGGCAAACTCAACGTCTCAGACGACCTTCCAAGGCAACCTAATCACACCTCGTTCGAACAACTTTGACGACTAAAGGTTCCAGCCCTATAAAACACACATGTCGTTCGAACGACTTCTTCAGTCTTCAAGTTTCCACGCGAAAAACAACTATTTCGTTCGAACGACTTCGATTCTCGTTCGAACGACTTCAACAATTTCAACTTCACATTTAACAGCTCGAACTTGGTCGAAAAAAACCAGCTCGAATCTTCAGTAACTTAACCATTTCGAACTTCAGGTAATAGAAACAAGTTCGAATTTCAGTCGATCAAAACCAGTTCGAATCTGAACATTGAAAATCCTATTTTCAATCCGACTTCAATCCTTAAACTGAAATAACTCGAACTGAAACGACTTCGAACATAATTCGAGTTATACCTTAACAGCCTTACTATTATTTTGATATTGCGATAAAAGACTATTAAAAGTAGACGAATAAAAATGTTTACTTGAGACACGTGTCTCGAGTGCCACACATACCAAATCTCAGCTTGTCTGTGACACTATGAGTGAGCACTGATAACAAAAAAATGTGATTCGGTCGTTACTATGCTTTACATCGGGACACGTGTACAGTGAAACTTCTCTTTTAGAAACAACGGACCAAAATTAATCTTACATTCTAGATTAATCCAACCTTGATTATCGTATCCTAGTTAAATTAAATCTTCTCACCAAACGTGTCCTAATTAAATTAAGTCTTTATCATCAACACTAAATCCCACGAAAATTAAGGACACTCCGGTAATTTCGTCTAACTTATCTTACATCTCTTCCCTCCATTTATAAATACCAACTTCACTTCTTCAGATCAACTCAAAGCAAAGCAGAGTCTCTCTCTCTCACAATGGAAAAGTCGACATTGTTACTAAGCTTCTTTGTTCTCTTCTTTCTTCATTCAAAAGTCACACAATGTAGGTATCTAGATAGCGAGATAGATCTTGAAACGGTGAAGTTCAACATGAGTGGGCTAAGTAGAGCTAGCTTCCCCAAGGGGTTTCTCTTCGGTACGGCAACTTCTGCGTATCAAGTTGAGGGTATGGCGAACAAAGACGGAAGAGGGCCTAGTATTTGGGATGTCTATGTCAAGATTCCAGGTAATATTGCGGGCAATGCTACAGGAGAAGTTTCCGTGGATCAGTATCACCGTTATAAAGTAAGGCTTTCGTTGATTTATATATTTTTGTTTCCCTTTGAACGATCTTTTATAGGTATGTCGAGAAATTTAACCGTGGATCTCAAACATTGTAATGTGCTACTTTTATACATAGATTACCAGCTAGCTGAAAGCATTATTAATTGTCTTATGATTCTTAGTTTTTATTAATGAATAAGTTTTTAGCTTGTTTGGGATATCGTCCATCGGGGCTTACTGAGACCAACAGGTTGGCTTCAGTTTGGCCAGGGGAGATTAAGGGCAAGGTTTATGTAGACTCAGTTTATTTAGAGCGGTCTGACCATAACTGGCTAACGATTTCTTGCAGTTTTGAAGGCCGATCCCACCGAGTGCCCTTATTTGCATAGGGATAGGGGCGTTAACAGGCAGCATCTACTAGTATAGGGTAACTAGTAAAAGTAGGACAAAAGCCCGTTTACAATATCTCGCCTTATTCTCCTAGTAGGCTACAACAACTCCTTATGACACCATAAATAAGGAGCTTTTTGCTCGCATAACTTGCCTTCAGGCTCATACTCAACTTTATGGTTATTTTGCTATAAAATTTACTGGAAGTTTATACATGATTGATTGATTTCCAGCCATCTCTATTACACCTATGCGCATAATATATCCATAATTTTCCTTGTTCCTTCTTTCGTTTGTTTTAACTGAAACTAATTAATAATATTTGGCTGCAGGAGGATGTGGATCTCATGGCAAAGTTGAACTTCGATGCATATCGATTTTCAATCTCCTGGTCCAGAATTTTTCCAGGTAATCTAAAACCTTTAATTTACACTCTAATCATGTGTACAAATTAACACTATGTACTCTATAAGAAAACATATTTTGTTTCTTTCGTTTGTTTTAGACATTTGATTTTCTTAACATATATTACTTCCTTTTCTTAGACGGAGAGGGGAAGGTAAACTGGAAAGGAGTTGCCTATTACAATAGGCTGATTGACTACTTACTTGAGAAAGGTAGTGTTTAGATATCCTTGGACCCTGATGATAAGTTTTTAATTCTTTTCTATGATAATCCCATTAGCAGTTTGTAGTTCCGTTTACTAAAATACATAATACGATCGATGTCAAACCTATAGGCATTACTCCCTACGCAAATCTCTATCATTACGATCTTCCAGAAGCACTTGAAAAGAAGTACAATGGATTGTTGAGCCGAAGAGTTGTGTAAGTAATTTTTTTCGTATATATACTCAAACCTTTGATTAACTTATGTATTCTATTTCTTTTAGTAATAATTTCTAATTATGGTTGATAATGATCATAAATATGCAGGAAGGCATATGCTGATTATGCAGATTTTTGTTTCAAGACCTTCGGGGACAGAGTGAAAAATTGGATGACATTTAACGAACCAAGAGTAATTGCTGCTCTAGGGTATGACAATGGGTTCTTTGCTCCCGCTAGGTGTTCTCAACCTAATGGCAATTGTACGGCTGGTGATTCAACAACAGAACCTTACATTGTGGCCCATCATTTGATTCTAATGCATGCTTCTGCTGTTCAAAGATATCGCCACAAATATCAGGTAGGAACTAATTAAGAACTAATCCTTTTCATATCACTTCTTTTTATCCACACAAGTGAATTAATTCGCAAAGTGTATGAATCTTGTAGGCAACACAAAAAGGAAGGATCGGAATTCTTCTAGATTTTGTTTGGTACGAACCTCTTACAAGATCAAAAGCTGATAACCTTGCCGCTCAAAGAGCAAGAGACTTTCATCTCGGGTGGTAAGAAACTAGCCGACACAAACAAATGCAGTAATGCATGATAGTCTGTCCTTAGTTAGAAAAACGATTAGCTACTCAGTCATCTCTTAATCTACTTTCCAGGTTTCTTGATCCTATCACAAACGGAAAGTACCCAAAGACAATGCAAAATATAGTTGGAAAGAGGCTTCCTAGATTTACCAGACATGAGAGAAAGATGGTTAAAGGGTCAATGGATTTCTTAGGAATAAACCAGTACACTGCTTACTACATGTATGATCCGAAGCTCACAAACCAGACCGTCACAGGTTATCAGAATGATTGGAACGTTGGATTTGCTTGTAAGTTGTAACCCTTTTCTCTCTCTCTTATAACATAAAAAGCATGTCATATTTTACAGCTAAATACATATTTTTGCTAGTCGAAACTTGATTAATTTCTTTCCCTTTAACATGTGATTTCACAGATGACCGTAATGGCGTCCCCATCGGGAAAAAGGTATGTGTTAAGAATTTTACCAACTCAAATATTCTAGTCAGAATGACACTGGTCTCTCCCTAATTCTTAATTACTCGGGCTCAGTTGCTGGCTTCAGTCTTCTTTGTTTCCGTGAGTTGAAAGTAATCCTAACTAACAAGTTGAATGTTTCCAGGCATACTCTTACTGGCTTTACGATGTACCATGGGGCATGTACAAGGCTCTAACATATATCAAAGAGCGTTATGGGAACCCGACTATGCTTCTATCAGAAAATGGTAACTAAAGTGTAGAACCGATTTATTCTGTAATTGTATTCTACAGTTTCATAGCAATCTAAATTTGACAATTTGTTTAAATCTCCAGGAATGGATGACCCCGGAAGTGTCACTCTACCCAAGGGATTACACGATACAGCGAGAATCAGTTATTACAGAGACTATTTGATTAATCTGAAGAAGGCAATCAAGGATGGAGCTCACGTGACTGGTTACTTCGCATGGTCATTGCTTGATAACTTTGAATGGAAATCAGGATACACGTCAAGGTTCGGTATTGTTTATGTCGATTACTCCAACCTTAAGAGGCACCCGAAGATGTCTGCCTATTGGTTCAAGAAACTACTTAGTGGGAAGAAGAAGAATTAGGCGCCGTGGAGATCTTTGTTATCTTATTAATTAGTTATAGTTAAGAGTTTATAAGCATATTCACCATAGAAGTATAGGACGTCAATCTATCTCGTTGATGTTATCGTTTTCAACTTTTAATTTTATGTAAGGAAACAATCTTCAATCTTCTAATATAGCTAATAGAATTTAATTTCGCTTTTTGTTACTGTAGATCCTTCCCTTTGCTGTACTATTCCACGCTTTCGCAGTTCAAAGATATTGCAAGAAATATGGGATATGAATAAATCGTGAAAGAGATTGAATTAAGAAACGACTTAATGCAAAAAAACTTGTTTTAGAAAAATAAACACTAATGCAACAAAGAGCGAAAAAATATCATATTTTACCTCACCTTCAGCTGGTACTCAAATTATGAAATCCTAATACTTGATGGGAATGTTGCAGGTGCAGATTTGGGAGAAAACCAACCTCAACTCCCTCATTTTCATATCGTAA
The DNA here is from genome assembly GCA_014058105.1 of Kingdonia uniflora. Classification (NCBI taxonomy): domain Eukaryota; kingdom Viridiplantae; phylum Streptophyta; class Magnoliopsida; order Ranunculales; family Circaeasteraceae; genus Kingdonia; species Kingdonia uniflora. The sequence continues at coordinate 485,334 of JACGCM010001501.1, forward strand.
CAGAACAACTGATCGATTTTAGTGCTTAAGGAGGAGCTTAATCCTCTCACCAACGTAGCATCGGTTAAAGGGACGAAAATTACACGACCAAAAGGAATTGAGAGAAACGGGTTTGTTTCTGATGGACTCAAAACTAACTACAGAGTCCCGCGTCCAATGATGGTGATAAATACTATTCGAACGAAGTATATGTAATTCACCACTAGCTAGGGATGGTTAGAGTTGTGACATATAGACCCCTCTTCTTTCCAATATGCACAGTTTCAGCATCATGAACCAAACCTAACTCCCCAAACGCAGAAACTGGTGAAGATTTGCCATCACGCACAAACAGTGTTACCATCCAACTCGTACGATGATCCCCATCATCCTCATTAAAGAGAGTGTACGCATAGCGTGTTAAATCGTCGTGACCATAATATAAACCAATAGCTTTATACTTTTCACAAAAATGATCGTAATCAAAGCCCGTTACAACGAACCACCCGGGTGAAGCTTGGTGCATTGCCTAGTGTAAGGATTGAAGACAAAATAGATACCTTGGATGAGTTATGCTTTCAACGAGTATTAAACCGTTCCACGAATTTACAAAATGCACCTCCTCACGAATGCAGTCTCGGACGTCCAACTCGAGTCTCATACCGTTATCATTATTATTGGGAATGATGCATAGTTTTTGCATGCGGATGTTATAGAACCATTTCCCTTCTATATTTAGTTTTATGCACGCGTCTAATCTGAGGATATCATGATATTTTTGCCTTCAAAAGAAATGAAAATGTGATTGTAAGTACATGTGAAATGTTATATGGGAGACATCAACTCGTAGTAAACAACTAAACACAATTACACAGAATACCTTAGCATGTCGTCTATCATATCATGTTGCTTAAAGCTTAGCATGTCCTCTATCATACAGCGGGCGGAAACCACAAATTTTACATGAACAACCAACCATCAAGATGTCATACCTTAACTGTGATGTATAGTAATCCACAATTTGTAGATGAACTCGAAAATAATAGAAGAATAGAAAAAAACAGTTTGAGATTTTGAGAACACCTTTCTCTAGGTTTTTGTGCTTTCTTATTGTTTTTAAAAGGAATTGTAATGCGAAAGACTTGCCCCTTTTAGGGTTACAAGACTTATTGATAGCTCGAATTACAATAAAATCCATACTCGAACTAGGTTAGCTAATCCTACTCAAACTGGGATAAAAGTCGGTCGGTCAAACTAGATCCCTTAGGCCTAATTATCTGCGTCGAGAAACGAACGTAGAATACAAAAGGTATTTAGATCCTCCTGGATCATATAGAAAACAGACTTTGGAATCAAACTGACATTCTCTACATTATGTTATTCATTATGTCCTAACTTAGTTTGTACTGAATAGCGAATGGTTTGATTGTGATGTAGTTAATATCGTATTGCCTTTGATGGGAAATTGGAGGAAACTGAAAAACAATGGTGAGTTGCTTAAGACAAATCCTTCTTCAAAAATTTCATTTCAATGTTTTTTTTTACCTTCAAACATAATAAATTGTGTACATAAATATTCATTTCTCGTAACTTTATAAATTTTCAATAGATAACTCAAATTATACAAATTATTCGTTTATTTGACTTCGTTGATGTTTCTATAATTGTAACATTTATTTAGCAAAATCAATATTTTCTCAAGAGCTATAGGCTATATAGGCTATATATTAGCGTATAGATACAACTTTACAACTCTTTAGGTACAAGTATATCACAAAATTACATATTCGTGTCAAGCTGAGCATAATTTTTATGTTAAATTTTACTATTATAGTGAGGTTGTGATGAACAATGTATGGTTGATGCAGTGGCTCGAGTTGGTGTGATCTACAGCCTCCTAGGTGACGACCTCCTCTCCTATCAATTGAGTATTTTCACAGCTTCGCATTGATATCTTCAATTTGTAGCATGATGTTTTAAAAGAGTTATAGGGATCATTAATTGAGCATAAGCGAACTAACCAATCACGGGAGAGAAGACGAACAAAAGCCAAACCAACTTCGAAAACGACCCCGATCCATTATGATCGGACCTAGCCTAGATTCCTAATAAAATCAGGCCAATTATGAAATGTAAAAATCAAATAGGTTAGGGCCCGGCCCAAGCGGCAATGCTGATTATTAATCCAACTATGAATAACGTGTACTAGTTAAATTAAACTGTTGATTCATTAATTATCACCTAAATTAATAAGTCTTTATCAATAACAGTAAATCCGACTAAAATAAAGGACACTCCTATCATTTCACCGAACTTATCATACAACTCTTCCCTCCCTCTATAAACACCAACTTCACTTCTTCAAATCAACTCAAAGCAAAGTCTCTCTCTCGAACGATGGTGATTGTAAGAACCTAATTTTGGATCTCGAACTTAGTATCTCACACCAAAGATGATCAGAACGCTAGGAATAACAAACAGTCTTTAACACCCAAGGATTAGCGTGGAAACATCTGAATAGGTAAAAACCACGACCTCTCTTGAGGATTTAGAAATAATGATCTTATTGATTGAGTGACTAGTTATTACAACGAACGTTCTGAATAGTTTTGTATAGACTTTGTAGATAGAATCATATGTCTATAATTTGTTCTTCTTTGGTCCTATTTATAGGTCTCATATTATGACCGTTTTATGACCACTATCACCTTTAATGACAAACATTACAACATTGTTTTGATAAGTCCACATAATGTTTGTATAACAGTCTAGCTCTTCTTTCTGTAACGGCTTCTATAATGATGTCGTATGTTGGCAAATTTGAATTGTTCATACGGAAGTCGATATCACCACTTCTATGAGGTCGAGGTCGAGGTCGAGGTCAGGAATAAGTCCTTACAATCGCCCCCTCTTAACCAAGAGCACAAGTGGTGTTAGTTGAGAAAACTCATCCCTGATGTATTAAATGTGTTGGAATCATTTCCAACGTTCATTCTTGAATACTTGTTTTGACTTGACTAGTCTTTCAAATTTCCAAGGTGTATTGATAGCATTCCTTGGACTGTTGGGATTTGCATCATAAATTTTTGATACTATAAATAGTACCTTCTCTAAGAACTTGTGCGTTCCAGTCATTATCTCTGCATCATGGTGAAGACAAGATCTCATACTCGTTGTGAAGAATTTGTTGCGCGTGTGCAAGCCAAAGTTGAAGAGCTTCAAACTTGTTATTTTGGGCAGCAATCATTGGCAGACCCTACTCCCATAAATGTGGAACCGATGTACCAGGGGATGTGCGAGGAGGAGGCAGAATTTGCTGAAGATGACTTTTTCTAACTCTATAAATTTTACGACGTACTGTTATCGAAAGGTGAGCGCAGGGAGTGTCTTCGTAACTTAGCCGAAGAGACTGTAGCATTTGAAGACAAAGCTGCTGAGGACGCGGAAGAATCCCGTTCTTGTGGTTGTATCGGTTGTAAATATGTTTTCTTTGGAAAGCTTACTTGTAAAGTCTTTTCACTTCTTTTTTGTCATGCAAGTTGTTTTCCTGTATTCTTTATTTGAACTATGTCGACCTTGAATCCATAAATGCATGCGGATTGTATAAGATTGTCTCGAATTATGTGAGTAAGAGTTACATGTGCTCGGATTATAAAGAAGTTTAGCTCGAACTGTGTGAGGATTAGCGGGCAAAGACTCGGTCAAATATTACCTATTTTGTTAAGATAAATATATGTTGACCTGGTCAAATATACTTCCTCCTTTTATGGTAAATATACCTTGGTATCATTGCATATCTGTATCCATATGCTAGACATGGCAAAGAGGGTACTATGTTTCCCAAAATTCTGATTCTCAGAATATACTTCCACAAAAATCTGTTCCCAGAAGATGTTGATGGTTTTAAGAAGATCTTCTTCTTGGCTATATAAAGGACTTTGTCTCTAGGTTTATTTCATCTTGCTCTTTGTCACAACACTTTCTTCTTGGCTTCTTGTGAGTTATCATGGTAAGAACACGATCTCAACATGTACAACATGCAGTGGAAGGTAGGTTAGCCATCAAGGTGGCTGAACTGCGCGAGCGATACTTTTGTCTGTTGCCTTATGACGTTGTTCTACCAAAGTGGTCGTTGCAGTTAGAGGGACTAAATGATGAAGAGATGCGTATAGAATTTGACCGCCACTTTTGGTGTGATGTTTTTCGTACTCTTATCATTGATGCCACATTTTGAGAAACTGTCGTCCGGGAGATCGCACTAGACAAACTTGTAGAAGATGAAGAAAGTGCAACGGGTGGGGAAATAATTTCGTGTGGTGAACCGAATCACCCTGGCTGTTTTAAATGTAACTATCTTTAAATGTATGCACGAATGTTGCCAGCTCGATTTTAATGATGAAAGGATTTGTTGCAAAATTATGTAATTTTCTTCGCAGTGCGCAGGCAGATTCAATACTAGTTGTTAATTGCTAGATTACCCTACTACTAATCTTCATAGAGTATCTGTTATACTGACCAGCATTCTTGAGATAATTAGCGACATAGGTCACTGTGTCCAACTGAAACATCAGTCTTCCTCTTAACGACATTGTCCAAAGCACACTTAACTTGAGCAAACTTGCGCTCGAATATGAAGCATCCATCTCGCTTCCAATATCAACTGACATGTAGGCAACCCACTCTACAAGCGTTCACAACGGTGGTTGGATCATCTGTGATGAGCAACATCGGCCCTGAAGATAGCATAGGCCAAACGGGTTTTGCTCTGATAAGCTAGGTCAACTCAGACCGGAACCAACCATGTTCTGATATGGCAACTGTCAAGTGGGTATTCCTTTGAACCAACCTGACTTACTCTGATAAGGGTAGGCCTAACCAACCACACTCTGATACCAACTGTCACAGCCCAGCTCGGGGACACCTCTACAATGCACATAGCACAGTGGAATATGAGGCCGTGCGGCCAGCATGTACAAGCCTTCTTCACTAGGCGTGACGACGCCTGTAGAATATACTCGCAGATGCTAGAGCGGCATCCGGATCATCCTGAATACTTGTGAGGGGCCATCGGATATGTATTTGGAATAGGCAACAACGCTGAAGGTTCCCTCAATAATCCCTACAGTGTAATCACTCGTGACTGGGCATGAGGTATGGAAAATGCATATGTCCTAGCAGTGGATTAGGGAAGTTTAATATCTCGAGTTCCAGATATATATATATGGCGACGAGCATGGACTAGCTGGATGGCAGGTAACTCGAATGGCATAGTTCATTTATAAGGGGTTATGCGTCTCAGTTGGCTCATGGGGAATAGCGGGGGCATAGCTGGCGGGCCCACGTTCAGCCTTATCTAGAAAAGTGGCCCACATTGTAAGGCAATGTCTCTTGGCATTTCATATGCCAAGGATAACTCATGAATATCCCTTGTGGATAGCCCATGAGTCGAGGTTCAAGTTAACCAAACTATAAAACTTATTTTGTCATGAAGAGGTTTGGACCAACTTCCTCCTTAATATAGGTACTAAGTAAATAGCTTGTTTCCAAAAGAAAACATCAAAAGTAGAGACGAAGTGCACTGGCACTTATCACCCCGTTAACCAAATCCGTTTTCAACGAAACTTGGCGTGTAACTACATTAGGATATAAAGAACATATATCCAAGGTCAGAACTCAAAACGCTTGGGTAGATTTGCTCGGCGTTCGCTGGGGCATTACAACTGGGGTGAACTTGAGCTTGGTGCATTGCCTAGTGTAAGGATTGCAGACACATACCTTTGATGAGTTATGCTTTCAAAGAGTATTAAACCGTTACACGAATTCACAAAATGTACATGCTCACGAATGCAGTTTCGGACATTCAACTCGAGTCTCATACCGTTATTCACTACGTGAAAAATGGCTATTAACGACAGATATAACTGTCGTTATTGCCTGATTAACGACTTATATTCTGTCGCTAATAACTGTCACCAAATATGGAGTCATTATTGTTACCGACAGTTATAATGTCGTGATTTTACAACATATAAATATATCGTTCTTTATAAAAATACGACACTTATAAATATTGTGCTTTCTGTCGTTTCAAGGAGACAAAAGTCGTTTAATTTTAGCATAAACCACAAGAATATATGTCATTATTTTTGTCGTTTCACGGGGAAAACATCATTTAAAATACACGACAAAAATATATGTTGTTTTTAAGAAAAATAATTACCCTGTCAAAATTTTGGACTAGATGGATTCGAACCATCAACCTCTCAATTTTTTAGCGCTCTATCCATTTTGAGCTCGTAGTCCATACAAAAATCAAATCATACAAAAGCTAATCACCATAAAAAGTACAAATAATACACAATTTCAAACAAGTCTAATGCTAAGTTCATTTTCAAGAATCCATAGAAAAGTTAAGGAAATAAACTATGCATAGCAACAATCAAATCAGACTTACTTCTATAACTTCTACTTCATCATTCTCATTATCAGCCTTATATTTCTCCATAGCAACAATGTACTCCTCCTTAAGCTCGGCAACTCTATCTAGATAAGTTTGTTTCTCCTAAAACATTCAATAGATTAACGATAAATCAAAGAATCACGTAAATACATTAAGGATAGATGTTACTGGCACTTACTTCCTCCCCCATTGCTCTCCACGCCCCACCACCTTCCTTACCAACCTTTGAAAATTTTAGCAAAACCAAAATTAGTTCATAGATGATATCTAAATTAAGAGGTTAGGAATTGATCCATCGTACCACTGAAGCGCTCTTGTTGCCTGGATGTGTTTCCTTGAACGTCTTCCAAAAATCATCCCTAAACAACAAATAGTAACATCTTCCTACAATAATTTGCTGGGAAATATGGAAGGCAAGATGCAGTTTCAAATATGATTTAGTCGAGATTAGACTGGAGAAAATCATACTCAGTATTGCTAATTATTTACAGGAATGTATGAGAAACTCAGCCCTGCTAGCTGCAAACAATTATTCAGATTCCATCTCCATTTCTTACAGCTCCAAAACAGAAAAGCATTGCATAGAAGGGTGACAGTGGTAAGATGGATCAAATCACCTGCAGGATTTTTCGAACTGAATACTGATGGATCAAGTGTAAATGGTGCTTGTGGTGCAGGAGGTATAGTAAGAAATTACAAAGGAGAAATAGTATTTGCATTTTCAGCTGCATTGGGCTCTGGTACTAACACTAAAGGAGAAATATATGCTCTTTTGTTAGGTCTGTAACACTGTCAACAAAATTGTGTGTGTGGGGGGGGGGCTCTCATAGTTAAAGTGGATTATGAAGTAGTCTCCAACTGGTATAACAAAGGTTATCAAGTTCCTAGTAGATATGCTGGTATATGGCAAAGGGTGATAAAGATTGGAAGACATCAGCACTTCAGTTGCAGCATATTTTTAGAGAAGGTAATCATACCCCTGATGGTCTAGCAAAAGAAGAAAGCCAACAGGTAAGTGAACTCCATTGGCACATCAACAGTTTATCTAAAGAGGTAAGGGCAGCTTACAACCTTGATAAAATTGGATTAGCATATTTGAGAAAATGAGTGTTCTATTTATGGGGCTAAGGTGTAGGTCCTTCCCTTTGTAATTTCTTTAGAAATTCATCAATAAAATACTACCTTCCAACAACAACAAAAATAAAAATAAGGGCTAAACCGGGTCATTTCTCAAGATTAATAGCCAAGGGCCCTGTAAATTTGTGCAAGCATACGTCGGACATGAATCCTGCATAAGCACCAATTCCGGTTTATATTACTTACAAAGCACAAAGGCACTCTTGGTCTGAAATAGCAAAAAGAACAAGAGACTGCAACCAGTAATAGTAGGTTTGCATAACATGCACTTCAAGGAATCTTATAAATCGTTGGGGGCTTGCGTGTAGTTCACATAAAATCTGTATATTCAAACACTTGGCATTACTATTGTTTTTTTCAATATTTTATCTGTCATTGTAATTAGTTATTATGGTTGATAAGGAAACTGTCAAAATATAAGCTAGTACTTTTGAGTAATAGCAAAAGAACAAACCTTTACTCCATATTTTATTGCAAATGTTTTTAGCAAGAAGAAGGGAATATGCAGAATGCTTGTTTGCTTAACATAGAACATACATGAAAAGGACAAAACGCAGTCGAAGGTCGCTTTGGAGCATTGGGAACTTTTTTCACATCAAACAACAATTGAATCAAAAGGGTACCTAAGTTCATCTTGATCTTAGAATCAAGGCTGCAATTATGCATATCGATGAGAACAACGGGAACATCTTTCTCACACTCATCACTGTAAAAATCAAACAAAACAAAACCCCAAATTAAGATTTCAAATCAAAATGGGAAGAAATCAGTGGGGTTTGGTTAGATTACCATTTGGTGAAAGCGCTTCCATCTCTGGCGCGTTTGAGGGAGACTGAAGTCGTTGTTTCGACAACATCGACCCTCTTTCGTGTTCGTGGTGGGGTTCGTCTTCGAAGGCACCATTAGAGAGAGACTGTGTTTCAGAGAGAAAATGAAAAGTTCGGAAAGAGTTCGGCGATTTAAAAAGAAAGAGAGAAGATGAAAGGTAGAGAGAGATCAGAGAGGATTGAGAGAGAAGCGATCGAGAGAGATGGAGCTATAAGTTTACAATTTTACCCATTTTACCATACTTCCTTTACTTAAAAACACAAAGGGTATTTTCGTATATGAACACGACCAATCACAGGTGTCAGAAAACCCTCTAAATAAAACATACCATTTTAGAGAATCAAAACATAATTCACCTATATCGAGCAATTCAAGAAGCCCAAGTACCCCCTCTCTCTCTCTCCCTCAAAGCTTCAACTTTTGCTTCAAGCACCAAAATGTATAACCATTAGACCTCAATTTTGACCAAATTAATACGAATTTTAAACCTAATTAAGCTAATCAAATAAGGGGGAGATTGATTTTGAGGGATAAAACAAACTTATTTGAATCTCAGTTATACGATAAGATGAAGTGTACTTGTCAGCTTCGAGAATCGTTGTAAAATATCTCAGGTGGTGCTTGAAACTCCAGCCTTGAAGACATACTTCTCTTCATCTTAAGCTTCAGACAAAGCAAACCAATTGCACCATAAGCAACCTTGAAAATATCTCATGGATCCCTTTTAATTGACGTTAAGTATAATAGCAATAAATTCATAAATTAGAACCAATAGGGTTTAAAAATCACAAAATCTTCGAGTTCAGAAAGATAAATGTCTACCTAAGGATCGAGATTTTTGCAGCCACGAGACAGACATAACTAGTTTTAGGGGTTTTTTGAATGAGAGTCTGAGAGCAAAAGATATATATATATACTCTTGAAGGAGTGTTTTTATGTTTTTAAGAGGCTATTTCAAATATGACAAAAACAAATGTTGTAAACTATTTGAAGCTCGACTATTATTTGTGTCGTAAACTGAGATGATATTTTTAAGAAAATATGACACATATATTCATTTACGTCAGATATATATGTTGAAAAGTTATTGGTTTTACAACAGTTAGAACTGTTGTTAATGGTTGCGCACAAATGTCGCTAATAACCATTTTTCACGTAGTGATTATTATTAACGGTATCTAAGTTGATCAAGAAGTTCTTGTACTCTATGGTGTTTTGCTTGGTATAATGTATGGTCTGGAGGATGACCTCTGATTGAGAACATTGTTTACGATGAGCGTGGTTGGCTTTGAGGATGTCATGGTCCGTAATGAAGTGTAACTATTGCTTCGAGACGGTCTTGAACCCGAGGATACACTCTATGGGAACTTTCACTTGTATGTTTTTTATGATCTCTGTTAGAAAATATACATGTTGTTTCTCCAAACTCATCTCTCTTAGCTCTCTCTTTTTTTTCTCCCCAAAGATAAGAGGTTTAAAGAAATTTTGACTGGCAAAGAAGAGTCACATTTGTTTAGGGTAAAAAAATATTGTGTGAAATCCCATTTGCTTAGAGCATCTGTACTCAACTTGACTTTAAGTCATATAGAGAGCCAAAACGTCATATACGAGCTACATCTAACTTGCCAATTAAAAGCCAAAATGGCTAAAGTCAAATTTCTTTGCCAAATTTGACCTATATCTGCTTTGAAGATAAACTTTTGGAGATTCGAATGCCGCAAGAATTATTTGACTTTTAATGAGTGTTTAATTTGACTTTGACAACTAAAATTTGAGTAAACGAATGTAAATGCTCTTACGAAATTAAAGATTACCACCATTGTGGGACTTTTGGCATCTTTTAATGAAAACCACATCTTAAGGTCCCATGTTCTTAATCTCATTAACCCTTCAGTGTTGTTAACAAAAAAAATAGAAAAACTCTCTTTGAAGACTTCACATCATTTGGCATTTTCGCAAAACTCTTATCACTTAGAGCATCTACAACGGTTGCTGTAACCACATACTCCTTTTACTCCAAAAGTTTTGAAGGTTTTTGAGAAAGAGAAGAAAAAATTTCAAAATTACATTTGGGGGCGCCCTACAGTACATCGCCCAGCGCTAGAGATACTTCATATCATTTGGCATTTTCGCAAAACTCTTATCACTTAGAGCATCTACAACGGTTGCTGTAACCACATACTCCTTTTACTCCAAAAGTTTTGAAGGTTTTTGAGAAAGAAAAGAAAAAATTTCAAAATTACATTTGGGGGCGCCCTACAGTACATCGCCCAGCGCTAGAGATACTTCATATCATTTGACATTTTCGCAAAACTCTTATCACTTAGAGCATCTACAACGGTTGCTGTAACCACATACTCCTTTTACTCCAAAAGTTTTGAAGGTTTTTGAGAAAGAGAAGAAAAAATTTCAAAATTACATTTGGGGGCGCCCTCCAGTACATCGCCCAGCGCTAGAGATACTTCATATCATTTGGCATTTTCGCAAAACTCTTATCACTTAGAGCATCTACAACGGTTGTTGTAACCACATACTCCTTTTACTCCAAAAGTTTTGAAGGTTTTTGAGAAAGAGAAGAAAAAATTTCAAAATTACATTTGGGGGCGCCCTCCAGTACATCGCCCAGCGCTAGAGATACTTGCATCCCAAAACACCCGAAAGTTTTCACAAACGAATACTATGGAGGGATATCCATATCCGATTCCACAACCGTTTGGCGTATATACCCGGCTCTTATCGAGATGCTCTTTAACCGAGGACATCAGTATGCCATATCAGTAGGCGCTTCTGGATAAATCAAAAAATAAATTGTTGCGTAAAACGTCAAAAGAATCTGTTATTGTTGCGTAAAACGACAAAGATATACGTAATATTATTTTGATCCACGGTGCAAAAAAACTCGTACTCTCCGTCCCCAAATAAATCAAAAAATATATAAAAACTTCGATATTATCAAAGAAAAGTATAAACTCCATTTCTCACACTAAACTCTGCTTGATTTCTCCAAGACGAAACCATGAATGCTCTCGCCAATTCGTTCGTCTCTTCCGGTAATTCTCCCAAAACCTTTCTCAGTTTCAACAATTTGCCGCGAACGCTAAATTTGCTTCTAGTTTCATGCAATTTGATCAAATCTAGCTTAGATTGTGGATTGAAATGTTATTTTGAGTAATTACATTCTGAATTAAGTTGGGGTTCTCACTAATTTTAGAAAGAACGAGTATATGTTAGTGATTTAGAGCTTATCTAGGGGTTGAACTTATAGTTACAGCTCTATGTAGGGTTGAAGAGGGATAAAAATTCATTTGTTTCCATGGTGGGTATTGCATTTGCACTCAAAGGGTATTTGTAGATTATCTAAAGAGCGAGATATATATGGGTTTTCGAATTAGTTGCTAGAGGTAGTGTGTTTAGATCAACCGCATGCAGAAATGAACATTTGTTTGGGGTTAAGAAATGGGTTACAACCAATTATGGGATTGGGGATTAGTTTTGAGCTAGTCAGCTAGGATGCTATGTTGTAGTAATTGAACTCTACTTATAGTGTAAGGCACTAGTGGATCTGGTTTTAGCCTCTTTAGGTTTCGTTAGTGTTATATGATCGAGTGTTGATATTCCACTCACAATCCTTATTTCCCGACATTTTTTTGGGGATCCGCTCCCACTAGTAAGGCAATGCCAGACTCAGGGCCAGCCCTTGGAGAGTGCGAGGTGTGCGACCGCACAGGGCCCAAGGGAAAAACGGCCCCCCAAAAAATAAAATATCTTGCCCAAGGCCTAAAAAAAAAAAAAGTTTATAGCACATCTAATGTAGACTTGGCTTAGTGGACTAATGTTTTATCATTCGAGCAATATGTCAAGGGTTCAAGTCCTGGCCCCATTTGTATTTTTGCACAGAGCCTTACAGGTAGTTGGGCCGGCCCTGGCCGGACCAAACCTTCTCGCTCGATGATTGTACTAGCCCCGGCACCTGAATGTAAAGAATGGTATAACCTACTACACTCGTTAGTTGAGCTTTTTTCTTGCCCTTCGGTTGCTTTCTTTGAGGCAACTTTGCAGAGGCATCCCCGACTCGTAAGGTCAATCTATATTCATTCAATTGGCATCTTTCCCAGAAAATCAGTTTCAAACTGTTGGTTTATAATTAGCATACAACCGCTGAGTGTCACATAATTCTATACGTAGGACATGTACAATAGTTTGTAAGCCCTATTTACTCTAGGTTTGAGAGTCATGATTAGTATGTGCGTAGAAACTCTCTCACACTGACCCAGCCCTTCTTCTATGTCACTTCGACCGTTTTTCGTACAAAAAAGACCCGAAATAAAAACGAGTACTAGATCCAATTGCTTCCTAAGATTGCGAAGAGAAATTATTTAAAACAGTAAGTATGGAAGACAATTCAAAGGGCTGTCTTCTCTCTTGTTTAACACAGTAAGCAACTGGTGAGTGCATAGCAGAGTACTTCGTGGAAAATTTTGGTTTAAGGGAGGTCTATAAGGATGAGGAGCTTCTAAGCTGTATTCCTGAAACAGTGAGTATGGAAGACAATTCAAAGGGCTGTCCTCTCTCTTAGTGGCGAAAGCTCCCCTGGCCTGATTGATACCGCGGTAATGTTTTTAGATCTTGTTGGTCAATTGTATTCCAACAAGCTTCGATTCTAATATTATTGTAGTGGGTATCTCATCCAAGTTCGGTCATTTTCAACCTATTTGCCTCAGCAACTTTATGTTTAAATTGCTATATAACTATCGAAGATACTTGCTATGAAACTTTCTCGTATTGCACCAAAGATTGCTTCTTATGAGCAAAGTGCTTTTATTAAAGGTAGAAGCATTCAGAGTAAAATTTGTTTGGCTTCCAAATTGATCAATGATATGAAAAACAAGAAATTTGGTTTTCATGATAGGTTTTGTCTGTGGCTTGAAATTTTGATTAGTAATGGCATGATCTCTATTTTGGTGAACAGCAGCCCTTGTGGGTACTTTGAAGTGGGTCGGGGACTTAAACATATTGAAACTTTTACACCCCTTCTATTTGCTATTCCTCAAGATGTTTTGAGTAGAGGTCTTAATAAATTAGGAGAATGGCATTATCAATGGGCAAACCAGAGAGCTCAACACTGAAAAAATTATCACAACCTGACACTTCTAGGTTTGCCAATTCTCCAAAGGACCTTTCTAAACGTGGCCCGTCCAGATTGCCTTTAAGTCAGGTAAATCGCTCAAGGATAGTAACTCCAATTCACGAAACATAGTTGCAGTATTCTTATTATGAGAGCAGAAAAATAAAAGAAATTGGTATATTCAAAGTATACGAAATAGTAGGGGCCACATTGTTGCCGCTACTGTTTCGCTATACTTTGAGTGTACTAATTTCTTCTTCTTTTTTCTGTTGGAGTTGGAGTTATCTTCAGGGATTGATGAGGACTGTTCTTGCTACCTTATGCAAAGGAATTGGCAAAGACAACTATATTGCACAGTGCAGTTCTAATCTTTTCGGAATTCAAAAGGCTATTGAAAATGGCTGGACAAAGGTGTGGGTCGTGTAGGATATCTCCGCAGCTGTTAATGCTTTTGAGCATAGAATACATGAATGTCCAATGGAAGTTGTTGAGAGCCAAGCTCTCCTCCTTTAGAATCCCTCTTATCGTGAGAGAGACGAACTTTGCAGCGTATTCTATGGTAAAAAGGTGTGCTTACCTCCTTTCTTCAGCTGAAGATTAGTACTTTGGTCTGCCGGATTATCTTCTGAAGATTGAAGGCCCTGTCAGTTCCTATTTTAGATTTGACTAGCCTTCTTTATTTTCTTTGATTGGGTTCTCTTTGCTTTCTGTGGCCTTGTGTCCTTTTGACCCCGTATCCCATTCTTTGTTCAATAATATGCTAGGCCTTCTGCTAAAAACGAGGTCAAACTTTGAGGAGTGAGGCCTTTGTAGGCTGAGAGAAAGAGCAACCATGGTATGGTGAGAGCCATTTTGGTTTATGTAGACCAAGTAATAGAGTTCTTTGACAGTTTGATGTAGAACCTTTGAACTGTTTCCTGACAAAGTGGCCGTCTCGGCCACTTCAAATTCGAAACATCTCTGAAGGGGGCTTGCTGGCAAGTGTTCTAGTTATCGGGATAGTGGTTATGTAATTGTAGAAATGCAGCATAGATACTATATCTAGGACGTGAAAGTTTAAGTTGAAAGATAAATTCTTGAGTTATGTAAGTAGTGTAATAAGTGTCTTCCTTTCCATTGTTCTTTGTGAAAGTTGTTGAATGAGGATGGTATCCTTTTTCTTCTTCTGAGAAGGTGAGATTTGGTAGTCTATTACCTTAGGGAACTGAAATTCCATAGTTACTGTTGCATGCAGTTTCATAAAGTTTCTGAAACTATTTTCTTCAAGACTTCGATGCAACTTGCATGAACTCTAGCTACATTCATCTTTTTGACACCTTCTAAATTGCTGCTAGTCTACTATGGAGCTCTTAGTAGTTTGTGAATGGAGCACACCTTCTGTATGGAAGTAGCCCTCACAAAAATTAATCCAACTCAATCTAATGGCAATCTGGCTAAGAGAGGGTGCTGGATATCCCTATTCATAATGACGGTATTGTGTACATCATTTCTGACATTCTCAAAAAAAAATATATATATAAAATAAAACTTTTCTGTAATAAATAATGCATTTCCCTTTTCTTATAGGAAGTGAATTTTGTATCTATACAGTTACTATGGACTGGATTTTGACAAGTATTATTCCTTTGTTGAGGATGCTAGGGGAAAAAATACTTTAGGCTGTAACTTTCCCAATCATTATTTACTGATTCTTGTTTATGGTATCTTTTCCTTAAACTCTGTTTGCCCAGCAAAAAAGGAACTACTCCGTTTGCCCGTTCAATGTGATGTCGTCGACGGGAGTACGAAAAAGGTTGTGGCAGCTTCTAATCCTATGGAATTTCCTTAGGTAGAGTCATGTGTCAAGTTCCCTGAGGCCCCTGATTCCGACTTTATGCATTTGATTAGGATCTTATGGAACATGATATTTTGAAACTGTTATATTCACTCATGCGATTACTAAAAAGATGAAGGGTATGCATATTTTGGAGAATGATTTCCTTTAGGACCACTTCAAAAAGTTTAATTCTCAACAATGTGGGTTGTGAACCCAAACATTAATGTTATTGATATGAGGCTAGAATTGATAGGACGAGCCAAGTTGTTTACATTGATGATCTCCCAGGGATAGGAGATCACCCCGGAAAAAAATCATTGAAATATTGCCGAAGTGATTGGACTAGTGACTTCTAAACACGAGTTCCATTGATCCTTGCTCTTTCGCTCTATATATTACTTTGCATCTGTATATGCTCATAGCTTAATCATCACTGCGAAGATCAAGATTATTTTATAGTATAGTTTCATTCTTTTTTAGATTTTACTCACTTGTTCATTCTTTTCAAATGTTAGGTTGTTCATTGAAGTCCAGGGATCAATGTCTAACTAGCATTGGCCGAAGTAGCTTGACTCTCAGTGCAGTTCGCCAAAACAAAGTAAAATTTTCAACTTCTAAGAGAGCACTAACAGTTCAAGCAGGATATAGGTATAATTTTTCTTATTTGCAAATTATTCTATTAGTTTCCCACTTTCATTTTACTCCCCAGGTTGCAGTTTGTTTCTTAATTATCATTTACTTAATAATTTCAAGTTAGTAATGCTCTTACTTGATTTTTATTAGTTGCAATTGCCCAAATCTACCAAACTTTATATCTCTGTCTTTATCGAAAATGTATCTTTTCTGCTTCCTTTCTAAATTCGTTCTGTCCAATATAAAATCCTTGTTTTTGCTGCAACTTTCTTCTAAATTAATGTGTTTTTTGCTGAATACAGCGGGGATAGTGGAAGATCCAGTAGTAGTGCAGGTATCTTCGTTGGTGGCTTTATATTGGGCGGAATAGTTGTCGGAACACTAGGTTGCGTATATGCACCCCAGGTAAGTTTGTTTTTTCTTATTTGTGTGCAATTACAATGACTAGTTACTTTATGCTGTGTGGTCTGCGGTTGGTATAGCTTCCTAAAATAGAGTTACTCTATTTGGATAGTTTTGTTAAGTTTCAAACTGGATTAACGTTTGGCTTTGGAAATTGTCCAAAAATATTATTATTGGCTCTTCTTTTTCGGAATAATATGGTCCTTACTCACATTAGTTAACGTCTGAAGAAATAAGATGTAAACATATTTTACTTTTTTGTGGAAAAAGGTTTGAAGTTTATAGAGGGATCAAAATTTGATCTCTCCGCCCCAAATTCTCTTTGTGTGGCATGAGAGAGCCTTTCCAAGACCAACTTTGTGTTGCTAGCTTTCTTTCTCTTTCCTCTGAGAAAACCTTTACAAATTAGAAAACCTTCTCTCTTCCCTAAAAAATTAACTCGATGAATTCAGATCAAAGTGTGACTTAAAACGATGATTTACGTTTTCAGATATTTGTTCATTTCTTCAAGCTTTGGGTCCTTGCCTTTTCTGATTTGGTTAATAGGTATTTGAGCAATTGCTAATAGAGCTTCGTTAGTGTTTTCAATTTGGATATGATTCTAAATAATACATAGAGTCTGCAGTAAAATAAATAAATAAAAAATCTACTTGTTATATTTGATTGATTTTTAAGCTTAAAACACCGTTAAATGGCCACAAAAAAATAAAAAAATTTGGGGGCCCCCAATATCCTAATATAATTCATCGCACTACCTTCGCCCCCCCCCCCAAGCATGACTTAAAATTCTGAACTTGTCTAGCTATGTTGTGGGATGTGGGTGTAAACCAAATTCACCAT
This sequence comes from Kingdonia uniflora, assembly GCA_014058105.1. Taxonomy (NCBI): domain Eukaryota; kingdom Viridiplantae; phylum Streptophyta; class Magnoliopsida; order Ranunculales; family Circaeasteraceae; genus Kingdonia; species Kingdonia uniflora. The sequence goes on from JACGCM010001501.1 coordinate 502,554, forward strand.
GCCAATGTAATAATTTGGAGTCTAGTGTCTATTATTGATGGAGCTCTTCAACTGATATAAAATTATCAAAGTCTACTGAAACCAATAGAGGTTTTCTCAGATCGAATTGGCAATTACATAAGATACATAAGAGAGAAGAAATATAGAACTGTAGTGGTAAACTATAGATGTTTTTTCTCAAAAAAAATAAATAAATAATGAACAGGTTTCTAAACAAAGGGGAAAAAAGCTAACGGCCTTAAAGTTGGTTTGGGAGGCTCTCTCTAATACCACGCATCGAGAATCTTGGGTTGAGAGATCAAATTTGATCCCTCCGGAGACTTTCAAACTTTATTCTTTAGATGGTGGTTATATCCTCTCTAATTTGATTCCTCCGGAGACTTCAAACTTTATTCCTTACTTATCGGTTATATCTTCTCTTTTTGGCGGTTATTGTAACTAAAATTATCTTCTCTTACAGCTCAGTAAGGCACTAGTAACTGATAGAAAAGAATTGATGAGAAAGCTTCCTAAGTTCATATATGACGAAGAAAAAGCCTTGGAGGTTAGAAATTCCTCTAAAATTTGTGGTTATTTCAAAGGAATTGTCCGGATTAGTTTTCTATTTTTCGTATTTCGGGTATCTATATTTTGGTTTCACTATATATATTGCACTGACATAGATTGAGTCATTTGATAAACGACAGAAGACACGGAAGATACTAGCAGCAAAGATTGAGCAGCTGAATTCAGCAATTGATGAAGTTTCTTCTCAGCTCCGTGGAGAAGATGGTCCAAATGGAGTGGCTGTGTCCTCAGATGTGAGTGAAGCCACGCTATGAGTAGGTTCCTACTTTCCCAAAGTGTAGTTTTTCACCACTGCATGAGATCCCCACATGAAAATAATGTTGACATTTCCCTGAAGGATATTTGTCACCATGATACTGTTGTCATCGAAATCTGTTAGGATATGATGGTCAAATACTATTGCCTATGCACCTTCTGGTATCATGTATATGCTGATATCCAACTTTATTACCGGAAGCCTTTTTTTCTTTTCTTTTTTGCATTTTTGTATTTCAGCATTTTTGTGAAAGCTGTTCTTTTGTTTGTTTGAATGAGCTCCTTTACGCTTGCCTATCATTTCATTTGTGGCCTGGCGTGAACAGTCAAAAAAAGATAAAAGTCATGTAAATGGTCCAAGTTTTGTTAAAATTTGGACCTGTGAATCCATCTTCCTGAGTGCATGCATAGCATTAAGACCATTGTGGAGGAGAATATATTGTATAGAGGCTTTGAATTAGGGTACTTTAAAGGGAAACAAATATAAATGATAGGAGAGAGGGGCAGAAAAGAGCGGAGGATAAAAACTAAAAGAATTTGGTTGTTTAAGTCCATAAAGAGAGTGAAGAAATAGAGAAGATGCAAGTGTTTTAGGCTTCAGGGTATTTGCGGAGAGATGAAACCTGTATGCTCTCCTATACTGATCAGTTTTGTGTATAAATTTTCATCTTAGACGAATTGTTTTTGTTTCGTTGCAAGGATTTTTGTGGCTGCTGCAATTTTATCTACAATTGCCTTGTGTAAGATTTCAAGTATTTTTCTTTTTTTTTTCTTTTCGTAAGTTGTCTGTCCTTTGGTTAGAACGAGTTTTCAAATTCTTTATGCGAAGCTGGTAATTGTCCCAACCAAGAACATGTCTTCAAACTTGCACCATTGCATACAAGCAGACACGCACACCCTTCGGATGTGCCAAACATTATGTTGAAAAGTTTTATGATCCTGTATCATTGCTTCTATCCAATGTCAATATATGTTTCTAAATGAGCAGTTGGAAGAATGTTTCAACCATGCAACTTTGAAATAAGCAAAATTTCAAAAACATACAATGCTTGTTTTATTTTGTTACCTAAATGTACTGAATAAAATTACCATTAACACAGATTTAGATTTATACAAAACACTCTCAAATTGTCCTTGTGTGCATGCTAATGTCATACATATTTAAATTAAATTATTACATTGATCTAGGTAGGGATCAAAAAATACATCTCCACTTCATGTAAGCTTGATATACTCAATTTCCACAAAATCATCTTGCCAATTCATGCAACGTTTTACTCTAGAGATATTCAACGTTTGTATTACATGTGTTGACCGATAAAAGAAAAAACATTACATTTATTTTGACAATTATTTTACATCCTTTTATATTATATAATTGGAATTCATATTGATATTTTCTACACAAGTATTTTGAGGAACAGTACAGAATCGTTCATTATGTAAAAAATACTTTATGATTATATATATATTTGGCAGGTAATTGAAAAAAAGGTAAATATTGTGCGCCACTTGAAGTGGTTTTGCGCCAATTGAATTGGCATAGACCAATTCTGAGCATGTGAACATCGTCACATATAGCTATTGATTTTATGAATTAGAGCGTTATTTGAGCGATAGCGATCCTGAAAAAGGAGTTATTCCAAATCACATATGACTAGCTAGGAGTGCTCCATTGCATTATTTCGAGTTTAATATCGCCCAAAAGAAAAGCAGAAGAATAACATTGAAGTAATATGCCTAGTACTAGATTAAAGATTAAAGTATTATTTGTAGTTTAATAGGGGGTTAACCAAAGTGTTAAACACTCTAAATGTTATTACTTGTTGGATACCAAACAATCTAATCTAACATAGACATAAATATAGATATGAGAGAAAAAAGAGTTTGATATTATTTATAGAAACCTTGTGGTTATTGTAGGTTACAATATTAAACACTTTTTGGGATATTTATCTCTCTGTAAAACTCTCCCCATAGGGGGTGAAACTTAGCACCCTTGAGTTTCCAAAGCTAAGGGTCTAGTATTGATGAGTAATATTGAAAGCTACTAGCCCGACGTTTCTATACCACACAAAACCCTAGGGTCCCAACGTTGATGGGGAAAAAAACCTAAAAATTATTTTTGTAAATTTATTCTCAAAAGCTCATCCAAACACAAATTAACAAAATTTTGTCACAATTACATACCCAAATTGACCTAATCTTTCTATCTTAAGTTTAATTTTGATTATAAGTATTGTTGTCATAGTTTTTAATTTTGAGTTGAGATATAGCTAGAGAGAAAGAGAAAGAAAGAGAGATGAAGAAAGAGAGACGACAACGACGACGAAAATATCAAGTAGAGTCCTAATACTTCGCCGGAGTTTGAAGAACAAATTCGAGGACGAGGAAAATCGTGGAGAGAGAGAGAGAGAGTAATCATAGCAATGAAGAAAAATTGTCGGAGAGATGGAGAAAAACTCATGAGAGATGGATTTTTTTTGTTATGATTGGAGTCCTCCCTCTTTTGAGTTATATACCCAAAGGAGAATTCATTTACGTAATGTTTTAGTAAAAGAGGGTAGTAAAGATAAAATAACCCAAAGTTTTATTGTTGTGAGTTTGAGAAGATGCATAGTTCGCAACAGACTAAAGAAGTCTACCACATAAATAAGCATAGCCACATCATCAACCACCCACACCCAACTACTGGAGATGCTCTTGATAAAATGTGTATGGGTTGGGTTTTTCTTGTCAGCCCACACTCTAAATTCAAACTTAAACTATTCCAACAGTCAAAAAAATGGGTTTGAGTTGCTTGTTTCGTGGCACTGCTAGAACTCAATCAGGTGTGGGGAGCTCACAAAAAAATATAGCTTTTAGACCCGAAATAATAACCACAATTTGGGGTAACCCCCTATGATTTTTATTTTTAGCTTTTGGACCCTAAAACACCCCGGAGCTGTTAGTTTTTTTTAAATACTAAAATTACCCTTATTATGTTTTAAATTTTAATTAGAAAATTCACGTGTTAAATAATTATCTAGTTAGAATATCCACGTGAACTAAGAAAATCTACGTGGAATGTCCACGTGGATTGAGCGCCAACTTCATCTTCTCCACCATTAAAAACAAAAATCAAAAGATTCAAAATATAAATTAAAACATCATCCATTAACATCAACATTATCCATTAAAATCAAGATTTAAAACAAAAGCTAAATAACCCAAACAAAAAACCCCCAAAAAATGATATTCTGTTTCCAACAAAACCCATAACTTGGGCTTCTTCCCAAAAAAAATTCTCTCCTAAAAACCCAAAACTAAACTGAAAAAATCTAATAGAACCTCCTCCTCTTTTGAGGAGGAGGTTCATCATCTTCATCTTCATCATCCGCCTCATCACCATCATCATCATCATCATCATCATCGTCATCGTCGTCATCATCCTCATCATCATTTTCCTCACCACCACCACCCTCCAACAACTCCCGGTCCTCCTCAACGTCGAAGTCCTATTCGGAACATTTGTCTGAGGTATCGTAGTACTCGGTTGGTCGTGGTTTCTCAACTTTGTCACTATCACTATAGTCGGATGTTGGGGGTGTTAATGGAAGGAAATTAGACATTGTTGCTTGAGGCTTGAGACTTGAGGCTTGAGACTTGAGACTTGTGTGTGTGTGTGAAAGAGAGAGAGAGAGAGAGAGAGAGAGAAAGAAAGAAAGACAAATGATAGAGGAAGATGAAGAGATTGGAGTATTGGACTTGGGGTTATACAAGTTTTCAAACTGACAAACGTCAATCGATACGTATCTTCCTCTCTTTCCCAAGTAACTACTCTAGACACCTGGCTATTTTCTAGATTTTGTTTTTAGACCCTCTATGTTTGAAGAATATTAACTTTTAGACCCTACACGTTTCGAGCACGTGATGCACAAGGTATTTTAGGGCACATAAAATACAACATAACTCGATTGCTAATTAATTGTAATTTGTAATTTGGAGATTGTTGGATCAAGGCAAAAGGGAAGGTTATACAAATACAAGGTAAGCTAAAATTTGAATTTACTTTTATACCATTTGAAACCATGTCTAATGATGAAATTTATGAGATATCTCACCTAGTAATTAAGTACGGTGGGGAGTGGGATGAACCATGTAAGAGTGGGTACGGAGTGAGTCAATCAAGAGTGATAGTTGATTTGTCTTAACTATGCATGTAAACATTAGTTTTGTGGAACTGTTTGGGTTAATTGCTACAAGGATAGACGATGAGCATGGTCCAGATAATAATGTAGACAGTATTTTGCAAGCCGTTAGTAATGATTTAGAAGTTAAATTGATGTTTAAGCACATTCAGGAAGACCCAATTCATGGGTATTACAGAGTTTTTATAGAAACAGAGAAAATACCTGAAATAGTATCAATCCGGCTCTGTTGAAGAATCACCATTACAGCTAGGATATGATAGACCAAAAATCAAGAAAAATAAAGTCTACTAGATGTTTAGAGAAGACAACTAGACCATTAAAAGTGTCTACTTCTAAGGCTTTAATGCAAAATCTTTAAAGAGAAAAGCAAAAACAAAATCACAAAAACCTAAAGTGAAGAAGGTTAGAGCTGATTACCTTTCCGAGGAAGAGCTTGATGATTTTACCAAAGACTATGCCAGTGAAGAAGAAGTTAAAATTAAGGAGGAGTATGTTGATAATGTTGATGAGGAACTTGCAAGATGGACAATAGAGGATTTTATAAGGTAGTTTGAGAACAATGAGTTTGAAGACTTAACTAAGGACTCATTCTTTGATAATATGGATGCTGAAGAAGACTATCATAGTAACCATACATCACAGGATGGTGATGATGTTCATACAATGGACCGCATAGAAGATCATGAAGGTTTCGTTGATAATAGAAATTTTATGATGGGTTCTTCAAACTTGTATGAGAAAGATGATCATGAAGATGAGGAACCCTTTCTGCCACTTCAAGCACCAAAGTCTACGTTGACAATTGGGATGGAGTGGCCAAATATATCTGATTATAGGTCATTTATGAGGAATTTTGCAATTACTCAGAGGTTCACATTTAGACAAAAGAAAAATGAAAGTAAGAAGATTAGATATATGTGTAAAAAGAGACCAAGTTATCCTTAGTGGGTGTTCATAACAGGGTTAAATGATGGCCACACCATGACACTTAAAATGAGCATTATATAGATTAATGTAGTGGTAAGAATGACATATTGAATAAAAATACAAATGTTATTTGGGCTGTAAAAGAGATTGAGAATCTAATCAGAGATGCAAGTACAACAAAACCAATGCAGATATATGATATTGTGTATAGAAGATTTGGAGTAAGAGTTTCATATTACATTGCATGGAATGCAAATAACATGGTGATGGAGAAGATAGTAGGGTCATATGATAAAGGTTATGCTTTATGTCAAGAACTATGTGTTCAGATTCAAAAATCAAACCCTGGTAGTAATACTACTTGTAGTAGGGAACATGGTAATCTTAAGTTTACAGACATGTGTATTAGTTTTAAGACAGCTTTAGATGGGTTCACCAAAGGTTGTAGGCCAATTTTTGGTCTAGATAGATGTTTTTTGAAAGGCAAGTATGAAGGCCAATGTTTGAGCATCATATCTCTTGATGCAAACAATGGCCTTTTCCCTATAGCAGTTTTTATTTGTAGAAGTGAGTATCAAGCTACATGAATAAAGTTTTTAACTTTGGTGCAAGGCCAGCTCACCTTACACCTATCTAAATTGACATTCATATTTGATAGACAAAAGGGTCTTGTTGAGGTAGTTTCACAAGTGTTCCTTCATTCTAATCATAGATTTTGTTTTAGGCGCATGTACAAAAACTTCAAACAACTATACAGAGGTACTTATTTGATGACATTGGCTTCGAATGAAATAAAGGCATACAAAAAATTTGTAATGAAAGAAAATTTGGACAAGTTGGGAGTTGTAGAACCTGGTGCAAAAACATGGTTAAAAAGTGAGCCATATGAATTTTGGTGTAGGTCTTACCTTGATGCTTCTCCAAAGTGTGAGCATGTGACCAATAATTTCTCATAAGCATTTAACAATTGGATTGTTAAGATTAGAGATAAGCTTTTAAACAAGATGGTAGAAAGGCTGAATTTGATGTAGTTGACACTCATGTATGAAAGGAAATTGAAGGCAAGAGAGTGGGATCAGAATGGATTGGTACCTAGAGCAGTGAAGATGATTGAGTTGTTGAAAGCATACAGTCACCACTACAGGTTAGAGGGATTTGAAAAGGATCAGTGGATGGTCCTTAATGACAGTGACACAAGGTGGATATTGAACTTGGAAGAACATACATGCACTTGCAATGTTTAGCAGATCACTCGATTGCCTTGTGTATATACATTGAAAGTGATTGATCAACTGAAATATCAGTGGGTTAGGTAAGTGCTCTCTTTTTTAGTTAATATGTCATAATTGTAATTTTATTGTGTCTTTTACTATTTTACAACTTTATCACGGCCAATGTACAGATATTGTAGTCATTACCATAGGGTGGCAGCCTATGTAGCAACATACAACCAAATTGTAAATCCAATTGTAAACTCATCAAAGTGGGCAGAAGTACGTTACTTTTGCCCTTAGATTACTGATTTTTTTTATTTTCTCTTAATTTTCATAGTATGCATTTACTTTTATGAAATATCCTACAAGAGAGATCAGACCACCATCATTGTTTGAAACCAACAGGGAGACCTAGAATTCTTAGGAGAGAGGCAGATGAGGTAAATGGTGTGGTGAGGCAACCAAGAAGATGCAGTAAGTGTAAAACATTTGGGCACAACAACAGAACTAGTAAAAGTCAACCTGCAAAAAAGTCAGGCATGGGGAGATGAGGATCAAAGGCATACAAATTAGACACTAAATTTAGGACACCTTCAACAAGGGTGAGGGTGAGAAGGAGAAGAAAAAGGAGAGCAGAAGAACCATCATATCCACCTCAACCTTCAACTCCTATTTCAACTCAACCACCACAACAATCACAACAATCATCACAACAATCTCAACCATCACAGTTATTTCAACCATCTCATTCAACTAGTCAGCATTTTAGAGCACCTAGGCAAGATCCTAATGCCAGAAGAGAACATGGTGGATATAGAACCACTCAGACATCCAGAGGGTTTGCACATTGGTTTGATGTTTTAGGGCCCAGAAATATGGCTGAGGAGAAGAAAGTTTCCTTTTTTAGGGTACTCCGCCCGGGAACAGATCCAGTGGAGACGGGGTGGGGCCTGTAGCTTAGAGAATTAGTGCACGTGGCTACGAACCACGGTGTCAGGGGTTCGAATCCCTCCTCGCCCAAGGAGAACCATCTAATAGAGTGACTAACAAAGCTGCACCAGTTAGGTCCCCTTGGAGAATTTGATCATTTTGTAAGACAATTTGAGTTTAACAATTGTGATGTTTAATTGTCATTTGTAAGACAATTTGTTATGTGCTTTCTTGTTTAAATATAATATTTTAGATGTTTAACTGTCATTTTATATCATTACATTTTCTCCTTCTTCTCCACTGTCACTTTTATAGCAAATTGAACTACAAATTCATCTAATGGCATCTTCACTGTCATTTTTACATTCTTTACAAATTCTTCTCTTATTGCATCAGTTAACCAAATAAAATTGGTATAGATTGGATCTTCACATTTTAGAAACTTTTGCCCAAATGACTGTTGTGTCTTAGAAGTAAACATTTTCATAAGGTAATTGCACCCATGTGCAGTGCAGGGAAATCTTACCCAAGGATAGTCTCTTACCCAATGGTTACTTTGACCACACCCAAAACAGCCATTTAAACTTGATGAACCTCCTTCTGTTCCCTTGGCTTAATTAACAACATCTGATAACCATTGAAAGGATCCAAAAATTAAGTGTTGACACTTTAAGAACTTCCTTTTATAGTTATTTTTAGTGAGAGATATCATCAGCTTCACGATGTCGTTGCACGTAGTTTTCTTGCATTTTGTGTAAACCCAAGGACATTTTGATGCAATGTGACCCTCAAGATTGCACATTTGACAAACAACCTGTGAAAAAAATCAAAAAAACCAATATTTTAATTTTAGTTTTTAGACCCCCTGTGTCTTAAATAATTATCTTTTAGACCCTATTTTGAGTAGATTCGAAACAAACTTCTGACCTTAGATTGTGTGCCAGCATCATATTTTCTACAACCTATTTTGAGTTATGAAGATGAAGTTACTTCCAAAAGAAGAAGATGAAGTAGTTAATGTGAGAGAGGAGATGAAGATAAAGATCTGGGTTGGTTTTATAGCCGTAACTGGGGTTGCAACGGTCGAATTTGTCGTAGCCGTTGGATCTGTTTGATGAAAAATCATACGTGGATCTGGTTTTACAACGTGTCATTACGATATAATCATACGTGGGACTCATAATTACAGCGTGGCATTAAGATTAAATCTTACTTGGCAGAGCTAGGGTTATTTATGGTACTTCATATTATTTTTATATCGGATAGCGACTTCCAGTGTGTTTTAGGGTACAAAAGCTAAAAATGAAAATCATAGGGGGTTAGCCCAAATCGTGGTCATTATTTCGGGTCTAAAAGCTAATTAACCCAGCAAAAAAAAAAACCCGAGTTTAGCAGAGTTTAAAACACCGTGCGGACTAAAGAAGTTCACACGGACTAAATTACACCGCGCAAATTAAATATTATTTATTGGTGTAAAAGAGATGAATAATTGTGAGCGGAGTAAAGTCCCACCACATCACCAGCAAATGTTGGGAGGCTTAACTGTGGGTTGGATCTAACATGGTTGGCTAGACAACCAACCCACACCCATTTATTGGAGATCGTTTGACACCCTTACATCCACATCCGCGTGGAGGAATGAATTGTGGCAACAATATCGTAGAGATCCCTTGCTTGGAAGACAACTACTCATATTTGTAAGATAGTATTAATACTTACTCTGATTACTTGCAAGTATTTATTATGTTTGATTGTTGTTGTGTTTAGGATTATCGATGAGAAGTGGCGAGAAGCTGCCGTTGTGGATCCCAAAAAGTCCTCGTATCAGCCAAATAGAATGGGCTCCAAAATCTTAAGCTCGTACTAACAACTCACCATCACTGGTACGATCATCCAATATCTCATTATTATTAGCAGCAGCAGCTAATCAGCATAACTATTAATAGGAATCATGCTGGTGGCAATGAAAAGATTGGCCAACTCATTCCTGGAATCCAAATTTATGGTGGTTCTATCGATAATGTTAAAGCTTGCACTCATCCTTCGAACAACAATTTTTCTACTAGACGTAAATTGTGTTTCTTAACCTTGATTTACAGGAAAGCATTCAGTGTCATTCACCTATTGAAGCTCTACGTGAAGTAAGACGGTTGAAAAACAACTGGAAAGGCTAAGAAAGACCCTGTTCATTGTGTGTGCCTCGGAGTTTGTATGACAATACTTGTTCTTATGATATAAGTTGTGTATGTGTTGAGCGATAATAATGAAAACGTTTGCTTCAGTTTAAAATGTTATGTAGTGTGACTAATTCATTGGACAAATTGAAAAGATGACGCAGAAGAAACTCTAAAAGATACTACATATGAACATTGTGCATGTTGGTTGCAGTCTGCTACAATTACTTGGCCTCCAAAGGAGTCATTGGCAAAAACATGATAAACCCTTGACATGTTTCTTGGGGACATTGGTCATTATCTAGAACAATAGAGATTTGGGATCTGATGGCTTTCAAGGTTAAAAACTGATTGACGTTATCTCTTACGAGTTACACATTTGGAATATGCGCCAGGAAAACAATTAAACCATCGGTTTTCATAACCCATGCGAAAATGGTAAAAAAGAAAAAATAACTTTTCCTAAGAGAGCAAACATTTACCTTGTAGGTTTTAGAGATAAAGCTGCAAGCGTGCTTATGATGAAAATCGGAGCAATATTCCCCAACACATATGTATGATAACGAGAATGACATTTTGTGATACGACTTTGTTTCCGCTAAGAGCAAACGCAGTAGGGTGTGGGTTGAGTTTGGTTTGCCAACCCACACCCAAACTCACACTCAAACCACTCCCAGCAAGCACTGTTTGAGTGTGAGTTCGCTGAGCTGGCGCTACAATAACCCAACTGAGTGTGGGGAACTCACACTCAAATAAAATTGAGTTTGGCAGTGTTTAGATCACCGCGCGGTGATCTAAACACCGCCAAACTCAATTATTTCTCTTCCCTGGCTCCTTCTCCTCACCCAAAATATAGAGGAGAACCTCTACGCTCTCCCCAAATGGCAAACTCTGACACTAGTGGTAATAGCTCTACACCGTCGACCTCATCCTCCCAAAACCAACCTTCAACACCATTCGCTCAACACCCATCATCACAATTCACTCCATACCTCTACCAAAACCTATCGCAATTTCAACCACAATTCCAATTACAGACCCCACCTCCGTTTACTATGCCGCAAGGGGATCCCAGTTATGGACAATATCAAAGTTTATTTACATTATCTCAGCCGCAACCTCAGGCGTTTAGCCCGTACTATCAACCCTATCCGCTCACTCAACCTCAAGGTTTTCAACCGCCAAATTACTTTTAGAACTATCTATTCCATGGTGAATCTACTCAGCACAGTCAAAGTGACGGAAATACGTCAATACCTGTTGAAGCGGCTGCTCCCCAGAAAGATAAAGGAAAAGGAAGAAAGAAAAGAGCACCCGCAAAACAAAGACCAATCGTGCAAGTGTCAGAAGATGCTGAGTTTTTGGACGAGACGGATGATGCTGGAATGCATTGGACGGACGCAGACTTTACGTGTCTCGCAAGGGCGTGGGTAACAACTTCTGTAAATGTTAATGGCCACACAAAGAGATTTACTTTCTATCAAAAGGTCAACATTGCCTTTAACCGAGACCCCGAGTGCCCCATACGACGATCATGGGAGTCGACCAAATCTCAGTGGTATGCCCTTAATGCACAATGTGTGGCGTACAAGGGGATAGTTGCTCAAGAACAATTTAGGAATAGTAGCAGAAAAATAGAAGAAGATCGGGTACGTTATAGTTTTATTTAACTCAATTTCAATTATTTATCCCAGATATACACGTTATTTATTTGTATTGGGTAATTTTGCGAATTGTAAGAAAACGATGCACACAAAACTTATAAAGGCTTGAATGGCGATAATGACTTCAAACACCGTGAAACGTATAAGATTTTGGCACGGAAACCGCGATGGGCCAACCTAAGGAATGATGGGTTGAACCATGTGGTGAATATACCAAGGAATGTGGCCAGGAGAACATCGGATAATTCTTCTCCGGGGAACTCTGTCGGATCAAACAATCTATCGGAGGACCCCGACGGCCCACCTACACCTCAATCCGCTGGCCCATATTCTGACTTAGATGGTTCGTTGTATGAGAGTAGAAGCAGGCCCATCGGCCAAAAACTCCACAGAAAGAACATTTTATCACAAAAGACATTGAAGGGTGTTACTGCATCTGGTAGCGGTGTCCATGGTCTGCTGGATGAACTACGGTTGGAGAAGATGCAAGCGAAGCAAGAAAAGGAAAGAAGAAGAGCAGAAGCAATACAACACTGGCAAGCCAAAATGGATTTGGAGCAAGCAAAGGAAGATCGCAAAATTATGGAGAAAGACTTGAGTACTCTGTCTGGACATCAATTGCAATACTATCTACAAAGGCAAGCTGAGATAATGGAGTGTCTGGCCAATAGGGGCGGACCAGGTACTTGAATAGGTGATGAAATGTAATTTAACTTTGTTGTATATTTGAGTTTTATTTCCAAGAATGTAGTTTACCTTCCAATAATGTAATCGTCTAAATAATGTACTTTGCTATTGAAGAATGCAATCTTATTTTCAAAATATTTATTTCTGATAATATTGCGTTAAAACAAATACAAGATTAATGCAATGTCAAAAACTTGTTTAATAAACCTGTACGACAAGAAGCATTAAATTACATGAATAACACTCAGATAATATAAAATAGTCTAGAGTACTAGGTTTGAAAATTTCCCTCACGGCCCACAAATGCTCTATTAGATCATCCTTTAGATCAAAGTGAAGTTCTCGACTTCGAATCCGGTTCATTTTCGATATAAAAGATTTTATTGTTCTGCGTTCGCGTATAATATCGAACGGTTCACCTTCGATAGTTGAGGGATCGGCCGGATCGTAGTCTAAGTATGATGGGAATGCACCTCGTTCCTCTTCGATGATCATATTGTGCATTATCACGCACGCCTTCATGACATTGCTCAATACCTGAGGGTCCCACAATTTCACCTAATTTTTTACAGCATTGAACCGAGATTGTAAAATCCCAAACGCCCGCTCTACTTCTTTTCGACAACTTTCTTGTTGTTGGGCAAATAATTTTTGTTTCGCTGTAACCGGATTGGATATGGTTTGGACAAGTGTTCCCCATTTGGGGTATATGTCATCCGCTAGGTAATACCCCATATCATAAGCTTTCCCGGCAATTGTATAATTGCAAGGCGAGGCGATACCATCGGCCAGGTCGGTGAAAAGATGTGATTGTTGCAGAACATTAATATTATTGTTAGACCCTGGTAACCAAAAAAAAACATGCCAAATCCAAAGGTCGTGTGAAGCTACCGCTTCTAAAATCACTGTCACCTTGGGGTAATGACCAGTAAATTGACCGTGCCAAGCTTTGGGACAATTTTTCTATATCAAATGCATGCAATCAAGGCTTCCTAACATGCCAGGAAATCCCCGGACTCTCCAATCGCTTTTAACTTTTCGATGTCGGCCGCGTTTGGTGCTCGAAGATATTCCTCGCCAAAAATTTGCATAACCGCAACACAAAACCTTTTCACACATAACAAGGTTGTGCTTTCTCCTATTCGGAGGTATTCGTCAAAAAGATCTGCTGCAACATCGTAGCTTAAGAAACGAAGTGCTGCGACTACCTTTTGGTACGGTGATAACCCCATAGTACCAACGTTGTTGGGTTTCTGGACAAAATAATGATCATGTGCAACGACTGCATCGAATAGACGCATAAACATGTTTCTACTCATACGAAAAGTCGCCGAAAATCCCATGGTTCGTATGTACAATTCGGCGGGAAGTAGTCTCGTATAATGCTGTAATGCCCCAATTAGTGATCGCGCTTCTTTCTCTTATCCTTACAGCCCATGACACTCCCGTGATAACTCGAAGTTGCATCCTCAACTACTATGTTTACTGAAGCTTCGTGCAGAACGTAAAGTGCAGCCGCACAATTATAGATAAGATCGTCATCGGGGGACGACGACGATAAACCTGGAGGATCGGGTATGGATGAATCGGATGATGAAGAAGACATTTGAGGCTGTGGAGTTGAGAGAAGGGTGTAATACGAGATGGTAGATGTGTTTCCAATGGAAGAGAGGTGTAAAAATGGGAGAAATGTAAATGGGGAAGAGGCTGTGAGTCATTTACCTTAGATTTGGCGGTGAAATGAACACCGCGCGGTGTTCCTTTTACCGTGCGGTGTTCATTTCACTGCCAAATCTATGTTTGTATTCCAAAATTGTGCAAAATTGTCAGTTCGAACAGACAAATAGTCGGTTCGATTAGACATTGAAGAATCTCTACCAAAAACCTGAAAACATCACCAAATAGTCTGTAGAAATATAAAATACCTCAGTGCAAATTTAATTGAACAGACAAATAGTCAATTTCAACATTATCGTCTACAAATATATCGTTTACTCAGAATCATCTACATAATCAAAACACAGCTTCTACGTCGTCTAAAAAAACATAAAAAAGACTTATATCTACTCAGAATCATCTCTAGTACCCCGCCCCCTGCGGCTAGTACTGCCTCCCCTGGTTCGCGGACCAGATCCACACTGCCTCGTCCTCGCGCCTCCTCCACGTGGTAGCGGCACCACCTGTACGTCACGCTCCCTCCTCAGCTGTAGGTCCTGAAGGGGACAAAGATACTTTATAAATATTTTGACAAAATAAATATGACATTAAAAAAAAATACCGCAATAAATATATAAATAAATTACTTACATGGGCATATAGCTGATGATCTATACTGTCAAGTTACCTGCGGGCAATAGCAAGTTCTTCCTCCACCTCCTGGATCCTCTGTGCGTCCCGAACAGACTCTACAAGGACGAGTCGCCGCATACCATGGGTCAGGTGCCACAGCTCCTCTGTGCCATAAGATAAAGATATGGGTGGCGGGTCCCTCAAGCGGGCTATGGGGAGGTTCTTACGCCACCCTGTCCATTGCATGTGCCACCCCAGGTCTGGCCCCTCCGCGTCGCCAGGCAAACTAAAGTCCTGGGATAAGCTATGAATCGACGCTGACGTAACCACTACGGGTGTAATACCAGCTCTGAGTGCACTCGGTCCGAACAGATCTAGATTCCCCATCCTCTGGGAATCTGTCAACATGTGGCCTACCTCCAAAATTTGTTCAGCCCAGTATGAGGCGTAAGTCTCTCGCACCTCCCCTACCACAAATTGCTCGCAGTCAACGAACCTGGCCTGTCTCATCTCATGTAAAGTCGCTGGACTAATATGTGGCGACATGCTAAGCGGAGAATCCAAAGGAATACGCACCTCGTCAATCACCTGCCTTCAACATCTATACCCCAAGTAATATTCGCAGTTTTCGTTTGATACTTGAAGTGGTATCCTTTTACGGGATAGGAGTTTTGCATCCAGTACGTCCTCTGTCTCAGACACTGCAGAATCGAACCAAGGTTCTCATGTGATCGTCTCAACAGTGTGGTGATCAATATGGTATCTGTCTATAATAAACAAATTGGCCGCCTGGTAATTTATTTTCCTCCTGTTCCCCTTCTCCCATGCTCTGAGGCGCGGATAGGCCGGGTACTTTACCTCTTCCTTGACTATAGGGTGACCAACCCCACAATACTCATAGAACCAATACTACAATTTCGAATAACATAAAAATTAATTAGAATTTATATTTAAGACGTTTATTGGAAGATATTTGATTTGTAAATGGAAAACTTGTTAACGTACCGGAAGAAGTTGCACAAATCCAGTGATGGCACCCCCGGTCGTAACTACGGTATCCAAACCATGGTACAGGGAAGCAAGAATAGCAGGACCCCAGTCATATTGGACAACCAAGTCCATATCATTCACGACCGCGAGATATCCAAGCGGGATGGTGTCGTTGGCCGTTTGGAACCACAAATGCCCCATCATGAAGAGGATAAAAGCACGAGCGATAGTAATATCATCCTCCCGATGGATTTCGACGGTCAAGTACGTCTTCAAATGTGCAATTCTGACGTTCCCACTCTTTATATGGTTGGAATCAATGTTAGGGAGCAATTGCCTCGCATTGGATAAAATAGACCATGCGTCATCATATGGCACCTGTGTCGGATATCGGTCGATGGACAATGATGTCACCATAGTAAAATCGAGGGGACTGACCCCTATCTCCGTACAGGGAACAGAAACGTGTGTGTGGTCGGCCACCAACGCTCTGTAAGCGCCTGAATTAGCCGATTATCCGAATTGCCCAAGCGTATATCCATAAACTGCCCAAAAATATTCACCACGGCGTCCCTTAGAACTGGAAGTGTGGCAATATCTTTTCACACTTTGAACACCGAAGTGAATGTGCCGTGAACACGCATCGAATCCCGATTCTATTCATTGAGGCATTTTGTCAAACACTTGATATATAGGAAAAACAATTTCACAATTACACTAAAACTTACCGTGAGTTCCTTTCCCGTGTAATAGATGTGGTTGACTCCGTCTGGGAGTTGGGTAATACATCTCCGCGAGAAGTTATCTTCGGTTGGGTTGGTATATTTTGGGGTTGAACATCTTCAAATTCCACCCGTTTTTTCTTTCTTCCGGACCTCGAGCGAGTTACGGAACGCTCATGATCTCTTCTTCCTCTAAACCCAGGCAGAGTACTGGGGTGTGGCTCTCCCTCTGGCATTTGCATTTTGATTTTTTTGGAATTGAAGCTTTTTTTACCAATGTATTTTTGAGAGAGGTAGATGTTAATTTTTTGACAATAGTCGAAGTTAACATTTGAGTTTACAGAAATTACGGCGGTGTTTAGAACCCCGCGCGGTGTTCTTTTTACTGCGCGGTGAAAGGAACACCGCGCGGGGTTTTAATCTCCTCTAAAGTACAAAAATAAATAGCCACGCTGGCAAAGTCACACTGGTTGTTGGGAGGAGGAGAGTGAGTTGTGGGCTTGGTGAGCCAGGGTGTCAGAACCCACACCCAAACCCACACTCGCTGCTAGAGATGCTCTAACACAACACAAGAACAAATACATATATAGATGGACCACACATGTTCGACTTTGATACAAATAAAGCAAATACTGGATCTGATCTATCCTTATTTTTTGCGATTTTTAACGGCGTTTTAATGCAGCACAAAGAGGTTGTTTTAATCAAACTTCAGTAAATCTTTCCCACCAGCTGCGTTGTAAATTTTCTGAAACGATTCCTTTAAGCATGAAACCAGTAGTTTGGAATCAATGAAGTCCTTCTCCACGGTCGCAACCAACCTTAGCTTTCCCATATAACTTACAATCGTAAAGACGAGGCTCTGCATATTGTAAATCCCAGTTTAAGTACAAATACATAGTTATAGTATTACAAAAATTAGGTAAACAAAGTATCACCTGAGGTACACCGGGCACGGTGAAGTAAAAATTCTTAACCGCATGACCTGAGATTGCTGCCTGCTCAACTGGTCCGATCATATTTGTAATCGTAATGCTCGTGTTCCTCAAGTTCGAGTGGAGATACTCAGCTGCCGCCTGCAACGAAAACAACAATAATAATAGTTAATCATCTACATATTCACAATATAAAACGTAACGGAATTCGGCTAACTAGAGTTTGATGCTGACCTCTGCTCCTCTTAAAGTCCCCACTACCTTCAAAAGCTTAGCAGTAAAATAATTTGAAACCGAGTTCATTCTTCTCTTCATCTCGTTCTTAGATTTGATGACAAACTCTAAGGGATCAACGGTATCAATATCTTTATGATTGTAGGGTGGAAGTGTAACACTCAGGAAGCCGGAATGATTTCCCCATATGTTTGCTTTCAACATCTCTTCAAGACTTAAGAATCCTCTATACATTCTCAAGTTCATCGCAATCATCGCGGTTGTATGTGTGTCTCCCGATAGTTGCCCCATCCTTTTCATGTACAACTGTAGCGCATATGCTATTACTCCGGTTGTCACGTCGTTCACCGTCTGCTCATTCATAGACACGAAACCAAATGGTTTTACTTCATTAAACAACAAGTTTTACAGGTTTTAACGGTTTTAAGCCGTTATGTTCCAGCTGAAAATACCACGATAATATTTTTCTTGAAAACTAAAAATTAAATTGGATATGGCTTGGAAGTACTTACGGCACCAGCGGCAGACCTAATTTCTCGTATATGATCAATGGTGAATGTGACCGAAGAAATAG
Organism: Kingdonia uniflora; assembly: GCA_014058105.1. Taxonomy (NCBI): domain Eukaryota; kingdom Viridiplantae; phylum Streptophyta; class Magnoliopsida; order Ranunculales; family Circaeasteraceae; genus Kingdonia; species Kingdonia uniflora. The sequence goes on from JACGCM010001501.1 coordinate 520,909, forward strand.
AAACCGGCAAGAACTCCACCTTGGGTCTCTTGGACCGAAGCACGGTCTTACCATCTTCGAAATATGTTCCAAGTATGCCTCGAGTAAAATCAGAAAAGGTATTAATACACTTAGTAACATAACTGGACATTTTCGAGTAACTACTTAGTTCATTATATCTCGAACTTGCAGTAGGAAACCTAAGAGGGAGAGCAGAGTTATCGGCTCTTTTAAAGATGGAAAAAAGTGCACCCATTAAAGAGTATCCATCTCCGATAGCATGGTTTAGCTTCAAAACAAACGTTCCAGCGGCTTTTGATGTTGGGTACATAATAAGGTGTACTTCCCATGGTGGACGGTCAGCGGGAAGTACTTCCATGTAAACATTAGAGATGTGTTCTTCGAGGCATGAGTCATATTCTTCCGAGGTTAATCCGGGGGGAAATGTGGGGACGACAACGTGGTCTTCAACGGAACATTTGACCTTTTTCCATCGTTGGACACCTTTGTCATCTGTTACGATGATGGAGGAAAACCGAATGTTGATTGGTACAAAGGCATGTTCAAGGATCTTTATTGCTTGGGATTTATCCAAAGCAGTCTCTAGTTCGCAAACAACCATAATGTAGAATTTCAGGGTGGGAGTATTTACGTATTGGGAGGGAGGGCTTAGAGGTGGGAGGAGACCATAGTGCGCCATTGATGATCTCTTTTTTTTCTTTTTTTTGAATGTAAAAAGCTGGGGATTGGAAGGACCCTATAAAATAAAGTAAAATAACTAGTACAAGACGGGGACAACTCCCCCAACCTCCAACTGCCAGGGGACAACTACCCCAACTGGGAGGGGGAACGATTGATGATCTCTCTCTCTCTCTCCTTCTCACTCACTCTTTCTTTCTTTCTTGGTTTTGGTAATCAAGGAGAAGAAGATAATATAAAGTAACATCACACTATAACACTAGCGAAAATTGGTGAAGACTTGGGGCCCGACAAACCATTAAACAACCACATGGCTAAGAGCAAACGCAGCAGGGTGTGGGTTTGCCAACCTACATTCAAACCCACACCCAAACGTCTCCCAGCAAGCATTGTTTGATTGTGAATTCTGTGACCTGACGCTACAGTAACTTAACTGAGTGTGGGGAACTCACACTAAAAAATAATTGAGTTTGGCGGTGTTTAGATCACCGCGCGGTGTTCTTTTTACCGTGCGGTAAAAGGAACACCGCGCGGTGATCTAAACACCTCCAAACTCAATTATTTTGATCAACTCTCCCAGGCTTTTTCTTCTTCCCCAAAACCAATTTCAAAGCAGAGGAAAACCTCTACGCTCTCCCAAAATGACGAACTCCGGCACAATAGTAATAACTCTACACCGTCGACCCCATCCTCTCAAAACCCACCTTCAACACCATTCGCTCAACAACCATTATCACAATTCACTTCATACCTCTACCAAAACCCATCGCAATTTCAATCTTAATTCCAATCACAGACCCCACCTCCGTTTATTATGTCGCAAGGGGATCCCAGTTATGGACAATATCAAAGTCCATTTACACTATCTCAACCGCAACCTCAGGCATTTAGCCCGTACTATCAACCATATCCGCTCACTCAACCTCAAGGTTTTAAAACGCCAAACTATTTCTAGAACTATCTATTCCATGGTGAATCTACTCAGCACAGTCAAAGTGACGCAAATGCGTCAATACCTGTTGAAGCGGCGGCTCCCCAGAAAGAAAAAAGAAAAGTAAGAAAGAAAAAAACACCCGCAAAACAAAGACCAAGCGTGCAAGTGCCAGAAGATACTGAGTTTTTGAACGAGACGGATGATGCTGGAATGCATTGGACGGACGCAATGGCCGTACAAAGGGTTTTACTTTCTATCAAAATGTCAACATTGCATTTAGCAGAGACCTCGAGTGCCCCACATGACGATCATGTGGGTCGACCAAATCTTAGTGGTATTCCCTTAATGCATAATGTGTGGCGTATAAGGAGATAGTTGCTCAAGAACGATTTAGGAATAGCAGCGGAAAAACAGAAGAAGATCGGGTACGTTATAGTTTCCATTAACTCAATTTCAATTATTTCTCGCGGATATACACGTTATTTATTTGTATTGGGTAATTTTGCGAATTGTAGGAAAACGATGCATACAAAATCTATAAAGGCTTGAATGACGGCAATGACTTCAAACACCGTGAAGCGTATAAGATTTTGGCGCGAGAACCGCGATGGGCCAACCTAAGGGATGATGGGTTAAACCATGCGGTGAATATACCAAGAAATGTAGCCAGGAGAACATCGAACAATTCTTCTCTGGGGAACTCGTTCGGATCAAACAATCTATCGGAGGACCCCGACGGCTCACCTACACCTCAATACGCGGGCCCAAATTCTGACTTAGATGGTTCGCTATATGAGGGTGGAAACAGGCCCATCGGCTAAAAACTCTATAGGATGTTACTGCATCTGGTAGCGGTGTCCATGCTCTGCTGGATGAACTACAGTTGGAGAAGATACAAGCGAAAGAAGAAAAAAAGAAAAAAAGAGTAGAAGCAATGCAACACTGGCAAGTCAAAATGGATTTGGAGCAAGCAAAGGAAGATCGCAAAATCATGGAGAAAGACTTGAGTACTCTTTCTGGAAATCAATTGTAATACTATCTACAAAGGCAAGCTGAGATAATAGACCGTCTGGCCAATAGGGGCGGACCAGGTACTTGAAGTGGTGATGAAATGTAATTTAACTTTACTGTATATTTGAGTTTTATTTCCAAGAATGTAGTTTACCTTCCAATAATGTAATCGTCTGAATAATGTACTTTGTTATTGAAGAATGCAATCTAATTTTCGATAATATTGCGTTAAAACAAATACAAAATTAATCCAAAATCAAAAACTTGTTTAATAAACTTGTACGACAAGAAGTATTAAATTACATGAATAACACTCAGATAATACAAGAAATAGAGTACTAGGTTTGAAGATTTCCCTTCACGGCCCACAAATGCTCGATTAAATCATCCTTTAGATCAAAGTAAAGTTCTCAACTTCGAATCCGATTCATTTTTAATATAAAAGATTATCTTGTTCCGCGTTCGTGTACAATATCAAACCGTTCACCTTCGATAGTTGAGGGCTCGGCCGGATCGTAGTCTAAGTATGATGAGAATGCACGCCTTCATGACATTGCTCAAAACCTGGGGGTCCCACAATTTCACCGATTTTTTTTACAACATTGAACCAAGATTGTAAAACCTCAAACGGCCGTTCTACGTGTTTTCGACAACTTTCTTATTGTTGAGCAAATAATTTTTGTTTCCCTGTAACCGGATTGGATATGGTTTGGACAAGTGTTCCCCATTTGGGGTATATGCCATCCGCTAGGTAATACCCTATATCATAAGCTTTCCCGACAATTGTATAATTGCAAGGCGGGGCGATACCATCGGCCAAATCGGTGAAAAGATGTGATTGTTGCAGGACATTGATATTATTGTTAGACCCTGGTAACCTAAAAAAAGCATGCCAAATCCAAAGGTCGTATGAAGCTACCGCTTCAAGAATCAGTGTCGCATTGGGGTAATGACCAGTAAATTGACCGTGCTAAGCATTGGGACAATTTTTCCATATCCAATGCATGTAATCAAGGCTTCCTAACATGCCGGGAAATCCCCGGGACTCTCCGGTCGCTTTTAACTTTTTGACGTCGGCCGCGTTCGGTGCTCGAAGATATTCCTCGCCAAAAATTTGTATAACCGCAACACAAAACCTTTTCACACATAACAAGATTGTGCTTTCTCCTATTCAGATATATTCGTCAAAAAGATTTACCGCAATACCGTAGCTTAGGAAACGTAGTGATGCGACTACCTTCTGGTACAGTGATAACCCTATAGTACCAGTGTTGTTGGGTTTTTGGATAAAATAATGATCATGTGCAACGACTGCATCGAATAGATGCATAAACATGTTTCTACTCATACAAAAACGTCACCAAAATTCCCATGGCTCATATGTGCAATTCAGCTGAAAGTAGTCTCGTATAATGCTAAAATGCCCAAATTTGTGATCTTGCTTCTTTCTCTTATCCTTACGGCCCATGACACTCCCGCCATAACTCGAAGTTGCATCCTCAACTACTATGTTTATTGCAGCTTGGTGCATAACGCAAATTGCCGCCGCACAATTATAGATAAGATCGTCATCGGAGGACGACGACGATAAACCTGGAGGATCGGGTATGGATGATGATGACGATGAAGAAGACATTTGAGGCTGTGGATTTAAGAGAATGGGGTAATACCAGATGGTGAACAAGTTTCCAATGGAAGAAAGAAGTATAAAAGAGAGAAATGTAAAAGGGGAAGAAGCTGTGGGTCTTTAAATCAGGGATTTGGTGGTGAAATGAACACTGCGTGGTGTTCCTTTTACCGTGCGGTGTTCATTTCACCGCCAAATCTATGTTTGTATTCCTCAGTGACAATTTTGTTCGAATAGAATTAGATTCTATTCGAATAAAACTGCTTAATGCCAAATTGTGCAAAATTGTTAAAATTTATTCGAACAGACTATTTGTCTGTTTGTATAGACATCAAAAAAACTCTACCAAAAACCTAAAACATCACCAAATAGTCTGTAGAAATTTAAAACACCTCAGTGAAAATTTATTCGAACAAAGAAATAGTTAATTTTAACAAAAACTTCAGTCAATTTCAACATTAGATAATAATGGCTAATGAACATTAAAAACATCCAAAACATCGCCTACAAATATATTGTCTACTCAGAATCATCTACATAATCAAAGCATAGCTTCTACATCGTCTAAAAAACATAAAATACACCTATATTTACTCAGAATCATCTCCAGTACCCTGCCCTCTGTAGCTAGTACTGCCTCCCCTGGTTCGCAGACCAGATCCACGCTGCCTCGTTCTCGCGCCTCCTCCAGGTGGTAGCGGCACCACCCATACGTCACGCCCCCTCCTCAGTTGTAGGTCCTGAACGGGATAAAGAAACTTTATAAATATTTTAACAAAATAAATATGACATTAAGAAAAAATACCGCAATAAATTCATAAATAAATTACTTACATGGGCATATAGTTGATGATCTATACTGTCAATTTGCCTGCGGGAAATAGCAAGCTCATCCTTCACCTCCTGGAGCCTTTGTGCGTCCCGCGTAGACTCTGCAAGGATGAGTTGCCGCATACCATGGGTCAGGTGCCATAACTCCTCTGCGCCGTAGGATGAAGACATGGGTGGTGGGTCCCTCAAGCGGGCTATGGGGAGCCTCTCACGCCGCCGCCCTGTTCAATCCATGTACCACCCCAGGTCTGACCCCTCTGCCTTGCCAGGCAAACTGAAGTCCTGGGACAAGCTATGAACCGACGCTGACATAACCACCACGGGTGTAATACCAGCTCTGAGTGCACTCAGTCCGAACAGATCTAGATTCCCATCCTCTAGGAATCTGCCAACATGTGGCCTGCCCCCGAAGTTTGTTCAGCCCAGTATGAGGCGTAAGTCTCTCGCTCCTCCCCTACCATAAACTGCCCACAGCCAAAGAACCCGGCCTGTCTCATCTCATGTAAAGCCGCTGGACTAATATGTGGTGACATGCTAAGCGAAGGATCTAAAAGAATACGCACCTCGCCAGTCACCTGCCTCCAGCATCTATCACCCAAGTAATATTCACAGTTTCCATTTGGTACTTGAATTGGTATCCTTTTACAGGATAGGAGTTTTGTATTTAGTACGTCCTCTGTCTCAGACACTGTAGAATCGAACCAAGGTTCCCATGTGATCGTCTTAACAGTGCGATGATCAATATGGTATCTACCTATAATAAACAGATTGGTCGCCTGGTCATTTGTTTTCCTCATGTTCCCCCTCTCCCATGCTCTGAGGCACGGATAGGCCGGGTACTTTACCTCTTCCTTGACTATAGGGTGACCAACCCCACAATACTCATAGGATCAATACTGTATTTTGGAATAATATACAAAATAATTATAATTTATATTTAAGACGTTTATTGGAAGATATTTGATTTGTAAATGGAAAAAGTGTTAGTATACTGGAAGAAGTTGCACAAATCCAGTGATGGCACCCCCCGTCGTGACTGCAGTACCCAAACCATGGTACAGGGAAGCAAGAATAGCAGAACCTCAGTCATATTGGGCAGCCGAGTCTAAATCATTCACGGCCGTGAGATATCCAAGCGGGACGGTATCGTTGGCCGTTTGGAACCACAAATGTCCCACATGAAGAGGATAAAAACACGAGCAATAGTAATATCATCCTCCCGATTAGCTTTGACGGTCAAGTACGTCCTCAAATGTGCAATGCTGACGTTCCCACTCTTTATATGGCTGGAATCAATGTTGGGGAGCAATTGTCTTGTATTGGATAAAATAGACCATGTGTCATCATATGGCACCTGTGTCGGATATCAGCTGATGGACAATGATGTCAGCATAGTAAAATCGAGGGGAGTGACCCCTATCTCCGCACAAGGGAACAAAAACGTGTGTGTGGTCGGCCACCAACTCTCTGTAAGTGCCTGAATTAGTCGATTATCTGAATTGCCCAAGCGTATATCCATAAACTGCCCGAAAATATTTACCACGGCGTTCCTTGCAACTGGAAGTATGGCAATATCCTTCCATACTTTAAACACCATAGTGAATGTGCCGTGCACACGCATCGAATCCCGATTCTGTTCATTGAGGCATTTTGTCAAACACTTGATTTATGGAAAAAAACAATTTCACAATTACACTAAAACTTACCGTGAGTTCCTTTCCCGTGTAATAGATGTGACTTACTCCGTCTGGGAGTTGGGTAATACACCTCCGCGGGAAGTTATCTTCGGTTGGGTTTGGTATATCTTAGGGTTGAACATCTTCAAATTCCACCCGCTTTTTCTTCCTTCCAGACCTCGAGCGAGTTACAGAATGCTCTAGATCTCTTGTTCCTCTAAACCCATACAGAATACTGGGGTATGGGTCTCCCTCTGGCATATGCATTTTGATTTTGTTGGAATTCTAAAAAAAAATTACCAAGGGATTTTTGAGAGAGAGGTAGATATAAAAAACTAGAAAATAGTCGAATTCACTAGTGAGTTTTACTTACAGATAATGCGGCGGTGTTCTTTTTACCGTGCGGTAAAAGGAACACCGCGCAGTGTTTTAATCTCCTCTAAATTAAAAAAAAAAAACCACGTTGGTAAACTCACACTGGCTGCTGGGAGAGGTTGAGTTTGAATTATGGGTTTGGTGGGCCAGGGTGTCAGAACCCGCACTCACTGCTAGAGATCCTCTAATAATACAGTAAGAGCAAATTTGATTTAACCCCCGACAATTAGTGAGTCAAAGTCAATTAACCGACCAGTTGACCCGTACAAACCTGTAAAATACCCAATATACCCTTATAGGTTGCACATGCGATTCATATGTTCTCAGAAACAAGAAAGGTTTTTTATGAGCGGGAACCTCTCTCTCCCAGACAGCCATTTCTCAGACAACCAGTTCTCTTCAGAGAACTATTTCTCTCTGCCAATGGTGAAAACAATGGCTGCAGGCTCAAAGCATGTTATTGAAGCATTGAGGAGGAGAGCATAGTGATCTTTCTCCCTCTCCCTCTCTCTCTCTCTTATATATATATATATATATATATATATATATAAATATATATAAACCTATTGGTGATTTTCAAAATTGGGATTTTAAAATTTAGTGTTTAAAGTTAGGGTTCTAAAAATTTGGGCATTTTCATTTCTTTGTTGTATAAGCTTAAATTGGGTACTTCTATTTTCTAATAATCAGTGTAATTTAAGCTTTTAGGACTATAATTTGGGGTTTCTTTTTATGATTTTTTAAGGTTATAAATTGGGGGCTTTTGTGATATGAGAGACCTTATGATCAATTATGGGGGACAATGGGGGGATATGACTCTATTGAGGTGGATACATAAAGATTATAATGGGGGGAAACAAGTTGTACTGTTTGGGGTTGATGGCGAGAAAACTAATTTCAAATATATGGTTAACAAAATAGCTCAAATCATCAAAGAGGAAACTGGAGTAAACTTTGTGTCTGAATGTAAAGGAGTTGAAATGGCATACCTTTGTAAAGGGGCTCCAAGAATTATTCATAATGATTTTAACTCGAAAGAGATGTGGGTGGAGGGAGATGAAGAGAAGGATGGGACTAGCAACTTGTAGCGACCCATATTTTTAGCTCGTGCTTGTGACGTCATTAATGTTTGGTCTTTGTTTACTTAAGTTGCAACTGTCTTATTGAATCTAAGCTTTTAAAGCCTTCTGCTTTCAACTTGAATCCCAACGTGGAGACTCCAGGAGAAATGTGGTTGCTCATTCTTATCTAATTTCCCTAATACTTCTGCTATTTTCCATCAACTAAAACCCTTTCTATTCCTTTGTTTCTCCCTGGAAACCAGCCACATTATACCAATTTTATTTTCTCCTCTCCTTACTGCATATAGCCAGTCGTACTAGCTTTGGAAACTCCACTTCTCGGCTGGTAAAGTATTGCACCTAAATACCGTTAATCGGCAAAACCTTTACCATTAAATTGGGTTCATCCTTCTTCTCCATTGTTAATCCTAGAGAGAGAGAGATACCAATCCCTTTGACGTCTTCTATAGCTTGAAGATGATGCACTGCTGTTGCTGTTCGTTCCTTGTTTCTGCCTCTTCGCTTTCATCAGGTCCGATTAAAAGGCAAGTGTTTTTATCCTCTATATGATTTGATTTGAACACAATAATTACAGAATTTGGGCATGGTTACTTATTCGTTTAGGTTTCGGTATTTGCGCCAATGTTTTAATGGAATTTCACAGATAAGCTAGTATCATCTCAAATTTGTATTGACGGGTTTAGAAGGCATTGCAGAACTGTTTCATTTATCTTTTATTCGATAGAAATTTCATGAATTAAGGGCAACTGGTATTGTCATAGTTTGGCAAACATTATATATATGATTTGGGTATAGTTAATTTTAGTTTTGTAATTGACCAGGCTTTTATTTAAAGGGTTACCATGAAGGAAGTCATCTTAATTATTTATATTAATGTTCACCATCAATAACAGACATAGGTCATATATCTTTTGTTATGTGGGAAGTTGCCTTGAATCGAGGGGTTGATGGTGTTGACATGATTTTTATAGCAATCATTATACTTCTATGGATTTAGTATAGTCCGCATTTTGGCGTTTGCGCAATGATGTATTTTCCAGATGTTTTATTTAGTTTATAGGCGATGATGATTTTTACCCAGGACTTTAATATCTTCCTCTTGACCTTGATTCATTAATAAGTATACATGTAGTGATTTATAGACTCATGAACTGTCAGTAGTAAACTTATGGTCAGAATGTATAATATGTTTAATTATTCCTAGATTTGAGTTTTGAGATTATACAGGTGGAATATCATTAAGAAACCTTGGTAGTTAAGGTGGGTAATTATGGTGATTGCTGGACATCTTAGTATGGTTGGACTATTAAGTTTCATGTTAGCTTCTTGAAGATATTAATGGTGCATAGTCTTTGTGGGCAGAGTTGTTTACGGGTTATTTCATCTGGTTGGTTTAGTGGTTGGACGCCGTTAGTTTTTCTTACTATTGTAAATGGTTATACGAGGGTGGTCTAATAATAGTTGTTAGGCTTTATGGTAGTATAAGAACTTCAAAAATTTTATGATGTTATTTTGGGATAAGGTATCCAAGTGATGGGCATTATTCATTGGGAGGTTAGTATTCTAAGGTGTGAGTAGACTAAGCGGGTTCCTTATATCACTAGGACATTTGGACGAGTCTTTTATTCTAGAACTTAGATGATCCCTTGGTTTGTCTTTTGTGACAACCATTTAAGAGAATGGATTTTCCATGATTCAGTAGTACGCAACTTAGATTCGCTTTGACGCTTAGGGTTTCCTTTTGATATAGTCGCGTTTATTGGGCATGTTACGACACATAACATTGGATGTTGGAGATGTACTTCATTTGATAGAGTCCCCACTTGTTATTAAAGTGAGGGTAGATAGATCATCTGGTCATAAGAGCGGTAGGTCTATGGATATAGCCCCAGATGCTGATTAGGCAGGGGCAGACATATCATTTGATTCTTATAGGATTCAAACTTTTTCTTTTCCATTCTATTAGGATAACTTTGAGTTAATGTATATAGTAGGGCTATGCTTTACGGTCCTTGGGTTCGAGTCCCTAAACAAAATATGCGGTGACTGTTTATCAGTATCCCGGGTTGCAAGTCCCTAAATTGTACCTCAGTTACTTCTCGGCAGCATGCTTCTCGAGCATCCCGTGGGCAGATCCCTAAAAGTTGAAAATAAATTAGGCTTTAGATATATAGGTTGAAACTCCTTGAACGCCCTGATCAGGTGCATTACCCGCTAATTCCTGGCTCACTAAAAAGGAATCCGCCAATCCCTGGCTCGTCAATAAGGGATACGCATCTATTAAGGACATAAGGGTACGAGAGTGTGGTCCCACTAAATTAAAAGTGACCCTGCATACGTGACTTCCAAATTATCTTTCCTCATTAACCGTACCTCTTAGGTCATAGTAGTTAGATCTAAGTTTAGGCTATCGTTGTTATCCTATTGAGATTTCTAGTTTTACTTAGACCGTCTGCCCTAGAACTCGTAGCTTGGTTGATATTCTCTTATAATTCTGTTAGATTCTTCATGTCTCTTTTCTGTGTTTATCTTGGTCTATCATGTCTTATGACCTTGGATATTTGTACTTGTTGGGCGTTACTTGCTGACGCCTTGCGCATATATACTTTTTCAGGTGAATTATTGCGGTAGCGATACTAGTAGTTGGAGCAAGCTGGACTTGCATCTTTTAGAGTTCTTGTTATCCTTGTGGTATTATTTATCATTTCTATCTCTTTTAGATTTTCTTCCGCTGCGTAGTTTCTTAGTATTGTAGATGTATTTACGATTTGTTTTAAATTGTAGTACGTCTTTTGGGGGTTCATCTTTAGGATGCCCGACGTTATACCTCAGAATTCGTATTCTTAATAGTTTATTAGGAAGCCAATTTTGGGGGCATGACATAACTTGTATTGTAAAGTTGTTTCAGTTTTACAAGGTGGGAGAAGTTCTATTTCTACAAGACCAATTAAGAAAGAAAGACTTGAAAAAAGGAAAGAAGTTGAAGACATGATTATATTGGTTGATGATGATGATGAAGAAATTAAACTTTGTGATCTAAGAAAGACTGTATCACCAAAGGCCAAAAGAAAAGCAAAAGAAACCACATTTGATTCCCCAATTCCTATACCAGAAAAGGGGAAGTACCCAAAGAGAAAAAGAAGAAGTTGATATCAGTAATCTACCATCCAGTTCTCAATTAGGATCAATAAAGTTGAAGCCTAGTGAACTACCAGAGGAGGAGTTGGATGAACTCCCTACAGTGACAAAGAGTTGTTGTATGAATATGAAATTGGAATTGACTTGTTTGATAAAAATGTAGACGACCAAGAAGATACTGTTGATGGGGTTCAGACTGAAATTGGAGTTGAAGATGAAATCAACCAAGGGGATAAGGATGTTGATCAAGTTCAACAATGGTGTACATATGCAAGGAATGCTGAGTTGGATATAAAGAATTTAGTAGCAGAAGAAGGGTACTACAATACTCATTCATCTCAAGATGGAGATGATTTACCTACACCAGAGAAAATGGCAAGGGGGGAAGAGTTTGATGGCATAAATGCTGAGAATTAATGGCAATATTTTTGCAAAAGAGGATACTGATATGACCAAAGAGACAGTGAAACCTATGTACAAAGAGCTGAAGGTTGGGATCCAGTGGCCTACAGCTGATGATGCAAGAAAATACTTGAGAAAATTTACAGTTATTAAGAAGTTCAGTTACAACCACATCAAGAATAAGAGTATCAGGTTGAGGATGAAGTGTATTGATGAAAAATGTAAATGGTTGGCTTTGTTTCCAGATTACCTGATGGGCACACCATGGAACTGAAAGGACATTGTTTTGAACATGATTGCAAGGGGACAGTTGGTGCAGTCAACAAGATGGCTAATGCAAGTTAGGTTGCAGATGAGATAGAAGACTTGGTGAGAGATGTTAAAATAATTACACCAAAGGAACTTAAGGGGAGAATTAAGAAAAAGTTTGGGGTGGATATTTCATACTATAGTGCCTGGAATCCTATGACCATATGCATTGAGAGAATAGTGGGGAGCTTTGACTTAGGATACACTATTTTACCTGAGTTGAATAGGCAAATTTTGTTGTGTAATTCTGGCAGCATTTCAACTATAAGTGTTGATGGTGTTACAATGCAATGGACAGGCACTTGTATTACTTTCAAGGCATCAATTGATGGATTTCTTAATGGTTGTAGACCAATATTAGGTTTAGATGGATGCTTCCTCATGGGAAAATAATGGGGAGTGGTGCTATCTATTCTCAGTCTGGATGCAAACAATAGGCTATACCCAATTGGAGTTTATTTCTGCAGAAGTGAATGCACAGAGATATGGAGGACTTTCTTGACTAAGTTACAGCCTTATCTGCAAAATCACCCTAGAAAATTGACTTTTATTAGTGATAGACAAAAGGGTCTTATTAAAGCTGTCCAGCAAGTGTTTCCCAACTCCAATCACAGATATTACTTCAGGCACATGTATAAAATATAAAAATATATATCACAAAGGAACTCATTTTGGGAATCTAGCATGGGGAGCAGCAAAAGCGTGTAGACAAGTTGAGAAACAATGTTTCCTTGACAAGATGCAAGAGGATGACCCTGCAGCTAAGGCATAGTTGGATATGAAACCCTATGAGACATGGTGTAGGTCACACTTTGATTTCACATCAAAGTGTGAACATATTACTAATAATTTGTCTGAATCTTTCAACTTGTGGATTATGAAGATCAGAGACAAACCATTGGATAAAGAAATTGAGAGGTTAAATTTAATGTTGATGAAGTTACAAAATGAAAGGAGAATTAAGGCAAGGGCATGGGATCAGAGAGGCCTTGTACCAAGAGCACTAATGCACATTAAGAAGCTGAAGACACATTATGGGGAATATGACTTTGAAGGAGAAGATGATGACGGGTTTGTTTCAATTGGGACTAATGGGGGTAGATGGAAGTTAAATCTACTTACCCATACATGTGAATGTAATGAATGGCAACTTAGTGGACTACCTTGCATCCATGCTGCAAGTGTTATCATTCCAATGAGGTTAGAGTGGGAGGGGTAAGTTACTTATTATTACAAATCTAATTTTCCATTTCTAGATTCATTATTTGTCCCCTTAATTTATTAATTTGAATTTATTCATCATACGTGGCAACATATTCAAGAGTTGTCCATGTTGTCACTGATTCATCAAATTGGGGGAAGGTAAGTGATTGTTATTAGTGTGATTAAGTGCATCAATGTGATTGTCCATGCTCATTTAAGATTAAGTACATGTTATTATTGTGTTTATATCGCAGCCAAGTAGGTAAGTTGAGCCACCACCACTGGTGAGAGGGCCTGGAAGACCTATAAAAGTGAGGAGGAAGGATGAAGATGAAGGAGGTGGCCAGCAAAAATTTTTTGGAAAATGTGGGATGTTTGGCCACAACAAAAAGACATATAAAGGACCACCTGTACCACCAACAATATCAAGGTCTTAACCAACATATAGAGTGGACACTCCCAGCAGTGTTCTTAGAAATAGAAGTAAAATGGGGTTTGATGCACCACCTCAGACTGTTAGAAGTACTTACAGTCCAAAGATAGGAGGAAGTCCTAGAGGGAGTAGACCAAAACCACAAGCTAAGTTTGTGCCTTGTAATCCTCATATGAATGATGTTTCTCAAGTTACAGAATCTCAAACAAGGGGCAGTCAAAATAGAGGCAGAGCCAGTAGCAATGGCAGTGGCAGAGGCAATGGCATTATCCAAGAAGGTGAAACACTTGATGTTTGCACTGGTAGAGGAAGAGGTAGTAGCAGAAGCAATGGCAGAGGCAATGACATTGTCCAAGAAGATGAAGCACTTGGTGTTCGTACTGGTAGAGGTAGAGGTAGTGGTAGTGACAAAGGTAGAGGCAATGGCAGGCTTAATGCCCTCACTCCATCACAAGCTAGATTTGTGGAGAATTGGTTGACTACCCATCCAAATAATGCAAGAAAAAGGACTTCAACACAACCATTAACTCAAGCCTCTCAAACTGCTAGTGCAACAGTCAATCCAACCCCTCCTAATCCAACAAGGACCAAAGAGAATCCATATAAGAAAGTTTTCAATCCATACAGGCAACCATGGAAGCATTGAACTAAAGGAATTGGAGTCATTTTAATTTGATACTGCATCACTATTTTGACAATCTATTTTGTTAGTAAATGTGATTGCTTGTGAATCTTGAATGCTTTTGTTGTTAATTTTGGAATCTTATGAATCTTGAATGCTTTTGTAGTCTATTTTGGAATCTTGTAAATCTTGAATGCTTTTGTAGTCTATTTTGGAAGTCTATTTTGTGAATCTTGAATGCTTTTGTTAGTAAATGTGATTGCAATCTATTTTGGCAGTCTATTTCGTGAATGTTGAATGCTTTTGCAGGCTTTGGTTTATGTATTGCTTGCTTTTCTTTTCTTTTTTCTTTTTTTTTTGTATGTATTGTTTCTCTTTCTTTTTTTTGTGAATGTTGAATGCTTCATTTTGCTGGCTTTGGTTTATAGGTTGGATATTGAATATTTAGAAACTGTGAAACAAAATGTAGGTTGGTGGATATTGAATCTTTAGAAATATTTTTGTTGTATCTATTCGAATATTTTCTCTCATAACAATATTTATTCGAATAGACTATTTCTTTGTTCGAATACTTTTTCTGGGAACTTAGCTGTTCGAATAGGATTTTACTCTGTTCGAATAAAACTTTTGTTTGAATAAACTCTTTCTATATTTGGACAAATTGCCTCTGGCCTTTATTTGTTCGAATACATTTTTTGTGTATTCGAATAATAATGTTCTATTTGAATAAATTTTGTTTCTATTCTAACAGAGGTTGGGATTTCTATTTTTCTATATAAGACAACTCTTCTATTTTCATAATTCACCTCTTCCAAAACTTATTTTTCTAGGGCTTGAATTTTTAGAGAGAAGAGAGATTTATAAATAGCAAATGACTATCAGAAAAAGAAAAAGATGCTTCAAATGAACTTGGCAGTCAAAACATACAACACACATACACTGTCCACTAATTCAACCAAACTGTTAGAGCCCACTGATTCATCATCTGAATCTGATCCTTCTTCCTCTATAGTCTCATCTTCAGTAGTCTCAGATTCAGTACTCTCTTATTTACTACTCTCTTCTTCAGTCTCTTCTTCACTAGTCTCTTCTTCAGTCTCTTCTTCACTACTCTCTTCTTTCGTCTCTTCTTTATCCAGATCACCATACAACCTCCTCAACATCTTCTTCTCCTCGGGGCTCAGTTGTTCCTACCAGTTATACTCCTCAAATGATGAACTAGAACTTGCAGGGGCAGACATTGTTTGCTGCAGAGAAAAGAAGAAGATAAAAATCAAATCAAGTAAAAATGTGGTTTTATAATGGAGAGGGAGGGCATTAAAGTGGTGCTTGGAAATATAGTTTTGACTGATCTTGTTTCCAAAACTGAGTAGTTTGGGAGATAATGGTTAGGAGAAATGGGGTTATGGTAAGCCTATCAAGTATGTGCACATAGGATCAAAAAACATAAAATTCACACAAACTTGTATCATAAGGCACATAGGATCAAAAAACACAAGTACAACATATTCATCCATTACAATAGCTAAAAATTAATCATACAAGTACTCAAAAAAATTACAACCACTAATTTCAAATTCAAATCCCCTATTACATTATCCTCAATCTACTTCATTGTTATCTTTCCTTTAAACTCATTGTAGAAAGCATCTAACCCCATCTCCATAGTCATCTGCACACTAATGTTAATGTACCTCATATCAGTTTTCTTTTGTGCTTCAATTTGAGCATCCTTCAACCATTGGAAGTTATTAGAGGTTGGACACTTTAGAAACTTATCTCCATAATGTAGAAACTAATACAAAGAATAAGAGATTCGAGAAGGACTAATTTTATTATAATTCGATGATTACAATGGAAGAAGACCATCTCCTTATATAGTTACAATTACTTAGACGCTAAGAAATTACATATATATAGGATATACTATAAGGATTGTTTAGTATATTCTATATTTATAGAATCCTATATTTAATATATATCCTATATTAAGTATCTTCTATATTCAACACTCCCCCTCAAGATGGAGCATAAATATCAATCATGGCCAGCTTGTCAATCACTTCGTTAAATATTTGTCCACAAACTCCTTTCGTAAGAATATCTACAAGTTGATCTTCCGACTTCACGAATGGAAAACATATACACCCTTTGTCAATATTTTCTATGATAAAGAACCGATCCACTTCAACATGTTTCATACGGTCATGTTGAATTGGATTGTGTGCAATCATAATCGTTGTTTTATTGTCACAGTGTAGATCCATTGCTTTCATGAGTTTAAATCCAAGATCCTTCAATATATTTCGTATCCATAGTAGTTCACATACTCCATGAGCCATACCCCAAAACTCAGATTTTGCACTTGATCTAGCAACAACCTTTTGCTTCTTAGCTCTAAATGTCACCAAATTCCTACATACAAATGTAAAATAGCCTGAGGTTGACCTCCTATTCTTCATATCTCCTGTCCAATCTGCATCGGTGTATCCCATTACTTCCAGATCACCACCTTTTCGGAATAAGACACATTTTCCCATAGATTTCTTCAAGTACCTTAGTATTCGAAAGACCGCCTTCATATGCTCTTCACTTGGATTATGCATGAATTGACTTACGAGGCTAATGGTATATGCAATATCCGGTCGAGTATGGGAGAGATAAATTAGTCTTCCCACTAACCGTTGGTACCTTCCTTTGTCACATGGAACTTGGTCGGGAAACATTCCCACGTGATGATTCGCTTCAATCGGTGTATCTACCGGTTTGTAATCAAGCATCCTAGTTTCTGTAAGAAGGTCTAATATATACTTTTGTTGAGACATGAAAATACCTTTACTTGATCTTGCAACTTCAATGCCTAAGAAGTATTTTAACTATCCCAAATCCTTCATCTCAAATTCCCGTAACAAATAGTTTTTCAGTGCCTCCATTTCTGCTAAGTCATTTCCAGTAATAACCATATCATCAACATAAATAATTAGAGCGGTAAGCTTACCTGACTTCCATTTTATAAACAAGGTATGATCAGAATTACTTTGTTTATATCCAAATGCCTTCATGCTCTTCGAAAAACATCTAAACCAAGCTCGTGGCGACTGTTTTAACCCGTACAATGCCTTCTTTAATTTGTATATTTTTCCTCCTTCAAAATTTGTGACTTCAGGTGGTAACTCCATGTATACTTCTTCTTCTAAGTCTCCATTGAGAAATGCATTCTTCACGTCAGACTGTTGTAATGGCCAACCTTGATTGGCTGCAAGATAAATGAGTACACGAATAGTGTTTATCTTTGCCACTGGGGAGAAGGTCTCCTCGTAATCCATACCATACGTCTGCGTATACCCTTTGGCAACTAGTCTTGCTTTATACCTATCAATACTTCGATCTGAATTCATCTTTACAGTAAAAATCCAACGACACCCAACAATATAATATCTGTGGGGTTTATCAATAAGTTCCCAAATGGAATTCTTCTGTAATGCATTCATCTCTTCATTCATGGCTTTCTTCCATCGTGGAACTGATAGTGCTTCCTGCAAATTATTAGGAATAGATACAGAGGATAATTGATTCATAGTGAATGTAAACGACTTAGCCAACCTATGGGTGGACACATAATCAGAAATTGGGTATTTGGCTTTAGAATTGATATCTGGTTCATAAATAGATTTTAGAATACCTTTAGTAGGCCTTTCTGAACGTCTGGGTTGAATATCATTAACAGTGTTAGGATTAGGTAATACCTGAGGTTCGACATTCTACGGCAGTGCTTCGGTAGATGGTGTTAGAATGTTGGAGTCACGGGCAACTTCTACTACTTCAGCTTGATCTCCCCCTGTCGTCTGATCCTCTCTATTCATATGAAGTTCATCTTCAATACCCTAATCTCCCCCTGTCATCTGTTCTGCTTCACTTTCCTTTTCATCATCAGTTAGGTTACTACGCCTGCTCAAATTACTCGTCAAATCCTCTAGTTCCTGAAACATATCCCCAATAATAGGGAACTTTCCTTCACCATCATTATGTTTCTCCCCCTGAAGGGAAGATCCCACAAAATACGCCTTCAATTCTCGAAATGAAACGTCCAAAGAGATATACACCTTCCCCTCCACAGGATCATAATAACGATTACCCTTTTTAAAATCAGCATATCCAAGAAACACACACTTTCTAGCACAATGATCCAATTTTCCTCCCTGATGTTTTGGTATATGAACAAAGACAACACATCCAAAAATATGTGGTTCTAGGTTTGGCATTGCAGGGATGGAAATAAGATCATGAAGTTTTTGGAAGGGGGTCTGAAATTCAAAGACTCTAGATGGTGTGCAGTTTATTAAGTAAGCAGCAGATTTTAACGCTTCTCCCCAATAATTCAATGGCATATTCATTCTAAAAAGAGATGCACGAACAACTTCTAACAGCTGTCTATTCATTCGTTCAGCTAACCCATTTTGCTGTGGGGTATAAATATTAAAGGTTTGATGTCGAATACCGTTATTTCTCAAGAACTCCGACATGTCATTACTAGTAAATTCTCATTCATTATCAGATTGATACACTTGTATCCTCCTTTGGAATTGGGTCAAAACCATCTGATAATTTTTTTAAAATACTTCACTTTTATGGGTAATTAGGGATACCCACATCATACGAGTATACTCATCAATAAATTCACAAAATAACGAGCTCCAGACAATGAAGGAATACGTGCAGGACCCCATACATCAAAGTGAATAATACTAAAGGGTTCTGAACTTTTATTAAAACTTAGAGAGTATGTAATACGATGACTCTTAGCGAGTTCACAAATATCACACTTAAACTCTGAAATACTACAATTCAAAAATAATGACAAATTTAACTTCTGAAGATACCCGAAGAAGAGATACCCGAATTTAACTTCCTCCTTTCACCGTGTTACGCTGATCAATCTCTTGAAAAATTATTTTTAATTCATGATAATAAGTCACAAGAGATCGACCAGTTTGTTTTGTTGAGAAACACTTCTTATGTAACTCAAAGATTTGAGTTTCATCAGATGTGTCGGTGTACATAGCTTCAAGAGAGTCCCAAACTTCCTTCATAGTTACCAAACAAACATACCTGTTCATTAGTGTTGTGGACATTGAATCACACAACCATCCCTTCACCTTATCGTTCTCCGAGCACCAATTTTCATACTCTTCACTCCCTTCTACAGGCTTCATTTTAGTACCACTGATGTACCCCACATCTTTCGACCATTAATACGCATCTTCATGACCTTCGACCAAAGGGTGTAATTGTTCTCATTCAGGGTATTGCCAGTTGGGAAGGGTGCATCGATGTGGTTATGAACAATGTGAGGATTAGGGTTTGAGTTTGATGAGACCATTGTTGTATCATCATTGGAACCCATTGAGCTTTCAATTTCAGATTCCCAGCGGAATTCAATTTAATTCAATTCGAAAGAACCATGTTCAATTATCGAACCCGCTCTGATACCATGTAGAAACTAATACAGAGAATAAGAGATTCGAGAATGACTAATTTTATTATAATTCGATGATTACAATGGAAGAAGACCTTCTCCTTATATAGTTACAATTACCTTGACGCTAAGTCTGAAATTTAATATATATATATATATATATATATATATATATATATATAGGATATACTATAAGGAGTGATTAGTATATCCTATATTTAGAGAATCCTATGTTTAATATATATCATATATTAAGTATATTTTATATTCAACACATAACTTCTTTACTGTTTGGATATAAGAAGCTTTATCACCCCACCACAACCCTGCACATCACAACTCCTAGTTTTCTACTGATAATCTTTTACCCAATGACCAAATATGCCACATCCATAACATCCAATGTTAGAGGATGATCCTTTCACCCCTTTAGCCTTATCAATAGCATCACTTAGCCACTAAAATGACTTACATTCTATAACATGACACTTAAAATACTTTCTATTGGGGTTTGCAGGTGTGTTAGAGGTCAAGAGCTTCATAATCCCATCACAATCAGGATTCTTGCAACTAGTATATATCCATGGACATGAATTTGTTGAATGGTCTTCAAGATAACACATATCACACTGTTATGATAAGATAAAAAATTAGCTTAACACCTCTCTATTTTCTATCACTTTCAACCTTACACTCCCGAGCTTCAATGCAGTCAAATTAAAAAATAAAGTTAATGGAATTGGACATACCTTTTTTGGATTATGTTGTAGACCTCCTCCCATTGTTCCAATTTGATTTTAAAAGAAGAGATATTGAAGGGAAGAAGAGAAATTACCAAACGTAACGGTCAGATTTCAAACAAATATCACTCGTTAGATCTCAGATACGAATCTCGATGTTTTTTTTTTCTTATCTTTTTTAAATAAAAGGGTAAATATGCATTTTTTAAAAAGAAATTGGAGTTCCCGTTGGTTAATTGACTTTGACTGTCGTAATCTCATGAAAAGGGACTGGGTCTGAATAAATGAAGAACAGAGGGGGTCCTTCGCTAATTGTCGAAGAAATTACGGGGGTTAAATCAAATTTTCTCATAAAGTAACATCATACCGTAACACTGACATGTCGGTTGAGATTCAATTTTTGGCCAAAATTGATGAAGATTTGAATTAAAGCCGCACAAACTCCACGAATGTCACCATCTTATTTATTAATATATATGAACTAAGCAATCAAGTTCTCTGAAAATCTAATCAAAATTACGTTGACCTATAATTGTGTAGGAAATGTAGCTAAAGTAAGGGTAGAGAAAAAAGGTCCGGATAGAGAGATAAAAGGTAAGGAGACCTAAAGAGATGATCGGCGCAGACCCACATCCCATACTCAACATCCATCTCTCCTTGGGCTTTTTTGTTTTCAATTTTGTGCGGGGATTACCGCAAATCCCACAAACCTTGCATTCCCCTCTCCCAATTTTTAGCGGACTTCCAGCCCTGGAGTGGAGGACCCACCTTTGTCAGCCAATTTGCAAAAGTGCCAAGGTTAACACGGTGCTAGCTAACGTTTGTTCTCCTGGGAGCATGTATAATGACGACACAGGCATCTTTTCACCGATATGAAACCCATCCCATCCCCCATTCTTCTCCTTTGCAGACCTCCTTTAATTTGTGTCCCTCTTTTGCTATTTTGTATTGTCCTTGCAGGTGATAAGTGTGATGATACTCGAGTGGTGAGATTGGGTTAATATAGATTTGTTTAGTTGTGTTCTCTCTTTCTCTCTTCGGGGTGGCAGGTTTTGAGTGGGCTACGTATTCCTCTACTGTTGGAACTGCATGTAAATAGTGAACAACAGTTAATCCACAATATGATGAAGAAGCTCTAGTTAGCTGAAAGATACGAAGAACACCAAAATTGGGAAAAATAAAGCTTCAATTGCTTAAAAAAATGAAATAGATCACAATGAATCACTCCAAAATGTTAGGCTTCTCTTAGAACTCTTTTTAGATCTAGCATAAGAAAAAACATAACCTAAGTTCCATTTATATAGAGGAAACTCGAAATTCTAAAATAGAACGCATCTCGAGAAAAATTATCGTTGAGAATCAAAACACCGCTAAAGTCCTTCGAATGAACTAGGGAGTCGTTCGAACGACTTTACGCCTAATTGGTCTAAACCCTAAAAAAGTAGACCAATCTTTCAAACGAAACCTCAACTCGTTCGAACGAAATATAGTTCTAGGCCAAAATTCCAATGGGATGATAATTGAGAGTCGTTCGAACGACTCTAAAACTCGTTCAAACGACTTTCAGTTAAACTTCCAGCATTCCAAGATCCTCCTGGATCATAGCTCCCCCCCTTAGGAGCCTTGAGCTCTTGTTCAAGCTGGAACTGGAGAGGTGGGAATGCGGCATTGCCCATGTCCCTGTTGTACCACTTCGACGTACTAGGTAGCTGACCCTTCTTCCCAACCCAAAATGACTCAACACCATTACATGTCTTGCCTGACAACAACTTTCGGCGAAAAACACTACGCCCCTTAGGATCATCATATCCTGTAACATATCCTGACGTAACAAAAGGTTGTATCTGCATAGAAACCAACATAGCAGATGTAGTTGGTAATGGGGGTCGAGATAACCGAACATCTATTGCATTGTCCACTCCCTTCTTATTCTGCATAATCAAGGAGAATTGTTGGAGATACAACATCCCCTTCCTCCGGCGAGCTTGCTGTAGCTTGGACTTTGCAGCAAAAAACTAGAACGGTTTGTGATCAATATGTACCACAACCTCCTCTTGTAACTTCTCTAAGTCGGTTTGTTGCTTAAAAAATATTATCATTGGAGATAACACTCGAGCCGACGTACCCTCCTGAACCAGTCGCACCAATAACACAAACTTGCCGCTCGCATTAACCAACCGCTTCACCTGAGTTGTCGTTACCAAATTTAACGTAGTAACGTGCTCCTTACAAGCACTGATATGGAGTTCCTTTCCCTCCTTCACAAGATGATACTTGGGAGCTTTACGGTAATGAATCGCATCTCGGTCCCAAAGATAAGGGATACCCAAGATGACCTAACACACATCCAAAGGAACCACCTCACACGTTACCTCGTCAATAAACTTCTCAGAAATTGCAAACTTGAAAGTGCACTGCTTCGTGATCATCACATCGCATCTTTCTGAATCCACCCCAAACCATACGGCTTAGGATGAGCTGTAGTCGTCAAACCCATCTTCTTTACCAACGTCTCAAAAATAAATAAAAATTGACTGCCCGAATCCATAATGGACTCGACTAAACTCTACTTCACCTAAATACTAACATGAAAAAGCTCTTCCCGACTCTCCTCTTCGGTAGCCAAAGTCCGCTGAAACATAAGTGTAAGCTTAGGATTCGATTTATCTACATCTGGAAGGTCAACAACCTCTGTGGCTAGTACATATCTCTATTTCTTGCTCTTCTCCTCCTTCGGCCGAAGCTCCAGGTAAAGTTTCCAATAATAATCGGAAATATTCTCACTCGCCTTATAATGATTGCAATAATACTCCTTGGACGAAGACCACTCTCCTTTGGCCCCTCCCTTATGCTCGTTTTTCCAATTAGACTTGTACCCCGACTTGATCTTATCGTCTTCTTTGTCACTCTTCAAGTACTTGCCTTCAATGGTAATTACCTTCACGGTAGCGTCCTCGATATTGGCTACAGTAAAGAGCTTCAACTCTCTTCTAATGGACTCTGACAAACCCCCCGTGTATTTCATGAACACCTCAGACTCGTCCACAATAATGTCCAAAACCAAAGCTTTGTTATGAAACGCCATAGTGCACTCCTGCACGGATTGTTCAAACTATTGGCGCAAATTGTGCCATAAAAACCATTTCTTTTGCTTATACCCAATCGGATAAAACTGCTTACGCACTAATACCTTGAATTCTTTCCAACCCAAATCTCCTACATCGTGGCGTTTCTGATATGATTTCCACCACGTGAGTGCATGACTTGTGAATTTCAATGGAGCAAAGCATATTTGCTGAGCATTGGAGTATTCATAAATGGAAAAATAATTTTTTAACCTATCTAACCAATTATCCAACTTCTCGGCATCGATCGAACTGTCGAATATCGGAATTTTAATCTTAAAACCAATACAAAGATTACGCATAGGATTAATTGACTTACCAAAACCTGGGCGCTCCTTAACTGAATCGGCATCACTAGAATCACTGGCTATCCCTGCATTATCGATGTCTCCCTCCCCCTCCAAAACCCCTTTTCTCCTCGAGCAGCCTCGCCGATAAGAGCGGCCTCGCCGTGTCGCCAAAGTGGAAGCCTTCGCGAGGTTTGTGAGACGCAATTGGTTGACCAACTCCCCTACAGTAGAAGTTAGGTCGGAAACTGTCATTTCCAAAAGCGTGAGTCAATCGTTGGCCTTGTCCATCTTCAAATCGTTATTCTTCTTCGAATTAGGTTTGATATAAATTGCCAACGGACTACTAGCTTCTCCTTTGATTGCTTGAGACGGTCACGTGTAGAGACCATAAAGCACAATCAACCCCCGAAGATCGTAACTGGAAAACTAATACCACTTAATCCACAATACGATGAAGAAGCTCTAGTTAGCTTAAAGATACGAAGAACACCAAAATTGGGAAAAATAAAGCTTCAATTGCTTAAAAAAACAAAGTAGATTATAATGAATCACTCCAAAACCCTAGGCTTCTCTCAGAACTCTTTTCAAATCTAACATAAAAAAAATATAACCTAAGTTCCCTTTATATTGAGGGAACTCAAAATTATAAAGCATAATGCATCTCGAGGTAAATCAACGCTGAGAATCAAAAACGTCACCAAGCTCGTTCGAACGACTTTCACTTAAACTTCCAATATTCCTAGATCCTCCTGGATCAGCAGTGTAGCTGCGTTCTCGGCCATATATGGTCTGCTCCTTACTGACAGACTTTAAAGATTCTATAGCTTACGGCCAAGCCGAGGCTACTAGAGTTAAATTGGTTTTCTTCTCCCCTCTTTGTACTGGGACTTGAGGAACTGTAAGGTTGGCAACAAAACTTAATTCTAAGAAGGGTGGGATATCTTCTTTCTCTACTACTCAAGACTTTGTGAGTCAAATGGAGAGTCTGGTGGTGACAAAGCCTCGAGGAGCTGCGATGGGTCATTTGACGATGGAGAGAATTCGGGCAAAGGAAGGTCGTTGGCTTTACGCCCTAATCAATAAAATGTCTTTCAAAATGGGTCGGGGGTTCACGAAGATTGTGGCCGCTCTGAAAAAAATTTGGAACATGGAAACATCAGAAAATTTACAAGTCTTCGAACGTACCGCTAAGGGTAAAACTTATTTCCTGTTAAAGTTCAGGACTGCTTACGACCAAAATTTTGTGATGCTTACTCAACCATGGAACCCGTATGGACACTCAATTATTCTACTTCCTTATGAGGTGCGTACCCTAATCAAACCCTTTATTTTCTTGTACGTGCCTTTCAGGGTCAAGTTCGGCATTCAAGATCCTTTCTTCGAGACTCCTAACTTCTTATACGAGTTCGCTCAAATTCTAGGGAAGGTTTTGGTCACCGAACCGAATGAGGAAAATAGAAGAGTTATAAAAAATAGGTACCGTGCTCATGTGGTGATGGATATCTATGGCATTTTCCCCCCGGTTGTTTAGGCAGAATTGACATATGGGCCAATTCTGATTCGTACGAAGTATGAGGTAACCTCGGTGAATTTTTGTAGCACCTATTTTAAAATAGGACATCGGTTGACAATGTGTATTAAAGTTTTTGAAGAGGAAGATTTGGGGAACACGGGTCTTGAGATTACACCTACAGGCACTGTTATGCTTGAACACAGTACGCATCGGGAGGCCCCTGTTTTTGGACGTGACCGGGCAAGAACATTGTTATCATTACCAGACCCACAGGAGGGATACGAAGACCACTCCAGTTGGTATGGGGAACTGGACCAACTTAGGTGTTGAGACTGACCAGGTCTTGCCTGGGCAGGCAGAACACCATGCCGGTCAGGCCAATTTGGCAGCACACTGGGAGAGAAGGGGGGGTTAATACCTTAAAGAATGGGGGTGAACCAGATATGGCGCTGGCCTTTACGGTACTTGGACAGTTGGGACATATGATCGTGGAAGAGGAGTTCAAGACCTACCATGTTGAGGTTGGCCTGCCAGGGGGCTACGGGATTGATATGGACCCGGGAGCTGGCGAGGGGTACCCGACCTAGGGGCACCATAGCCAAGGGCGTAGAGGTGACCTAGTACAGGGGGTCAGTTGACAAAGGATTTGGGGGTACCGTCGTTACCACATCCCAGTAGTTTTGGGGAGCATTCGATTGTACCGTCGCTGTCTCAGTTCCGGGGACAAGAGGGCAACATGAGCTTGTCAACTCAAGATCTAGCATCCCAGCCGTCGATATAGGACTGTCAGTCACGAAAACAGTCAATCCGTTACCCACAGGCATCCACTTCCCAGGTGGTTCACCGACAGATGAGAGTAGAGACGCATTTAGCAGAGTTAACTATACCATCCCAGTCCTATCATGCTAGTACCCACAGGCCTTATCACTCTTAGGTGAACAACTCCCCTTCTCTCTACTTTTCTCGTACTCATCTCACTTATCGTTTGCTTGACCGTTACTCTAGGGTTCCGGTGGCTCCGCGAAGACCACCCAGGCCATTATGAAATTTATCGCCTGAAATTGCCGAGGTTTGGGTCGACTGATGGCAATTCGTCATCTTCGTGAGCTTATCCGATCCTCTAAGGGGGATATAATTTTTTAGCAGAAACCAAACGATCCTCTGCAAAAATACAGGTTTTGGTTAAAAACCTCAATTACCTGCACTGGTTTGATGTTTCGATGTCTGGCATTACTGGACGATCTGGAGGTATATGTGTAATGTGGAAATAATAGATTAATATTGAAGTTCTTAACAACAATAAATTTAAGATTAATATAATGGTTAAATCTGAACCTGTTGGTACTCCTTGGCTGACCTCTTTCTTTTATGGAAGCCCGTACCAACGTGACAAAAATGTGAGTTGACGGCTTGTGGAGACTACTGCACATGGGTGCACTAGCCCATGGATTATCATTGGCGACTTTAATACTATTTTTTATGAAGCTAAAAAATCTGGGGGGAAACCATATAAGGTTGCCTGCAGTACTTACGGAAAGGAAGTAATCTATCATTCGGGCCTCATCGACCTGGGTTTTTCGGGTAATCCCTTTACCTGGAATAATAAATGTCGTGGATGGGCCAATATTGGGGAGAGACTTGATTGGAGTCTAACCAATGTTGATTGGATGTTTATCTTCCCTGAAGCTAAGGTTTTTCATTTACCTGCCCTTGATTCGGACCATACTTCATTATGCCTTGATACAACACTTCAGTTTTCAACCTTAGGAAAATGTTTTCGGTTTCAAACCATGTGGACCCGGGAACACCATTTTCACCAATTGATCCAAGAACTTTGGCAAGGGACAGATAGGGGTTCCCCGGCCCAACTGGTTAAAGAAAAATTATCACATACTAAAGCTGGTCTTAGAACGTGGAATCAGAAAAAATTTAGACATGTCCCCAATAAAAAATTTATGCTTACCGAGGAGATTAACACTCTTCAGACTCTACCCCAAACTGAGGCTTCTTCCCAACGAGAGTCTGCACTCTCAATGGACTTGGAAGAGCCCCAATTTAGGGAAGAAATCTTTTGGCGTTAAAAGTCACGAGTCTAGTAGTTGACTGAAAGGGATCATATATAACATAAAGTTTTTTCACACGCAAACCATATCCTAAAGGAAATTAGAACTCCATTGATTGGCCTAAAAATGAGAACGGAGACTGGATTTAAAGATGTTAGAGATCAGACAGATCTTCCTCCGCGACATGGCACGAAACTTTGAATCTTCCAATCCCGACGGCATTCTTGCATTTCTTCAGAATTTTGGGTCGTGTCTCACTCCGGAGGATAACCAGGCCCTAATAGCAGAGGTTGCCCCCGCTGAGATTAAGGCGACCCTAGATAGTATTAGACCGCACAAAACGCCCAGACCGGACGACTTCCCAGGATTTTTCTTTCAACGATCGTGCGACATTGTGGGCAAGGATATCTGAAAAATGGTCACTACCTTCTTCGTGTCTAGGTTCATGCCTAAACATCTCAATGTTACGCATGTGGTGATGATTCCTAAAAATGCTTCCAAGGCGAAACCTAGTGATTTTCGTCCGATTAGTTTGTGCAACGTGACCTATAAGATCATTTCAAAAAATTTATCCACCCGCCTCAAACTTCTTCTGGACAAAATCATTTCCCCGTTCCAGGGTACTTTTGTAAAAGGTCGTCAAATCTCTAATAATGTGCTTGTAGCGCACAAACTCATCCATACGATAAAGTGAAAAAAAAGGCCGATCTAGTCTCATGGGGGTCAAATTAGTCATGTCTAAGGCTTATGATAGAATTGAATAGAGTACACTGCTTCAAACGATGGAGAACCTGGGTTTTGAAAAGAAGTGGTGTCAATGGATTAAATAATGTATCTCTACTGTACGCTACTCTATCCTTCTTAATGGGTCCTCCTGTGGTTTCTTAACTCTAACACGCGGCCTTCAAGGCATAATGGAGTATGGTCCGAGTTGCAGGAGGATGGTATTCTAGAGAGGAAAGTTCCTACTACAAGACAGAGTGGTATTGAATCGTTTCGAGTTGGGAAAAAGGGTCAGCTACCTAGTAAGTCGAAGTGGTACAACAAGAAAATGGGCAACGCCGCAATCCTACATCTCCAGTTTCAGCTTGAGCAAGAGATCAAGGCTCCTAAAGGGGGGAGCCATGATACAGAAGGATCTAGGGAAATTGGGAAAATTAACCAAAGTCGTTCGAACGAGGTTGAAAGTCGTTCGAACGACCCAGTCGTTCAAACGACCTTTTTAATACTCTCTGGAATTTGGCCCATAGACAAATTTTGTTCGAACGAGTTATCAATTTTCTAGGGTTTTAGACCAATTGGCGTATAGTCGTTCGAACGACTCACTAGTTCGTTCGAACGAGCTTGGCGTTGGTTGTATTTTTGACGCGTGATTTTGCCTCGAGATGCGTTCTATTTGTATTTTGAGTTCCCTATTATATAAGGGGGACTTAGGTTATTTTCTTTTCTTATGTTAAATCTAGAAAGAGTTCTGAGGAAGAAGCCTAGGGTTTAAAGTAATTCATTGTAATTAACTACGTTTAAGCAATTGAAGCTCTTATTTTTCCTAATCAAATTGATGTTCTTCATACTTTTATGCTAACTAGGGTTTCTCTATCGTATTGTGGATTATGCTCTTTATATAGCAATAAATCTACGGCTTACCAATAAAAAATAAAAAATAAAAAAATGATTGTGTAGGAAATTTATTACCCACAAAATTGTTTAGCACTGCTGGCCCGGCTAAAGCTGAATCATTGCTTCCTACATAAATGAATTCTATGTTTACATTTTTTTTTCTCTCTTGATAATCTATAATCCTAAAGGAACAACCATGCCAAGATAATTAATCTCGACTATTAATCACAAGAGTTATTTCGTCTATTCTCGCAATTTATTTAATCCTAAAAGGCCCCCTTTTCGTCTATACTAAATGTCTAAATCCCTTAAAGAATAGGCATCTTAATCGTAATTACTTGATGAAATAGTGGAAGTCCAACTCACAACTTTTCTTCTTACAAAATTAGAGGTATTTTAAGAAGCCTAAATACAAAATGAGAGGTATTTCAGTAATTCCAACTCGAACAATTCTTCTAACCCAAACCTTTTTGAGAAGTTTTAAATACACCCCAAACTCTATAAGCTCACCCCACCCAATTAGTTTTTTGTTTCATAACAATTCTTCATAAGTAAAAACAAATATGCCCCCAAAATGATAACATATAAAAACTCACGTAAAAGCTAGTTTTTTAACCTCAAAATTACATCAAGAGATGTATTAATGCATCCCGTAGTACGCAACTCCATGATCATGATCGTTAATAACAAAAATATTCATACACTCGTCAAAGCAAATACTCATTTTCATAAATTTTAAAAGAGGCATACACTAGAATAGAAGACGTGACTTTTACCCCCAAATATCCTAAATTTGGACTGAGTAAAAATGATAAAGAGTGATATACTTGATGATTCAAAATCTTAGAACGGAAAGGGAAACTAAAATACGTGGGAGTGGGGTGAGCTACCTTCTTAACTTTTTTCTCATTTTAATTTGGTATTTCTTAAAGAGATGGGGTGAGCTCATTAATCTAAACAAAATGAAAGTGGGGTGAGCATAAAGTGAGGTGAGTTTCTTAAGTATGGGTGTATTTAAAATTTCTCAGCCTTTTTTCTTTCGGGGTTGGGGTTCAATGAGTAATCAATGAGTAATGGGGTATTAAATCACTAATGAGTAATCAATGAGTAATGGGGTTCTAAATTTGGAAATATGTACTAATGAGTAATAGAGTTTTAAATTTGGAACTATGTTCTATCTTGTGCTATTTTAATATGTTCTTATAGTTTTATCTTGTGCTAATTTAGTATGCTCTTATAATTTTATCTTTTGCTAATTGTCAATCAATCCTAGAGATATCATATTAATTTTACTATTCGAAATTCCAATTGATGGGGTGTAAATTATGCAATCCAGTGTTAGTAGAAAATGTCAAGTTTTTTGTTGTTTGCTTTAAAAGTAGGTTCTTAATCTGCCAAGATCTCTAATATTGATTATAGGTAACCAAATTTCGTACAAGAAAAAACAGTCTATGAAGTGGTTTCTTGCATGGCATTATTATTGAAGAAACATGTTAGTTTAGTTTTACGCTTGACCCGTGCAACTCTTGTCACTGTTGTCGGGGATATTCATATGATGTCATGTAGTGTAGTAGAGTACTGGAATGTGAGAGAACATATAGTATAAGTAGAAGAAACTGACATTAATAGTTGATTCTTTTTAGATGGCATTTCATGCAATGAGGTTCTCTCCACCAATATTAAAACTTGGAAATAAGCTTACACAGAGAATGAGAAGCAAGGGACCGGACATAGCTCTTCATCTGAAGAATGGAGAAGGATGTTTGGGTAAGAAGTGAATGTCTTCCAGGGTTGAGCCACAAGCATGACGAGATCATCAAAAATGAGAGAAAGTTGGGGCCAGAGCTCCTTACGGGAAGATCAAACATGACCTTTCATGACAGAAAACTTGCAGGGCTTTGCCCCTTGTATACCTGGATGTTACAAGGTATAAGCCAGAGACTACAAACTTTCAAATTTATTACTACTCCATGTTGGAGATAAAGATGCTAAGGAAACTGCCTAGATACTCTCCTACAGATCCCGGTAGTTACTTGCACCATTATCTCATTGTTGTAACAAATAGATTAGATGTTATCCTTATCTCTGTAGCTCTATATAATGAGCAATATAATCAATAGAAAGAATGTGAGTTCAATATATCAAATAACAACTTCCTACTTTAACTTGGTATCAAGAGCTATCTGACTAACGTCATTTTTCCCACTTTCTTCCATGGCTTCTTCCTCTTTCACCGTGCCCTCCCTTGAATCAATTACCCATCTTCTGAATGTCAAACTAGAACGAAGCAACTATCTTGTATGGAGATCTCAGTTCATTCCCATTTTACGTGTTCACGACCTTAAAGGATTCATCGATGGATCTCTCTCCTGCCCATCCGAAATGATTTCTCCTTCTTCTCAAGGCAAAGAGGGTGTGTCCTTGAAGCCAATCCAGAATACACAACATGGATGAAGCGTGACCAGCTTCTCCTCTCCTGGATTATATCCTCCCTCTCCGAGAATGTTCTTGCCCACGTTGTGGGCCTCTCCACATCGCATGTTGTGTAGACGACATTGGCAAAAACTTTTTCCCCCTCGTCTCGTGCAAGGGTACAACAGCTCAAGTATGAGCTGCATACCATGAAGAAGGGATCTCAGTCCATGGCCGATTACATCTTGAAGGTAAAGTCTATTGGAGATAATCTCGCTGTTGTTGCTAGCCCCGTATCCGATGAAGATATGGTATCATCTTTACTTAGCGGTCTCTCTTCTGAGTATGACTCCTTGATTACCTTTGTCAACACACGTGTTGATCCCGTAGGCTTAGACAAACTTATTGGCTTCCTCTTAAGCCAAGAGATCCACCAAGAGAGGATTGGCAACATTGAAACCCCCCCAACCCCCCCCCCCCCCCCCCCCCCCCCCCCCCCCCCCCCCGCTCCTATAGTTAATGTAGCCACCAAAGACAATAACTCATCTGATGGACTTAACCAAAGTCACAATAACCAAAGGTATAATAGCTACCGTGGTAGGGGTTGCGGTCGCGGTCGTGGGCGAGGTCCTTTTTCCTCAACGATCTGTCAATATTGTAACCGTGTAGGCCATGTCGCCTCAAGATGCTACCGCATTAACAAGCCATATCATGGTGAACCCAGTGCACCAAGTGCGATGCTTACAACACCGTCAAACTCTTTCGATCCCAATTGGTACCCGGATTTGGGTGCCACGCACCATCTAACTGCGGACATGGAAAATCTTTCTACTCATTCGAACTATCACGCCAATGATCAAATCCATATGGGAAATGATGCAAGTTTGGATATTAAATTTATTAGGTCTTCTATTTTGCATTCTCCTCATAAATCATTTAATTTGAAAAATATGCTTCATGTCCCCCATATCACTAAAAATCTTCTATCTGTGAGCAAGTTTACTCGAGATAATAATGTTAGTTTTGAGTTTAATCAATCTACTTGCTTTGCGAAGGATCTGGTGTCCAAGACCACACTCCTCCGAAGAACACTTAAAGATGGTCTTTATGTCCTACCTGCCAAAGTTGGTCCTCGTTGTCTGTCTGCAACACGTCCTCAAGTTTTTGTCGGCGAACGCGTCTCTACCAACACTTGGCATGAACGCTTTGGCCATCTCTCTCGTCAAATAGTCGATCGCATTCTTGCAACAAATAAGTTTCCCTTAGTGTCAAATAATTCCTCGTACTTCTGTGAAGCTTGCCAACTTGGGAAAAGTCATCGTTTACCATTTGTTTCTAATACTAATCATTGTAATTCTCCTTTAGAAATAATTTATTCCGACATTTAGGGTCCTTCCCCAGTGCTTGGTACATCTGGGCATCGTTACTACATTCATTTTATTGATCATTTTAGTCGATTTGTGTGGGTTTTTCCCTTATTTTGAAGGTCTGAAGCACTTAGTACTTTTATCGGATTTAAAACCCAAGTTGAAAACCTTTTTGGCTGCAAAATAAATCAATTCCAATCTGACGGTGGTGGTGAATACCAAAAATTCAAGTCTTACCTTGCGGAACACAGAATTGTTCATCATTTTTCGTGTCCGCACATTCACGAACAAAATGGCACTTCCGAAAGAAAACATCGCCACATTGTTGAAACTCGATTAGCACTCATGGCCCGTGCCTCGGTACCTCCCGAATATTGGGTATATGCCTTTTTAACAACATCTTTTCTTATTAATCGATTACCATCTCCAGTCCTTCACAACAAATCACCTTATGAGATACTCTTTCGTCGCTTGCCGGATTATAAGATTTTACGTGTCTTCGGGTCTGGTTGTTATCCGAATATTCGGCCTTATAATGCCATCAAATTGCAGTTTCGATCCGTACGATGCGTCTTCCTTGGGTACTCGGCACAACACAAAGGCTACAATTGCTTGCATCTTCCAACTGGACGTTTCTATATTTCAAGGAATGATATCTTCAATGAAACAGATTTTCCTTTTCTCGACAAACGTGATACACCATCTCAGCAGCCAAATTCATCTCCTGTGCTACTAGGTTCATTCTCAATCAACATAGAAATAACCCCTAGTCCACCCACATCACAAGTTTTGCCTTCCTCTACTTCAAGTCCCATATTCGAAGTACCATCAGACTTACCTCAACATGCTTCCACCACTACATTTATACCATCAACATTACCTCAACCATCAATTGATCCCATTAGTTTGTCTCAACCAACTTCTCCATCCACACTTGATCCAGTAGTATCTCAATCTTCTATTGCTTATCCACAAGAGACTATTGTACCCAACCCTCAAGAAACTATTACCCGAACCTAGTGTCCGACCAACTTTATCTCAGGTCACATCACGTTCTATGGTTCCTTCACATTCTATGATCACACGGACGAAGGACAACACTCGCAAGCCCAAGGTGCTTCATACAACGCTTCATCCCCTTCCATCTGCCCTCTTAGCCGATTTAGACACAAAAGAGACCGAACCTACGTGCTTCAGTCAGGCCAACAAAAACCCCCATTGGAGACAAGCAATGGACTCGGAAATCAATGCCCTTTTTCGCAATGGCACATGGCACCTTGTCCCATATAATCCGAACATGAACATTGTTGGATGCAAATGGGTTTTCCGCATCAAACGGCGTCTCGACGGCTGTGTAGATTGCTATAAAGCTTGCCTCGTTGCTAAGGGTTATCACCAGCAACCTGAACTCGACTATGGCAAAACGTTTAGCCCAGTGATCAAGCCCTCAACTATTCGTACGGTCCTAAGTATCGCAGTTACTTTGGGATGGGTGATTCGGCAACTTGATGTTCACAATGCGTTTCTTCATGGTCTTCTATCCGAAGAGGTTTATATGATGCAACCACCTGGTTTTGTTGATCCTCAATTCCCAAATTATGTTTGTAAATTATTACAAGCTCTTTATGGACTGAAACAAGCACCAAGGGCTTAGTTTTCGCGCCTTAGTACTTACCTCATACTGCAAGGATTTGTTGGGTCAAAGGCCGACCCTTCCCTTTTTATTCGACGTGTACTGAAGGGCATCGTTCTTGTTCTTATTTATGCTGATGATATTCTTGTCACTGGTAGTGATTCTACTCAAATATCATCTCTCATCACCAATCTTGGCATTGAATTTTTACTTAAAGATTTGGGTTCTCTACAGTTCTTCCTAGGCATTGAAGCGCAAAGGTCGTCCCAAGGCCTTATAATTTCTCAAAGAAAATATATAAGAGACCTACTCCTAAAGACCAGGATGGATGGTGCTAAGCTGACTCATACTCCAATGGCCACTTCAACCAAGCTTTCTCTTCATAATGGCACGTCTTTATCTGATCCGTTACTTTATCAGAGCACTGTCGGCGCCTTGCAATATCTCAGCTTCACGCGGCCAGATATCAGCTTTGTTGTTAGTAAAGTATCTTAATTCATGCAATCTCCAACTGATGAGCATTGGATGGCAGTTAAGCGCATATTAAGATACCTAAAGGAAACAATTCAATCTGGTTTGTTCATCTCATCTAAATCAAACTTCAAAGAACATGTTATTAACGCATTCACAGATGTTGATTGGGTTGGCTGTATCGATGACCGAAAATCTACGAGTGGCTACTGTGTGTATCTTGGATCCAACCTCATTTCATGGAGCTTGAAGAAACAAGCTACTGTTGTCGTTCAAGCACCGAGTCTAAGTACAAAGGCATTGTAAATGTCCCTGCGTAACTGATTTGGGCACGTTCTCTCCTTTATGAACTCGGTCTCCTATCATCTCAACCGCCCATTATATGGTGTGATAACCTTGGCGCCACATATCTTTCAGTCAATCCGATATTCCATGGACGCGTGAAGCATGTGGAAATTGACTTTTACTTTGTTTGTGATAGAATTGCCAAAAGACACCTCGAAGTTCGCTTTGTTTCCACAGTCGATCAGATTGCCGACATCTTCACCAAAGGACTAAGTCACCAACATTTTCGGAGACTTCGTGGCAAGCTCGCTGTCATCGATGGACAACATTGCTTGAAGGGGCTTGTTGGAGATAAAGATGCTAAGGAAACTACCTAGATACTCTGCTACAGATCCCGGTAGCTACTTGCACAATTATCTCATTGTTGTAACAAATAGATTAGATGTTATCCTTATCTTTGTAGCCAGGGCCGGTGCTAGGGTTTTGGTGGCCTAAAGCCAACCCCAATAGTGAGGCCCATATCCAAAATAGAAGTGATCAATTTGGGGGATGTGACAACTCAATCAGATAAACTATTATTTCAAATTTTGGTGCCCTCCAAATTTGGGGCCAAAGCTGTTGCTTTGGTGGCCTTACCCCAGCACCGGCCCTGTCTGTAGCTCTATATAATGAGCAATATAATCAACAGAAAGAATGTAAGTTCAATATATCAAATAACAACTTCCTACTTTAATTCTCCATTGGTTTAATTAGTTTTATACCTAAATTATTTTCCTTAATGTACTTTTTTAGATTACTTAAGGCGTTACGAGCTCCAAGAAATGCGAAGATATATTGTTCAAGCTCTGTTTTATATTTGTATATTAATCAACATATAATTGCTAAGTTATTAAAGCATTTTCTCCTGATTCTCAATTGTTTAATGAATCTTTATACCAGTGATCCATGGTTACAGGTTTTTGTTGAATATGTGCAAGGTTTTGATTTAAAATTTGTGGCCATGGCCGCCTTCAAATACTTGGGCTTCAACGCAATACATATACTATGTTGGTCGAGTGGCTAACCTCTTTACTAGATTTTTTATGAGAGAAATCTTTGACACCTACTCACTCTCAAACTCAAGGAATTTGTCTCCCTTCATGTGTTTCAGGCCTCTTTCTCTATGGATTTTGCTTGAGAAGATGGTTCATGTGGATCTGTTGGAATTTTTCAAAACTTATACCTCTTTTGAGCCTTGAACCCATGACCTCTTGGTCATCTATTTTATGTGACTCCTATACTATAGCCTAAAGTTTAGTCCCACATTGTTTATAAACAATAGAGGAACTAAACATATAAGGTAGTACCCATGTGACATGTGTGTAACATGTAACATAGAGAGAGTGTATAGTTGTGTGAGTGTGTGAGAGGATTTTATACTCTATACACACTTGGACCTCTCTCAGGCGGCCCGGTAGGCCGGGCCGGCTCGGGCTCGGACTTGGAATTGGGATTGGGATTGGGATTGGGCAATTGGCTCTGGAGGCCTTGGGTCCTTTGGGCTTGGGTATCCATAATCTTTTTAACAAAAAGATCATTGGGCTTGGGTTTATTCTTTAAGTCTTGGTCTTCACTTTGTTCTCTCCACCTCTTAAGGAGACCTAATCCTCAGGGACACGTTTGAATAAAGAGAGAGCCGTTGGGCAAACTCTCTCTATAAAAACAACTCCTCACCGCCTTCAAAAATAACACAGTAACAACACAACTCTTTTCTCTCTCTCTCTCTTGTACGGTTTACCTGTGGTGCATACTTCATTCTTACGTAGACTTCCGGGGCAACTGAAGTCTACTGTATACGTACGCTCGTTGTATCCTGGAAAGAGATCAGACCTTCGTTACCTTACCCGAGGTAGGTCGAAATACTCTTCAAAGAGAGTGCGACCCACGCCTCGAGCAATCACAACCTCTCTCCCTTGTTGTAGGCGCTGTACCGGTGTCCGGTATTAGTTCTTTCTTGCTGCTGCGGTGTTACGTTACCGGAGTTCACTATCTCTTACTGCTGCTGTGGTGTTAGTTCCTTCTGTTGCTGTTGCTAACGGAAACTGCTGTCTGTTGCTGCTGCGGTGTTAGTTTTTCCTGTTGCTGTTGCAAACAAAACCTGCCTGAAACTGCTGCTGCGGTAACAAAAACTGAGTTACTGCTGCTCTTTATTGTTGCTGCCATATACCGTGTTATTGCTCAATCAAAGGGAAGAACAGACTGAGTTACTGTTGCTGCCATATACCGTGCTCAATCAAGGAATTTGTCTCCCTTCATGTGTTTCAGGCCTCTTTCTCTATGGATTTTGCTTGAGAAGATGGTTCATGTGGATCTATGGAATATAAAATACCTTCTAGGCCACATATCCAAGATATTTGAAGTGGTCCGAATGCTCGAAGATGTCTGGATGGTGTTTGTCTTGAATGGTGGCACCAAGGTAACGATTCTTAAGTAGTTCAAACTACAATTAGCTAATGTTTGGTAGCATTGTCATATCACCAGTTCACCAGTTCACCAGTTCATCATATTGTTAATTGCTTCAATCACCAAAGGCAAGTAACTGGTGAAACAATTAGCAAGGTATGTGACTTCCATTGTGATTATTCAAGTGTTTTCCTAAGTTTATTTTTCTTTACTCCAAATTGTAATATCAAAATGATCGGAGATTTCGCTTTTATTTCAGGTGGTTATGGGACATGGGCATGAACTCGAAATCAACACTCCATCCAATGCATCAAGGTGAGAAACTGAATCCATATATATCTTCTCAGACATAGGCATGAACTTCCATGTATGTTTTTGCGATCAATATATGCTCTTATTCTATGAACTTCGTATTACTAAAGACTTGGGCAGTTTGAGTACATATTGATCGATAAAATTGGTACTCTGAAGATGAACAAAATGATCTTTAAAAGATGTTGCATTAATGGAGTTTTCCACTGAAATGAGAGCTTGGACGCACTGAAAGGTATGTGTAAGTGCAGTCTTCATTTTAATTCTATTGGCTGCTTTACAGTTTCTTAAATTTGCACCTAAAGGAATTCATTTTTGCTTATGGTTAGAAGCATTATATAGCACTTTCTTGATTAACTTCATTCAGGATACACTAAGTATAAATTTCATACTCATTCACAAACTGATGCATGTTTTTGTTGTTACACAATACCAAAAGTTTGTTCTAATATATACTTTTGAGTTGATATATATTTTTCGATTGACAAAAAGCTAAAAATGGAAGAACGCTCAAATTACTGAGAGGTTGATGGTTCAAATCCATCCGGTCAAATATATTTTATTTTGGAAGAAAAATCAGGATTCTAGAAAGAACGACGAAAATATCTGCCACAAAACAAAATATATATATGTCGGTCACAGTAAAACTAATATTTCTTTTTTCCAGAAAAACAACATATATATCTGTGGATAATTCTAATATAAATGACATTTGCCCATTGAAACGGCATAAATAACAACTTATATAACTGTCATATTATTTTAGAAGAACGACATATGTATGTGTTATTATAGGACGACATATATATGTCGTCTTCAAAAATGATGCCGTTTGTAATGACAGTTGTTACCTACATAATATATGTCGTTAATCCAGTATTAACGACAAATATTTTCGTCGCTAGTAGCCATTTTTCACATAGTGCAAATTTAATGTGTTTTCATCATCAAAGAGTGTATCTTTATTGTGTTTGTTGTTTCGGATCGAAAATTCGTTGATGATTCAAAGTTATTTTAATCCTGACTAACATTGGCAAGCCCTAGAAGTCGCACATCAAAACGCTTTCGGGTAAAAAACTTTCATTCAACTATTTTAACTCAGTTGTTGCTTATATAATTAGAGTTTGTGTTTTGTTTTTGGTTTTTTGTTTTTTTTTTTGGAAGGTAAGGTAGGGTTAAGGCCGACCCAACTAGCTAAATAAGTTTTGTGTTTAGTTTGTAGATGTTGTATTTGATAATCATCGTTGATCTATGGTTTAGCTTTGTTGTGGGTTCGAAGATTAAGGCACTTGACGTGGTGGCCAAAGGGTATTCTAAGTTATTTACATCCCATGGTCTTTGTTGTGCTTTATAAAGTGTTGGCATTGCTCCATCTTAATACATCCTGTTGCATGGTAATAAGTTCCTACATTCTCTTAAAATGTTTGTTTAGTTGAGTAATAATAGATTATCAAATCACTTTATTATAACCCGTCAATATTGGCTAATTTAAAAACTACTACTATCAATTTTTATGATTTTAGTTCCAACAATGCTTAACAGTATTATTATATGCTCTTTCAATATATAGGCTAATTAGAAAATGTTTCTAATTTCGTAAGGGTCACCTTTGTTAGCTAATAAAGTAAATACTAAGTATTTAAGCTCTTTGCAAGCACAGACATACGGTATCATCGGTGGTGAAGACCCATAATCAACTGAATCGATGTTCTGCAGAAGTTCAACAATGAGATTCTATAGGCTGCCATCAGCATCCTTTGGGAGGTGGTGATGGCATAAGAAAGGATTGTTAGGGCTTAAACAAGAATACATGTTTAGACAGCAATGTCAGGGATTCACATACTAAACTACCATTTAAACTAAACTAACATAGTGGTATCAGTTAGTTATGGGCTATGAATTGCTACTATGTTTCTAAAGAGACTTAGTTTTTATTCATCTATAACTACTTGGATGGACCAATGCAGATAGATCCATACCTTCATGGATCCAGGTATATTATATAATTGGAATTCAGATTGATATTTTCTACACAAGTATTCTGAGGAACACTACAGAATCGTTCATTATGTAAAAAATACTTTATGTTCATGGATAAGAAACTAAAGTACAATACATCCACACGCTATGGTATTTTTCTATACAGTAGATTTATTTTGTTAATGTTATAGTGTATTGCCGCAATGGCCGATTTAATATTGACTATTTCGACATTTCATTATGCATAGCCTTATTTTCTTAAATTATATCGATCAAAAATCTCAATAAGATTATTAATGTTAGTAAGAAATCTAATATTGTATACATATTGCACATGTATCATTGACATAGTAGAATATCGTATAATAATTTATGTTATAATGGAACTAATTAAAGTGCAACTGGGGTGAAAGTAGGGCAGTTGAGAGGGTATGGTTACTGTAAGAGCCTAATTTTGTATCTCAAACTTAGTATCTCACACCGAATACGAGTAGAACAAAATAAGCAACAACTAACCAAACACATACAATAAGGTCTTGATTGATCTTCGTAATGGTAGTATAACATTCGAATTCTTCTTATTCGTAACGACTTCATTAAATGACGTCGTGGCTATGGGTTCGAGCTGTTTCCACGGAGGTCGAGTAGTTTATACCTCTGAGACCGAAAGTGGGAATAAGCCCTTACAGTTACCTTCAGTGGTGTTTTCCAAATTATTGATTGTATTCCCTTCATTACCTAAAGGTAAAAATGAACCATATTCTCCATGTACGATGGTTGTATGATCAGTATTCATTTCGAAAGATTGAAGCGCTGTTTGATACACCGTCGATGGGGTACCCAATGGAGGACCAGTTGCGATAATATCAGTATAAAATTCATCACGTTGTTCGCTAAACTCCATAATCGCAATAGTTGGATGTGGTGGTCTGGGAACATGATTCATCGTTAGTTGCCTATTAACAACTTTAAGATGTTAGTTCTACATTTAGATGGTGTATGATCGTGTTCTAGCCCCCATTTGAAAGTTAAATAAGAGGAACACATTGTTTTATGAACCCCCGCCCCGCCCCGCGCTACGACTCTTTTGATATAAGTCAGCAATGGAGGTTGAATGCTAGAAACTTCAGCATTTGGTGGTTGGTAGTTGAGGTAATTAAGATCTCAAATTAAATGGGGTTTTGTTAGTTTTTTTATTTTATTTTCCTTCAGTGATAGGTGATCAAAGGGCAAGATGTGCTTGGAGAAACTATGATTGAAGATAAAGAGTTAGGTACAAGAGTATATTTGGAAAGATGATGAAGTTTAGATTAAATGAATAAAATTAACTCTTGATTCTATGTTGTCGTGTTGTAGGAATTATATAGCTCCTATTTTATATTTATTTCATTTTACTTTCTAATATATAATAAACAAGCATGATTCAAGATGTTTAACCCACACTGGATAAAGCTATCAAAATTTTGATATGTTTAAATGTTGTAAATGTTTATTTTGTCTTCACATACTTTGGTTTTGAATAATGTGTACATAATTGTACATCGAAAAGTGGCATGACTACGTTCCATGTAGTTGGTGTTTGAGAACCATAATGTACATTTTGTTTGGATGATGTGATATATAAAAAACCCAACAATCGTAAAGAAGAGAGCTAAACTATTTAGGATATTAAGGGAGGATTAGGGTCAGATACTTAGTGTGAGTTGCCATATCAAGCGTGAAATTTACCATATTTAGTGGCAATCTAGAGTAGAAGAATTAAGAAATAATTTGCAATATAACTAACTGTTAGAAATGCTTAGTAATCAAGAAGGAGAGGGTGCAATATAACCAACTGTCGGCTGAGGTTCAATTTTTTGCCAAAATTGGTGAAGACTTGAATTGAGGCTGCACAAACCGTTCCTCGAATGTAACCATCTTATTTATTAATATAGATGAATTAAGCAACCACGTGGCTAATAAAGTAACATCACACCAAAACACTGATTTATCTGTCGGCTGTCGGCTGGCTGAGATTCAATTTTTCGCCAAAATTGGTGAAGACTTGAATTGAAGCCGCACAAACAGTTCCTCGAAGGCTCGAATGCCACCTTCTACCTTATTAATATAGATGAATTAAGCAACCACGTGTTTAATCAAGTTCTCTGAAAATCTAATCAACATTACCTTAACCTACGATTGATTGCGTAGGAAACTTTATTACACACGAAATTGTTTAGCACCGATGGCCCGGCAAGAGCTGAATCACATTGCTTTCTTCATAAATGAATTCTATGATTGCATTTTATTTTATTTTCCCCTCTAAATAATTGAAGTTGACCATAACAAGCTCGCAACATGACCTATTGTATTGCTATTATTATTAATCAAGCAGAGGTCGTCACCATGAAGACAAATGTTAATTATACAAATATGTTCCATGAGGATGAATGTTAGTCATGAGGGATTAAATAACTTAATGCAACTATGTTCAAAGTATAATTGATACCAAATCATTCACACTCTTTAAAATAAATCACATCAAAATCAATAGAGGATTATTGTAAAGAAAACAAATGTATCTTAATTGCAATGTGCACGACGAATGTCCCTTCCATATCTTAAGGGGTGGATGGAACAGTCGAACTTGTAATTTAGAAGCACATGCGCCTACGGCTAGAGAGGCGTATGCGCTTCATATGTTTGTAGTATGTCTGAGAAGGCAGATTTTCATTTTTCAATAATCATAGAAATTTTGTTTATTTTACCAATGATGGGATATAAATGTCTTTGGACCAATCTCCAGCTTCCAACTCAAAAAGAAAAAGAAAATAAGTGGGAGACGATCCGGTTTTTCGAATCCTAACCCTTTTGGAAGGCAATCCGGTTTTATATAGGGATCCGCAACCCTGAGCTTTCAACCTCATGAGGTTCGAACCCACGACCTCTATCTAGGTGGAGAGGTACAACAACTATTAGGCTCTGGTTCGAATCCTAACCCCTTGAGCATGGGATCAACACAAGATAGGATTTTCAAAGCCATTAGAAAATCGATTGCTTTTTATTATAAAATAAAATAGGAACAAAATTAAGTAAATTCATAGACAAACAAGAATGTCAAATGGGCACACCATGGACTTTTTTCTATCGATCCAACTGTATATTATAATTGATTATGCCCACTATTATAATTATTGAGAAAGAACAACACAAATCACATGCCTCTTGTAGTCTTGTTATAACTTCTATCAATTATTTTTGTAAAATAAAGTACAATTTTTAAAATTTTCTTCTTAATTTGATACCAATAATTTGTCCCTTATGCTGTATTATTTGAATTATTGTTGTAATGGGGACCCAAGTACGGGCCCATTCTCAATTAGAAGATCTCCACACATCATGGGAATGTGGTTCAGTGCCCCTCAGGATCAGGAGTCGAAACTAAAGGCCAATCTAACAACAAACCGAGCCGCGGCACACACAAGTCTATTAGCAATCAATAGTTCCTATTCAAATACATAACTCAGGTTCTTTTCTTCGATGACCTGCTTATTTTAGTAATTTTTATAAGTAGCTAGGGTGAGCTAACAATGTTGGTCGAGTCAGCCGTAGTTTGTCCACGTTTTTTTAATTCCAAAATTATCCTAAAATAACATATTACTCTCTCAAAGGGTACCATGGTCGCTACTCACGATGGGTCTATTTTAAATTCACCTAATGAAGACGTTCTAAAGCTCCCTCTAGTAACGAAGTTTCTTGGAACCCCCCAATCTGTACTGGCATTAAAATCAATACAAATGGAGCTTCAACACAAAACACGGGCCCTCATGTTGTGGAGGTTTTCGTGACTATAATGGAGTTTTTATTAGTGGTTGTGCGCTTGCCACAGGACGACATGAACTATGACTGAGCATGCTAAGGGCATACAGTTGGATAATATTTGGCTTGAGCTAGACTCCAAAACAGTTGCAAATATAATTATAGACAAGAATGGTAATGTACATGGCACCTACGAACTAGATGGCTAAACTGCTTACATTTTCTGGGATCGATAGCTTGCAAAGTCGCTCATATTTCGAGAAGGAAATGCAATCGCTTACAAAATAGCCAATATGGCTATCCTTACAGCTCCGATTCTTATTTTGTAGTCTACTGCGCCCTCCTTAGATGGATTACTCTCGTCCACGATATTTGTAACCTTCCGTACTTCAGATTTTGTTACGACATTACTCTTTCCCAGAACAGTTTAAAATTGTAATTCAGCTTAACAACGCTATATATGTCATTGGGTATGTGGGCGTTGGCAATAATAAATAATCTATTTGGCTATTAGACGACATTATCTACACAGAGAATGGGGACGTTTTAACTTTTAGGAAAGCACTCATGTTTCCCATTGTCTAGAAGTACTTGGTGGAAGAAGCTTAACCTAATAAGTCATGAGACCTTCAAAATTATATTTTATTTATTTATTTTTTTGCAAGGCAAGCTGGTTTTATATAGGGATCTGTAACCCAGAGTTTCCAACCCCATGAGGTTTCAAAATCACTTCCCTACAACATAAATTGCATAGTAATTTACTACGAAGGGCATAACTATTATACGTCTCTTCTAATTAATAATTAGTAATTAGTAATTAGTGTTCTCTGTATAAACAAGATCAATCTCAATTCGAAAGGAACCCCAACATGCAAGTCAAGTAGATGGTCCGTTTAAAAAAAAAAAGTAGTGGGATGTTGGTGGCACATCATTGCCATGATTTATCAACCAAATTATTGAAGCC
Source organism: Kingdonia uniflora (assembly GCA_014058105.1). Lineage (NCBI taxonomy): Eukaryota > Viridiplantae > Streptophyta > Magnoliopsida > Ranunculales > Circaeasteraceae > Kingdonia > Kingdonia uniflora. The sequence continues at coordinate 565,718 of JACGCM010001501.1, forward strand.
CAATGGGACCCAAGAAATAGACGCTGACCCAAAAATTTGTGACTGGGTAGATGTTGGGGTTGGACACATTATCGCGCTTACGACCTTTAAATATCATAGGTTTATTATGTGTGTTTCTATGGCATTCTCAGCAAAAATTAAAATGTGGACTCGTCCAGACTGCCATGATCTATCAACCAACTTATTGAAGCCCAATGGGACCCAAGAAATAGACGCTGACCTAAACATTTGTGACTGGGTAGATGTTGGGGTTGGACACATAATTGCGCTTACGACCTTTAAATATCATAGGTTTATTATGTGTGTTTCTATGGCATTCTCAGCAAAAATTAAAATGTGGACGCGTCCAGACTATAACTTGTACTTAATTACTCAAATCTTCTTCAGCTTAGAGTACGGAAGATATAAATCTAACTTATAGGCGGCTTCTCAGACGACTGAGATAGTTGACATCGATTTTTGTCTTTTAATTTTATGATAAACGTAATGTTTTTAATAAAATCCAAATTAATCATTACTATATGCCAATTTGATCAAAAGATCTGTTTTTAGTGAATCAATCTAAGAGTTCCAAAAAACAAAAAAAAGAGTCAAAAATAGTTATAGCCTATACAGCAGATTGTATAAAAGTTGATTACGGTAGCTTGGGCTGTTATCTTTAGGTGACATACTACACGCCCACACCTGACCTTTCCACAACTTCACGTAATTATTGGGGCTGACGAGATGAAAATTGGGATCAAAATGCAATAATCAATTTTATGCCTCTCTGATACAATTTTCCAGGGGTATTTAGTGAAACAGTGTGTACTCTATGATTCACAAATCTCATATGGGGTAAGGGCAATCCTTGAGATTACGTAATGGTAAGATAGCGTTGTTGAGCTGTCTTCTTAATCTTAAGACTTTGCGCAACTATATGGGGGAGGCTATTTCTATAATCACATGTTTTTTGGTTTTCTCTCTCCTATATATAGGGAGGGAAAAACTTGTTCGAGTATCTCTAGTTTACTTTTAGAAAGATAGAAAGATAGAGGGGGAGAGTTGAGTGCCTAAATGAAGACCTGAAAGAGGACCCTTGGTTTTAAAGGAATTCTGATAAATTTCTAATGGCTTCCTCCTCTCTTTATCCTCCTTGCCTAAACCACACAGTTCAAGTTCTCCCTCCCTTTGTTTGCTCAGGTCTCTTCTCTGCATCTTTGTTTCTACAACCAACACCTGATTCAAGGTACTCTTTCTCTAATGTTTTTCTGAGATTACGTGTAGTTTTCACGAAAGATGACCAAGGCTCCCCTTGGTACGTCGTAAAATATTTCTTATGATTTTGATAAATTGTTGACGATGATTAGCTAAGCTTTACTCTCATACATAAATCCATGGTCAGCAATTGCCTAAATCACCGGAAACGTTTACAATCACAAATGTTTCCAGTATACCGAGGGGAGCGTTAGGTTACGCCTAATTTTTAAGTCTATTGTTTCATTGTTTATGATGTGAATTGGCCTCTAATAGTCATTCTCATCGTCAACGGACTATTTATATTTATGTTTTTATGATTCAAGCAACTCCAACAATAGAGATGCTAAATTGATTTAGGGGCTTGCTTGTTTAACCAACACAAGGTTAAAGAGAAAGTTTTCTACAAAAAATGGAGGTCTAGGTTATTTGTTCTTTAATAGTTAGTAGAGTTACTTGTTTATGAAGAGTAGAGTTTTTCTCTAAATTAACCCTAGTAGAGATCTCGTTCAAACTAGTGTTAATCGCATACAAATTAAGCTTCTGCGTTCGTATCTATTCACATTAGTTTCTCTAATTTACATGCAGTTTTCATGGGGAAACCAATGATTGAAACTCCAACATAGAATAAAAACAACAATATAATAATACTAAAATAACTGTTTACGTCTACCAACAAATGCCTTTCAGCAGAGTTAATCCTAGGTGACTTAGATACTCTCCTTTAATTTAGATTCAGCGAATTATAATATTGAATTTATTATTTAATTATTTGATACAAAAGAGTTTAATTTGGCTTCTTATTGATCAATAAATAGTTTTTTTCTTCTTCTTTTTAATTATTATTTTATTACTCGTTTATTTTTTTTGTTATTTTTGTAATTAATGTTAGAATTTGCAAAAAAATTATGTATTTTCTTGGTTTGATGCAAATGAATGCGGACTACAGTGTTTTCCAGTTTAAAGTCTACCTAGAAATGCCACATAGGTGTGCAAATAATTGTTTGGTGGGACCCATCTGCCTCTAATTGACAAGTCTATACACTCCAGTTCTTAAATTCCTAAAAAAATTCCAATTTTTCTGGGAAAACATGTGATCCTTTTCTTTTTTATCTTCTATCAAGCATCTCTGGTAAAAAAAAAATCTTACAGTATTGGGGTCTGAAAGACGAAAAAAAGCAAAGAATACAGAAGGGGAAAAAGAAGTACATTACCATGGGATACGCCATAGATGCGAGATTCAGCCTCTTGCTTCCACATGTACAGGAGATGCTCTAACAGGACGGTACACCACCATGTTCTACCGCTGGAAATATAATTTCTCTGAAATGATAAATAATTTTGCATGAGTCGGGGCTACTGAACATATAGAACACATTCAATAGTAGATTATAGGTGATAGATGCAATAATCATTTTCCCCTTCTTTAGAAATTTAACATGACTTCTACAATTTTGTAGGATTTGCTTGCTCTTTTATTAGAGTCTAGAGGAAAGGAAAGCTAACGAGAGTCCAAACAAACTGACGAAGATAAGTACACAATAGATTAAGAATTCAGAGAGAAGGCAACGATAAAAGAAAAGGGAAGATGGGTTTCTGGTCACTCTTCGAGGTGGCTGCAATGCCAATATTGCAGGTTATCATCATCAGTATTCTGGGCGCTGTCTTGGCAACTGAGTACCTCAATCTTTTACATGATGACGCGCGAAGATACATGAACAAGGTACAAACATATATATACAAATATATCATGGATATAAGTTTCTTGAGTGTAATTCAGAGACAGTGTAAAATGAGGTGTTAGGTTCTAACAAATTTTCTTGGCAAATGTAGATTGTATTTATAGTCTTCACTCCTTCACTCATGTTCGCAAGCCTGGCCAAGACTGTTACTCTTCAAGACATCATATCATGGTAAACTTAAACCCCCCATGTTGCATTTTCTCCAGTATGAGTTTTCAGACCAAAAACCCAAGACCTGACATCTATCTCTTCATCTTCTCTTCAGGTGGTTTATGCCCATAAACATTGGGATAACATTTTTAATTGGAGGATGTCTTGGATGGATACTTGTAAAACTACTTAAACCCGAACCCTATCTTGAAGGCCTGATCATTGCTACATGTTCCGCAGGTAATTATTACAATCTCTTGCAACCACTTTTTCCCAGAACTATCTCATATTCATGTACTTCAAGTTCTTATCTGTGTCGGATATACTTTTCTTTCAACAGGAAATTTGGGAAACCTTCTCTTGATAGTTGTACCTGCAATCTGTAATGAAGAAGGTAGCCCATTCCGCAATAATAGTCGCTGCAGCACCGTTGGACTCTCCTACGCATCCTTCTCCATGGCGGTAAATCAATCTTTCCATTTATTTCAATCAACTTAATCTGCTACCAGCACGGCCTAGATGAACTTGAAATTTAAGACAAGTTTTTCTTGCTAATGCAGCTTGGAGGCTTCTACATTTGGTCTTATACATACCATCTTATACGAACTTCAGGTATAAGGTACAAAGCACTTCTAGAAGCCAACGAGATCATCTCCAAAATACCCAATAAGGATTTTGATACGGATGAGAAAACCCAGCTTTTAAACGGAGAAGAAGTTGACGAGCAAATTGATATAGTCATTCCATCAACAAAATCCTTCAATGAACGAAGAGCAAGCCAAGCAGTAAGTACTTTTTTATTGAGTTTCTTCCTTTATTTTCATCCCCAAATTAAAATGTCTTCCCATTGCAGATCTTAGTATACCAATCTAGCCGCACACTCATGGGGGAGAAACCGACGTCCTGGGCTAAAATAACCAGTGTGCTTCATCAGATTGTTGAGGAATTAATGGCACCTCCAACCGTTGCTGCAGTAAGCTAATATATCTAAAACTGCCAAAAAGTCTACTTTCTTCTTTACATCTCAAAATTAACTAAATTCTTTTCTACCTTGGATTGTTAGGTTGTGGGGTTCATTTTCGGCGCAACACCCTGGCTGAAAAATCTCATAATTGGTAATAATGCTCCTCTACGAGTGATCCAAGACTCTGTCAAGTTACTAGGGTATGTACCGCTCATCATGTGTTGGAAGAGTTCTTTTTCTTTGGGACTTTCAGATATATTTCTTATAATTTTACAAGTCTTCTAAGTTTGTTTAATTTTCGGAGTTCCTGATTATTGATTTTGAGCTACGTAGGGATGGAACAATACCTTGCATCACCCTGATTCTCGGGGGTAACCTCACTCAAGGTAAAAGATATTTTGCTCTCCTGGCTAAGTTTAATGGATGAGATATAAAGGGTTCTCATAGTCTAAATGCATTGTGAAACTTAAACAGGTCTAAGGTCGGGTAGACTGAAACCTTTAGTCATCGCTGGGATTCTTTCTGTGCGATACGTGATCCTCCCTGCAATCGGCATCTGTGTTGTTAAAGCCGCGGGCGAACTCGGTCTCCTTCCCTCAGACCCATTGTTCCGATATGTGTTAATGGTGCAATTTACGCTGCCACCCGCCATGAATATTGGTATATGTGATTTGCTTATATATAGTAAAAGAAGTATTAGCTAATCTAAATAAGTATGATAGTAAAACTCACCTTCTGACGTTTAAACATATTAAGTCTGTGTATTGCTGAAGTAACTTCTGCTTCTTTTCAAAGCAAAAGTACAACAGATGACTAACGAGAGAACAATGAAATGCAGGTACTATGACCCAGCTTTTTGATGTAGGTCAAGAGGAGTGCTCCGTTATCTTAATGTGGACATACTTGGTTGCGGCTTTTGCCCTCACAATATGGTCGACAGTCTACATGTATATCCTGTCTTGATTCTTTTAAACACCTAAAAACTCCCAGGAAATCATATTACAGGATCTCTAAAGTCTTGAAGCTACTTATAGTACTTTTTACAGTTCTTGTAATCTTTAGGTTTACCTGAGTGTGTTATTCAAGTTTTGATGATGGTTTCAGATTTAATATGTTCATTATTTTCTTTAGTGTTACAACATCCTCCTCTTCTCTAACTTCAAATATAGTAGAAGGAATTGTTGCATAGGGCCCAAACTATATTTAATATTACGATTTGTACCCCGAAGTTTCAAAAACTCTCCCAGGACCCTAATCTCAAAGTTCAATTTCATAATGTACCCTCATACTTGAAATGCCATTATTACCCCTTAATTTATCCTTTCAAACTTCAATTTCAAGGTTATGTACATAACCTTGAAAATAAATCAAGCAAACTCAAGGTATGCATATTTTTGTCTGGCGATGCATCTTCTCCCTTGCAAACTTATTATACTCAATACACACACAAAAGAATCTCCTTTAGCCGGCCCCTACATCTTGTATGAATTATTACTTTTATGGCCTTGGTTTACACCATGTACTTTTAATTATATGTAATTTGAATTCTTTGCACTTTCGATATGTAGGGGTTATGATTCATCTTGAATGGTGTCTTCTCCTTATTGTACGTTTTTTAGGAAAACTTCATTTCGTGTTTTCTTTTTATATATTTTTTAAATGCTAAATGTTAGAAGTTTGAGATCACATTCTTCAATTAACTTGTGATTTATATTTTTTTTATCCTTGATCTTTGTTTTATTGTACGCTATTGACCCCATATTAGATATGTTAAAGGCAAAAGATTTAGTTCACAATGTTCTATCAAGCGTAAACTGGCTATTTTGAAGTTTCAGGATTCAAAATGCAACAAAACTTTGAATTTAGGGTCAAAACAGAGTTTCTGAAAATACAGCCAAATGTAATTTGAGAAGATGTTTAGGCCTCATATAGTAAATTAAGGAAAGGGGTTCTGGGTTTAAAGAAAGGATCTCAGCTCAGTACAGCAGCAACCTCCTAAAGATTCTGCCACTTTTTTTTTCCTTCTAGAAGGACAATCCTAGTAATGTACATTGCCATCGCAATTTGAAACAAACAACTAGCGAGACATATACAAGAGTACCCTATATGCCATCAACACCCCTTACGAAGGAGGGACTTCTAATGCTTACACATCACTACTGTGATCGTTAGAGAAAATTCATCGAATGCTTAAAACACACGTAGCTTGCAGTCTTTGAGATAGAACATTGTTGCGAACGAAACCAAACAAATTCCATTGTGCTGTCCGCCTCTTGTCCCCTATTCAGTTCAAACTGATAGCAGTCAACGATCTTCAGCCAATATGTGACGCATACAAGGAAAGGAAGGCCAATGGAGATTGTCTTCAAAATGAACATATTGTGCATGATAAACTCAGTCTCCATACGTTAGAAAGGACACCGAAAAATGAATTGCATCTTGGATTGGACTCAACTGGACTTTGTACAGGGCTTGGGCATTTTGGTTCTTTGAGTTCAGATTGTTTTAAGATTTTCTGATACGAAAAGATTGTGTGGGAGTTGCTCCAAAGCATTGGAAATTCCAATCGGTGTGAATTCGACAACCATGGACAAGGCTTGGGCAGGATTTTCAAATGAATTTTCTAGTTCAATCACAAAATATACAGGTTTGGTTTTAGTCTAGAAACTTGAAAAATAAATCATAAGAACAAACTTGGAAGGGATTTAGCATCAAGCAGACCGGCCGGGCAGCCATTACCTCAGTAGCTGTTCTTGATTTAGATTGAGCTTGTGTTGGAGTACTTTTTAACAGTACGATTAGGTTGGTCAGTGATGTAGGAGAAACAAGAAGGAAATGACCAATCAAAATCAAAGCACCAAAGCCCAAATTCAAGCCCAAAAAAGAGAGAAACACAATCTGTTCAAACAAAATGCCAGAAAAAGGACCAGGGACTTTTTTGGAAAATCTGTTCTAAAGACAAACCTTTAACAAAATATGCAAAGAAGCGAATCTGGTGGGTATTTTTAAATCGTATGAACCTGAATTTAAATCACTTCGGAAAAGATCTGATGGATTTTTTTATTTTATTTTATTTTTATATATGTTGGATGTAAATTGTAAAGCGATTCTAGGAGTTCCTAATAAAAGACTTCTAGCCCGGTTGTATTCACCATGTTTATTGGGTGCTAGAGTTACAGAAACTCCATTTAGAGTTAATTATATTCATATCTAATTAATGTGAATTAGGAACCTTTGACTACAAAAGAGGACAGGTAATTCGTAATTTTAGATTATTTATTTTCTTTCTTAGTTATCGTGTAGATTCAAGATTTAGGTTAGCTGTCCACTTCTTGGATTTGCAGAACCATCGTGGATTCAAGGTTATCGGAACTTCGCTCCATCAGTTAGACCTTAGACCTCTGCGATGTGCAGAAAAATGGAAATTCCAAGTGGCCATTAAAGTGAAGAAAATAACCCTCGTAACAAACATACCTACAATACTCCTTCCTACAGATTAACCTACAAAACTAAATAAATCTCACAAAAAGCAAGTTCATACCCTAGATCCTAACAACTCGCTTCCTTAGTTGCTCTATGCTAACGTGTAAAAACAAGTATAGAATATATCAACCTTTTTTTAATGACTTCTTCGAAAGGTTGCCAGGGACAGTGAATCCGTTCAACTTCATAATGCAAAATCAAATGAAGCTAATAAATAAGCATTCCCATATACAACTGGTTTTATTTGTATGTAGTATAGCAGTAGACAATGTGTTAGAAGGCATGAATGAGCTTAGCCCCAAAAAACTCAAGTTTAACCATCGAGGGGAGGGGGGAGTGAAAAGTGTCATTAAAACACTCCCGTTAACTTATATTGTATTACGATTTCTTAAGTGACTACATCTCAATGCTCAAATATAAATTGCAAAAGTAAAATAAATAAATAGATTAATATATAATTACCTTTTCTAGTACATCTCTAACATGTAGGGGAATTAATAGAGAGCATGGAATAACATACTTCTAGATGAGAGTCAGCTCGAGCTTTGGCCTATTTGGCTGAGGTTCCACTACCTCCATATGGATTTTCACAATCTGGAGGACACTGTAACTGATGCTTCCGTCCATCTTCTTTACCTTTTGATGTTCCTCATCCACCACCCATTCACCTGCTCCAGACCCTCCTTTAGGTGTCAAATACAGAAGGCCTTCTATACCATACCTGCAAGTAACAAATATACATTCAAAGATCCAATATACAAAATAAATCCCGAGTTACAATGTGATATATCTTACATAGGCCAGAAACTTGTTACGCTGAATATGATTTCTTCACATTATAGGATCATAAAAAAATAATCCTCATAGACGATGGAATATATAAAACCAATGGCGTATCACAAATATATCATGATTCAGAACTATGTTGTGATATTCTTATATACAAGATAGACCACAATGTCGCCCGGCTAATTTTTTGTGTGCAAGGCAGACCGGTTTTAGTGATCCGTAACCCACTGAATTCTCAACCCCGTGGGGTTTCAAACTCAGGACCTCTCTCTTCTAGGAGGGTCACAACCACCACTTGGCCAAGCAGAGTCCCGGCTAATGTCATTACGAACAATACAAATTTGTAAACACTGAAGTCAACAATAAACGAGAAGTACAATATATTCCTCTATATGATATACTCATACATCTTTGTTGCACAATATCTTCTGAGCAAAGTCACTCAATTATCCAACTTTTTGGCCAAGTACAAATCAGCAGCTAACAATTGCCGCCATGTCAATATTGCATCACTGAATTTCTGCAGCTTTATAGTGGAAGGTCTTTCTTATGATCATAAGACGTAACTAATGACTGTAAATTTATGGTAAAAAATAGCATTTGTTGTGATAGAACGAGTAAGCTGGAAGGCAATTAATTGGAAAAGGGCCCAGAAGACATACTTGGGCACAAACACAATAAAACCATTGGCTCTTATCTTCACTATTCTTGCTTCAGCATCCGTTGGCCTGTAAAGCTAAAAAGTTATTCCGGCAAACAAGGGGATCAGAGAGAGAGCGGCTTATGGTACACACCGTTTTCTGAAATAGATGAGTGTGTGCAACTCGACCGAGGCCCGGCCCGCCATTTGAGCATTTCTATGCCGATAATTTAGATCTGAAAATTTTCCAAGAATTACAACCTGAACAGGAGAAAGTGTAACTAAAAAACAAAAAAGTGGCAATCATGCAGATCTTAGAGTCAGACTGCTAGACGTTCTTTTGTTCTACCTTCTATATTCTCTTTTAGATGGATAAAAATAAAGTTTAGTGTACAAAACAGAGTCCATTTTTGTTTTTCTATTTAAAACACGCTAGCTAATAATAAGAATATCTAAAAGCGAAAAAATGATGAATTAATTATGGAATATATATGTCTGAAGACTTATCAACTCGAGGATCCCCAAATCACCCGTGTTTCATCAACTTTATGAGTATTCTATTTTATATGATCCATGATGCCTATGTAATCATGTTGGAATATAAGATCTTAAGGTGCCATGGAAACCGATCTCCCAAGAATTTATTCCACTATGAATAAACTTTCATTTCGATAAAACCGTTATGAATAAACATTTAACTACATAAAGTATCTACAAGGTACAGATCAGAAAAAGAAATAATGTCTAATGTTCTTTTGATATTATGTCCCAGGGAAATCTTTGCTAATAGCACACAAAAAGGTGAAATGAGCAAATAAATAACTTACTGTCGGCGATATTAGTTAGTTGGGCTCTGTCCTGGAAGATTGGTGGAAGCTTGTATATCCCTAAAGCGGCAGCAAGAAGCCTGTGCACAATAACATCTGCAAGAAGTGAAAGTGAAACAAAAATCACTTACCTATTACATGATTCAAATATATGCAACTATAACACACACACATACATGTGTAAACACATAATGAATCAGCCACCAGCCTGACAGATTATAATGAAATGCTTAAGACCGCAATTTATGGGGCTCACATAGAGATGATTTATAAGATTATTTTTTAGAATATGAATTCCTTAATCAGGTGCTTATGATGGAATAGGTATCAAAATATCCTTACCCACATGTATTAATACACACATACACACGCATTCTTTAAGAGTAAAGATGATATACCTGCATATCTCCTAATAGGAGAAGTGAAATGGGTGTAAAGGGGCGCAGCAAGCCCGTAATGGAGGAATTCAGGAGGGCTGAGATCACCACTACAGAAGTAAACTGCCTAAATGTGTAAATCATAACCAATAACAAATTCTCAATTTTGATGTATACGAAATTAGCATGAACCCGTACTAACTTTGAATTACAAATTTCAATTGACGTACCTGCGTCATACATCTAGTCGCCAGTATACGAATCAACTTATTGAAGTATGGATCATCGCCCTGTCATAGACAATTGCTACTAAGTAAATTGGCCAACTTACTTAAAAAAAATTGAAGTGAAGATAACCTAACAACCATAAAGAATATAACATTAGAAGTATAATTTCTTTCATGGCAATAATTTTGTCGTAGACGTTGATTCAAAACATTGGGCATACTAACAAACATTAGACTGACATGCTAAGTTAAAATATGTATTCAGTTACTAAATATGGCAGAGAGGATGATGTATTTCTCATTTGTCACAGAAATTGTTCAGAAACATGTATTTGAGTTATTCAGTCTTTTCAGCTTCTTGTAAAGTGTAAAACATCGTTCTGGAATTTTCAAACTCGGTCTAACTCATCCAAACTTTTGAAAGTGAACTCGGACTGGATCGGGTAAATAGTTTTAATTAGGTTTAATATTTCCACTTAATATAAATGAAAGCATCTATAATTGTTCGAGTTTTAGGGGGAAAAAACTCGGACCAGCCCGGGGCTGATCGCCTGATCCAACTCAGGATCTGCTTTGGGTGTCCAGGTCCCGGGTACAAGCTTTTGAACCATGTACTGGACACAATTCTATATTATTCTTTTTTAGGAGTTTTAATAAGTTTGTAACAGCAGTTTGGCGTTTGCAGTGAATACCTCCTCGTAAGTTTGATCTAACAACAGAAATAGCAAAACCATGTTACTCAACACATCTTTTTCCTATCTTTATCGTTCCTTTGATTCTCTATCATGATTACCATGGTATTCTACGTAAGTCTAAGTGAAAATCAATCTAGAGTCGAATTAAGCATTATTCCAAAAAATTGACTTATTGACTGCGACATAATAGAGGAGGGGGATTGAATGCCACCACCTCCACCAGAAGCCAAAGAAGAGAATGACACTGTTAGCATGAGGTAATAATTATATATGTATTAGATAATATCAATATGGGGTGGAATAGGGGATTAGAGCAAGCCCCGAGGATTTTGGGGGTATTTTAAAGGATGACTTATAACATAACGAAACTACTGCATGGAGGGTCTGCCACTATACTCACTGCAAAAATATGTGCAAATCGAGTGTCTTTGGCATCCCATAACACATGCCTTCGACAATTCACTCCTAGTTAGATTTATAACTTTGATACTTCTTTACGTAAAATGTATATCCGAGACTCAACTCTACTCTCCGTAAATAGGTGACTTTAGTATTGTTATGTCCCTTAAGTAGGTGACGAACTACTGGATCTGAAATATGTAGATGTCCGGTGAATTTAAGTTTGTGTAACATGGCATTTTTGCTGTGGTTGACAAACTACAAGGTCACTTATTTACCATCCAACTATTGGGTTGAAGCTATTGCTCTTTTAAATGCTTTGTAGTTTCAAAATACGTACTTTTTGTTTTGCTTCAATCTATGTTTCTTTCATATCTCAATATTTTTCTCAGAAAACAGTAATTTTATTAGGTTTATTCTATGTTTTCATGTTCATAAGCAGCACTATTTGGAACTTTAAAGGTTGAATGTGAAGATGAAGATGACATTCTGCATTGACATACTTAACGGCCGTTTACATTCGAGAGAGCTATTACTCTGTCTCAAACCCTCACCCATGGAATATGTGAGGCCCTCGTCGCGTTCTTTTTTCTTTTCTTTTCTTTTCAATTGAGATAAACCTAAGTGATTAATGGTTAGAATTCATCACATTGTGTAGGTGCTGTGCCAATAATTATTGGTGTGTATTTGCTCAAAACAATTTTCTAGGAGTGTCATATTTTGATTTAAGAGAAAGTAATCAGGGTTAACCTTCGTTTTCTTAGAAATAAAAGGTGTGGTATGTGGTTTATAGAAAACTTTATTCTGAAAATGGGAAAGTGATTTGTATGCATCTTGATATTTAATACAAAAAAAATTAGTTCAAGGTAAGGGCTTTGTGATAGTTAACCATATAAATCTTAGATATATCTTTTATGCGCAAGAAGGGATATTCATATCTGTACAAAACAAGAACTTGATAGCAAGGTCATTTCCCCACAATCTGCTTTTATGGAGATACAGCCTGAAGACCTTTCTAATGACCTCATGATGATATTAATCTCACTTACTTCAGGATTTAGATCTGGGAGGGTAAGAGAATTTGAGCTATTACAAGGGTACCTTGGTTATCAAAAGGTGAGTTAATAAAAGTTTGTGATGAGTAAGGAGTGGAAATCTTTTGATCATAACACTGACAACATGTGGCTATTCAGCATGCATTTGGAATCCTTTTTCTGGAATGTCTTTTTGGTGCAGGATTCAGGGCTTATCCCTTTTGCAGAGCACTACTAGTTCTGCCTTTCCATGGTTTTTAGGGGCTGTGCTTTGCTCTTAGAGCTGTGGGGATTTTGAGCTTGGGTCTTTATTTTCCTTGTATTTATCTATATAGTTACTGCAAAATATGTACGCTCGCTCTGAGCACGGTCTTATAGCTACTAGTAGTAATAAAAAATAAAGCCACAGACAACAAAACGGATCAGAATAGTAAATCTTACCACGGCACTATCAAGTGAATCTGCCAAAGCTTTTGAAGACGAAACATCCAAATTTAGACCCACAGCAACAGCTGTACGTAGTAAAGATTCCAGCATCTCTTTTGCTGGAACAGGATGGCGTCTGTATATAGGAGCAACAAATAGCCATATTTATACATCATAAACGCATTGAAAAAGGTCTGAAAAGAGGGTTTATCTACACACTCTCCACTTAGGATTTCATCAAGGTAAAGCGGACACCCTATGGTTGGAAGAAAAAAAGGATGCCAACATGTCAGGCACACCAACAACTCGTGTGGCCGCAAAATGGCTATTCTTTGGTTAGATAGTCAATTTTTAGGCATATCATTAAAGTTGTCCATTTCTTTAAACATGTTACTCAATCTTACTAAATTATATAATCGTTTCCATATTTGTTATCAGTTGTAACCAGCCTATGTTTATCCAATTTTGTGTTTGTGACACAATAATAAAAGTTAAACATCATAAATGTGTAGAATCATAGCATATATCAGGTAATAAGAGATTGAGTACAGGAAATAAGAAGAAGAAAACTATCTTCGCAAGTATATGGTCGTGTCCCCGTTTTCATTTATTTTGAAGACCCGGTGCCAAACAACTCATACCGCATCGGTCTATGTCAATGTTACATATGACTTCATAGAACATCTTGGTTCCGATCATTGAGAACCTTAATAGTCGGAACTAAATTAGTACGTCAGTTGGGTCAAGGTGTGTAAATCATTGGTGTGTATAGAACCATTAAATTACCTCAAAAGTGAGCACGTATGGAAATGCTTCAGGATTTTTTCCGCAACTGATATATTAGCAGCTAACATAAACTCCTCGATCATTTGATTTGCCTCTCGAATTTGATACATTCCTGCACAAACAAGCCACCTTTAGACAAAAAGGTAACACACAGAATAAGATCACAATTTGGAGTTTCACTTTAAGAATGTAGAGGTGACTTGGAACTTTAATGGCCATCATTTAACTGCATTGAAATGATGCCCCCTTCGGAAATTTTGAGCTTTGCTCACTTCTTCGAAACAAACCTTTTACATCTTCAAAACTAAACAAAAGAAAAAGATAACATAAATCACATACCAATATCAAGGGGATCATGAGTTTCAGTGTCAATCTGAAATTTGACTTCTGCAGAAGCAAGAGTAAGGGCTCCTCTGTCAATACGCCTCTGCCTCATTATCTAGGCATACACATGTTCCACTCAGAAAATTCAGGTAGTAGAGTGGAAAAATAAATCTTTTTGTATTTGGCTATGATATGTCTAGGGCACATTTCCTGCATACATACCTTTGCCAGGGCGTTCATATTACGCAAATCGGTAGTTAATGGGTCCATCAAGCGGCTGCCACCAAATGGAAATACTTTATTAACTATTAAAAGTTAACAAAACAAAGGAATTGTATATAATAATTTCCATACCTATCATCCATCCTCGCCTGAGCTTCAATGTAAGACATTGCAGCACAGGATTTGATGACACTTTTAGTGTATCTTGTAGAAATAATATCTGCTTCAGATGTCATTTCCTAGATTTAGAAGAAAAAAATGCTGAATGAGATACAGAAGAAAGACTGCAATACATCACAAAACATACCAATCCCTGATGTCATCTTAATATGAATCAAATTTAATATTTTTGCAATGTTTTCAGATTGAATAAGCCCTTCATTACTATTTTCACTGTTGGGATTTAAAAAGGTTCCATACATGAAAAAAAATTAGGACCAAAGACTCCCAAAGGGCAGATACAGCAATTAAAACAATATAGAGTGCAGAACAGGATAACATGTACCCAGATAACAGAAAAGGCCAGCCTCTCCACATCAGATCGTAGAGAACAAACATCTGCACACACAGAGTTATTATTCAGAGATTAAATAAACATACCACATACTCCATACGAGAAATTCAGTAAAACTAAATAGTTCACTATTGGAAAGTGCATAGCCTAATATATTTTCTGGGATTTTACCTTCTGTAAGAGGTTTTGGGAGCATGTCGATCCGACGCTCAACAAGATACACGGATGTACCTCTTTTTGCAGCTTCGTCATCAAGGTGAGTGCCGGGATGAACAAAATTTGTTACATCAGCAATATCTGATCACATCTCATTAAAGATCTACTAATGGGACAACATTTTGAAAAACAAAAAGAAATTCACAGAAAAAAAATTTGACCTAGTTCTATGATGCAGCAATTTAGCTCAACTAGCTTTTCCTATTGCACGAGACACATCTCATTGGCTCTACACAAATTCAATCGCATGCCTTCATTTCCATAGATATGCATATTAACATATTTCAACTAATATACCATTCTTATCTATTTAATGAGAATCCCAACTACCTACAAAACTAATAGTCAATAGGATACGAACTCCTACATCAAAATTTCCATTTGGAAGAGCTGTGCAGTGGAGAGCGTCATCAATATCCTTGCAGCCTGCACCCACGATAAGAATCACTACTAACAGTAGTATATCATGAATCATATATAAATAATACTACAACAAGGATAGCATACCCGGCGGATCCACACTAAAAACGCGTACATGTCTCAAATCCTGTCTGCTGGGATTGGCTAAATCTTCACTAGAAACCGACCACGGTAAGGGCGGTAAACAAGCCAAGACTTGGGTAGAAAATGGTCTACAGTCTATGTCATTCTCAATAAGAACCACCTATATCGTACACAATAATAATTGCAGTCAAACATCTCACAAATTTGTACCAATCAATCATATTTCAAATCGAACATCCTTAAAACAAAATTGTATGCAAATAAAGGTTGAGTACTTGAACTTGCCTCACTTTCGGTATCTCTATCACCAATTTCACCTATGGTTCTCACATAATGCCCAGAGGGATACCGAGATAAACGGTCCCAAGAATCGACAGCTACGACAATTCTCTTGTCCAATAGATTACCAAGTTGTCGAGTTTGAATTCGAATCTTCGGAATTCTGCGATCTTTTGAGACAAATAAAGCATTTGCAACACCGCCATTACCTCCCGGCATAGACATTGGCTCCAATGAACCACAATAACTGCAAGAGGGCATAAACTGGTGTATCAATACACCTTAACCTTATGAAAAATGGTAATAGGTCATGAATAAAAACCGATTATAATTAACGTACGAACGCCAATTGCGCTTTATTACACCAACAACACGTCCAGATGGACGACATGAGACAGAAACTACATCTCCGGCAGATTCTTGTACATTATTTGTGTTTCTAGGAGCATCATCAGCACTGCCAGGAACTAGATGAACGTTTTCGTCCTCTTCATCCTCTAAAAAGGGAAAAGTTGAAGGGCAAAATTAGCTCAATCATATACTGCAATATACATAAAGTTAGGCTGTTGAAGTCAAATCATTTGGTCAAAGGGAATTTCTGAATATCTACACGATTGGTGACCCTAGTGAATATTACCCTAAAAGAAATTGTATATATTTTTAGACATGAATTTGAATGAAAAGTTTATCTATTTGTTAGCTGCCAACTTCGAATCAAGGTTTCGGCGTAATCTTCCATCGCCTATTCTCTATCAGTCCCCACCTAGAATCTAACCAAGTCAAAAGCAATGACTGTAGAGAGAAACTCCTATGGCAGTTTGACAAGCTTTGGAAGACCATTTGAACACATGTATTTTACGTTAGAACTATAGTCCAACGCCCAAACATATTCTAAAGTGCACTCGCTTAATTATTCTCTGAAGCTTATGTGAATTTAGGCCACTCGTGTGTAACTAACTGAATAAAGCAGAACCCTGAGAGGAATAATATCATACCATCATCTGCTATAGATACAGAAGTTTCCTGGGGCCATTGATCTTTAGGCAAGAGCTCCACTGCCACTACATCACCGTCAAAGGCCCTATTCATGTTGGTTCGACCATGAATAGTTATCTCATCACCAATACTCTCGCTTCCAACATATGCCTCAAAAGGATTATAACGATTAACGCGAAGTTTTCCTTGGTGATAAATTCCACGAAGTAAGCCAGTAGTTATCTCTGACATAGGCTTGTGCTGGAAAAAACAACGTAATCTTTTCAAAAAACAAAGTGATACAGAAAAGCAAATTCGCAGAGCTAACAAATTCGCAAAGTAATGGGAGCACCGCTATAAACCAAAAACATAATTCCCTACTCCACTAATAATGAAAGAGACGAATCAAGGATAAGCCTCAAAAGTTGGTGAAACCCTAAATAAATCTGGTGGATTTAGGGTTTATACGAGTCCCTCAGAATCAGCAAGTGCAAAAAGATGTATCAAATGGTTATATTACATCTGAACATAACGATGTTCTTCTAGGGGAACCAATCAACTCGAATCAACTCTGCTTCTGTCGTGATCGATGATTTTTATTCAAAATTCATTTTAAGATTGGAATTCTATAAACCTGAATTCGGTGTCGTGAGGCTATAAAGGTGCTGTGAATGCTGTGTATTTGGAAGAATCTTCCATTAAACAGCATAAGCCAAGAATAAAGGAAAAAAAAAATACAAATAAATAAAAGGAGGAATTGATACAAACGGCAAAACAAGATAGAAATAATACAGCAACTGAAGAAAGTTCTTCATTAAATGACAGAACGGTTAGAGAAAGAGGTAGAAGACACAGTCAAGGAAAAGAAGTGCAGACAGTCAATATGGTGTCAAACAAGGACAGTGCTGGGGAACAGAATGATGAGGTGTGGGAGATCTACAAGTCTAAAACCTAGAAGAAGAATGAAGCAAAGTTAACAAGAATTCGGGAATAAAATCCCAAATCGATAGCCCATATGCACCTGAAAACAGTAGTATAAAACAGCTTGATTTAGACAAATGAAAATTGGAATAAATGACCCAAGCTCGTCAGAGCATCAACGAAAAAGTGCATAGATAAAATTGACGATGGTGGAGAAAAAAGAGAGATAAAGAGCTAGTGCAAGATTGATTGATAAAAAATAGTTAAAATATAGAGGTGACCCTAAAACCCAAAACACCCAATCACGTCTGAAATTCTGATTTGGAATGTGAGGGGGCTAATTAGAATACATATGCAGAGGGATATTAACACCAAAATGACATCACAAGGCATAGCAATGATTGGACTGTCAGCATTATTGCAAATTTGCAATGCAAAGGCAATTCAGATTATTCACACTAGAATGACCCTCAAGGTTACTTCAAAGGTTCTATTATTTCGCTGCATCTATGCTTTCAAAATAGTTGCTCATGAGGGACTGAAGCACCACACAAACCACATGGTAATTATGGGCACTTCCCGTAACATAATAAACCATAAAAACTATAGACGGATATTCAGATTGTCTAATTGTATACCTATATGTGCATTATCAGTCAGGAAGAACAGAACATAGACTGTTTGATCATATTACCAGTCCTAGACGGTTTGGAATTTGCTATAAAACAGGCAATATTGGATATGGAAGTATGCATAGATTCAAAAAGCAGGTCTTCAATTCTCTAAATTCAAGCTGGGTATCCAAATGAAATTGGACAGGGATGAAGACATACATAGAAATAGACGAGGAAAAGTCTGATCCAGAAGCTCTCTTTCAGATTCATAAGTAAAGCTTCAAACAAGACTGTAAAATACTGTACATAATTACTCACTGTACAGAGTTGTATTTTCCTTGTTCTTTTCCCCTAGAGTTAGATAGATTGTGTAAGGCTGACTCTCTTGGGGCTTTCCATAGTTTTGTAATTCTGTTCAATTGTCAATGAAGTAATGGTGGGAAACTGCCCAACTCCAGATTCCTCATCAAAAAGGAAAAAGAAACATAGCATAATATAACATGTACAAGTCGATATTTTGAATCATGCTTGAAGCCATAGATACCTCGATGTATATGACTTTCCTCTTTGAAGGTCGCATATCTTCAACGTTCTTCATGGTCACATCTTCAGAGGTTGGATGCACAACCAGGTCGAGTAAATCCGGTTGAGCGAGTGATTTCACGTATGCTTCAACTGAAATCAGAATTATGATTCAACGACGAGTGTACTACATAAAGACCGGCTTTCTTGGGGGTTAAACTTTCAAGAAAATAAGTAACACAAATTAGATATTAAAGCACCTGTCTCAGCAGTAATCCCTTCCTCGGTTGCCTTCCGCTTATTCTCCTTGTCGTTGGTAACAAGCAAGACACGTGTATTCCCACCAAGATGAGTTTGATACCATTTAGCAGCCACTCGAATTGCTGAATCAAGAACAGCATAAATCAATGCTTAAGCTTTAAAAAAAATGATAGAGACAGTAAAAAGTGGTCATAAAGTTATAGTTGTTGTACATAAAGAGATTGTAATAAGACGGTCCACATTAATAAGGCTTCTATGGTGACTATAGCATCTGAATTATAGATAGGCTTATGTAAGAAATCAATTAGGATAATGAAATGGTAAATAAAAGACATACCTCTATCATTCCGATCATTAGGACTTTCTCCAACCATGGTCGTGACATACGTATCCCTGCCAAAACACATCATCCCAGATTCAAAAACAGTACTCATTTTGCTAATTTCTTAAAACAAGATTATTTCCAAATTGCCCACATCGCTAACGTGGGCATATTTACCAAACCCAAAACTATCAACTTCACCAACATCGAATCTCAATATCCATAACATGAAAACTCAACGCCAAACTGATACTTTCCAATTTCTAAAACTAATCTGAACTTCAGATAGTTAAGTTAACCAATTAAGAATAAAAATCACCTATGGTGTTCATTTAAAAAGACGAAAAACCTCCGAAGCGAATCACTACAAAGAGCTCTAAGTCTATTATACACTGAAAGATTCTTGTTCTTCACTTCATCCCTCACAACCTCTAGTACAACAACATCCTCAATCGCCGTGTTCTCGAGCAAATCAATCTACATAAACAGTTTACAAACACATCTACAATTACTAAACTTAAACTTATCAAATTCAAACAAACAGACAAACATACTTACTTGATTCAAAACAACATTAGTATCAACAATTAGAATCGTCGAAACAGGCGAACTCAAACACGCGCCTTTAGTATCACAAACTTGGCATAAACAAGAACCGCAATAGATGTCGTCTCTAAGATAGTGTTCTCTTACAATCTGAATTGATTTCAGAGATAAAAATGAAACCCTAATTATTACCAATTGATGATGAAATTAGGGGAATTGAGAGTGAAATTATAGAATTAGGGTTTTGAAATTGAACCTTTTGAATTCGACCTCCCCTTGTTTTTCGAACGAAGGCTTTGTTCTGCAACATCTTTGCCGCGCTTTGTTTGATCAATCAAATGTTCCCGCTATTGGTTTTTGGAGAAGTTCAATTTGGTGGTATTTATAGTTTGTAGTGGTTGTAGGGTGTGATGATGTGAGACTACGTGCAGCAGTGCTTTAACCTTATGCTTGTGTTTGTGTTGAGGAGCTTGAGTTGAGAGCTAGGTGGTGTTCCTTTCCCAGCTGAAAAAAAAAATCAACAATGGGTTTTGTGTTTCTTTCACTGCTGAAAAAAAAATCAGAAAACCAAATTCAACCAAGAATACATGCTTACAAAAAATTCAACACTTTGAAGAACATTTCATGCCTCAATTGCCCTTCGTCTTCAACGCGCCTCACCACCCGAAGAACCAAATACTCTACAAGGAAAGCAACGTGAATCTCTCATCTCTCTCCGATTTGACCTGCAGGGAGCTTTAATTCTTCAAGATTATCACTCTCTCTCTCTCTGCAATTTGGATGTTTTTGTTGGTTTATTTGGTTGTGGTTAGCTTGTGATGGGGTAGTGATTAATGTCCAAGAAGAGGTGGCAAATGGGAATGATGTCCTTTTTTGATGATTAGATGAGAATTTTGGGATTGATCGTGAAGCATCATACTCGAGTGGGATTATAAACCAAAAATTACAATGTTATCAATGTTTGTTCATCCACATTTCTTCTTAGATTTGCTCACTCCGCAGTGTTAATCCCCATAAGTTGTGAGTTGTGAGAACCAGTCAAAATGAGCTTAGTACTTGTTATTTTGGATTATGATAAATTGTTCCAACTGATTGACTACAAAATGCTTTCTAGGCCTTGAGGTGATGAAAATGTATATGTAGTTCTTGCAAGAGTTTTCGTAATGAAATAGAATGTACTGAGATTATATTATGGAGTGTATATATTATCTTTGTACAGTGTCTCTGTGGTTTTCTATCATAAACAATTTTTTGAATATTTCATTTTTTTAAGGCAAATAAGGCAAATGTCTCGTAGATGCTTTGGTAGTATAGTTTCAAAATAATTGTTTTAATTTCTGTATATTGTTGAGGAAGCAACAACCATTAGGGCGTTGTTTTTGTGGATATGTTGGATTCACAAATCCATTGCTCTGATGTTGTTTTAGTAGCCTTCTGTTAGCATTTTGTGCATGATTCCATATTCCATCTTTCATAGGTTTACATAGCTCTTGTTTTCAATCATATTCTATATTCCATGGGCAAGTAAAAACTACTATATACCATAGTTTTCAGTTCTTCTTTCTTTTAATATGGTGAGATAGAGATCCTCAGATACATGTTCTCCCCATTATCTAATCACAGCTCAGTGGAATTTGTGTTGATACATAGGCTTTTAAATCCTAGCTTTTCAGCTATCCTAAGGCCCTCACATATAGACTTAGTTACCAGCAGTTCCATCCATATTCAGAAAGACAATTCCATCCATTTTCTGAACAACATTATCACCCATTCAGAAACGCAGTTCCACACACTGTAGATTATAGAGGTACCCATTTATGGAAAGACAAGTGGCATCCTTCTTGATATATTTCCAGAAGGCCTAAAATATGACTCCTATCTTTCTATTAATTCTAAAGTAGCAATGTTATTGGTCATGGTAGATGGAGAATCCCCCTTCACCTCCAAAACTGCATAAGTGATATCTTTGAAGCTACGCCAATTATCTATGAAGAAACTCAAGGAGACAAAGACCTTATTGTACCAAGTAGTGAGGGCACTTTTAATGTTGTAGGCACTTACAAGGCAATAAGGAACAAAAGAGTAGTAGCTTAGTGGAGTAAAATTTGTTAGCTTTACCCAGCTGCTCCTAAGCATAACATCACCACCTGGCAGATGCTTATTAGAAAACTTGCAACTCAAGACAGACTGGTGCAAATAGGCATTCTGAACCAGTCCTTATGCAATCAATGCAGAAATGCCCATAAAAGTACTGAACACTTATTCATGGATTGTGAGTATGCAGTAGAGATGTGGTGCAAGGTTATGTTGATGTGCAAAGTGAATATACATGTTCTTAGCGTTGAGGAGGAGATTCATTATATGATGGCATGCTCTAAACTACTATCATCTATACTGCTTTCTGTGCATGGACTAGTATGTTCTGATAAGCTGGATGTACTGAGCCCATAAGCATTACCTACTATGAACTCAAGGCAATTGACTCAGAGTTGAGAAATGCAGTTGGCAGAGGGGTGAAGAAAATGTGGTTGTATATAGACTCTATAGCTATGGTAGACTTCATCAAGAATGGTAAAACTCCTCCTTGGTCATGTCACTTTATCATGCAGAATATCAGAAGACACAGAACAGCTTTTATAGCACAAATTCAGAGAGGTAAACTAAAGTGCTGATTATTTAGCTAATTTTCTTAATTTTTGGGGTGAAATGGATGAGATTCCTTTTACAGTTTTCTTCCTTTTTTTGGATATTACAGATTTTGGTGAGACTGTTAAATCTGAAGTTGCTGCCCATTTATTGTTTATCCAAACTGCAAATGTCCATTACAGTTTTCAATGCCCATTTTCTAATTATAGCCTTCATTCATGCAGACTTCAGAATGCAAATAGTAGCAGTGTAGTAGTAGCCTGAAAGTAGTTTACAGTAGAACTAGAGTCAGAAAGTGGTTACAGCCTAAATTACTGGAGCTTTTCTGCACTTTGTAGTAGCAGTGTAGTACCCACTGCTTTGATGACTTGTAAACTTTACTAAGAGCCATCTTTTGTAATAGGTTTTACATCCCTTTATAGAAGTTTACATAGGTTTACATAGCTCTTGTTTTCAGTTTTCAGTTCTTGTTTTCAGTCATATGCCATATTCAATGGGCAAGTAAAAACACTTAAGAACATCTCAATTGTGGACAGCCTTAACCAATATAGTTTTAATCATCCATACAAGAATATGGGCAATCTTTTGTGCATTTTGTGCATATGTGCATATGTTATTACATAGCTTTTGGAATACAAGAATATGGGGAATCTTTTAGCATAAGAAATCAGCCAATTGGATCCACAATAGATTTAAGCATAGAGGGGTTAAAAAACCATAAAGCAAACCATAATAGCATCTTTTACCATTGTGATATACTACTGTATGTAGAATATATTGCTGGCATTTTTGTTTTGATTTCTTCATCAAGTTTTACCATGCCTCCAAAGAATAAGAAGGCTCGGCAAGACCCAAGCCAAGATACTCCTAAACACGCAAAACAACTTAATGGTGAGATGTTGTACACTTATCTTGCATTATGCAAGCGTGAACTTTACACAAGTAAAGATGCGGGGTCTAGACTTTCGAAAGCCTATTGGGCCAAGATTAGGGAGGAGTACAATGCAAAATTTAACATAACTCGTGAACCGAAATATTTTAGTAATGTCTGGTTTTACCAAAAGGCGAAGTACAATGCTTGGACATGGCTTTTGAGAAGGACTGGGAATGGTTTTAATGCAGAAACCCGCACGTTTCATCTTCCACCCGAAGAGTGGGATGTCTTGATTAAGGTATAGTAATCTTTTATTTATTATGTTCATCTGTATAGTAATATTATAAATTTCTGAATGTTTGTTTTCTTGATACACATCAGATAAATGATAACGTCAGTACATTTAGGAAAGGTGGGTTACTTCATGAAGACTTGATGGAAGCTATTTTTGCAAACAGAGTGGCTACTAAACATGTTTGAAGTTTACTGAACATCTAGAATATGATGACATGTTTATGTGCTTGGCTGCGCTGGAATCAAAGAAACTCTACCTTATGCAGTTTCTCAGAGTTTAGTTTTCTATGCATTGCTATTTTGGATTATCTTGTTTTTCGGATTTATAAACTATGTTGATGTTCGACTATTTGCTATTTTAGACTATGTTGGGTTGTGTTATCTTAAGATTCGTACTTCAGACTATCTTTAATGTTTATGATATGTATGAACCATTTTGTGCAATGATGTCTTTTGTTTGTCCATTCTGTGTAATAATGCATGTTGTATGTCTATTTTGCATGCCCATTTTGTATATCCATTTTGTCCATTTTGTGCAAAAATGCATTTTGTATGTACATTTTGTCTTTTTGTTCGAACAGAGAAGGGCAGATATAGACCGAACTTTTGTTTATTCGAATATGCTTCAAGTTGTGTTCTTTTATAACAAGGGTATTTAAGACATTTACCAATTTTACCAGTTTTCAACACTTCTTATAAATGAAACACCATAACTTATTCAACAATTCAACATTCAGCACTTCAAAACATTCAACATTTGAAATTTTTTTCCAGCATTCAGCACTTGAAAAACAAACACCACCCTAGTTGTTTAGATTTGAAGCTTGTCAGAGAAGCTTTGAACTTCAAGCTACAATGTGAAGAAGTAATGCGCAACTAGTATAAAGTTGGATGAGGCAAGACTCAGCCAGGCCTGGCCATGAGCGTGTGCGACATGTGCGATGGCACATGGACTGAAAGGAAAAGGGCTTAAAGAAGAAGAAGATAAATTGCATAACC
This sequence comes from Kingdonia uniflora, assembly GCA_014058105.1. NCBI lineage: Eukaryota > Viridiplantae > Streptophyta > Magnoliopsida > Ranunculales > Circaeasteraceae > Kingdonia > Kingdonia uniflora. The sequence goes on from JACGCM010001501.1 coordinate 590,526, forward strand.
CAAACAATAAAATAAAATAAATTATATTAAACCCAACTCAGTTCATATTCGCCACAAAATCAAACCCATTGTACAAGGCCCGCAAACCAAACACCCAAGTTTTCAAAACAAGGCCTAGCACCACTACCAGCAAAAAATCTCTAAACTAAAAATTGTTATGTGGGCCTTGTATTGAAATTATAAGAAGCGCATAACAATTGTGCTCTTATGATTTTTTAGAGTGATTTTTAATAATAATTTTTTTCAATTTAAAGTGTTTATTACTTAATGGGTAGGTTAATGCCCTCATTTAGCATTTTTAAAGTTTTTTTCTTTTTCTTAATGCCTCATTCAGCTACTTCATTAAGCATTTTCTATTAAGTCGACCAAAGTATCTTAATGCTAAATGATACTAATAGAGAAGAAAGACTTCCCAAATTGCCCCTGCGATCTTTTTCTTTTCTGCCATGACTTTGATGTTATCACCTTGTTCTCCGACAACCCTAGTTTGTTAAAATCTCTTGATTTGTAACACTAGAAACCCTAATTTGTGTGATTTATCAATATATTCAACCATATTTGCTCGTGTTTTCTACAATCGAATGTACAATTCTTATCTTCACACCCCTAGTTTCTCTAATTTTCAATAGGTTGATTAATACATCGGTACTTGTTGTTTACCCAAGTAACACAATCCAAAAAAAATACCTAAAAGAAGAGTTGGGGTCCTTTAATTTTCTCAGTAGTAAGTTAAAAAACATCAAATTTGTTGTTGTTTTACTGTAAAATGTCGATTAATATGTTTGTGTTTGTTGTTGATTAATGCACGTATTGTTTTAATTTGATGATTTATTAACAATTGTTTCTTTCTTTTCATGTGTGACGGTGGAGGTAGAAGTATTTCAAGTTATTTGATTTAGATGGAAATGTTGTTGTTTTATTTTTATAACAATGGTATTTTAGATATTTACTAGCATTCGTCACTTTTAGAAATAAAACACCACGATCATTCAACACTCCAAATCATTCAGCGTTAAGCACTTCAAATCATTCAGCATGTCAACATTCAACACTTGGTTCAACATTCAGCACCTTTAAGAATTAAAAAACACTATAGATCAAAATACTAAACCACGTGTAGTTATCAACCCCTAACAATCATGTTTTTAACACAGTATTTTGATTTTATCACGTTATTTAGGCCACTCAATATTTTAATTCTTAGAGGAAAAGCCGTTTTATACCAACTAATTAGTATTTATCGATGATATTTTTGGTATTTTGATTTTTAACACAATAAAATTATAATGTTTTTTAAAACGAGTTGAGATGTGAATGAAATATAATAAAGTATTTAGAAAAATGTAAAGAAAAAGTGTAGGAATTTCTAAAAATATATAAGCTTGGAAAAAATTAGGGAAACAACGAATATTGTAATAATAAGATAATTAATTAATTTTATTAAAACAACATTAATGACAATTAAGTAAAATACAATTTGATAATCCATGAAATTGAGATAACTATTAGTTATTGCAACTAAATATGAGTCATTCATTTACAAATTACAACTTGAAGTCTAAGAATTGTCTCAAAAAGTTATTGATAAACTAATGCATATTCCTCAAATTCATTACTTTACCACTGTTGATTGGGAATTAAATGGGGTGGTCTATACCTTTTTTTCTTATAAAACAAATCCCAATTTAAAATTTAAAACTAATTGTCACTCAATACCATAAATTATCGTGATATTTTAATGACAAATTGATAAAAACGTATTTATTGGCAGTTTTTTGCCACAAAACTAGTGATTGGCATTGATAATTTCATCAAATTAACAAACAAACAAAAACAAAAAAAAACTAGATATTTATCATGGATATTTTAATCATGGATTCATGGTGAAGAGATACATGATGAGGCTCCAACACCTTCTGTCAAACAGAGTTGAGCTTCTGCTGCTGCCAATACGAGCATTTGAGGTGGTGCGTACTTGTGAAGCTCTAGCTCAAGTGGCAATGGTGTGGAAACAACCACCGAAAGGCCAAGGGTTCGAATCTCACGTGGGTTTTGAGGTTGGTATGAGCCCGTCGGTCTAGTGTCGGCTTGCCCGATTCGTGTAGTTTGTGGGCTATTGCACGAGTCTTAGAGGATCTAGTCGGGAATTGACAGTCCGTCTACTCTAGTTACAAAAAATATATAAAATATCTCAAGCTCCGCATGAAGCACTTTCCAACCATGGTAAAGAGATACACATGATGAGGACATGAGGTTTGTTCTGGAGCGAGTCGTTCATTGTGGCTTAGCCCAGTTCTGTGTCAAAATATCAATAAGGATCCGAGAATGAACTTAAAAAATATGGAAACGGGCTTGGTTAAGATCTGGAGCTACTTGACCAGCCTGAAGTTGGGGGCACCAATGTATTTTGCAAACTATGAAAAAAAGGGAACAAGGAAGGGTGAGAGATGTGTGGTTCAAGGTTGAAACTTCAAACTTGCAAACTTGTAGCATCACCTTATCTCATATCATCTTTACATTCACCACACATGACTTCAATTCCAACCATATTTTTCTCCTCTTTATCTGAGATATCCAAATGAAAAATATCTAGTGTTTATATATGCTTGAATAGCCCCAATACATTTTTCTTAGTTGCAACTATGGCCAGTCAAGCAGCTCTTGCTTCCTCAAGAATTCCAACTAACACTAGACTTCCTTCCAGGACTATCTACTCTCACCCCACTCAATGTTTCTCTAAGGCATACCTCTCTTTTAATCTCATAATTGTAATGTATTAGTACAAGATCCTCTTAGCATCTCTCATACTCGATACTTGTATTAGTACTTTTTCATATCATGATATATTGATATCTTTATTTTTCTACAGAAACTTGAAGTGGCAGATTTTGCCGGGCTTAGATCAAGTGCATGCGTGACATACGCTAAGAATTCAAGAGAGGGATCTTTCCAAGATGTTGTAGCTGCGCAACTAACCGCTAAGGTTCAATTTCATAAACGGATAAATTAGATGTATTTAATATTTAGTCTTTTTTGGTTTAATGGACTAAAGGAGTTCTTTGATTATTTTCGTTAGGTTGCAGGGTCTACCCCTGTTAGAGGTGAGACAGTTGCAAAGCTAAAGGTTGCTATCAATGGGTTTGGACGTATTGGTCGTAACTTTCTCCGGTGTTGGCACGGGAGGAAAGACTCACCCCTCGAAGTCGTTGTTGTGAACGATAGTGGTGGTGTCAAGAATGTAAGAGTTTTTACTTTGGATACATAATGTTTTGTACAATGTTTTTGGGTTCTTAAATCAGATTAATTATGCCTCAGTTTTTATCTTACTCTACTCAATATATACATATCTATCTTATTACTTATCGAACATTAAAATACAACTAGGTTCATGTTCGAACAAGTAGACGTCTTGCTAACTCCGTTGATACATCTCTCATTACAGGCATCTCACCTTCTTAAATACGATTCCATGCTTGGAATCTTCAAAGCGGATGTTAAGATCGTTGATAATGAAACAATCAGTGTGGATGGCAAGCTCATCAAGGTTGTCTCAAGCAGAGATCCTCTTAAGCTACCATGGGCAGAAATGGGAATAGACATTGTTATTGAGGTAACAAAAAAATAATCATCGTGTAACATCAAATTAGTCTTTAAAGACTGAATGTTCATATAAAATCAGTACTTACACCGTGTGAGTTACAGGGCACTGGGGTGTTTGTTGATGGCCCAGGGGCAGGAAAGCACATACAAGCTGGTGCCAAGAAAGTTATCATAACAGCCCCTGCAAAAGGAGCTGATATTCCCACTTATGTTATCGGAGTGAATGAAAAAGACTACACGCATGATGTGGCAGATATCATGAGGTACGTGTTTTAACATGGAAAGCTTCGCTTAAATGTTTATGGTGATATATCATTTATAGGCAAATTTTGATTGGAATTCGATGTTTTGTAGCAATGCTTCTTGCACCACCAATTGTCTAGCTCCATTTGCGAAAGTTTTGGATGAAGAGTTCGGTAAGCATCCATTATTCGATCTTTGTTACTTGAACCTTATTGTAAAAATGGTGTCCGAAAGAACATTTAATGTTGAGTTTATAACACCAAAATGTTGATTAGGGGACTAGAAATCGTTGAAACCTTTTAATCCACCAAATGCCATCGCAACTTTATATCCCCCTAGATAATTTTAGACTGATATATTCGAAGTTCAATATTTCTTTGGTTAGATTGTCATAGAGTTATAGATGTCCTTTTTTTTTCCTCGATGATCAAAGTATAACGTGACCATCCTTTCTCTAAAAAGAAGATGGCCAACTCCTCCAGTCTAAATCTATGGCCCTTTTAATTCAGACCTCCCCGACTGTCCGACGCTAGGACTACCTTCTTTTGAAGCCCTTTCATGCCTTACTCAATGACTGCCTTAATTATCTTACAGGTATTGTCAAGGGAACAATGACAACCACCCACTCCTACACTGGTGACCAGGTATACTTTGCGCAGGCCTAACTTGCACTTTCGTATTAGTTTGATTCGTAAAAATTTCCTTGGGTTTTGAATGAGCAAGAATCAATCTTTAATATTTCATTAACGTGTTATTACAGAGGCTTTTGGATGCATCGCACCGTGACTTGAGGCGAGCAAGGGCTGCTGCACTGAACATAGTCCCAACAAGCACTGGAGCAGCCAAGGCTGTTTCACTAGTGCTTCCCCAACTAAAGGGGAAGCTAAACGGGATTGCACTTCGAGTACCTACTCCTAATGTTTCAGTTGTTGACCTTGTCGTGAATGTTGAGAAGAAAGGGCTTACAGCTGAAGACGTTAATGCAGCTTTCAGAAAGGCAGCTAATGGACCACTGAAAGGGATATTGGCAGTGTGTGATGAGCCTCTAGTGTCTGTAGATTTCAGGTGCAGCGATGTTTCCACAACTATAGACTCGTCACTAAGTATGGTTATGGGAGATGACATGGTCAAGGTTGTCGCTTGGTATGACAATGAATGGGGATACAGGTGCGATTCTTGAGACCCAAAAATATTATTCGTGTTTAGCTTTTAGGCCAAAACAACTTGAAATATTTGAATTTATTTCAGTATAACCATAACATATATGAAATGTAACGATTGTTTTCTCATATAATCTGGAACTATAATTGATTATGCGTTGCTTTGTTTTACAGTCAACGAGTGGTTGATTTGGCACATTTAGTAGCGAGCAAATGGCCTGGAGTGTCTGCTGTAGGAAGTGGAGATCCATTGGAAGACTTCTGCCAGACTAACCCAGCCGAGGAGGAATGCAAAGTTTTCGATTAGATTCTTCAAATTCTTTTAAAATAGTTTTATTTTGATGTCTCTTGATGAGAACACATGATTCTTGTGAACCATGAAAACGCTAAAGTTTGTTAATAATCCATCTTCGGAAATATTTGACGTAGGAAATAAAGTTATACATGTATGCTCAAACAATGCTAGCATCTTTAATGTTTGTTCTTACTTCTAAACTACTTCGATGATGATTAGAGCATCTCCTAAAGTACCTCACTCAGGGGGAAAAAACCAAAATCCAACTGAGTAAAGTCCAATTTCATCCAATAGTACCTCAGTTGGTTTTTTTAGCAAACTCCTAAATGTTAGGCGCCTATTTCATTTTTTTGAAGAAAATAAAAAATAAAAAATTCATGAGACTCCTAATTGCTAGGCACCCGATTTGAATTTAAAAAAAAAAAAAAAACAAAAACAATTGGGCGCCCAAACTTTAGGTACCGATTAGAAAACAAACAGACACCCAACACTTGGGCGCCCGATAAAGACGTAAAAAAACAAAGTTGCATATTGGAAAACAATGCTCAACTTTGTATTTTGAGAAGAAAAACCAAGTGAGTGAGATGATGTTGGAGAACGAAAATCCTACGTGGCACCTTGGAAAACAACTGAGTGAGGTACTTTAAGAGATGCTCTTACACAAACAATCGATGAGCTAAATCACTCACGCGTAGAGTATAGGTTGCTATTGGTATACCCCGAAAGCAAAATTCTGAAATATTATTGACCTGTTTATTTATCATAAATATTTTGTTGCTTCACTTATTTCACTGAAGAACAATATCTTCTTACTTTTGTATGGGAAAAAATGTATAATATGTATATACTACTAAAAGAATACAGAGAGAATCAATCTCGGCTCTTAATCACAATACCTTGAGTAAAATTAAGGGTTTGGATTATAACCATAAATGTAGAGAATTGTAACAGCCGTTAGATCTTGAGGGTTATTTCGTCTATTCTTGCAAAAATTTTAATCCTAAAATATTCTTTTTTTCTTCGACGGACGACACAATTGTCGTTTACGACATCCAATTCCCTCGGATAAAAGTTAAAGCACTCTTTAAACATAAAACGCCATCATATTTGGCTGTTATTGGATATATAGACAGATATATACGCGTATAATCCGTCGTTTCATCCACTACAGTGCTTATTTTGATGACGTCATTGCGCAACTTATTTCTCCTTTTATTCAAAGAAGTCCGTTATCTTTTCAGACTTTTGATTCCTAACCTCTCCCGCGAAGCAGATACGAACCAACAAACAAATTACAAAATTCCACTTTACTCCTTCTTCTCTCTCTTAAATTACCTATCAAACCTTTTACCAAATTTTACCGGGAGAGAAGAAGCCACGAATCTTCGATGCTTCTCTCTGTCTTTCTCCTCTACTACAAACAAATCCCTAAATTCCAAATCACTCCTTCTTCTCTCTCTAAATTATTTAGGGTTTCTCTCTCTCTCTAGATTTAAGCTCAATTCGCATGATTTGATCTCTCTCTCTCTCTCTCATGAATCGCAATTCGATCTTTCTCATCTGTTTAATTCTGATAATTGGGGGAATTCCAACCCTAAAAGTTTCACAAGATTTAATTGTGAACCCCAGGAGTGGGAGTTTGGTGGATTTTAAATCCAATGTTGCCCTAATTGTGAAGAACCCTAATAATGGAGGGTTGGTGCCTTATAAATCCGATGTGCCAATACCAATAGTTTCAGTGGTGAACCCTAAGAAGGGAAGGTTTGCGCGCGTAGATTCGGAGAAGTTTTTCGCCACGAGACCTAATAACCATAGCGTGGCAGTTTGGCATGGAAGAAAGCTCTTAATTGTGGCGTGAGTAATCTTTTTATTTATTTATTTATCGCATTATGTTAACAGTTAACTGTTTGTTATTCCGATATTAGAGACTGCGAGCTAATTATTGATGGGGTTTAAGAGAATGACTGTTAGGAGTAGTTTGAATTAGTGTTCTTTAGTCGAAAAATAATGTATGAATGTGTAGGATTGATTGATCAAGTTTTGTTTATAGTCGAAGAATTGAACAAATACTAAAAACTAAGTAATGCACATTGTGTATCAAAATTTAACTGATTCGTATTTTTTTATCAATTATACCTGAGTACCTATCTTTTGTTTGTCATATGTAGTCCAATGGTACTTTTCTGCAAAAATTAGATATTGGACAATTTAGGTTTTGCATCTGTCGAGTGGTTTAAATTATTTCCCTAATAAACAAGCAGTTTTGAGCTGTGTACAGAATTCAAATGACTGATAAGAAGCTCTTATGTGTTGACCACTATGCAAGTCGATTAGTGTACCTCTTTTATCATACCCATTATCAAACAAAAGGATATTGTTCTATTTATTCAAAATAAATATAAAATAATGTGAAGAGAGCTTTGTTATTTTCCTTTTAATGCGATAATTTGAAAAGGTGACAATTGGAAAAAATAAAAATAAATAAAAAAATTTACAGGTCGATGAGTGCAACCTTATCTTTGTTTCTTTTTTTATTTAATTTGTTACCAAACTTAACAAATTTGTGGAATTGCTTCTTCCTTATACTGTTTTTGCGTCCGTATCATGAGATATTTCGATGTTGGTCCCATCCTTATCTAGATTTATTTGGTCATTCATGTGTATGCATATGAGCAATATTGATTTTTGCTTAATGAACTTGTGAATAATTTTTCCCTCTTTTCTGCTCTTTTGAAATAGTGAGAAGGATCCCCAAAATGGTGAACAAGATGACTTTATTCTTACACCAGATGGTTATGCATTTTATATGGACCACAAAACTTCGGATATCAGATGGATACTGAAGTTTGATCCAATTTATTCCTCCTATCGGTTCATTCCCGGTTATGATATCATTAATGAAGGTAGTCATGGATTAAATGGAGGGAGAGGATCTGACCCAAGCTTGTACAATGTGACTGAGTACAGAAAGGTATCCTCTTTCACGATTATTTTGGTACATCATAATTCAAGAATGGTATCATTTCCTTGTTATTAACGCTCTGTAATATTTATCTTTGCTTTCCTTTCAGCTATTTGAGCAGGAGATAGTGAAGACCGTTGTAAATTCTGAAAATAAAGCGATGACAACATCTTTAACGGAAACTACTTTATCTGTTATTGATGTCAGGAGTGGGAAACAAATTTATACGCATAAGTTAAATGATGCATCCATATCAAAGGTGCTAAATATTTCTCCGAAGCAACGAATCGGGAACCCAGTTGAGTTCAATCCCTTTGACTCGAAAAGTGAGCTGTTTTGTTTTGTCAGGACAGATGTTCTGCTCCAATCTTTCTCTCCCACTTCAAACAAACCATTGTCAAAGAAAATACTTGCTACTTTTGATGAGGCTGATCTTAATGAAGATATGTTGAACTATTTGATTGGGGATCCTTGGCTTTCAAGCGTTTGTGTGAAAGATAAGTTACGCCACATACGTTTCCTTTTTTTTTCTGGTCAAAATGATACCCTTTCCGCAGACGAACTGCCACTTGGGAATGAGTTACCATCCAATGGGAATACTTCAATTACGAGTGATCCCAATATTGCCACTGGTTTGGAAGATAAGTCAATCCAAGTACGCCGTAATATTCCTTTTCATGACTATTCTCTGACATCTAAGAATGCATTACTTTATAATGGGAATTCTTCAGTTCCAAGTATTCAATTCGCTTTAGAAGATATATCAAGAAATAGTGACCACGGCATTGTTGTCCTTACATCACAACCTGATTCGTGGAAAGTTCCATCAAAATCAAGTACTACATTTTTTGGGTTACTAGTTCTACTTATTATATTGATCTTTGTACTACTTTTGAGACATTGGTTTAGTACGAAAGCTCATGATTCAAGAAGGGAGAATGTTGTAGTATCTAAAAGGAAGAAAACTCGGAAACTTGGGAAAAATAAAATTGGTGTCAGAACTGATAAAATTGATGAAAGTATATCTCTTAAGGTGGGAGAAAGTACGAACGGAGATGTCATGAAGCCCTGGTCAAACATTGCAGAGCCTATTAATGCTGTGGAGGGACGCGTCATTGGTAAATTATTTGTATCTACCACAGAAATTGCTAAGGGAAGCAGCGGCACTGTTGTCCTGGAGGGAATTTATAATGGGCGTCCAGTTGCTGTCAAACG